>OX419607.1:1879742-2593817 GCA_948473455.1 Teleiodes luculella
ATGACGACTCTGAGGTCAAAATTGGAAAAATGGCCGCCATTTTGAACCTTTTTGTTTCTGAACGGATTGCTTTCAAAATTGATATCTAGGGTCCCCAGTGGTGTCCAATGACGAATATAAGGTCAAAATTGGAAAAAATGGCCGCCATTTTGAACTTTTTTGTTTCTGAACGGATTGCTTTCAAAATTGATATCTAGGGTCCTCGGTGGTGTCCAATGACGAATCTAAGGTCAAAATTGGAAAAATTGGCCGCCATTTCGAACTTTTTTGTTTCTGAAAGGATTGCTTTCAAAATTGATATCTAGGATCCCCAGTGGTGTCCGATGACGAATCTGAGGTCAAAATTAGAAAAAATGTCGTCATTTTGAACTTTTTTGTTTCTTAACGGATTGCTTTCAAAATCGACATCTAGGGTCTTCAGTGTTGTCCAATGACGAATCTGAGGTCAGAATTGGAAAAAATGGCCGCCGCAATCCATTCAAAAACAAAAACAATTTTGACCTCAGAGTCGTCATTGGACACCACTGGGGACCCTAGATATCGATTTCGAAAGCAATTTCGTTCAGAAACAAAACAGTTCAAAAAGGCAGCCATTTTTTACAACTTTGACCTCAGATTCGTCATCGGACACCACTGGGGAACCTAGATATCAATTTTGAAAGCAATTCGTACAGAAACAAAAAAGTAGAAAATGGCGGCCAAATTTTCCAATTTTGACCTTAGATTCGTCATCGGACACCACTGGGGACCCTAGATATCAATTTTGAAAGCAATCCGTTCAGAAACAAAAAAGTTCAAAATGGCGGCCATTTTTTCCAATTTTGACCTTATATTCGTCATTGGACACCACTGGGGACCCTAGATATCAATTTTGAAAGCAATCCGTTCAGAAACAAAAAGGTTCAAAATGGCGGCCATTTTTTCCAATTTTGACCTCAGAGTCGTCATCGGACACCACTGGGGACCCTAAATATCGATTTTGAAAGCAATCCATTCAGAAACAAAAAAGTTCAAAATGACGGCAATTTTTTCCAATTCTAAAATGGGGTCTCTCGTCCTCTCCCCCCTTTCGCGTATTTATCGCACTTATCAAAGTTTGAAAATGCATTCGGCAAACAACGGAAAGATAAAAGGTTCCTTCGGTCAAATTAAAAATAGAATAATGTTCATTAGTCAAACGTATTACGGTCTAAAATTCATTCGATAAACCACTGCAAATGCAAAAGTTAATTCGGTCAAACGTTCGCAGGGCATAAGTTCATTCGAGCTGATTTAAAAAAATAAAACGTATTTAGGGCATCAGTTCAGCGGCAAAATGATTTTCGAACTCATGTACGGGACTCCTTTTCGACGTCGTCGTCGAGGCGAGTTCACAATTTGGCTGTCTTCTGTGGAGAAGAACTCGCCGGAAGAAACTCCACAGGCGTTGCATCTTTTCAAAATATTTCTACAAAAAAAAATATACAATAGGGTATAGCTATTGGCCATTTAATTTCAGTTATTGGCACTAGCTTTATTTCACTCTCACTTACGTCATTTCCATTTACTATGCCAATTACTATTAGGAGGCCAAGAACTGTATGGTTTCCTATTATTAATATAACAAAGAGTGCAAACGAAATACTTATACAATTAGAGGAAGGCAACCAGTCAAAGAAGAAAAAATAAATTATATAACCAATAAAACAACCGGCAATCGACTAGAGCAGACCAGTTCCCCCTAAGCAGCACCACGTTCACGGGTTTGACGTATGGGATTTTAAATCACCATGTACAGTAATAAGCTAACGCGGAAGTATAGCGATCAATAATAATAACTATTGTCTAGTGAGACATACAGACAATATCACCGACGCGCGCGCAGTTTAATAACGCGTTACAATCATCTCATGCCAAGAAATAAAGTTCAAATAACTGAGTTCAAAATATTGGTGTGTTTCAACAATGTTACAAAGTAGTTGCAAAGCGTTTGATTCCCGGCCAAAAATAATACCAAATATTTTTTTCTAAATAAATAAACTAAAATAGTACCTAACCAAGACAATGAGCAGCAGTGTTAGTTTTGTAAATAACAACTAAGGTACCCAACCCCCAGACAAGCGAAAGAATAACACTCTGAAAAACTAAAATTTGTCTTTTATCCTTTTTGAATTAACCTACACTTGTGCAGCAAAATTAACGAATTAAGCTTCATTGAACTTGTGGAACCTGAAGACTCACACTTCATGATTATGTATGCATGTACTTGGAGAAGATTATCTATTATTGGTTTTCATACAAAAGGAGAAAACTTTTGGTCTCCGTAAACATGGTCTATCATTTGGAAGTCAAAAGATACAGCTGAAAGAATCAACACTTCCAAAAGAGAGGTATTATTATAATTTTGTGTAATAAAGTGATATTTTTATTTACTTAATACAATCTTCATACTATGAAAAATAGATGATATTTCGCCTCAGAAAAGACCATCATCATACTTCATATCATATCATAACAATCATACTAATATTATAAAGAGGAAAGATTTGTATTTTGTGTGTGTTTGTAATGAATAAATTCAAAAACTACTGAACCGATTTCAAAAAATCTTTCACCATTAGAAAGCTACATTCACCCTGAATAACATAGGCTATCTTTTACCGCGGGAAAATGCCTCATTCCCACGGGAAAAGCAGTTAACGTGGGCGGAGCCGCGGCGGAAAGCTAGTACACTTATAAAAGACGCCGTGTCCAAACTCTTAAATTTCCTACTCCCCCGCATTTTCGTCCAAGTGTTACCTGCGCATCACGTCTCGTATGAGAAACGTGCTTCGTATTCGGACAAACGTTACAGGTGGCACTGGTAGCTTAAGAGCCCACTCACACGGGGCTGTTTATAACATGAACAGGGTCTGCGCTAAGCGGGGAGATTTCAATCGTTGAGTGTTTTTGGATCCGACGATGCATATATATTTTTAGTTGGAGTTTATATTTTAACCTACGAGTATACAATAGATGGAGGTTTAAGATTCTAAAGTAATCCAACACAGTTAAATATTATGAATAACTTATTAGAAAGTAACTTGTATCCTCTTCATTCTATATCGTTTGGGTTTCGAGATTACATACCTTACAAAACCCAGGAATCCGAATTATCAACAAGCTTTAGCATGCTTTTAGGCTTAGAAAGGGATTACAATAACAAATGAAACTGTAGATGGTATCTCGGAAAAAGACTTTGGCTTCTATTTACCTCTGGAAAAGAGCTTATTCCCAAAACCATTTACAGAGCTTATTGCCATAATAAGAATCTAAAAATAACTCAAACATTTCTATCAAAAAAGTTTTCGATAAAAAAGAGCGCGCGGGATGTTGTGACGTCACTACGGGCTTCACCGCACAGCCTGCATTCAGCCGAGCCATACGTCATGTATCTGTCAAACTTCGTAGAGGCGGTAATTATGGAAACAAACACTGACTGACGTCAGGCAGTGGAACTTCGCTCTATACAAATTGAGCGTAAAATTGATGACTAAAATAGTTTGTAACAATTTACTAGCGTATTGTTCTACTGTTCTCTTATGATACAGTTTCTACTATTTTAGGGCGTTTAGTTAGGTGCAGAATGTCCAAGTTGCAAAATGTCCAGCGGGTGCAAGGGAACAGGGCTCTAATTTTAAGTGCCAAACGTGTGTTTTTATTTCTTAGTTTATTTTTATTGTTTGTCATTTAATCTGTATGTTTTACATGTTTGTTTTGAGTTAATAAATTATTATTATTACATATTATTATGTTACTTGCTGCAACGGAACCCATCATGGGCGAGTCCGACTCGCACTTGGCCGCTTTTTTTTGACCTATGCTTGTAGCGAAAATGTACGACCAATCAAGCATCACCGGACTTGTTCAACCCCAAAGGTCAACCAGTTTCGGTGATTTCATCCAACGCCATCGACACGATTCAAATTTCGAAGCGGAACGTGTTAATTTCAAAAAGCTAATTGATATTGAGACCCAAAAACGGCCAGTACTTTTTGTTATGTAACCGGAAATTGCAGAACGTAGCCGAAAACAACCGAACATTGGCGATTTGGCACCGATAGAAAGGAGTCGATTGGTTGTTGCGTACGAACGGGGCGAAACGACATGGGATAGTTTTAAATTGCGACCAGTTCAGCTTGAACTTTGCCACGGGGATAAAAGTATTATTATTCGTACAGGTTTTTCGTTTACGTATTTTAATAAATAAGTTAATTCGAAAATTGGTTTGGGCAAACATGTTTTAAAAATGAAGTATGTACTTATATATTTTAATTGGCAAATTTCTTTTTTAACCCCCGATGAAAAAGAGGGGTGTTATAAGTTTGACGTGCGTGTCTGTCTGTCTGTCTGTCTGTCTGTGGCATCGTAGCTCCTTAACGGATGCGCCGATTTTGATCTAGTTTTTTTTTGTTTGCAAGGCGTCACAATCGAGAGTGTTCTTAGCTATGATCCAAGAAAATATCTTCAGCAATTTGAAGATTATCAGCTCTATTCTAGTTGTTGAAAGAATCAAGACGTAATAACTTAGTGTCGGGGGTTATTATTTTTATTCGTAAAAGTAAGAAAATTGATGGTCAGTTAAGGTCTGTTCAGTCTAAATCAGTTTAGGCTTGAGCCCCTCGGCGGAGATTTAAGCTGATAGCAGCGAATCGATGCATACCTAGATACCAGGGGACCAGAAACCCTGAAGAGTAATAAATTATTACGGAAATTACTAGTAGAGCAAACGATAATATTTTATAGCTGAAGGCCTGTCCCGGTAGTCGGTAGCACGAGGCAATGTGATAAGAGATGCTCTCATGTTTATAATCTAATTGTAATGAGATACACGCCATATCGAAATTTTCTTCAATAGGAATAGAAACGTCAAAACTCGACAAAACTATATTTTATCATTATACTCTTCTAATTAATAGAAGGGTCGAGCCCCTCCCTAGTCTATATAATAAAACTGTAGAGGTCAAATGTCTGTACATAGAGAAAAAAATATGAATTCCGAGTCAGGAGGATATAAGAAGTGAACATATCCAATTTTTTTTTTGTTATCTGTCTGTTTGTACGGGCTAATCTCCGAAACTATTGGACCGATTTGAATGAAATTTTGCATGATGGTTCTTTACATCCCTAGTCAACATCTTAGATACTTGTAATCCCGTAAAATTAAAGAGTTCCCGTGGGATAGACAAAAATTACTACGGAAAAGTAGAAAAACAACGCGGGCGTACCCGCGGGCAGACAGCTAGTTGTGTAATAAGTATGAAAAATAATAATTATGAGCTACGGTTTTCAGAACTCTTAATATAACCCTCATATTATCCTGAAAACACAATTTAAATATTATTTTATTTACCAACAAAAGACTTCCAAGAGTTCACACAAAATGGTTACCTCTAAAAATACTGTACCTAATATGGTTTCACAGAAGTTTACATCCAACGTAAGTTGAACCTTCAGCTGATATTGCTTAGCTACACGTTTAGGTCATCTTAAACTGGTTATTTTGACTACCCAATGGAATGATATTGAGAAAGGTACTTCCTCCTATTGAAATGGAACCGGAATGGTGGGTACTTAGAATTGAACAGCTATTTTTAAAATTGGTAAATATTTTTCCTTTTCCTTTACAGGCCACACTTATTGAGATCCTTGTCGGTCTGTAAAGCAAAGTGGAAAGAATTACTACGGCGCGGCGTAGACCTTAGGTAGACCACTGCTACGGCGTAGCAATTACGTAGCAGAAGCTACGAAATGTGGTATCACTTGGTTATACAGCCCGTGGCGGATCTAAATGAGCGTGCCCTCAGGCGCTGCTCGTTATACAAGAGACTGGCAAACATATAATAATAAAATAGAATCTTATCTTATCTTAATTAGCCATGCGTGTCCCACTGCTGGGCAAAGGCCTCTCTCCGCTCCCTCCATGACTCTCTTTCCTGTGCCTCTTCCTGCCATGCTTCGCTGAAGGCGTCTAGCTCGTCTCGCCATCGTCGTCTGGGTCTGCCGCGTCGCCTTGTCTCAGTTGGTGGCATCCACTGCGTAACGGTTTTTGCCCACAATATATCTGGCATGCGGCAGACGTGACCGGCCCAATCCCACTTCAGTTTGGCGGAAGCGTAGGTCACATCAGCAATCTGTGTTTTAGAGCGCAGTATAGTGTTCCTGACCCTGTCGATCAGTTTCAGGCCCAATATACTGCGCTCCATGGCTCTCTGGCAGACCGCGAGTCTGGACCTTTGAGCTTCCGTCAAAGACCAAGTCTGAGCTCCGTAGGTGAGTATTGGGAGAATGCATACGTCCACGAGTTTACGTTTTAAAGATAAAGGCAAGTCACCTTTCATATATTCTTTCATCGACCAATAACTCTTCCAGGCATTTTCTGTGCGTCGAGCAACTTCTTTGTCTTGTCGTGCCTGAAAAGAGACTATTTGGCCGAGATAAATATACTCGTGGACATATTCCATTCTCCCGTCATCTACCATCACCACCCTCTTCGAGCTATTTGTCATAAGCTTGGTCTTTGACATGTTCATCATCAGTCCAGCCCCGCGACTCGCTGTGCTGAGGTCTTGCAGCATTGCCTCTAGTTCAATTGCTGAGGACGAGAACAAGACAATATCGTCAGCGAAACGAAGATTGGTAAGCTTCCTTTCACCAACGTCTACGCCCCTTCCATCCCACGCAGGCCCTATCGTCTTGAAGATCTCTTCCAAGGCACAGGTAAATAACTTCGGGGACAGAATAAAAGACAGATAAAATAGAATAAAAAAATAAAAATATTCTTTATTAATAAAATAAATATAGGTCGTACAGGTATGCTCGCCAAACTGTATAGCAGTTTGTTGGCAGGGGACAGCTCTCTTTATTGTCTTACATTTACAATTCTCCGACCTTATCAAAGTAGCTACTTACACCAGCATGCTTATGCTGGTACTCAGGAACAGAATCTACTTACTCAATCAGAATTTGGATAACAATGATTCTTTAATTTAACGTTTAAATGTTATTTTTGATATTGCATTTTCATCAATATTCAAATCATTGAAAATTTAGTGAGCTACACGCAAGGCGTTAGTTTCATTACAGGCCACATTCATTTTGATCCTTGTCGATCTGTAAAGCGAAGTGAGAACAATCTTTACCTACGGCGTAAACCTTCGTTGGACCACTTCTACGGCAACGCAATTACGTAGCAGGAGCTAAATGAGCGTGTCCTGGGGCGATGATCGCTATACAAGAGACTGTCAAACATACAGTGAGCTACATTTCTTCACAGGCCACGTTCATTTTGATCCTTGCCAGTCTGTATAAATAAATAAATCCATATATCTTGTGAGCCTACCGGCATATCACACCATCTTAAACCCACGCGAAGTTTATTCCCGCCAATAAAGGCAAAATCATACCAGGGAACGACACATAAAATACTTGTGACGTCATAAATAAAAGAGACACCATATTGTTACGTCATAACGCGAACATTATCTTCCAATGTTTGGAACGGTGGGGTTTTGTAACTTTAGTTTTAGGCCAGGTTTTTAGGTTTTAGATATCGAAATTATAAAAAATAGAACAGAAATAAGTTAGTAAATAAAAGAAATATATTTATTCGATCGAGAGGCTCGAGCCTACCCAGAATTACGGTGAATAGGCCTTAGACGAAAAAGTTAAGTAAGTAATAAGGAAGAAGCCTAAGTAATAGAATTGCTATATGTAGGCAAGTACTTTAGACTAATAAATGGGAAAAAGTCAAATGTTATTTAAAAATTGTTGTTTTGTCAAAAGTCAGTCATGTTTCTTATTTTTAAACAAGACAAACAATTTAATGGGCTGTTAAAAAAATACTGTCAGCATTGTTTTTGACGTGTTCAGGAAAAAATCTAGACTAGTTATTTATCTAGATTATTCCTGTACATTGAAGCAAAAACAACAACTAATATAAGAGTGTTGCCAAGTATATCTTTTTATTTTTTATTATAAAACATAAAAGTCTGTACGTTTCGCTACTTTTGCATGTAAACTACTAGAAAAATTTTGCTGAAATTTGATTAATTATAAGTAAATCAGCTGATATCAACATAGTATAAAATAAAGTCGCTTTCTCCGTCCCTATGTCCCTATGTCCCTATGTCCCTATGTCCCTTTGTACGCTTAAATCTTTAAAACTACGCAACGGATTTTGATGCGGTTTTTTTAAATAGATAGAGTGATTCAAGAGGAAGGTTTATATGTATAATACATGCATAATATACTGAAGGATAACCCACAATAACCATTTTCCCGTGCGGAGCCGGGGCGGGTCGCTAGTACATACATAAACAGATTCATCTAAACTAAACACAAGTGCTTTTCAAACGAATATTTGCAATGGGCGGGATTCAAACCCGCGGCCCTGGGCTTCGAATCAGACGTATTACCAGCTAGGCTATAGAACCGTCACTAAACAGGAATCATAATATTTAAGTTTTTATATATGAAGCCATTTAAGACTAACATAATAATTTATTACAGCACCGCTCTTAACGAGCGATTGTTTTCTAGATAAATAAACGAGTAGACGGCAGTAAATTTAACTTTTTTCCTAGATAAATAAAGCACTACATCCAGTGTTGCCAGCTAGCCGTAGCTGGCAACACTGCAACAAGGCGATTCATCAACCGTAACTCCCCGCGGCTGTGCCAGCGTCATAAATTAATATCCAACTCACTTTTAATATTAATACATGCTGAGAGAAAATACTAAATATTCAGTGTTTATGATAAAGAACAAAACCTGTACTTTTAGGGTACGTACGTCAAAAACGGAACCATTATAGGATCACTCGTCTGTCTGTCCGTCTGTGCGTCCCATTGTATATCACTGTCGATTTACTCCAATGAAAAAATCTAAGGTTTTAAGTTAACTACTACCCTAAATGACCAGGACCACTAGTCTATCTATAATATAAAAATGAATCGCAAAATGTGTTGGTAAGCGCATAACTCAGCAACGCCTGGATCAATTTTAACAATTCTTTTTTTTAATGTTCGTTGAATTCCAAGGATGGTTTTTACAAAGAGAAAAAAAAAAAAAACTCATTCACACGGGAAAAATGTTTAACCCGGGCGGAGCCGCGGGGCGGAAAGCTAGTATGTGATAAGAAAATTGTGAGATGATATCTAAATTGTGAGATGATATCTAAATTGTGAGATGATATCTAAATTGTGAGATGATATCTAAATCCGTCTCAGGGAGTTTAGCGGCGCTGCCCAAACATAGGGCTCAAATCCGGCGTGGCTGCTAAAATCTCTAAATTTAAGTTGTTGGTCTCTTTCATTCTTATGGGCATGTAGTGCCGCGGGGCGGGAAACCGGGATGCTATACCAATGTATAGTACACCAATATTCAAGGAAATCCAAACGATTGATTTCCCATACGAAATAAGATGCATACCTATTTCGTTATTCTTTTTCAAAATATACGAACTGACTGCAATTTAGAAAAATCGAAAACTACCGAAGGAGAAAGTCTTAGGCGTTGCTCTAAGGAGAAAGTGATAAAATAATATCCGAAGGCAATTTATACCGTCAACGTTTTTATTTATAAAGCAGTAAAGATAAAGAAAAACAGCAGTAGATAAAAAATCAGCAAATATTATACGGCATTTAACAGCGATAGCGATAACGTAGGCAAGACACATTTTTACGACGCATAAACGGTCAAATATTTTTACAACTGTTATTAGACGTTTTTATTAAACTGACCTAATCTTTTTACGAGCAAATTAAAAGCAAAGTGTCGTGTAAAATATTTGATAGCACAAATAAATGTTAATTCTTTCACCATTAGACAGCTACATTCACCCTAAGTAACATAGGCTACCTTTTACCACAGGAAAATGCCTCATTCCCACGGGAAAATCTGTTAACGTAGGCCGCGGCGAAAAGCTAGTAGTAAACAGTTACTTGACAAAGTTATTTACTTACAAAAAACACTAAATAAAAAAAATAAAATAACCCCCGAAACAAAACCGTCATTTGATCCTTTCAACATCTAGAAAAGAGCTGATAATCTTCAAATGGCTGAAGGTATATTCTTGAATTATAGCTAAGAACACTCTCGATTGTGACACCTTGTAAACAAAAAATAATACATAGTTTAAAAAACTAAAAAACACACTTCCTGTCCGCCATATTGGATTTAAGTCACGTGACTTTTTTTTCGTATTCCTGACAGCAAACCCTTTCATTTGATACCCATATCATAGGGGTGGATTTCAAACAGCCAGTTCGCCATCTTAGGGAAGCCGTCATATTGGATTTGTAATGACGTTTCTTAGCTAGTCATGTATTGTCATCAAAACTCAGAGCGTGTGCAAAATTTCATTCTAATCGAAGACCGGGAAGTGGGTCAAATTAAGATTCCAAGATTTTTTACATAAATATAATGGAGATGCCGCCATATTGGATTTGTAATGACGTTTCTTAGCTAGTCATGTATTGTCATCAAAACTCACAGCGTGTGCAAAATTTCATCCTAATCGAAGACCGGGAAGTGGGTCAAACAAAGATTCCAAGATTTTTTACATACATATAATAGGGAGGCCACCATATTGGATTTGTAATGACGTTTCTTAGCTAGTCATGTATTGTCATCAGAACTCAAAGCGTGTGCAAAATTTCATCCTAATCGAAGACCGGGAAGTGGGTCAAATTAAGATTCCAAGATTTTCTTACATACATAGTTACTTACAAGTGAAGCTAATATAAAGCGTGTTAAAAAACTAAATCAAAATCAGCGCATCCGTTTAAGAGCTACGATGCCACAGACAGACAGACAGACACACACGTCAAACTTATAACAGCTCTCTTTTTCGTTGGGGGTTAATAAAAAAAGCTTATACCACTCGTGGTTCGGCCGGATGCAAATTTAATTATGGCGGAACGGCGGCCCCGCTTATTCCATTTACCTTTCCATTAATATTATATAACACACGAGTTTTATGCGGTACATTACTTATGCCATTAATTTTCATAATCACAGCCTTTCAGATACTTTCATACATGCATGCTTGAGCATTCTCTTTTTACGACTACAGAAAGCTATTAAGTATGGAAAATATGTTTGAATTCTTAAACCTTACATGCATACATAAAGACATGGCAGTAAGTCGTATGATTCGGTCACAAGGTGCAAATCAAATAGCAGCACTTCAGTAACTGTTAATAATATGATCCAGCATTCATGTTGGACTTATTTATATTATATTTCTTCATTTACATAACTTATAACATCAATATAATTGCTATAGAATAGAATAGATCATATACTTTAGCGAAGCTTTGAAGTCGCCCCCTAAAATCCTGTTCGAATAAAAAAAAAACATCAAAATCGGTTCATAAATGACGAAGTTATTCGCGAATATCATAGAAAAAAACATATATACGGTCGAATTGAGAAACCTTTTTTTTTTAAGTCGGTTTAAAAAGTATATGAATACTCACATGGTTCACTTCGAACTTCTCTCCAAACCATAAAAAAGTTTAAAACTTACCTGAAACAAACAATTTTAAATATTAAAATTAAGTCATCTCATAAATAACACTTGAAAAAGGCTCACATTCAGTAGCTTGAATAATTAACGCGCGCTCTGGCACTATAAATTATTTTTCAATTACACATTAAAGCCAACCAGTTTAATCACTACATAGTATAAAACAAAGTCGCTTTTTCTGTCCCTATGTCCCTCCCTTTGTACGCTTAAATCTTTAAAACTACGCAACGGATTTTGATGCGGTTTTTTTTAATAGATAGAGGGATTCAAGAGGAAGGTTTATATGTATAATACATGCATAATGTACTTAAGAATAATCCACAATAACCATTTTCCCGTGCGGAGCCGGGGCGGGTCGCTAGTACATTATATAAGAGCGTCGGTGGCCTAGTGGCTAGGGCCGTTGACTTCCATTCAGAAGTTCGCGGGTTTAAGCCTCGGCACGTACCAATACGGTTTTATTATTTTCGAATTCACATGCACGTTTACTCGACGCTCTTACGGTGAAGGAAAACATCGTGAGGAAACCTGCACACATCTGCGAAGTAATTCAAAAGTTGAGTGCGAAGTTGACCAACCCGTATTGGGCAAGCGCGACTAAGGCCTATTCACCCTAATTTCAGGGTAGGCTCGAGCTCCTCAACAAGGACAACAGGACAACAAGCTTATTTTTACATAAAAATACATATTTTAAGCTTTATTTTATTACATATTACATACATAAGTAAAATAAAGAATAATACCTGACTATTTTAGAAAACTGGAGACGTAAGTAGCAATCTGGCTACACTAAATACACTAAATAAGTATTTTTTGTTGTTGGCAATACTTACTTGCTCAAAACTCTGTGCTCTGCACGCGTCTTGTATTTTCGACTTTCGTTCATATTTAATTTGTGCTTGAATAAAAGTATAATTATATGCTAAATTCAGTGTTTTCACTACAACAACTACAGTCCATCAATATCGAGAGGAAACAACGTATATAAACCTTATGCTCAACGTGTGGTAAATAACCGTACTTTTTCCATGTTTAAAATAGCAACATTTTTAGTACAGTAATTTATTATTATTTATAGTAAAATACTGAGAATGCCGCGAGTTTTCACCGCATGTGTCGCCGCGTGCCATTACTAGTTAATGGACGCGCCGGCTCGCGTTACGGTAGGGACTACTATTTGGTATTCTGTGGTTACGGAAACTAATGTAAAACAGGCGACGCGATTCCGGCAAAAACGTGGCTTAAATTTCATTTTAATTACACTACCCTGATATTTATTAAACCCGCTCGCTGTCAATTCCGAGAAGCAATGAGATATCTCGGCGAAAAAGCAAGAGTCAAGTAGCAGAGTTAATTTTATGAAATTCTGTACATTATTGTATTTATTACACTAAAGTCTAAACATACTATGCCGAAATTACGCCACCGATTCTCAATGAATCAAACTCGAACATTTTCCAAACCTTGTACAACAACGGGTCAAAAAACGACCCACACAGGAAGAATAAATGGGTAAAATATTTGTATACCTACGACTGTATGTCAGAATCAGCCCCCAACCAGTAATATTTGCCCAGCTAATGTAGGAAGTGTCTGGATGTGATGTGATGTATGACAAGACAAGACAAGCCTTTGACATGTGATATGTCAACCATTTACTAAACAATACGGGTGAAGTATTACTATATCATCTCACATTTAAAAGCCAATGCGTTCTGGTTTTAATTTCGTTTCAAATTTCTTTACCAATTGTATATTAGTATTACAAAATTAACTTACTAATCTGATTTCTTTACGATTTTATGCCTAATCGGCTGAACGGTAAGTGACAAACAAAAAGAAAAGTAGTACCTACATGTCACTACGAAGAAGTACAAGAGCAACATTCTACCGCAGGAAATTCCTCATTAACCACGGGAAAATTTGCAAGCAGAACCGCAGGGCGGAAATAACATAGCTTCCTTTCGGTATATCTTTATTTTGGTCTTACAAAACTAATATATTAGATATTAGAGAGAAAAGAAAAATAAAGATTTACCAAGTGCTCTGTCCGTGTAGTACCAGTGATCTTGTATTCCTCAATTCCACCAGCAAAGCTGCCAGTCCATACGTGACCCGTTGCAATACGATTTAAATTTAGAACAGCCACTCGAAATTCAAATGGGGGCGCCCTATTGGATTACTGGCGACCAATCACACTCGACTCCTTGCGCGGTCAAGATGGCGGACGCATTTGAATTTGAGCGGTTTTAAATGTAAAGTATATTCTATTCGAAGTTCTTTACATTAACATAAGATATTTTATATAAATAGAGTAAGAATAAAATAGAACAATAAGTTAACAATATTAAAATAATACCATAAAGTTTAACCGAACATTATGCCAATCGATGTACTAAGTACTTTCAAGAGCAGACCAAGTTAGCTAAATCACGTCTCCCGACTGTCTCCTTATTGAGTCACTAGTTTTTCGTCCCACGACTTCGTGCTAAAAGTTTTTTCCGTGGTAAATGATAGCCTATGTGTTATTCTGCTAACTAGTTCGTGCGTGAAAGAGTAACAAACATCTATCCATACATCAGTACATTCTTAAAAACTTACGCGTTTATAATAATAGTAGTACTTATAGGAGATAAAACGTAAAAATAAACACGTAGAACCAACTAACAACCCTCTCTATCATCCCTTTTCATAAGCAGTGTCATGGGTTCGGGAGCTTTTTCGGACGTAATTTTTTAATAAAAAAATTACGTCAGCAAATAATACTGGCCAGTAAGTTTTCTCGAAAAAGCCATACGACACAAAATCAAACCAAAATAACACAATCTAGCGTAACATGCACTGGCTAATATGTCTGCAAGTCACGTGGCACTTTGTACCGCGTCTGCGATACTACGAGAAATTGAGAAAACAACAGAAGGTCCTTTTCACGTCGTAACTGGTATATATTTGTAGAAAATTCCGCACTGGATAAAGGAAAGGATGGTCAACATAGTTTTGTTCACCACTTGTTAGAATCGGACAAACACAACATTTTTCGGTGAGTGATTAAACAGGAAAGATAATTCCGTGCTTTGGAAGACTCGTAAAAGATCATCGTCCTACTCATTGTCCAAGAAAACAAGGTCTTACAATTAGACCACGTGACTGACGCAAGCCTACATCATTTTGCGCTGTTAATCCTTGTCTATTACACGCATTCGACAAGGATGAACAGGCAAAATGACATAGAAATGAATGACGTAGTATTATACGAATCACATCAGAAACCTTAGGCGGCTCATAATTCTGACACCAGGGTTAATAAGGTCGGTTGGTTAACCCATACGAAGAGGGACGGAACAACAATAATATTTAGCAGTTCAATATACTGACTTTCTGCAAAACACCTACAATTACAAATTATTATACATCGCATCGCACTATACCGACTTTCTTATAATAGAGGAACTAAAGATCGCGCTATGCCGAACAATCTCATGAAGCCGAAAATTGGGAACAACAAAAATAGCACATTTGAGATTTGATTTGTCGTTGGTAGTTAGTTTTCTACATATCATCTCAGCCGAAAGACGTCCACTGTTGGACAAAGGCCTCCCCCAAGGATATCCACAATGATCGGTCCTGCGCTGCCCGCATCCAGCGGCTTCCCGCGACCTTCACCAGATCGTCGGTCCACCTCGTGGGGGGCCTGCCCACACTACGTCTTCCAGCTCGCGGTCGCCATTCATGAACCTTTCTGCCCCAACGGCCGTCGGTTCTACGCGCAATGTGCCCAGCAATGTGCCAAGTTTAGCGATTCTTCGAACTTTGTCGGTGACTCTAGTTCACCTGCGGATCTCATCATTCCTGATTCGATCACGCAAGGAAACTCCAAGCATAGCCCTCTCCATCGCTCTTTGGGTGACTTTGAGCTTTCTTATGAGGCCCATCGTTAGCGACCACGTCTCAAATCCGTAAGTCATCACTGGCAACACACATTAGTCAAAAACTTTAGACTTTTTCTACACGCAACATACGAAAATACAAAACCCACCTTGCTTCGCGCTGCCAGTGAAAGACCGACACTTCTTTAGGGTGTCATAAACCCTAAAAGTCAAAACTCTTAAATCCCCATTTGGCCTAATCCCTCCCATTTAACCCCCAAGGGTTTTAAAGGAGAACGCCCGTCATACCATATAATGATTCGCCCCATGGTTCTTATCGAAACCACTTAACCCCTCTTTATTTATTCGCATTTGTGAGTTCCGCGGTCTGATGGACCTAAAGCTGTGTTGCTAGATGAAAAAATAAAAATGTTACTATTTAAAATTAAAGCGAACTTGCTAAACCCGCATCGTAAATGGATACCATTCTGTTCAAAAAGTAATAAACTATAAAAAAAGCTCTTTAAAATCAACATAATATTCAAATCAGTTGTATATTCAGTCGCACAATACGATAATAAATTAAAACATATTTTTTCGTGGGTCAACGGGAAAATATTAAATATAAGAAATTTTCTTTAGGAAATAGTCATACTTTTCATATTATTATAATACACAGTAATTTGAATAGAACTTATTTCACACTATCAAAAACTGTGTATAATTTATTAACAAAAAGGATAGAAAGTGTGTGTAATTTTAAAATTTTTATGGTCTTCTATGTGTTGTAATAGACGTTAAAAATAAAAAAATACATTTGTTTACGTCAAATAACATATACATGGCAACACCGACCGCACGGGTTAGGGTCAGGCTAATCCAAGTCTGCGATGCGAAAGTTAATTGTTATGGGTTCCGGACGACATTTATAGTGAGGTTGTTTTGGGCATTCTCCTTTAGACAGATAACTTTAGCAATAGTTGGGAGCAATTAGAATTTCACATGATATTATTTTTCTGTAGACCAGATTTGTTTCTGGTCTGGATACTAGTACTTTTAGTGGTATTCTATTATTAGTATACAAGTATCTGTAACTTGTAAAATTTCTGGCAAGAAATTCATTATTAAATTAGTTCATCCAAGGGTTGTTGCCTGGTAGAAATTGCTAACTTAACAATAAGGCCGGCCTCTGTACACTAGTGTTATTTTAAATTGTGTTTTTCTTGTACTTTTCGTATGCAATTAAGTATGTTCAATTCCATTGAAATTCCACATTGTGGCGAAGATTTAATTTTCCTGGTCGGGCTTTGCTTATTTCAGTAATTTTATTTTAATTTATTGCAGTACGACAAAACCGCGGATTGTCCAAAACCGTTGCAGTTAATTAAGGTCACAGTTAAGCCTCAGTGATCCGTGAAAATAGAGTCGGTAGCCGAACTGCGTGACGGTTAAGGCCCGTACACACGAGCGACTGAATAACATACGTTTAACTGCCCATGCATGTCCCCACTTCAGAGTGAATAGACCTTGGTTGACCACACTTAGACGCCTAATTGTGGGTTGCTCAACTTTACACACACTAGTTATCTTTCACTACAAGAGCGTTTAATAAACGTACATTGAAACAGGAATTCGAAAATAAAAAATACCAGCGTGCCAATGAACGTGCCGAGGCCTGAATCCGCACATACCGAATGGAAAACAACGGCCATAGTCACTGGACCACCGACACGTTTTTGGTTCTTGTAGAAAAGGATATTTTCAAGCTAAAATTATTGTGATGTAAGAGTTAAATCATACGAAAATAGACATTCCAATACGTAATATGATACATATTACATATACGCACGAAAAATAAACAGTTACAAAAAATCCAAAATCTAAAATTTTAAAGTAAAACCAAAACAACGGGTTTTCATCTTAGCAAAATAAAGCCTTAAAAACATTTCAAACTAATCACAAAAACACTTAAAATTCGAAAAAACGTCCGACTATAATCGCAAATACGCCCAAAACGGCCGTGTGTGAATCCCCGTTTTCGTGCGGATATAAATTGGATTCCCCGCGCTCCGCATGCACTACACCTGCGCAAACGCGGCATAAATCAGGCTAGAGGGATTTATAACACGGACAGCGTGTTTCGACAATTGGCGGCCATTTTTATTTTGTTACGCCTTTCGGCGGATTTTGCTGTCAGTCAGTAGTTTTGGCGAGAAAATCTATCTATACTATAATAAAACTGAGGAACCGGCGCGGCGTGTCTGTACATTGATTTGTTTTTCAAAAAACTGATTGTAAGGGAGTGTAGCTGAGCCGATCTGGTGAGGGTCGCGGGAAGCCGCTGGATGCGGGCAGCGCAGGACCGATCGTCGTCGTGGAGATCTTTGGGGGAGGCCTTTGTCCAGCAGTGGACGTCTACAGGCTGAAATGATAATGATGATAATGATGTAGCTGAACACAAAAATAGTTTAGAAAAAAAAGACCGTATTTCTGTCTGTTTGTACACGCAAATCTCTAGAACCGTTGGACCGATTTAAATGAAATTTTGCATGGTGGTACCTTATAAACCCGGTCAACATCTTATATACTTTTTACCACGGAAAAAAAAACAACGTCGGCGTAGCCGTGGGCGGATAGCTAGTTACAAATGTTTTTTAGACATTGTTAACAATTGCTATCACGTACACAGGACTCACGTAGATTTAACTGAAACCCATTTTAGCTGTATTTACTAACTCTATTCGGTATTCCACTGTTAAACTGCAGATTGGCTAATTTACCTAATAGACGTTTGTAGCGTTCTAAATCAAATGCATTGTTGGGATTTCGAAATTACTTTGGTCTCCCATATTAATTATGATTAAAATCGTAATCATAACAAGCTGAATAGTGTGTGCGATTCAAAATATTGTAGTGCGAATAAAAATAATAAGAGTACACTGAAAAAAAAAATTAAACTTATGGCATGGACTATAAGGTTTACTTTACATTGTATCTGGCCGCGTCTCCCCAGACCTCGACTTGATACAAGTGAAGAAATCAAATGTAATTGCTACGGCTACGACGTAGCAGACTACGATCCGTAGCCCGTAGCAAGACTCTACGTAATCCTTTAAATATTGTCGTAGCAAAGAATGCATCTATCAGTATCTACTCCGAAGGATTAGATATATGTTTAATTCGAAATCTACTAAACAGTTAAACTTTAAAAATAAATAATAGGGTCAAATAGCTTATAAAAATATAAAATAAAATGTATTTATTTCAGACCAACAGATCTACAATTTGTTAGTACACAAGCAAGCAAGTGTAGGACGTCCCCCGGCTAGATGGAGTGACGATCTGCGAAATGTGGCTGGCAGCAGGTGGGTGCGTGCGGCCGAAGTGAGGGTCAAATGGCGCGCAAAGGGAGAGGCCTATGTCCAGCAGTGGACACAAGCAGGCTGTTAATGATGATGATGATACAAGTAAGCGCTTAATTATACATATTATAATTATGTAAGTATCAAGAAGGTTACAAGGAGTCAAAGTCTACCATCCTATACCTACACGTGTAACGTGTATATAAGTGAATCTCCATAAGTATTATTAACATTATAAATATTTTAAATCTATTTTTATTTATACCTCCAAGTCCACAGTATTATAAAAAGTTGCATAATGCAACGCGAATATCAAAAATCCGACCGAAAAAAAGTTGAATCCTTAAAAATATATAAATTGTACGACATAAAGCACTGTTTACAATGCTGAGAGAGCTCCAAAGCTCACTTAGCACTACTTTACGACTAATTCTGGTTCCTAACTTTTTTTATCGACCTCTGACCCGCTTTGGTCGGATAAATCTTTTATTGCACTTACACTCTCTACTTTTCACAGTATAAATAAATATTTTACGTCCGTCTTTTTTATTTTGAACTTTTTGGTCTGCAGTTATCATCGAAATAGAAATCAGTTTGTATTTATATATTTAATCTTATCTTATTTAGCCTAAACTGTCCCACTGCTGGGCAAAGGCCTCCCTCTTTTTCCTCCACTGCTCCCTGTCCTGAGCTACTTCTGGCCAGTCTTTCAAGTAGCTATCAAGCTCGTCCCGCCATCTCCTACGCGGCCGTCCACGTCTACGCCTATTGGTTGGTGGGTTCCAGAACGTATTTACCGTTGTATTTATTTACATAATAATATTATGTATTTATGTATGTTGTCTGATACGCAAAGTACAGGCTCTGTTTAGTTTTTGGTCAGATGGCCGTGTGTGAAATGTTCCCATAGATAAATAGGTACGTACACACATAAAGTTACAGCAAGTAAATTAGCCATTCCTACGTCATCAGTCTTCCCGCCAATAATTACCCGTCACAGCTGCAAGTGGATAGCAATTCGCTCTTTTTAACCCCCGACGAAACGAAGGGTGTTATAAGTTTGACGTGTGTGTCTGTCTGTCTGTCTGTGGCATCGTAGCTCCTAAACGGATACTCCGAAAATCCCTCATTCCTGTGGATTTTTTTTATTATATTTGACCTATGCTTGTGTCGAAAAAGTACGACCAAATTAGCTTCACTGGACAAGAATCAAGCTTCACCGGACTATTCCCGTGGGAAAAACTGTTAGCGCGATCGAAGCCGCAGGGCGAAAAGCTAGTTATTTATAAAATATAAAAAGAAAGATACAATACTATCGAAACGGCTCACAAAATTTAACTACAATTACGTTTATTTCTCCCCAAAAAGATACAATAATCGTATTTTAGGTAATTTATCATTAGTGTTTGTGGGTAACTGGAGCCTAGACTACAAGGGCTGTATTTTAGGAGTCCAGGCATCCATTTTATTCATACGCCGTTGTGGCAATATAGAACCTAGAAAGTCATTAAGGGTTCTGAGGGAGCCTATAATGAATTAAAAAAAAAGAATTTTTAATTTTAATTTTGAACCGCAAAGATACACAATATAGATCTTTTAAACATAAAATAATTAAGTTGACATACTACACAACCACACACATGCACAAGCACATAGGTATGTATTTATGTGTATGAGTGTGGTTGTGTGTGCGTGTGTATGTGTATTAATGTTAGAATCCTATGTGTAAAATATTTGAGTACGAGAACAATTTTGTGTGAAAATCGGTTGAGGAATGCGACCAAGAGCAAAAGAGAATACCTACGACATAAATTTTTTGGTTGGGTTCAGTAACCTTCGTTCTGCACAAACTAAGCCAGAACTTTGTTGGCTATTTAACAGTTTAACTCTGGTAAAGCGTTAAATGTATGGCAGATGGCATGTGCCCACAGCACGTCCCTTTAAAGCCGAAGGTCCAACTTAGGGTTCCTACAGACGAGCGACTTTGTCATGCGACACAAGCCGTACCTAAGCCCATGTGTCATCTTCTTCTTTCAAGATCTTTTTCTTTTTCACTCTCCTTACCCTAAGGCTGCCTGGAAGATATTGCCACCTTAGCAATAAGGCCGCTTGTTGACTTCTGTATCATGAATTTAAATGTATTTATATTTATGTATTTTCCTTGGGTGTCAATAAAGCATATTTGTATTATATTTTATTGTATTGTGTCGCAGGCATTTCGTCCTTATTAGCAAACGATTATGAGATGCGATTTTGGCTCATGACGACGAAGTTAAACGCACAAATTGAAGTCTGTTTATCGTGGTTTCAAAATAAGTTTCCTGTAAGTCAACTATCGTAAAGGTCTGATCATCCCGTGTAAGGAAAAAGAGCGTGTCGTTTTGTACGTAATATTCTATAATTCTGAAAATAATTTGAAAATAAAATATAAGCTATGTTAATCAGGGATCATGTAGCTTCTCAACAGTAAAAGAATTTTTGAAATCTATAATTTCGGAGCCTATTCGATGCAAACAAACACAATGAAACCATTCCTATTTATAATATTAGTATAGATGTCGCGTGCTATAGGCGACTTATAATCGCTCGTCTGTAAGGGCCCTAAAGGCCGGGAAACTCTAATGCGAACTGGCAGTCACGATTTGGAGTCATGGGGAATGACTCGCATAGTTTTTGATGTTATCCCTAGATTGTAAACTTTGAATGAGCAAATAGATATGTACAGTCAAAAGCACGCTACGCTGAACACTTTGGACTTTGCACCGTTCTTATGTCTATTAATAATGGAGAGAAACGCGACGCGCGTGTTCAGTTTATTTTGTGCTTGACTGTACAGTAGCGGTGCTATAGTGGTTATAGAAGCGAATATGGGAAACGCCACCTCCGCCGGTTAAATTCCTGCCATGTATCAATGTAATTTTTATTTTCATAACTAGGTATTAAGATTTAAAACGGTATATTTACCGTGGTATTTGTTTTGTGTGAATGCCCGATCTTAATAGTTATGAAAACATCCGATGAAACAGCAACATTCGATGCAAAAAAACAAACAAAAAAACAAACAATCAAACCTTTCCTCTTTATAATATTAGTATAGATAAATGTAATAATTGATGTAAAATAAATGTAATAATGTGTCTGACAAAAATCAGAAATAACTCCAAATTGTTGGCTTGAAATTTGCATTTAATTGTAATAATTCCCTCGTCAAACAGTTGGGGAAATTAGACGGAGTTTAATTCCTGACCATAACCACTTAGGAACGTTTCCGGCTAGTGATGTACTGCGTTGATTTATTGACATCGATTATTATAGCTTTGGCTAGTAACTTATCGACTTTTAATTAATAACCCATCTGGTACCCGAAAGTTAAGAATTATTTTTAAAGTCAAACTCATTTAATGAATTTAGATTTTTTAAATCACTGTATGACGTCAAAAGTTTAAAAAATCTTTGCACGCGCGATTTTTCTATATCGCGCTACAAATGGTATTTACTGAAATTTATTTCTTTTTTTTTTTTTTTTATTTGACCTATGCTTGTGTTGAAAAGGTACGACCAATCAAGCTTCACCGGACTTGGAAATCGATTTCGATGAAATGTAATAAATAAGATAAATTCATTATACCGACGACTCTTGGTTGGATATGTTTTGAATTAGAAACATTGTGAATTTCTTTTATTTATTTCTTTTAAATAGGAGTTTAATCGCCGAATTTTCTCTTACGGTAATCGCTATTAATGGATATTAATTAGTCGGTACTATACTACTCGCTATGCGAAGAATCGCTAAACTTAAGTGGCAATGGGCTGGGCACATTGCGCGTAGAACCGACGGCCGTTGCGGCAGAAAGGTTCTTGAATGGCGACTGCGCGCCGGAAGACAGAGTGTGGGCAGGCCCTCCACAAGATGGACCGACGATCTGGTGAGGGTCGCGGGAAGCCGCTGGATGCGGGAAGCCGCTGGATGCGGGCAGCGCAGGACCGATCGTTGTGGTGATCCATTCGATATAGAAGTTCAAAAACACATAACGTTAAAAGTAATAGGGATACCATTAAAGATACTTTAACTTTAACCAAGCATAAACAGTAGTGTAGCCACTATAAAAGTAAGGAATAATTGCTTATAAATTATTGTTCTCGTTATCGATATCTATATGGCACATCACTAATAGAATAGGAAGTCGAGAACTTACGCAGAGAGTTGCCCAAATTCGAGAAGCCACCATTTAAAATTGAAATGGCAAATTTTGGAATTAAGATTGTTATTTGAAATGAATTTTGGAATAGCCTTTAGAGAAAAATGTACAATAAGTTGTAAAGTCCAACCATAGCGCACCAACCAGAAAGGAGATGTATAAAAGTGGTTTTTTATTCGGACAAAAATTTAACAGATAAGTAATATATCTATATATAATATATCTGTATCTGGATATGTAAGTGGGTATCTTTCTTAAAAAGCATTTAAAGCAACTAAGCAACGAAAAAAATGGTTTGAAAGGACTGCCAGAGGCATAACTTGTACTGCCAGATCCAGATCTTTCGTTAATTTTTCTACCAACCAATATTCATATCAATTTATAAAAAAAACGGAGGCTCCATTTTTTTTTTTTAAGTGATCCTGATTATCGTAGTAAATAGTAGTAATATATTATCCTATTATCCTATATGCGGCGTAGAATACCTGTTCACTTTTCAAATAATTTAAAACCATCTTCCATACAAATTTTGATATCTCCTTTCCTAGGATAATGGTTTCTGGTATAGATAATGGTATAGTGCACGTTTAAGGCTGCCACACACCGGATACGTCTGCAGCACGACGCGTTGCGTCTGCAGCACCGCGCAAAGAAGGCCGTTTACACAGTGTCGCAGATGCACGCAGACGCATGCAGCAGCGCGGTGTCAGAAATCCCGTGTAATACAACCTTAGACAACGTTTACGTCCGCCTTCACGCGTGCGACTTTCCCATTCCGCTGCCGCGCGCGCCAATTCGGTCACAAATATCAAAAATATAAAGGAAAATGAACTAAAATGCACGATATTTTTTACGCAACTGACATTTATTGATTTGTAACCATGGTAACGCATGTCAGTTTGTGTTGTGTTCGTGCCGTGCGTCTGATGCACGCAGACGTGCTGCATTGCGTCTGCGACACTTTCAGTTTGAACGTCATATTTCAGGTTAATACATTACAGATCGTGTTGCACGCAGATGCAACGCAATGCGTATCCGGTGTGTGGCAGCCTTTAGTCGCGAGTTTCTTATATCTTCTCTCTATTCCTTGGGTCTGCTGTAAGATACATGGTGATTGTAATATGTCTGTCTATGTGTGCAATAAACCGTTAAATAAACAAAGATGTATCCTGTGTTCCTGGCATAGGACCATCCCATGGTCCAAGAAAACAAGGTCTAACAAGAAGACCACGTGACTGACACAAGCTACGTCATTTTGCGCGGTTCATCCTTGTCTATTACACGCATTCGACAAGGATGAATAGGCAAAATGCAAAATGACGTAGAAATGACGTAGGGTTGTGTCAGTCACGTGGTCTTCTTGTTAGACCTTGTTTTCTTGGACCATGAACCATCCCATGTATTCCCATTAGTTTTGGTAAAAGGCCACTGAGGGATTCGGGTGTAGTTGGCAACCTGTCACTAGATGCTCTACGAAACACAAACATCGGTGTAATTTATCTTAGACGCGTACCGAATCTTAATCCCTACACTTTGATAAAAGTGGTACTAAATTTAGGACCCCTGTGAGATTACTAAAACTCTTAATCTTAATGAATCCTTACTAATATTATAAATACGATAGTGTGTTTTTTTGTTTTTTGACTTCCTTCACGCCCTAACTAAGCAACCAATCGACTTGATTTTCGGCATAGAGTTAGTTGAAAGGATGGAGAGTGACATAGACTACTTTTTACCGCGGGAAAATACCTCATTCCCACGGGAAAAATGATTAACGCGGGCGGAGCCGCGGGGCGAAAAGCTAGTGTAAAAATAAAAGCTTCCTCCAAAAAATGAAACTGTATTACAATATTTACGAGTACATATTATATTTCCTTATTAAATAAAATGGGGAATTATTCCCTACATTTTCGAGCTCCTAATTATGAAGACCCAATTATCTCGCGAATCCAAAAGTGCCTTTGTTATTTCATTTTTCTGTTTCCTCCCAGCAATACCTCTCCTCTTCTAGAAGATCTTGGAATCCTAATTTGACCCACTTCCCGGTCTTCGATTAGGATGAAATTTTGCACACGCTCTGAGTTCTGATGACAATACATGACTAGCTAAGAAACGTCATTACAAATCCAATATGGCGGCCTCCCCATTAATGTATCTAAAAAAATCTTGAAATCTTAATTTGACACACTTCCTGATCTTCGATTAGGATGAAATTTTGCACACGCTCTGAGTTTTGATGACAATACATGACTAGGTAAGAAACGTCATTACAAATTCAATATGGCGGCCTCCCAATTAATGTATCTAAAAAAAATCTTGGAATCTTAATTTGACCCACTTTCCGGTCTTCGATTAGGATGAAATTTTTCACACGCTCTGAGTTTTGATGACAATACATGACTAGCTAAGAAACTTCATTACAAATCCAATATGGCGGCTTCCCTAAGATGGCGAACTGGCTGTTTGAGATCCACCCCCATGATATGGGTATCAAATGAAAGGGTTTGCTGTCAGGAATACGAAAAAAAAAAGTCACGTGACTTAAATCCAATATGGCGGACAGGAAGCGTGTTTTTTAGTTTTTTAAACTATGTATTATATTATTTTATTTTTAACATTTGATTTCGATATGAAATATATTTCTGAGAAGTGAGACATCCAAATTGAAATAATATGTTCAGAAATAGAAGCAAATATCGAAATACGTAATACCAGAAAAAAAAGCTTCCGAAGACAACGTGTCATATAACATGACTCATAAGTGTTAATAAGAATTTACTTATAATTGTAAGATAATAAACATTATTGTTTTTAATAATGGTGTCCTTATCTAATCAAAACTAAGATAAATTTTAAGTATAATCACGTATAATTAAAGATCAGTGAAAATCTCAAAACTTGGGTAATTGAATAGTCCCATGGAGCCCCTTGGGACTATTCAATTAACCCATGGAGCCCCATAGGACTATTCAATTCTAGCTCGAGCCTATCCTGAAAATCAGAGTAAATGGACCTTAGTCGACCACGCAGGCCTAGTGCGGGTTGGTCAACTTCACGCATAACCTCTTAATTGCTTCGCAGGTGTGTGCACAATTCTTCAAGATGTTTTCCTTCACCGTAAGAGCACAGAATAAACGTACATAATATATGAATTCGATAATCGAAAACACATTGGTACGCGCCGAGGGTTGAACCCACGAACTTCCGAATGGAAGTCAACGGCCCCAGCCACTAGGCCACCGATGCTCTATGGGGCTAATAGGTATTTTAAACCTTTATAAAAAACTAGCGACCCGCCCCGGCTCCGCACGGGAAAATGGTTATTGTGGGTTATCCTTCAGTATATTATGCATGTATTATACATATAAACCTTCCTCTTGAATCACTCTATCTATTAAAAAAAACCGCATCAAAATCCGTTGCGTAGTTTTAAAGATTTAAGCGTACAAAGGGAGGGACATAGGGACATAGGGACAGAGAAAGCGACTTTATTTTATACTATGTAGTGATAAGCTTATATCATACATCAATATCGGCAAAATAAACATCATATTATCACTACATAGTATAAAACAAAGTCGCTTTCTCTGTCCCTATATCCCTATGTATGCTTAAATCTTTAAAAATACGCAACGGATTTTGATGCGGTTTTTTTTAATAGATAGTGTGATTCAAGAGGAAGGTTTATATGTATAATACATGCATGATATATTTATGGATAATCCACAATAACAATTTTCCCGTGCGGAGCCGGTCCGGGTCGCTAGTAACGAATATAGCAAAGAAATTAATTAAATTAAACGTAGCGTGTCGTGTCAGTTAACATTACATTATCTGAGCAACAATTTCTTTGTTCTCTAACGACTATTTAATGCCTCCATAATATAATAATAATAATACAACATTATTATTGCTTAGTTCGTTTCGTGCGCCCGCGTTCCAGCAAATAAGTAATTTTCTTTGTGAGGAAAATTATTTTGCTAATTCGAAAAACATGAGAACAAGGTTGTAATTGAAATGAGAAATATAAGAATTGAATTATAATAAAATTGTAGCATTATGTTGACTTAATTATTTTTTAGGGCAACAAATAAAAATTTGGAAATAACTTAAACAAATACTTAGAAGAAAAAACAACAATCGTTTTTTTTTTTCGTTTAAATACTATCTTCTTCTATACTATAATCGGCGTGTCTGTATATTGATTTGTTTAAAAAAAAACTAGGTGATAAATGGAGTGTAGCTTAACACAATAAACCAAGTTTCCAAAGTCCGTCTGTCTGTTTGTACACGCTAATCTCTGGAACTACTAGATGGATTTTAATTAAACTTTACAATAACATAGCTTATACATCAGAATAAAATAGGCTACTTTTTACGGGAAAACCTGTCAACGCAGTCAGAGCCGCGGGGCGGAAAGCTAGTCCCTATTAAAAGCTTTTATTTAACTTGCAATGTATGTATGTATGTATGTAAGTTTGTTCGGGTGGAATCTTTGAACTCAATTTTGAAGTTGTGACGTAGCCATACGTCGTCAACGGCTAGCCCCGCCCAGCAGTGGACCTGCGCACGCGACGGAGCGGAGCGGGCGGCAGGGATGGCGCGTGCATATAAGGCTCTGCGCGACCCGCAGGACTTCAGTTCACAACGGGCCGGCACCGCGACCGCTAAATACTCCAGCCCGCTCTATAGGAGGAGCATCCTGACTCCCGTTAGATTACCAGTTTAATAAAATCGCCGCGTGTGTCACGTAAATAGTGTGTGGCCTAATTGCCTAAACCAATATTGGATTTCAGTGTTTTGGATTGCAGTGTTTTTGGGATTTGCAAGGTAAGGGAGAGATTGGTGCCCGCGGCCGTTCTCTTGCCCTCCGGGTGGTTTATTAACCCGGCGCTCCCTGGACAGACGTGCAGTTAGCTACCTAGGCAATTTAGGTAGGGTTTACAATCCGGCCTGATATGATGATTTACCGTTGTGGTTTCGGGTCTAACTAGAAGCCACTTACGGACCTTCTTTAGATATTCGACCCCGCTATTGATTATTGTGATTGAAGGGTAGCCACCCTGACTTGGTACCTCGGCTGATTTGATGATTCACCAGTAAATGGTGCCCCGCGTTTGAGTAGCCGTCATTCCTTCAGAGGGCGGTTACTGGGTTTGCAGTAGGGACCCAGCGCAGTGTCAATTCACTTGGCAGCTGCATAGGAGCTTGTGAAAGGCAGTTCACCGTCTGTGGGCTTGCGATAGGGACCCAGAGCTTGACCCCTTTAATGAGGAGTGGTCGCAGTAGGTTTGCAAACGTAGACCTCCCCGGAGGGATACGATTAACTTGTCGTAGGGAAACTTGCCAGTTGCCTCATTTATGTGAGCTGCACAGCACGACTTAGTTTGCCGTTCGAATGTAGGGATGAGATAGGGTCTAGTGAGTTCACTGCACTGTCTACCCGGGAATTGTGATAAGCCTGTATCGCGTTCCGTTTGTAAGAGTGCGTATCCCGACGCACGTAGAGCTTGGTGCCACATCGAACCCGTTTCGCTAGCCTATAACACAGGCGCTAATATTAGATGCTATTTAGCCACATAAGTACTAACCCGGCTCATTCTATTTACCTGTCATAAACTGATTCACCGTGTACTATATTTGCCTTGCCGCCCGCCACCGCGTCCGTGCCCACGTTCGTCTATAGCCTTGCCCACTAGTGGCCTCATAGAGTCCATTCCCGCGCACTGCTTTCATTATTACCAGTCTCCGCTTTGCCACGCTCTCCCGCCGTATAGCTCTAATATAAATAAGCTTTTGTCTCGCGCCCTATCCCGATCTAGTTTCAGCAACGTACCCTTGCCGGCTGGCTACGATCGCGGTAGGTTCGCTTCTTCCCGTTAACATCAACTTCGATAGTACCTAAGCGGATGTGTATAATAGTTTTAAGTAGTTTTAACTGCGTCTCTTTACTTGAATTGAATGTTATTTAAGTTATGAACAAATAAATTGTGTAAGTTGTATTGAATTGCTGTTTTCCTCACAAACTCCCCCTCGTCTATGGGACTGCCTTCCTCTAAGGCATAAATTAATATAGTGTTAGCCTACCCCTAGGAAAGCTACATTACAAAGTAGATATCTTTAACCGATTGAGCTGAAATTTTGTATACACGTTTAGTTTGGATGACAATGCACGATATGGTATGTGACGTCACTCTACATCCAATATGGCGGGCTATCCAAGATGGCGGAGAAGTTATTTTTAATGCACTTCTACAATATGGGTATCAAATAAAAGGGCTCGTTAAGAGTAACTTGAAAAATAATGTAACATGCGATAGCTAAAAAGTAAAAAATAAATTAAAAGCAAAAAAACTTTTTTAAAAGAAGCTTGTATTTCAACGCTCTAAAAAGAAGAAAATAATTTTATCCTTAAAAATTTTAACTATCAACTTATAACCTCATTTTATATACAATTCATAAGATCATAAAAGCTTGTCGCGAGGTTTAATTACCCACCAATATTTAGTAAAATTGTAATTTAAAATAAAATAAACTTAGGTACCTACTATTTTATTTAAAAATCGCGCGACAAGCTTTTATGATCATATGAATTGTATATAAAATGAGGTTATAAGTTGATAGTTAAAATTTTTAAGGATAAAATTATTTTCTTCTTTTTAGAGCGTTGAAATAAAAGCTTCTTTTAAAAAAGTTTTTTTGCTTTTAATTTATTTAACGACTAAAATAATTTAGTACGAGTAAACGACCCCTTTTCTACCCCAGGGGATAACTATAGGACAGCACATCTCATCTCGTGTGACGCTAATTTCACACTTTATTTTCGCTATTTGTTTGAGTGAGCAAAAGCTAATCCCAGATGGTACTTTTTCCGACCGGTTCAGTCCAGAGTCGTCATTAGGGGTGTCAGGTGATAATATATTTATTTCTATTCATATACAATTTTAACACAAATAATGTAAACATCTTAGAGTATAAATAGAAAATTTTCTGTATATTTATTGTCTAAGATCTCTAACATATTTATTTTCATTCCTTTCTATTATTTATTGTTTTTTAGGAATAGGAAGAATTTTAAAAAACATTTTTTTGCAGTTCTCGGCACGTAAATGTGTTTTTAAATTTAGAATTCTATGTACGTTTATTCGACGCTCTTACAGTGAAGGAAAACGTCGTGAAGAAACCTGCATACGCCTGCGAAACAATGCAAAGGTTGTGTTCGTGACCAACCCGCACTGGGCCAGCGTGGCATGGCATATTCACCCTTCGGCACTTCGGTGTGGACTTATGTATTACATTATTATTGTATCGACGCTTATTGCAGTTCTATAGTTACATAATTGTTTTCTATACTGTCTGTGTTTTAGACCTGTAGGCTTACTATATAAGAAGCGACAAGCTCGAGAAGCTGTCAAACACAACATAGTGACATTAGAGCCATAGTAGTTTTGTCAATATGTCGCGTTTGACAGCTTCTCGAGCCTGTTGCTTCTAACGTAGTAAGCCTACTGTTCTGTAAACAAATAAGTTTCTAAATAAATAAATGTAAGCTTTTAACGATTGTACTGGTATTTCAACAGGTTTGGGACAGCCCTACCGGAACTTTGTTGTCTGCGCTTTTTGCTAACTACGAGCCGCGGTAGAAAGGATTTAACTTTTCAAATAGGAGTTTTTGTTCCAGCATAGAGATATGATACCCGTCCCAAATGAGGACCAAATCCTCTACAAATAATAATAATAAAGAACATTATTTGTTTTTTTTTTTTTAATTGACCTATGCTTGAGTCGAAAAAGTACGACGGATCAAGCTTCACCGGACTTGCGGGGGAGCGGAAGACTCTACCCCAAAAAAAGTCTTTGCCTAAATATATTCTCAGAGTGGACAATTAAAATAAAAAATAAATGGATCATGTAGCTTTTCAACAGTGAAAGAATTTTTGATATTGGATCAGTAGTTTCGGAGCCTATTCGATGCAAACAAACTTTCCTCTTTATAATATTAGTATAGATTTAATTATATAACCATATTCAGATGAAGAGCGGTGTTTTCTGACACATGCTCTTCTAGCTTAAAAGGAGACACCAGCCCCTGTATAAAATAAGGAATTGTTTAAAATTAAAATAAAACACATTTTTATTTATTTATTGTGTAGGTTTCTCTAACTCAAGAATAAAGATACTCATTCTTGAGACAAATGAAGTAATTCTGATCTACTTGTAGTTACAGTTAACTACAAAACACAACTACAACAGAACTGACATAATGTTTGTATTTAATTACAGCGGGGCGGAAGTTCTGACAACGCAAACGCACACACGTCTGTGATGATAACAAACGGAGTATTATTTTATGGGCTGCAAAAAAAAGATTATTCTTTTTCTTATAGTGTCGATGACAAATTCTTTAGATAATTTTGGCCCAGAACCTAGCTACTTCGACTGCATTATCTGTGACATCCATCAAGTTCTGCTGTGAGCATTTTTGCAACGATTATAGAGTTTTGAAAAGTTATTTTACAAGTTTAGTGGTTTAAATTTTGTAACTTTCGTAATTCCTTTGTAAGCTGCAATAAAATAATATTCATATTTTATTTATTACAGCCTATAATATAATATGAAAACTTTGGTCGGTAAAAAACACGACCCCACTGAGATTTTTAAAATAATTGCCAATTAGTACTGATGTTAGTCGATTTACCACTTTGCTTATTCCATTTTTACGCTAAAACTGTACCTTCTAAACAGATTTAGATAAAAAAATTGTGAATAAGGCACCGCGAGAAATACTTAACTCGAAAAGTTAAAAACCGCATTCGCAAGTTGTGATTGCATGAATGCAGTAGAAGTCTTATGAAAGAATTATATTAACACCAGATAAATGGAATGGATGAATAAAAAAATAAAAAAAAGTTATACTAAGAAACATTTTTAACGATTATATAGAATTTCTAAGTTTTAAATTAGAAAATTTTAGAAATTACGACTTGTACAATAAATAAAATTCTGTTAAAAATAATAAAATTTAGCTGTCTCCATAAACACAGCCCTCAATAAATCTGTCCAAGATAGCAGGAAACCAGAACCTCGCCGCACAGTAGGTGGAAGATGGCCAGATGTACGACCGGACCAAGATACCACCTGATTTAAGACCGGAACACAGGTTGCATTGTGCATATGCAATATACTGCATGTACGAGTATGCAATAAATAAATAGACGTGTAGTTCTCAATACAGAGTTTGGGGTCAGATGGCCATGTGTGAGATGTCCCCACATAAATATATTCGTAAAATTCCTGATTTCCTTATTTCCCTGCGACAGATACATACCAACGAAAGCACCAAGGTATCAATCAAACACGTGCATTTCTTCAACACATTCGTCGTGTTTACTCACATCTACCGAGGCAAGGCTTTGTGCACTCCGGCGCTCCATTTTTCATCCGCTGAAATGCGACACTGGGCTCAATTTTGCGTGGCCGCTAAAATATCTAAATTTAAGTTATTATTTCTCTTTCACGTTCTTAAGAACGAAAAGGGACAGGTGATTGCCAACCTACATTTAGACACGTCAAACATCGATATTACGCGTAATTTAGCAAGAATTTAAAAACATCCCGACTAAATTAACCTGAATTTGACAGCTGCGCTCCTTATTTTAAATATCATTCATTCAAAATTAATTCTCCCCATCATTCATCTCCCCATCCTTTTCGATTCCCATATGAATGAAAGAGACCAACAACGTAAATTTAGTTAGAAAATTATTATTGTTGTGTTTTGTTAAAGTTACAGCAAGCAAGAGAGCATCTGGGTCAGGAAAAACAGAATTGTATATGCGGAAGCTTATTATTAGCCTCAGCTGTTTTTATATAAATAGTCTATTTGTGAAATTTTAGTGCTGTTAGCTTCCCGAAAATATTAAAATAAAAATAAAAAAAAATAAAAAAATAAGTTATTTATTACAATTAATGTCATTGGCCCAGGTCCTTCAAATTAAGAATGGCAATACAAATACAAATATTTAAATTTCAGGTTTATACAGATTGGCTTTTTATTGTTGGTTAAATTTTAGAATAATCCGCAGATACTTTCTAGTAGTGTAGTTGACAACCGCGAAAACCTAAAAATGATTAAAGGACTTAAGTTTGAGCGTAATAAGTAATAACCAGAATCAGCCCTACTCATTACGTTCCCTTTAACACTTGAAGCGTTCCCGTTCTGGCGGCGAAATCTTTTGATCTCACCTCAAGGGCACTCCCAGACTCGAGTTTTAAACTCAAGACTCGTTACTTTATAGTCGGAATCATTACGTCATAATCAGAAGTGGCTTCTATACCTTTGGATTTTAAGTGCTTTAATAAATTTTATTTTATTCGGTTGCTAATCATTATAAATATTATAAATTCGTAAGTTCGTTTGTTGGTGACGCTATCCTGTGCTTCGTAGGCAGGCGTACTAACAACTAGACTAAGGGGCCCTCAAAGTATATTCGACTATCTGTCCGCTCGCGGCTACGCCTACATCGTTTTCGACTTTTCTCGTGAGATTTATATTTTTCCACGGTGAAATGATTCTCCGCATTCTTCTTTTTTACCACCATGTTGTAGGTTGGCTGGAAGAGATCTCTTATAGAAATAAGCTCGCCGTTGTATACTAGTTAAGAATGGGGGCAAGTTGGGTATCGCAGTTGTTGATTATTTTCCTCAGTACAAAAACTATAAAAAATATCGAGATCTATTCAACCGCTGGTGCGTAAAGCACAGAAACATAATTTAATTTTGATTTTATTATAATGTCCATTTGTCAAACGAAGTCTAATCAATAACTACAATTTATGTACAGACACCGGCACATGCGGCTGGACATGTTGACCTTAAGAGCGCCCATATTCCGTATCGGTAGGGGTAAATTTCGCAGTGCGAATGTCCAACCGCATGTGCTGGCTTCTGTACATACCATAATTTTTAAAATGTCACTATGAAATCATTTCGAGAGAATAACCATATTAGTATACTATACCATCGGCCTTATTTTACGTCACGGTACATACTTACATTTTTTACTCCCAAATGATTTGCAAATTACAGTTGACTAACACGAACGAACGCTAGAACGAAATGTAAACCGTATCCCTATCTCGCTTCTGCAGCGGTTTTAAGCTCAATATAAATCTGTATTTACTTAGCTTTGACACATAGAGATTTATGAGAATGCAACTCAGTAAGCGTGATTCCGCACTGCATTTAGAGCATTTTCGACTCTGCGTGTCAGAGAATAAAGGGTATCTAAAATAAATATAGATTTATGGATTGTGCAATCAATAATATTCAGGTATAGTGGTTAAAAGCTCGCCTGACGTTACTGAGTTCCCGGGTTCGAATCCCGGTAGGGAGCTTGTCGAACAAATATCACTTTGTGTCACAAGTTTGTGTCAAAACTTTGTGATATTTTTCCCAGTTGCGGATAAACAACCCGTTTTTCAAGGTGTATATGAAAATTGGACCATGTTTGCAGGGAGCAAATCGTTATCTCCTTCAGTAACAAGCACAGGATACTCCTAACAGTCACAAAAACCTTTGTCAGGGTAACTAACTATTTACATCTGTTTCCAGCCCCCGTAACATGCAGTGCTATGACAAAAGTTTGTCGCACATTTAACTGTCAAAAAACCCGCCATATTGAAATATGCTCCAATAGGATAAGAGAATACGCACGACAAAATTACGTCTGTCACGCGTGGATCGGGCATGTTAGAGGGGCTGGTACCTGGTCTGGCGAGGTTCACGAAGACCGGAGCTCCAGAATTAACAGCAGTAGACGACTTTCGGCTGAAATGATGAAGGTTGCCTAAAAGAGATTGATACTTTAGCAATAAGACCTATTGACTCAATGTACGTATTGTTTATTACATTGTAAATCATACCTAATATCATAAAAAGGAAAGATTTGTATTTTTGTGTGTGTGTGTTTATGTTTGTAATGAATAAACTCAAAAACTACTAAACCAATTTCAAAAATTCTTTCACCATTAGAAAGCTCATAATATTGCTGCGCCCTTGCAGGGTGTCACAAAATACTGTACTAAATTTGTAACAACTAAAATGTACCAACTGTGACGTGCAATAAATGATTTGAATTTAAAGCTACATTCACCCTAACTAAATGAGTCTTAAATCTGTGTAAATAAATCTGAGTAAAAAAATAGGCTACCTTTTACCGCGGGAAAATGCCTCATTCCCACGGGAAAAATAGTTAAATTGGGCGGAGCCGCGGCGGAAAGCTAGTTCTTAATAAAGAATATTTGTACTGAATGAAAACATTTTCTTTCATAAAATTAATCACACATTATCACCGCACGCCACGCGTTTTTAAAAAACAATCCAACATTTTTAATGAATATGAAAAACATATGGCAATGGAAAGAAACATTCGCCCATTGTTTCAAGTATTTTCATGGCTGAGCGCGTTTTGATATTGCTTCCGCCCGTATTTTTATAGTTGAGCTATGATTTTCGTTTCCTGTTATTATTATCTGGTATTAACGTACGAGAGTCACTACATAGTATAAAACAAAGTCGCTTTCTTCGTCCCTATGTCCCTTTGTATGCTTATATCTTTAAAACTACGCAACGAATTTTGATGCGGTTCTTTTAATAGATAGAGTGATTCAAGAGGCAGGTTTATATGTATAATACATGCATAATATACTTAGGGATAACCCACAAGAACCATTTTCCCGTGCGGAGGCGGGGCGGGTCGCTAGTAAACAATAATTTAGATAGATTCGGTGACCAAGTGGCTAGGGCCGTTGACTTCCATTCGGAAATTCGCAGGTTCGAACCTCGGCACGTACCAATGTGTTTTCGATTTTCGAATCCATGTGTACGTTTATTCGACGCTCTTACGGTGAAGGATAACAAATCTGTACCAACCTTTTCGACCTTTTTAGTTTTATTTGAACCTTTATCACTTAAATGTGTCAAACTATAAATAAGACAAGACGGAATTGCTTCGCAAGATTAATAATATTTGTATTTGTAAGTCTATACCTAAATAATAATATGTGGGGCATTGTGGGGACACCTCACACACGGCCACACGGCCATCTGACCCCAAATTAGGCAGAAACTGTACTATGGCTGTCAGACAGCTGATATACATACATATATAAATATACAACATCCAGCCAAACACAAGGCAAACATAAGTGCTCATCGCACAATGTTTGCCCTGGGCGGGATTCGAACCCGCGACCCTGTGCTTTGTAGGCAGGCATACTACCAACTAGGCTACGGGGCCGTCTATCACGCGTGTATTGTTAAGCTAGGGGGGCTGTAGGTATTACCATCTCTCGTCGCAAGAAAGCAGCTGATATAATTAACGTTCTCCAGCCAACTTCAATTTATTACCGGCAGCTCTTCGTAATTAACCAGGTGTATCTCATCAAAGTTTGCCCTGTGAACCGAGTCAGGTCTAAGTTGAGACCTGGAGTTAGGTCGTTAGGTCGTGTAAGCTCACCCATGAGAAATTTACTAAATACTATTTTGCTATAATATTTGCTTTCCGCCCCGGCTCCGGCCGCGTAAATAGTTTTCCCGTGGGAATGAGGAATTTTCGCACGGTAAAACGTAGCCTATTTCTTTCCCAAGGTCTATTCTATCACAATCTGTACCAAGTTTCAGTGGAGACGGAATTATTTTCGCATTTATAATATTAGCAGGGACAATGACTATTCTACTTCCCTGAAAGTTCGACAATTATTTTCAAAGTCAAAAGTGCTTTCAAATGCGTTTGATTATAATCTTCGTGCATCTGAATGCATCCCTCTGCTTTATTTATTTCATCCTTTTAGAAATAGGAGAATTATCCTATAATATTACAAACGCGACAGTTTTTGCGCAACTTTACAATAGTGTTGCTTATACATCAGAATAACACATAGACCACCTTTTACCGCTGGAAAATCCCTCATTCCCACGGGAATAACTGTTAACGCGGACGAAGCCGCGGGATGAAAAGCTAGTAGTACAAGAATCATCATAATAAAAATAAAAAAATAAAATAAAATAAGTTTATTTCATTAACAAACATTGCCTTATTCTAATGAGGTTTGGCATCTCCCTTTAAGCTAAATAGTTGCCTGTATTGGGAGGTGCCACTCTTCCATTAATGAAGGTATAATTTAGGCGGTAATTAATTATTTGTTAACAATACTGTACTAATACATAAAACATAAAACAAGAAAGAAACTTACTAAAGGAAAATAAAAGAAAAGGATTAATATGTAAAGCTAGCAAAATTCTGAAACATACCATCTAATTATAAATTTGTGATCATGTGTATGTGTGTATGTATGTGTGTGTGTGTGTTTGTGTGTCTATGGGGAGGTGTTTATTTAAATAAATAAATAAATGTTAATAATATATAAGTATGTATGTTTATAATGTTGTTTATGTGTTTTCTTTTGGTGTCAATAAAGAATATTTGTATTGTATTGTAAATGTGTGTTATCCCTTGGTTTCCCTTACTACACTATGTAATATAATAATAATTCAGTTTCTTCGTATGTTTTCGAATCATCATCATCATGATCATGATGTAGTACAAGAATATTACAAGTATATTCATCATCATCATCATCATTTCAGCCGAAAGACGTCCACTGCTGGACAAAGGCCTCCCCCAAAGATCAAAAAGTATATTATATATTGAATATTATTAGTATATTGGCTTTCGCCCAGGAGCTCTATTTCTCAATCGTTCGTGTCGCTGAAATTGCTCGATATCTACTGATTTACGCTCGTCTAATGAAAAACGGCATTTTTGGATCGTTCGATTGCAACGAGTGGTCACAAGCACTCACCTCCAGACACCTCCGTCATGAAATAGACGCCTATACGACTGACACGGGACTTCACGGAAGTGAGAGCGAGAACGAATATCCGCAGAGAGTGAGCGAATGAATGTATGTTGTATACCATAGATTTACGTTCCGTTTTAGTTTCGTAAACTTCCGGTTTTTGTTTTTTCTGTGTAAAACGAACAAAACACCATATCGAAGACGAGTGGCGACGGAAAAACAGCATCCTTCGACTTGGAAGTCGACTAAGGCTTATGTCGCATACGCCAACGTCATGTCATACGAACGATTGAGAAATAGAGCTCCAGGCCAGACTGTTAGTCACTAGTTTACTACTCACTCCAGTATAACGGGAAGAAATTGTATATTAGCAACATTGTATAGTGAAGTTTATGGGATAGTTTTATTATGCCATGTGTCTCTGTAGATTGCGCAGTAAATTCGAATGAAACTTAAACTACTACTTGAAGATTTCAAATACTAATAAATAGGCGATGTGATCTTTGAGAATAAACCTGTACAGAGCGGTATTATTGCTAAGGAAGTTCTATTTAGCCAAAGAGATGCGGGTTCGAGTCCCTGCCTAAGCTATTTTTTTTAATTTTACGCTTAGATTTAGAAAAGAGCTACTTACTTGAAGAGTTATTCTACAAAGTTTTTCATAATACTCGAACTTACCTGAAAAAAGAGAAGAAAAATTGACATTAGACCCACACGTCTTAATTTTTTTTAACATGTTCTGAGGTGAACCGCGTACATACATACATTTCGGCGATTAATTTTTATTATAATAGTAGAAATACATAAAAAGAAAAATATTCTTCATTTATTAACCTTTTTAGGTACGAAAAAGGCTGGTCAATAACAGACAGAAACGAACCACCTATACAGCCTTAAAAACATCATGCAATAATGGATTACATAAATATCTGTTTGTCTTAAAAAATATATTATCGTTAATAAAATAATTCAATTGATTAATTATTCAATCTAATTACACAAGACTAATAAAATACTATCGCCTTAAAATTATGACGCCGCCAACTGTACCACTTGAGTGTTATAGCTTCATTAGCAAAACGCTAAACATAGAATAGATAAATCAGTTATGAAGGTACAGTTGGACACATTTACAGGCACTCAGTGCCGCGCCATTGAGATTATTATACATAAAAGTTATGATGGTACGAAATGTATTAATTAAGGCTAACTGTCAGTCAGCCCTCTTGGCTATATTCATATATAAGATTAATTGCTTATAAGCATATAAATATGTATAAGACATAAAAGTTAGAAAAAACTAAACAATAATTCGTTTATTATACAGCAAATTTTACAAATTTCGTAAAACTTTTTGACTTAAAACAAGGCGAAACTCATATTAAAAAGTTTTTACCACAGAAATAAACAAATTACCGAAGTAAAAAAGTGATAATCACGTTTCAGGTTAATTTAATATTAGATACGTGAAATTAATCCAGCATGATTCATATATTCTATTCCTGAAATATGCTCAGATTCATATGTATATTCTATTCCTAAAATATAACTTCTAAAATGTCCCTTCACCAAAGTTGGTAACCTTTTTCCAAAATGTCCAGATGCATGCAAGATGATCATAAATAATAAACATTCACACTTTTTCGTTTTTAATATTAGTGAGATAGTAAACAGACGCGTCAATAGTTTTTGATCTACTTTTGGATACAAAATAGAAAAATCATATTCTTTTACAACTTGTTGATTTATTAACCATAAAAAATAAATTTAGTTTCTTCAAGCTTGCTCCAAGTTGTTTCATCATTTCTGTTATTTTTAACTATTACTGTGTCTACGAATGGGCTCCATTTTTCATCTTAAAAGCGTTTCGGCTGTAACGCATTACGACCAATAGGTACGCGTAATGACCTTATTAATTTAAAGTAAACGTTTTAGTTCAATTATTTAGATATGAAAACAATTAAAATTGATACAGTCAAGAGCACGCTAAGCTAAACACTTTGGTCTTTACACCACCGTTTATGTCCATTGAAGTAACAAACTATACATACAAAGAGAAATTAATATCACAATCTGTACCTCACAGAGAACCATAATATTTATGCTGTCTCGAACAAACTTAGCAATTAATCTCTTTAGTGGTACCTAAGGTTTAATATTCAGTACGTTGCGAAAGCTTTGAATACCTAAATAGGTACTAAATGGAGCTTACGAAATGCAGCAGGCAGCGGTAGTAAAATATTAATATTACGTCATAAAATACGTGTAATAAAGCTCAATAATAGCCTTAATTCTTGTTATCACGTACCGTCTTAGTTTTAAGTACATGTATTCGGTAATGGTAGGGGTGAATATCGTAGTGCGAATGTCCAACCGCATGTGCTGGCTTCTGTAGGCTTACTACGTAAGAAGCGACAGGCTCGAGAAGCTGTCAAACGCGATATATTGACAGAACCAGGGATCGGAACCGGTTTTTCATACACTTGTTAAATCACGCTAGTTCAAACCCTATCCGACTATAGCTCTAACTAAGATCACTAAGGGTAGGTTTAGTCCTGGGGGAACATAATATGCAAAGCAACCGGCAGCCCTGGCCTTCGCCTGCCGCAAAAACAATTACTTTAATAATTACAAAACCGATTGAAACCGGTTTCATTCCGTTCTTTATCAAAAACCGGGTACCAAGAATATTTTTGGTTTGTTTAATTAAGTTCCATCTATTGCCGGTTAATTGGGGAACGGAATTATATCTGTTTTTCGAACGATATTAACAGGGATTTCAAAACCGGTTTCGATCCCTGGACAGAACTACTATGGCTCTAATGTCACTATGTCGCGTTTGACCTGTCGCTTCTTACGTAGTAAGCCTACTGACATGCTCCAATGTAGTCTGTCATCAAAATGGCGCGTATTCAACCCGTTGGTTGTAACAGGTGTCCGGGACATAACATATTTTACTTGCCTACTAGGAGACTCCTATCAGTTTAAGATATACAGGGTTACTTTTTAATCAGTGCACAAATTTTAGGTAGGCATAGATTAAAGAAAATAAAATCACCCGTATATTTTTATTTTATCACGTTTCATACAAAAAATCGAAATATCGCCATTTTATGCATAAAATTGGTATCAAATTTTGTATGGGAAAAAAAATTTTACGCGCCAATTTTCTTGATACTTCGTATAAACACTCATTGGCAAAATTAATTGGACACGTATTCTGAAATTCGTTCTCTAAATGGGTTAAAAATAGTGTCAAAATTTGTAAAAAAAAAAAAAAAAAAAAATATTTTTCGTCTCATGTGATCTAGTAACGATACTGACTGTGTAAACCAATCAGGGCAGATAAAAAACTGGCAACACTATTGTTGTCACGTCAATCGTCACGCACTTTGTTGTGTTTTATTTTCGTTTCGTGTTTTTGCGTGCTGAGTTGCGTTTAAATTTTTGATTCGTTTTACCAGTGACCTTTTTGCGACCAAATTTTGTGACTTCATTTCCTACCTTCAAGCCGTCTATTTTATTTGACGTAAGAGTTAGTTCAGCGCCATCTCTTATGACCAAATGCCGGAAACAATAATATTCCTATGGACTAATTGAAAGCTTCTGACAAGCGCATCTCTATTTATGAAATATTTTATGAAATATTTCGCATCAGTCGGTGAGTCACCAACAAGGCGACAATCGAACCCGCCTCCCTCCGGCCGAAGGCCACCGTCGACTCCGCCGCCGACGTCATCAGCGCTGCCCGAGCCGCCGCTGCACCATTCCGCGATCAATTCTATTTACTTACAGCCCGCAACCGAGCGAGAAATTTATAAAATTATCAAAAAAATCCCAAATAAGTTCAGCTACGGTGTGGATGAAATCCCCCCTGCGCTACTCAAGTTCTGCATTGACGAAGTTACACCAGCAATTACATTTCTGTTTAATCAATCCTTGGACGACGACACATTCCCGGAAAAGCTAAAAGTCTCGAAAATTGTACCCATTTATAAAAATAACGGAGAAAGGGACGACGCTAACAATTATCGACCCATAGCTCTTTTGCCTATTGTTTCAAAAATTATAGAAAAAGCCATATATAACCGTATCATTAATTTTTTGGAGAAATATAAACTTTTGAGCGAACATCAATTTGGTTTCCGTAGAAAGAGGTCCACCACGCTCGCAGTAATTAGGTATATTCAAGAGGCGCTTAGTTACATTAACGAGGGCTCGCATGCGGTAGGGGTCATGTTGGATATGTCTAAAGCGTACGATCGGGTTTCACACGAGATCCTACTGGAGAAGCTTGAGCTAGTTGGTATCCGCGGTAAAGCTCACCGATGGTTTGCGTCATACTTGTCCAATAGACTACAGTGCGTAGAAATAGATCACTATAACGATATGACCGGGGAAGCGGGTAAAGTGGTGTCTGACACCCTTATAACCAACAGATCTATCCCGCAGGGTAGTGTGATAGGGTGTATTTTATTTTTAATTTACATTAATCAGTTGCCCCAGGTAGTAAACTCATCGTGTGTAATGTTCGCGGACGACGTTTCATTGCTATTTAAATGTTCCGACAACAAGCAAGACAGAGATAGCATAACGCGCTCCTTCAACACCATTGAAAGTTGGCTATCTGAACACAACTTACAATTAAATAAAAGGAAAACGAGGTTGATACAGTTTGGACCACACCAACGAACTAAATTAGATCTAGGACAAGTACTAACCTCCTTAAATATTGAAGAAACAATAGAATTTAAATTGTTGGGACTCAATATTGACTCAAATTTGAACTGGAAGGGTCATGTCGAAAAATTAAAACTTAAATTATCTAAGTTCACGTACGCGTTGTCGGTTCTAAAGTCAAACACTGACATAAGCACGGCAAAGAGCGTATACTACGCGTATGCACATGCATGGTTGCGGTATGGTGTTGTCTTGTGGGGTCATAGCACCGACGCAAATGACATATTCATACTGCAAAAGAAATGCTTACGTGTTCTTTATAATCTTGGGCCACGGGTTAGCTGTAGACCATATTTTATAAAGGAGCATATTTTATCCTTCCCTTCGCTATATATCTTAGAAGCAGCCAAATTCGTGAAAGATAACTTAACAGAATTTAAGTTCTATACAAGTGCGCGCCGTAAACATATAATAGAACTCCCGAGAGCAAACCTACAAATATTTAAAAATAGTCCTAAATATAGATCAGCACAAATATTCAACAAACTACCCGACACTATAAAATCCGAAAATAATATTATTTTATTCAATAAAAAGCTAAAAGCCTACCTCATTGAAAAATGCTACTATACTATAAACGAATTCCTCGAAGAAAAAACTAAATAATAATTCATAAATTAAATAAAATAAAAATAATAATTTTACAATAATAACAAAATCTTATAATATGTAATAATATCTTAACAAATTTATTTTTGCCATGATTAATTTTGCGTTCTGCTCAGAAACTGATTGATATTATTAAAGCTAACAATACTAACCGATTTCTATAAAATATTCGTATTTCTTTATCAACTGTACTAATAACTAATTACAAAACTAACTAAAATTGTAACCAATTTGAATTGTTAATTGCAGTGCCCTAACGGGGTCTTGCTGTACTGGAATAAAATGTATAAGACCTATTGTAAAAACAGCAAATGGCAATAATAAATGATATGATATATGATATGATATTTCTGATATTCAATCTCAGTCGGACGTCAGCGTGAATTTATTAATTCATCAGTTCGTTTTCATTATATTAATTAGGAGTGTCGCTTCGTCGCTATGATTTGTACGGTCTATTAATCTATTTTAGCTGGTGCCAATAGTGATGGGAAAAAATCACATTTTCGGTTATTTAAGGGAACAAATATACGTAAGTTTTTGAGCAAATAATATTTGAAATAAATGGTAAAGTTATATAAATTTTAAAAGTAAATTGTTCCATTTGTTAATTGAGTATTAAGTACCAAAAGTACAAACCCCTCATATTAAACATTGCTTTTAGCGCGAAATACTACGAAGACTTTGCTATTATGATAATTAGACATTGTGAACTTTGGACAATCTGGAAATTCTTTTCAAACCTGGAGAGAACTAATGGAACTTAGAGAATTAATATCAGATTTTTTTCTATTTATACTCTAAGACTGGGATATTTTGACAATAGACAAAGTAAATATATTTTCGTATATTGTAAACATTTCGTATAAACCTTCAGCTTATCCAACACTATTAAAGCATAGTTTCAATTTGCGATACCTAATTTAGCTCCAGGCATTGTGTCCTTTCGCAATGTATTTTGAGACCTGTCTGCACTCAGCTTAATTGCACCATTAGCCGACTGCGATCTAAGAATATCTTTATAATGTAGGTACTTTGCAATAATGTAGCGATAAATAAATAATTTTGCGGTGACAGACATCTCACTTATCTGACTCAAAACTATACTGGGTGTCAGAAACCTGATAATACTTAAATAATGCTAATGCTTATTCTCATATGTATGATATCCTAAATAAAAGCGATGGATTGATGAGTAAAATTGATGCTTAAACCTCTAAAACGAAATTGATAACCTCCTATCGCTTTTTATCCTGAAAAGAACGTAATGACTTTAAATTTAGAATTAGGGTTTAGGCAGCATGACCAGGAGATCCAGTCCTAATATATAGATAAATAAATAATTATATAAAAAAAATACTTTATTCATTGTAGAATTTATAAATTATCCCTTAAACCACTTAATGACGTCACTTCAGAAGTTAAAAAGTTGTTCATTTTCTTTTTACAAAGTTCCGAAAGTACTAGGGGCAAGTGCATCCTGCCTGTTATACTTATGTTATGGTCAGTGTTAGGAGACACCGCTCTTCTTACTCGTACATACAACAATATTAAAAATAGGTATGTGACCTCAGCAAAGACTATATGAATAACTTATTCTATAAAGATTTAGAGGACATAGTGGTAGAGAAAGGAAAACATAAAAAAATATTTTTTTTAACTTAAATACTATTCTGAAATTCAATTGTGCCTGTGTGTGTGTATGTGTGTGTGTGTGTGTCATGTCTTTTTTCCTTCTTTTTGTTAGAATGTCAGGGTCAAAGCAAAGACTTCTATGTTTTCTACATACAATACAGAAAAACGATTTTATTGCAGCATCTAGGCATCTTACACATAAATAAAACATCATTAATACCCACGTAAAACTCATAATGAACTGTTAAATTAATTAAAACTTTGATTAATTACTCGAAAGCAATCAAACCAAATTCAATACAATTCACACAATAATACTGATCCAATCATGTCCAATAAAACCGGCCCAGTAATAATACTACCGGTACTTTAATTTATTTTACAAGCTTGCGGTTAAAATTTATTATTACTAGTTAGCGCAAACAAAGTGCGGAATATTCAATCATATGAATTAACCGTTTCAGTTCGGTTAACAAAGCTGTGAGTTAACCGGTTACTATTTTCGTTATGTAAATTAACCGTTTCAAATTAATTGTTGTAAAGCTATTGAGTTTGAGACGTAAATAAATAAACTCTCCCTAGAAATATAGCCTAAAATAAGACTTGTGTATACAGGTATGCTGTATTTTCAATTATAAAATTGACAAATTCAACATAGGCTACCTTTTCCCGCGGGAAAATGCGACATTCCCACAGGAAAAACTGTTAACGCGGGCCGCCACAGCCACGGCGGAAAGCAATTGTTAGTGCTATCGGGAATACAAAAACAGAAATATACATGGGTTAACCGATATTAAACAAAGACACGTGACTTTCGCGGGTGGATGTGGGCGAAAATCGCACTAATTAAAACTAATTAAAAGTATGTTCAGCAGTGGACTGTCACAAGCTAATAACGACGAAAGCCACGACAATTATGATAAAACAAAATATATATATTTTTAATATGCCACAAAATATAAATCTTATAAACAAACTTGCAGACATTTTAACAGAAAACGGAAACATAAATTGTGTTGCACAATTAAAATGCTGGACACAAACATAGCTCTTATTCCGTAGCACTATAGTTCATATTCGTAGAATGCTATGATTCGTAATTCATGTAGTTTTATTATTCGCACTGAATCTTATTCAAGTGGAACAGAATAAATGGTTACTAAGATAATATTTTAATTTCAAAATTGTAAGAATGAAAATAAAAATCCTAAAGATAATTCACCTAAACCTTTACCTTTAGGCTACATTTCATCACGAAGATTAACCGTGATTATTTTAATCTTAAGCCTTAATAAACATATTTAAATTAGGTAAAACTCCAAAATTCTCATCACTAATCACAATTTTGCACATTCATTCATAAGAGACCATTAATTTGAATAATCTTAATTAATTACTGAGACTACATTTGTCGCGAGTCATTTATCAGCATTTGTTTAGGATATTATGACATAAAACAAAGCAAAACCTCGTCAAATTAGGGTTGCCTCAATGAGATTGCCACTTAAGCATCATTGGTGTCATCACCGCCTAATAAGTCAATTCCGTGTGGCATTTTGATTTCTTAGGATTTTGTAATCCTTGGTGTTAATAAATAAAACAGCATTTTGTATTTTATTGTATTATAAAAAATATCACATGGTTGTACCTATATGGCAACAGTGGAATAACTCAATAAAAAAAATACTAATAAGATAAAAAGTGGACTTTCTTCTCCAGAAAAATAAACGATTACAAAACCTTAGAATAGCAAAATTTTCAGCTTCTACACGTGTGAAAGACGACGTAAAAGAAACTAAAATGAAACATGTCAGACTTAAAATTCAAACGAAAAGAACTCGAGGGTACCTACTTGCAAAAAAGTTTGGAATTTTAAATTTCCGCTCGCGCGACGTCAGTCGTTCGTCGATACGCGAGTAGGACGGACGTGTTACCGGAAATTAAAGCAATTCCATATTGCGATATGTTCGATAGTCGACTGTTGAAAGAATTGATTTGACAATTATTTTTATTGTTTGCTACTATAGAATGCAGTGCTAGACTAAAGCCTACCCTTTATTGTTTAAAACATATCGTAAGTTTTCATACGGAGGTTTAGGGTTTGATTCCTGGTATGATTCTCAAAAAAAATATTTGTTGATTATGATAAAAGATAATAAACAATGTATTTCTGAATATAAATGAACCCGTCCACTTATCTTGCAGAAAAATATCTATTTCAAAGAATGAAATAAAACTAAACGTTAGTCCACACAATGCGCGATGCGATCATCTAAAATTCTATAGGTATTTGTATTTCTCTTAATTCAACAAAACGAGACTGTTCCCATCAAATAACAAACAAACAGATATACAGCTGTTTTATACGATTGATTGAATACCAACTGAAATAGAGTTTACTGTTATCATCTGTTACTCTTTAATATGAGATACGAGATATTTTATCGAACTATTCAGATTAAAATTGATATTGGAAAGCAATATTATTTATATCAATAAATAATGAAATAAATCACGGGTTTAGTTGACCATGCGATTTCTACTTTGACTGGTTGCCTTCTCTAATTGTATATTTCGTTTGCACTCTTTGTTATATTAATAAAATTGTATAAAATAATAATTTATTATTTTGTAAAATATTTTGAAAAGATGCAACACCTGTGGAGTTTCTTCCGGCGAGTTCTTCTCCACAGAAGACAGCCAAATCGTGAACTCGCCTCGACGTCGAAAAGTGATTTGTACACTTTTTGAATTTTGAATTTTTTGAACGCGGTCCTAAAGCGTATTGGTCAACTATACTCTGCAGAGAATAAATGGCTTTCTATTCTATTCTATTCTATTCTTTACACACAATCTTTGAATTACTTGGCAGGTGTGTGCAGGTTTCCTCACGATGTTTTCCTTCGCCGTAGAGCGTCGAATTGTACACATGAATTTGAAAATTGGAAACACATCGTTAGCGCCCGCATGCAAGGTGCAGGAGGTTTTTGTAACGCATGCCATAGAGCCCGCACGCGGGGAACCGTTTTCATTGGTCGTTAGCGCCCGCATGCGGAGTACATGAGAATCTAGATACAGTATGGCAGAAAAAGAGATTTTTGTTTTTGGCAGTCCCCGCATGCTTTGTATCGACCGAGTTATCGACTGACTAATTCCATTGATCATTAGCCCGCATGCGTGGAGTCCCCAAATTCGGGCTAGCAACCGACCTATCAACCAATGACAATGCGCCTTAAACCAGCGAACTTCCGAATGGAAGTCAATGGCCCTAGCCACTTAGCCACCGACGCTATCTCATGTCATCGTTATATACAACATAGACATACCTACCTACCCACACATTTGCATTATTGCATCTGCAACTTTCATGAAATTCCGCACGCCAACCTCACGCCAAATCGGACATTGACGGGACATTTGACGCGTCCCGTCCCGCGTCCCGTAACCGGTAACCGAATTACGGGACAGCCGATCCGCCAGCACCGGTCATTCGATTGTGGACGGACTGGGATTCGAAACGCGATCATTGATTTTTATTTGACTTGCGTACGTCAAACAGATAGTTAAAGTTGTATTTTGAATGATGGAAACTCGCGGTGCGGACTATGTTTCATCCTTACTAACATTATAAATGCGAAAGTAACTCTGTCTGTCTGTTTGTTTTCACGCCAAAACCACTACCAATTTTGATGAAACTCGGTACAAAGATAGAGAAGCCCTTGGAGAAAGACCTAGGTTATCTTTAACCGCGGGAAAATATCTCAATCCCACGGGAAAAAGTGTTACCGCGGGCAGAGCACGAGAGAAAGTGGAAAGCTAGCATTTAATAAAGATAGAAAGAAACGTTTATTATTAATGACGCCACCACAATTAATAAAATACAAAAATATTGCACAATAATAAAAAGGAATAAAAAACAGAACAAATTAACAACAAAAAAAGCAAATAAAGTGTCGAACGATGTGCCATGACATGACGTCACAATAAAAGGACCACATTCTGGTATTCTATGGGCCCTTTCTAAAGTATGAAACTTACTTTTCTTTTAACTTTCCACCTCTTTGTTATTTAGATTAATAATAACAGGATACTAAGTAACGCATATTGAAGTCGCTAGTACAATATAGACGGAAATAGCCGTCAATCGATACCACAGTGACTTGTTATGTGATTAATCAAGCCATTGATGGCGGCTGAACGTCTTGCATTGTTCAAGGAAACAAGGAACCAGAGGGCACCTAGAGGACACAACTGGTACTGCGTCTAGATGATGTTGGTTCGAGTCCCTGTCCAAACTCAATGTTTTTTCATTTTCCGCTTCGATTAAAACTAGAAATTGGGAATCGTGGTTTCTACCAAAATAATTTAAAAAAATGGGGGAAAATTGGGGTAGAGCCTTCCGCTCGCAAGTCCGGTGATGTCTTGATATTGAATTTGCTAGTCTTTTTGTATTTTACAATAAGATGCGTTATCTAAATATTATAGAGTACAAAGTTCTATAAATACAAAAATAATCTGAAATCATATTAAATTATTTTTCAGTATTTAATCACTAATGTTTGTTGCTGCTAAAAAAAGCGTAACTTGGTATAAACGCGTATTTAAAAACTGCGCTGTATTGTATCATAGTTTGTTTACATTTTTGGTAATAATATTGTATGTAAATAAAAATTGTTACACCAGCTATCTATTTAAAAAAACATATCAAATAAAATAAATTACCGATATGTACGTACGACCATCACTCTTAAACAGCTGCACCGAATTGGATTCTTTTTTCGCTGTGTTCATTATTATCAAGACCAGGTTTATATAGGTAAATAGATTTGCTTTGAAGCGGGAAAACATCAATTCCCATGGAAAAAAGCCACGAGCAGAAAGCTAGTACTTACAATGAATCCATTTTCAAAGCTGTATACTCCAGCTTAATTTTGCGTATAAATTTAAACCGGTCCTCTCCATACTAACCTATCAAAAGCCAATAACTCATCCCAGTGACGGCGCCGATCAACTTTAAACCCTATTACTTTGACATACGATAGCATATCTCGTAGCACTACGGCCAATCTTCTACGCTTGGCAGACTGCCAGCACAAAATACCAATTTACGATGAACTCTGAACCTTAAAAGATAGTTTAGCTATAGTACTCTTTATTATATACTGTAGTTTAGCGTAGTTTGATGAAGAGTTCTGTTACTGTAATAATAGTACTAGGTACTTCAGGGTAGACATGGGTCAGTAATGCGAGTAATATCACTCGGAACAGTAATGCAACATTACTCATTACGCAACGTATCCGAACATTACTCATCACTTGACATCACTTGTATCATACAGTTCCGTTTAAAGTTCTACGAGCCGTAGAAGTATTGTATGCAATTTTGGTGTTCATTTTAAAGGCAACATTTCTCCGTAATTATCATTTTTATGGATGGCATAAATAAATTTTCATAAACATGACACTCACAACACGAAATAAAACACACACATACTAATATACGCTCGGTCGAATTTTGTGGTACACAGAGTATCATATCACTATGTAATGTACCACCTACAGTTGCATGCATGTAATACCAAAATCTCAAGTGATGTTTCGGGTGATTGTAATATCACAAAGTAATATTACTTGAATGAAAGTGAGTGAGTGATGTTGCATTACTTCTTCGGGTACCGTTTTGCGCATCTCTACTTCAGGGTTCTAGTTATAACGGTTTTGGATATGCTTGGAGTTAGATAAAGTTATAAATCGCTTGCAACCGCTTTTTATTGAGCTATGTTTCTGGAATCGGCAGAAACTTTGAATCCAATCTTCTTAATACAAGCTAATATACAAAATACAAAAGTAATTCTGATTGCGATAAAATTTGTCTTATTAATTTCGAGGGAAAAACTAGAGGGAAGAATGAATTAAAAAACAGCGGCAGTCTGCGGCAGACAAGGGACGTAAAGATTTTTTTTTATTTCTCGCTAGTATTTTTTCTGTTCAGTTTTGCGAATACAAAAAACAAAATAATGTAAGTACTTAAATATTTCAACATCACACTAATCTATTTTACTTACATCGAAAAGAAACGAAAAAAAAACACCAAATCACGGTACCTTTGATAGCAAACTTTCTTACATTTGAATTCTAAATCTTATTTTCACTACCCTAAGTAAAAGGTTTCACTAAATCCGATTTGAAAGTTACCGTACAACACAGAGCAATGAAATCTGAACGCGCTATATTATATACCAGCTTTTCGCCCCGCGGCTCCGCCCGCGCTAACATATTTTCCCGTGGTAAATTTTCTTCCGCAAGGTCTATTCCATGAAAGTGCCAATGAGAATGAGAAATTTTCCCGCGGTAAATCGTAGTATTTGTACCAAGTTTCACCAAAAACGGTTTCGGAGCCTATACAATTTATTAGAAATATTTTATGCAGGTAGTTTTTTGTACAGCTTGGGTTACATTATTATTGAAGTTTTAGTATTATTTATAAATTTTATAATTTAATATGGCTCAAGCCCCTCGGTCGCGACATAATTTAAGCTGTTAACAACAACACAAAGTAAAATATGTCACTCAGGCAGGGATATTTTAGCTTCTCAACAGTGAAATAATTTTTGAAATCGGTTCAGTAGTTTCGAAGCCTATTCGATGCAAAAAAAAATCAAATCTTTCCTCTTCATAAAATTAGTATAGTATAGATAGATAATAATAATAGTCAAGTCTGGCCTAGTAGGCGATTATCAACACCTCTACGAATATCATAAATGCAAAAGTAACTCGTCTGTCCATCTGTTTCTTACGATTTTACGCCACAACCACTAAACCCGATTATGTCTATGTCTATAACCAAACTCTAATTGATTTTTGGGAACTGTTTAAAACAGTTTCAATTTTTTTTTTATCAAGAAATGCTCTATTTTGCTATAACGCCGAGCGCGGCTTGTTTTCAATACTCTATGGTATAGAAGTGACTCAAACCTACCACTTACAAACGCCAGAAATATTCGGATTCGCGAAGGATAAGTCTATTTATATGGAATTGGGTATTTCAAAGTTGGAGATAACTTAGTTTAAAAACACGTAGATCCTATTACCATTTCTAAGAATAGTTCTTGAAAGCTTGGGATTAAGTGTGAATTAGGTTAGGAATACATTATTCTATTTCCATCAGTTGAAAGATGTCCACAACGACTACAAACTGGTTGTCTGGAAGAAATTGCTACTCTACTTATATTTTTTATTTAATTTCCTAATTAAATTGCTGACACGGATTTTGATAGGTAATAAACTAGAATAATTCAAAAAACGTTTCATAGAACAAAAATGTACGAAGTTTCAAGCAAACGTGTTTCGAAAAAGAATCATCTAACTCCCCTTGCTTGGTATAATAGCTTATCTCCTTCCATTAGGTCGATTGAGCGCACTTTTGTTTGCAACTGGCTGTACACCGCATTGTTCTCCGCAGTTTGTGTGTGAGTGTACTCTTCTTGTTAGTATAATGTACATAGATGCTTTAGTTAGGGGGATCACATACTAAGATACTGTACTGTAATATTATATCCTTAAAAAAGCCGAACAAAAATGTAACATAAGTAGGTAAGTACGAGTACACAAGCCAGCACATGCGGTTGGACATTCGCACGAAGAAATTCACCCCTACAGCTACGGAATACGGGCGCTCTCAAGGTCAACATGACCAGCCGCATTTGCTGGCTGGCTACTGTACATTTTATTTAAGTACTTAAATATAAAGGCTAGATTTATTTATGACATATTTGATGCACTAAGAACCGCGTAAAAAATTACATTACAGAAGTTGTGGGTTCGAATCCCTCCCAATGGGGCATTTGTCGATCAAATATTACTTTGTGTGAATTTCCCAGTTTGCTTAGGGGCAATTCCACGTAACTAGGGACATGATAGTGCAAAAGTCAACTTGTAAATTAGTAATATCTAATGATTGCATAATATAGTTTGAGGCTTGAAGTATACATTTTAAGCCAGTTTGGAAAGATTTCAAATTAATATCCAACATATTTCGTTATTTTCCGAAAGCGTCTCTCGTGACTTGATTACTTCGTCAAAAAGATGTTTTCTAAAAATTAAATATTTATGTAATTTGGAAATATACAGGTGAAAAATGTTTAACATACTATTGTCGAGACATCTCTCTATTATTTGTACAAATTTAACATGGCGTAAGTTGTTTTCCAATCATTATATTCGACACAGAAGATAATGATAATTTTTGTAACGCCAGTTACGCGATAAACATAATTATTTTAATAACTTTTGGAATTCATATTCTAGAAATATTTTATCTCTATTCCTATGAGTTTTTACAATATGGAAGATGTTGTAGTATTTTGTTTTCCTTAATTGATTATACCGTCAAAAATAAGGGGGGCTAAAGTCTGTAACGACAGTTACGTAACTGACGTTACATAACGTTGTGTAACATCAATTACATCAATATTTTGCTATTTTAATTACGATGGTGTTCTTTGCCGCGAAAAAAGTTTATGCAAACGAGAGACAATTTTGGATAGGAGGGTAAATAAGAAGACAATAAAAAAAACACAATGAATATCAAAAAAGTAAAGCAAAAAAGAAACAAGCTTTAGATCGTCTACCACCACGGAAAATGTTTAAAGTTTTGAAGGAACAAATAAAAAAAATAAGTCAGAGAGCAGCTAAATTTCAACCAAACTTGACATATTCCTTGACTTGAAAAGCTTCTAGATCTTGTTCCTCCATCATTATTCCTCAGAAAATAAGAAAAGCTACTTCACGTGTTTGAAAAGTTGTACATAAATCAGTTGGAAAAAGGAAAAGTTGTGCTAAAAGCTTTGAAGCATTAGTAGCCAAGTGGCTATGACCGTTGTCTTCCATTCTGGAGGAGTTGGTTCAACCTCAGCACGTAACAATGTGTTAACGATTTTGGAACAAAAAAGTACGTTTATTCGACGTTCATACGGTGAATGAAAACATCATGGTGAAATCTGCACACATTTGCGAATACATTCAAAGGTTGCGTGTGAAGTCGACCAGCCCGCACTGTGCCAGTGTGGTTAACTAAGGCCTATTCACCCTGATCCAGGGTAAGCTCGAACACCTCGGTGAGGACTATATTTACTGTTTACGACAAAAAGCTTTGGATTTAAAACATACCTATTGATGGTCTACTCGTCGTTAACAGCTCATATATGTCCACACCGAGGGGCTCAAGCCTACCCTGATACCAGGGTGCATAGGCCTTAGTCGACCACGCTAGCCCAGTGCGGGTTGGTCAACTTCACACACAACCTTTGAATTTCTTCGCAGGTGTGTGCAGGTTTCCTCACGATGTTTTCCTTCACCGGTGAAAGATGGTCTACTAAAACTTCAAAATTAAACTTATCTGATGATTTTCTCGACGTCATAATAAGTATGCAACTGGCAAAGACCTTAACATGAGGAGAAAAACCTACAGATGTTAACGATACTAGTGAAGATGATGATAAAATTCTACTGGCGCAGCTTAAGTATCGACCGAACCCTGCTGTATGATAATAAAAACCCTGTATAGTGATTAGAACGGTAATCAATAACGCGTATTTCGATGGTAACGTCAGTTACGAATTTCAAGTAACGCCAGTTACGGTCTTTTTTGTAGATTATTTCAAATATACGAATTAATTTTACTAGATTATTTCGAGAAAATAAAACGTTGATTAATGTTGGATTTTTATTAATAAAAGACTTTTTTTCTATATCTTTGGATTCAGAAGGAATTGCATTCCCTTGAAAGCTTCAAAATACCATGTCCATTCACTGTAACGTCAGTTACGAGCACAAAAGAATTTTTATTACAGAATATGCAAGTGATATTTCTATTATTTTTAGTATTTCAGTTAAGGATACATAATATGAATTTGATACTGTGTTCTTATTCTATTCATGAAAGTTTATTTAGATTATATTTAAAGTTGAAATTCGTAAACTCGCTCCAAATGTAACATCAGTTACGGTGGAATTACCCTTAGGACGTTGTAAGCACCTGATTGTCCGAAAAGAAAGATGAATCCGTGCTTCGGAAGGCACATGAAGCCGTTGGTTTCTGATGAAGTGGTTATGTTATTTATAACATGGCTCTTGAAATAAAATCTTTCAAGTTCTTAATAGTTTAAGGTGTCCCAATCGTTTGAGAAATGTGAGATGATATCTTGCCACACTGCAAAATGCTATCCGGACAGGTCGAGATAAAATTATAGTATCTCAGTCATGTGTGTCGTCGACCTTAATTCTCGTAGGTAGGTACTTAAGTTAACTAGAGAAATCTAGAAGTGGTTTTTACCGGATTACTCGTATGTCTAGGAGTGGGAACAAAGGTTTTTATACTAAGTTTCTAGGATAAATACAAAGAATTATCGTTATAAACCACTTTGGTTTGATTGCTTGTTTTAATTTTATTAAATACAAAACCCATGGATATTTTTCTTTCATTGGCCTCCATGTAAAATATGACACTATTTAATGTACAACGTATTGACCTTGAGAGGCGTTGCTGGTAATTTGCGTATTAAGTGTATTGGTACATCGCGTATTTGGCTCTCTGCGTTTTTGGTTAAACGTTATTTTGGTCATATGCGTTTCTGGTATCTTGCGTATTAAGTATATTGGTACATCGCGTATTTGGCTTTCAGCGTTTTTGGTAAAATGCGTATCAGGTACAATGCGTTTATTGGCCTAATGCGTTTCTAGCATTTTGCTGCGAATTGTTCGTAGCTCGTACACGTCCTCACCGAGTGGCTCGACCCTACTCTGAAATCAGGGTGAGTATGAGTAAGTCTTAGTAAACCACGCCGGCCCAGTGCGGGTTGGTCAACTTCACATACAACCTTTGAATTACTTCGCAGGTGGTGGCAGAGTGTGTGCAGGTTTCCTTACGATGTTTTAATAGTGTACGTACATATGAACTCGAAAATCTAAATCTAAAACACATTGGGTAAGTGCCGAGGCTTGAATCCAAGAATTTCCGAATGAAAGTCAACATCCCTAGCCACTTCGCATACAAGCCTATCGTAGACGCTATACTCGTACTTAACCTATCTTATTAATTCTTAGTCATTAATTAGAAATTGCCTAAAGCACTCCGTCCTAAGAGTCTTAACTCCGTCGAGCCTAACCAAACAGACAAACAATAATACAAACAATAATAATTATATTCAAGGCACGGGCATAGCTTTTAAGGTATGAAGTACCGAATTAAACCGTAAATTCAATTATATAAAGTACAAAGTGAGGTAACTCAGCCACTTTGAGTTTGTGACTTGAGACTTAGAATTCTAATACAAATCAATGTATTCGTAGAATAGGTTACACTTAACCAATTTACTTTTAAACTTTTCACTAATAGTGTTTCTGTTACCATAATCATCAATTTAATATGCTGGGTGGGAACAGTAGTTGTTAAGAACTGATTAAAATGAAGTTTTTATACAAATTTTGAACATCTCTTTTGCTTTCTGATTCATAATAATCACACACATAAAAATATGAACGATAATCAAACTAATTTAGGCTAAATAATACTTGACAAAAGAATACCTTGTACAATTTTATACTCTAACAGCCAGGTGTAAAGGTGTAAAATCATAAAACGGAGATAATAAGCTCGTATCTTAAACGTAACTTATTAAGCTTAAAGTTATCTTGCGCGCGCAGTTAAGAGCTCAAGTAATGTGCTTAAGGGGCGTTTTAGACATTTAAGTTACTATCAGCATCTAAAGACCTCCAGTAACAAGAAAGTTATGTAAAGATTCTTCTTCTCGTTCGTGTAGATTTTAAGGTCATTGAAGCAAGCAACTAGATTTCCACCCTGCGGCTCTGCACAGGTTTTCCCGTGGGAAAGAAGTAATTTCACGCGGTAAAGAGTAGCCTATGTGTTATTGTGATGTATAAGCTATATTATTGTAAAGTTTTATTTATATCCGTTTTGTAGTTCCAGAGATTAGCGTGTACAAACGGACAGACAGACAGACGGTTTTTTTTTTCAAAACTTGTATTTTTGTGTTCAGCTACACTACAACTGAAGTTAAAGCGACTGTAGCTGCTACAGTCGCTTTATCACCTACAATCAGTTCTGAAAAAACAAATCAATGTGTACAGAGACGTCGATTCTTCAGTTCTATTAAAGTAAAGATAGATAAAAGAAGAAGATAGAAGGTAGAAGAGATAACACTAGAGCCGTAATACATGCAAATCGTAATTAATGAAACAAATTCTATCACCTAGCTGAGGTGCGGGGGGGTGTCTCGGGGTTGTGATTGGTCCGAAGGGCATGCAGCTTTCTATTGGTGACTTCCTATTGGTAGAAACTGACGGAAACCAAATATAGGTATGTCAGTGTGAAAAAATCGCCGTTCACGTGACTGAAGTTCATATGAATAGTTGAATATTATTATTAGACTAGAGGTCTCCAGGTTCCCTAAGATATGCTTAAGATAAATGAGTAGCTTTGACGTCAGGGATAGCTTTAAGAAGCACCCGACAGACGATTTTTCACAACTCTCTGAACTTGGGAGATAAGAAGGATTTTTATTAGCAGTGTTGTGGAAGTGTTAACGTAGTTGACTGGCAATATCCGAATAAAATTTAAATAAAATAAATTTTGTGGTGTGATTTGTACACGTGAATTTAATGTTTCTGTTGAAAAAGCTTTGAAACTAAGAGTTTAATTGTTCGTCCCGCGATTTCACTTTTTTTTCCGGAGGAAATAATTTGACGTTTTCAGAGTGAAAGGATTATTATTGATATTGAATTATTGATATTTTCGTGATCTACATACATTCAGCTAACCAAAGGTAATTTAAATATTACAGAAACTAAACCCACAAACCTTTTCATATTTCTTTATCACGTCACAAATAATTACCGACTATACCACAGAACATTTAAAAGAGGGTAGGGCTAGATTTGAAATTGCAAATATGTGCGTAAACTTCATCTTCATTAAAGTACAGATGTAGTGGAGGTGAAAGGTGGGGTGAAATCGGCGACACCGGATTTCATACGGACGGCGCATTATCGCCCTTCTAACCTCTTTTAGGACTATACAGTATCAGCCTGTTTTTCGATAAACTATTCCAAAATTTTAATGTAAGGATAATTAAAACATTAACATTATTGATCAATGTAACACAAATGTATCGGTAACCCAGTTACACAATAGTGGTACAGAAGATTAATTAGTACACTGAATTGTGTACCGTAAATTAACATTGAGCTGGTATCAGACCGATACAGTACCGGTATTTATCCGGTACCGGGTATTGAGGTGCGGTCACATCGCGCTTAGTTCAGGGGCGCTACACTTTTGGAGGTAAGTTTTAGGGTTAACATTTTTCTTATAAGCTTTTTTCCAGAGGTTACAAAAGTAGATTTAGGGTTTAATGTCGGATAAAAGTTTTAGTTTATTTCTTTAAATGTCAAACTGTTCAAATGTCATCAAATTTCCAATTTTTCGGGCTAATAACGACATAATATATAGTGGTTTCAAGTGTCATCTTGCGGTAGATTATAATACTAATTAGGATAAAGATTCATCAAAAACTACAATAATAAATATTAAAGGATGTCTCTAAAAAAATTAAATACCTACGGAACTTCTTCGCATTCAAAGCACTGTGACGATTACAAACCAGGTATTCAATTCGTGCCTAATGTCTTTTCGTGTTTCAAATTAAGTAAAAATTCCAAGTCGTTTCTGTGACCACCGTATCCAATAAGAAAGTATCCTAAAAAATCGAATTAGTCCCTCAGTTACATTATACACGTATTATTTTTTGTCTGGCAAACGAAAAATGCCGCCATACAAATTGTACGAAACAAGTGACGTCATAGTATCCTTCTCCTACATTTTGATGCGTTATATCCTCGCCAAATTAAAAAAAAATACATGTTAATTTTTTTTTTTAACTGACGGACTAATTTGAATCGATTTCTTTTTTCCAGGACACTTCCCTATTACTTTAAAATCTAAAATTCTAATTCTAAAACAGGTTCGCCACCCCTGACGCAGTTTGTCTTTTTGCGAGCCGACATGGTGCCACTAATTGGCCTGTCTGGGCGGGGCATAGTTCGTTTCCGGTGTATTCAAAGCACTAATGATTTTCCGGGAATAGCAGGGAATAACACCTTAACACCCTAGCTTTCCGCCGCGGCTCCGCCCGCGTTAACAGTTTTTCCCGTAGGAATGAGGCATTTTCCAGCGATAAAAGGTAACCTGTTACTCAGGGTGAATGTATCTTTTCAATACTATTGATCTATTATTTTCTTCTGTGCTTTAAGTTCAAAAGATGTACGTACAGGTTTCGTCAACACGTTTCCTTCTTACTTAGGTATATAATATAATATCTTTTATATAGCTATCAGTGCTTTTTCTTTGCATGTTGAAGAAAGCAATTTATTCCGCTACAAAAATAACATTACTGAAAGCAAATACAACATTACCATCGAAAGCAATTTCCTTTGTTTGAACGATATTTACATTTGTGTTTAGTTGATAAGATCGTTGTAAGAAAGTTTAAATTACATTATTCACTATCTGTATATTCGCATGGATAAACTCATTACTACTCAACTGGCTTAACAAAACATTTTTACCGCAGAAAGAATAAAGTTTACCGAAAGAAAACCTTTTTTCTGAAGCATAAATACATCCAAGCACTAGTATTTGTTAATCAAATTGAAAAAAGGCTTATTCCTGACACTAACAAAAATAGTATCATGGGTTCCATTTTTTAACACGCTTTTATTAGTAAGAAAATCTTGGAATCGTAATTGGACCCACTTCCCGGTCTTCGATTAGGACGAAATTTTGCACACGCTCTGAGTTCTGATGACAATTCATGCATGACTAGCTAAGAAACGTCATTACAAATTCAATGTGGCGGCCTCCCCAAGATGGCGGACTGGCTGTTTGAAATCCACCTCCATGATATGGGTATCAAATGAAAGGGTTTGCTGTCAGGACAGGATCATACGAAAAAAATAGTCACGTGACTTAAATCCAATATGGCGGACGTCCAACAAGGCGGACAGGAAGCGTGTTTTTTAGATTTTTAAACTGTTATATTTTTGATTATGATGTTTGAATCTTAGCAATAAAAAACAGCAATATCTGCCTTGCTGTAAGGTCCGATCTCATACATCTGGCATTACAGATTTAGGACGACATTTCCTAGCCTTTGAATTCCCTGAATTCAGGTAACATTCTCACCAGTAGTGGTAGTTGTGTTGAAACGCAGATTCCAGCCGGTACTTACCTGAAATTAAAATAAGACAATTAAATTTGGCGCCCAAGAAATAGATTAAGATTAAATTAGTTAGTGACGAAAGCATCATTTGCCCAAATCCTTTGCGTTCGTTCGTTTTGCCCAAACCTACTTCTGACATTAGAAATATTTCTGTTGCGAAAGTATTTTTCAAATTAAATACAGTCCATTTCAAAGCTGCCAAGTGTTAAGTTCGCTTATTTTCAGAGCATTTAATTAAATTTGGGTTTGAAGTCAATATAATACGAGTATAATGTACATATATATCCGTTTCGATCAATATTTATCGACATGAATACTGTTCGCTTGAGTCGTCGTACGCGCGCGCGCATCGCTATTATGCTCGCAGTAATGAAAACGTGGGAAAAGCGAGAGTGAAAGTGCGGTGCCGGAAAAACTGACGATCGGCGTGTGGTGTATGCTACAGACGTTTGTTTAATATCAATTTAGACTTTAGGGATATTTAGCATATTTATTTTGTATAGAAACAACAGATATCCAACTGATTAATCTACAAAAAGTAAAAAAAATATGCTTTTATTTACAGCAAAATCTCACAAATATATTAAACGATTACCGGCAAAAAATAAATAACAACTGCCAAAGTCCCAAAAATAGCACAGAAAAAAAAAGCCAAAAATGGTTTGAAAACAGGTGTATTTACCATTGTTGGTGCGGAGAATAATTAACAATGTTACGTATACCTACACAGAGGAGGAGGAGGTATGCTGAGAGCCCTATGTCCCTAATTAGGGACTACAGGATATGATGATGATGATGATGATGACGTATACACAGATGAAGACGAAAGGATACCGATGTGAAACACCAGTGCTGCCATGTGTTAATAACAACATTTCATATTTTTAACATTTTTATTTGTGTATACTATAATTGACATTAGGGTGACGCTATTGTTGACGACGGACCTTTTCGAGATTATTGAGCATATTTTTATAATATCTGTTAATTTAGTTCCAGTAGACGTCCACTGCTGGACAAAGGCCTCCACCAAAGATATCCTATCTCATGAAGCCGAAAATTGGGAACAACAAAAATAGCACATTTGAGATTTGATTTGTCGTTGGTAGTTAGTTTTCTACATATCATCTCAGCCGAAAGACGTCCACTGTTGGACAAAGGCCTCCCCCAAGGATATCCACAACGATCGGTCCCGCGCTGCCCGCATCCAGCGGCTTCCCGCGACCCTAACCAGATCGTCGGCCCACCTTGTAGGAAGCCTGCCCACGCTACGTCGTCCGGCGCGTGGCCGCCATTCAAGAACCTTTTTGCCCCAACGGCCGTCGGTTCTACGCGCAATGTGTCAAGCCCACTGGCACTATTGCACTGTGTTGTGTAAATAACAACATTTTTTTATTAACAAAAAAAATACAGAACAAATTTTGGGGCAGGGCATTATGGGAAAGGGACATTAAGGGGAAGGGACATTTTGGGGAAGGGACATTTCGGGAAAGGGACATTCTAGGAAGGGACATTTTGGGAATGGGACATTCAGGGAAAGGGACGTCTTAAAACCAGGGGACTTTTTGGGAAAGGGACATTATGAACCTGAACGTTTCATATTTTTAACATTTTGATTTGTGTACCTACCTATAGTATACTATAATTGACATTAGGGTGACGCTATCGTTGACGACGGACCTTTTCGAGATTATTGAGCATATTTTTAACTAGCGACCCGCCCCGGCTCCGCACGGGAAAATGGTTTTTGTGGGTTATCTTTAAGCATATTATGCATGTATTATACATATAAACCTTCCTCTTGAATCACTCTATCTATTAAAAAAAACCGCATCAAAATCCGTTGCGTAGTTTTAAAGATTTAAGCATACATAGGGACATAGGGACAGAGAAAGCGACTTTGTTTTATACTATGTAGTGAAATATCTGTTAAACTGTAGAAAATCTTTCATTTCCAAGTAGCACATAATATTGTTATCTACACCACTCGGCGCCCGCGCGTGCGAACTCTCTTTTTGCGCGCATTACCTCAGCTATAGATCGTAACTATGGAAATGTGCATGAAAAACAACGCCCGCGCAGCCGCTTCCGTATGCCGAGGGAAAGTGGCGATGCGCTAGCTAGATTATAATAAAAAAATGTTGTGATATTGGGCTCAATTTTGGGTGGCCGCTAAAAAAAAATCCTCTAAATACTCGTAATTAAGAATTTTAAATATTCTAGTCTAGATTTACCATTTACTAAAACTTCTAAAACAGACAAATTAACACTTGTGCTAAACACAAAACAAGCAAGTCCAACAAATGCAAACAATGCATGTAGCATTCACTGCAATATCTAATTTATGCAGTCGGGTTAACTATTCATCAACTTTACACCTCCGTTGCATGCGGCGCCGTCGTTAAATGGCTCGGGGGGTTCATTACCCGAGTGCGCCAAGCGTTAATGAGGGTACTGATTCACGTCACTACATAGTATAAAACAAAGTCGCTTTCTCTGTCCCTATGTCCCTATGTATCCCTATGTATATATCTTTAAAAATATGCAACGCATTTTGATGCGGTTTTCTTTTTTTATTAGATAGTGTGATTCAAGAGGAAGGTTTATATGTATAACATATGCATAATATACTTATAATACATATAATACATACATACATAACCCACAATAACCATTTTCCCGTGCGGAGCCGGGGCGGGTCGCTAGTAATAAATAAATAAGTCAGGTTACATTTTCCATCTACCTACGCTTCGAGGAGCTGCCACCGTACAAATAGTCTTATTGCCCCAACGTCCGTGTCGGTTCTACGCGCAATGTGTCCTGCCCACTGCCACTTATTTAAGCGATAAGCCGGCCAATTCCGGGGATATAATTATTTTCCTATAAATCTCAAATCTCATTTGACGTCGAAAAGTGATTTGTAAAATCCTACTTCGAATAAAAACATTTTTGATTTGATTTGATCATATTATCTAATACGATCGAACAGGATTTTGAAAAGATGCAACGCCTGTGGAGTTTCTTCCGGCGAGTTCTTCTCCACAGAAGACAGCCAAATTGCGAACTCGTCGAAAAGCGATTTGTAAAATCTTACTTCGAATAAAACATATTTCATTCATTTATTCATTTCAGGAGATTTCTACCACACAATATCATCTTTCTCCAGAATAAACCCAAGTTAAAACTAGTGTAAACGCGGTCTAACGCCAGCGGTCGTGCATTTGAATCACTCTGAAAGGATTCCTCTTCAAAAGAACGCTTTAAAATATGCAGCGCTGTATTTTTACTGACCGCTGGACCGAGGTTTGACTTGATTTTATAAGAAACTAGCGACCCGCCCCGGCTCCGCACGGGGAAAAGGTTATTGTGGGTTATCCTTAAGTATATTATGCATGTATTATACATAATAAACCTTCCTCTTGAATCACTCTATATATTTAAAAAAAACCGCATCAAAATCCGTTGCGTAGTTTTAAAGATTTAAGCATACATAGGGACATAGGGCCATAGGGAGGGGACATAGGGGCGGAGAAAGCGACTTTGTTTTATACTATGTAGTGAAGTTTATTATTATCATGCAGATGCACTACGAAGGAAAGATTTTAGTATTATTTAAGACTAGCTATCCGGCCACAGCTACGCCCGCGTTGTTTTTTTTTTATTTCATTCCCGTGGTAAAAAGTAGGTATCTAAGATGTTGACCGCGGATATAAGGGTACCACCATGCAAAATTTCATTCAAATCGCTCCAACGGTTCCAGAGATTAACGTGTACAAACAGACAGACAGACGGACATCACTTGTGTTTGTCTTGTGTCTGTACGTCGTATATATGTATATTTATGTATAAGATGTCTGACACCCATGGTACAGGCTCTGCCTAGTTTAGGGTCAGATTGCCGTATGTGAGATGACCCCACATATATTTTTTTCGTCTTTACAATGCCCTATTATCCCAAGTTTCCCGAAGAATTCTTACACAGATTCAAGTTTGAATTTATTCTTAGAAATATCTTACAGAGAGCGTTGTAGTGCAGAAGTATTGTAACCGCATTTTTCCATTTTAAAGATGAGATTTGCGAGTTCATACCTTTCTGTATTCGGGAGATCAAAGGGGATCGGTAGTGTTGGTAAAAGCTTTTGAAACAGGATTTTTTGATATAAAAATGAGGATACTGTACATTTTATGGGAAATAATAATAATAAAAAAAACAACGCTAGCGTAACCGTGGGCGGACAGCTAGTTTGTCTTATAACTAGCTTTCCGCCGCGGCACCGCCCGCGTTAACAGTTTTTCCCGTGGGAATGAGGCGTTTTCCCGCGGTAAAAGGTAGCCTATGTTACTCAGGGTGAATGTAGCTTTCTAATGGTGAAAGAATGTTTGAAATCGGTTCAGTAGTTTTTATGTTTATTCATTACAAACATACTCACACACACAAAAATACAAATCTTTCCTCTTTGTAATATTAGTATGATAAGCTAATAAATATAATAATATGGAAGTAAAAACTTGCCACCTTAAATACACACATACAGTCAGACCCCCCCACACTAGTCTTTCGTGCGTCGTCGTCGTGCGCCGCGCATACAATTTTACAGGCAGCAAGGCGAGTAAGGCTCAATTCAGACTGGGACGGCAGCGACGCGGCGAGCACTTTCGGTGTGAAATAATTTTAAACTTTATCAAAGTACTAAAAAGACTAGTATCGCTTGAAACTGCCGACCGTGACTCGTCGAAGCTTCAAGCGATACTAGTCTTTTTAATATGTAAATAAAGTTTTAAATTATTTCACACCGAAAGTGCTCGCCGCGTCCCTGCCGTCCCGGTCTGAATTGAGCCTAAAACAGAAGACGGACGCGGATGATTGTATGCGCTAAAGACGCTAGTGTGGGGGGTGTCCAAATTTAAATTACTTTAACGTAATGTAAAATGTCCTGAAGTTAAAAATAAACAATTTTGATTTTAATTTTGCCTCTTTTCCGGAGAAAAAGGCAGATACCACTTCCTTCCACTTGCTACGATCCAGACATACTTAGTTTCGCTTCATCCACATTCTGCAAGCTTGTCGGTTTAGAGTAGGTACCTACTCTTGCCCCCGTAACATGCAGTACTATGACATAAGTTTGTCACGTGAGAAACCCGTCATATTGAAATATCCTCCAATAGGATAAGAGAATACGCACGACAAAATTATGTCTGTCACGCGTGGACCGGGCATGTTAGAGGGGCTGACCTGACCTTTTGTCAGAACGTCCCCGATTCTGTTATAAAACAACAGAGGGCATAATAACTTTATTTGCTTTGAAATAACAAAGGTAATTAAATGAAAAAGGTTACGCAACTACAGAACAATAGTGAAGCCGTTAAATATTAAAATTCAAAAGCCTCAGCCATTACAATTTGCATTTTTATTATTGCCAGACTACTTTAAAGTTTTTCCACAAGGAAATGGAAAAGCGGCAGTTTTAGTATTTTTTTTTTTTTTTTTTACTTGCTGCCCGTGAATGACTAATTCCGACCTTGTTTAAGCTTTCGCGCTTACTACACAGTTTATTACAATAATTGCTTACGGGTCATAGCGCGATAATTTTAAATAAGGGCAAAATAAGGTATCGTACGTAATACACCTACCTATTTAAAATTATCTCGCTAAGATACGTAAACAATTGTAATAATTCCAACCTTATTGGCAAGGATTTAAAATATTATTCTTTACTAAAAACAAGCCTCTATTTTATGGCTCGAGCTTACCCTGAAATCAGGGTGAGTAGGGATCAGTCGACCACGCTCGACCCGCGGGGCGAAACGCTAGTTATTTGTTTTTTTTTTTTTTTCTACGTGCAACAAAAACGTGCTTCAAGATTAATCGACTCTTAGCAAACGTGTAACCAATAGTGCGGTCACTACCATTCCCCAGTATCACTGTTAGCCATGAATCAATATTGCCCAGATCCTCGTATCTCACCGAGCTTCCTCTCTTGGGTAACTGCTGAGGCCAAAGCGGTGTAACCCACAAATCGTACTTTTTAACCTTTTCAATCTTTGTCGTGTCGTAACAGGGAGAAACACTCTAGAAAAGAAAAAGAAAATAAGCAAGCATTGAAACATTATCTACCTATCAGTTATTTTAAATAAATAAAAATCTACTTTAAAAGTTTTGCCTAAAAAATGTACAGCCAAGTAATGTATAGTTCCGTTATTTAGTTTGCTCTTGCTTTGTGTATCATAAATAAAACTTTACACTACATTAACTTCAGTCTACATAGGGTTTACTTGAACAAAATAAATAATAATAATTAAATATCTTTTAAAAACTGCATTCTCTTCATATCATATCATACTTCAACTTAATATTATTCAATTCAATTTATTTCTTTCTTAAACAGTACAACCGTGTGCGAAATTGTAGTAGGTAGGCAAAAACTATTAACGGGGGTGGAGCCGCGGCAGAAAGCTAATACAGACATAAAATTAAATTATTTTCATCTTTTAGGTGCACATATCAAAAAATAAAATGTTTAAGTACAACTTCTGAAATTTATTTAAAAAAACTTGCGCTACAAGCTAAATCTAAATCGCTAAATCCAATATCACTAAAACTACAAAGGACGTTGCAATAAACGAGCCTTAATAATTGTAAAAGACGAGGTTAGACCGCTTTGCAACTAGAACTTCAAAGGCGCGAAATACTGGGGTTTTCCGTTTTGCCCCGCGGCGCGGAACCTGCGGGTAATGATTGGGGGAAGTCCGCAACTTCCCAACAAATAGATTTTTTTCAGTCGGGGTGAGAAGAGATACGTGTAAATAACTAAAGTAGGTATTATTTATGGAGAGGGGGGGAGGGTTGGGGTGAGAATGTTTAAGAGCTGTTCTCAGCGTTTTTTATAAGTAATTAAATACTAATATTTCCTTTTATTTAAATATTTAATAACAGTTTCAGGTACCTTATTTATAATATCTTCGAAGGAAAAAAAATATCAGCTGTTGTTTTTTAAAGAAAAACTATTTAAGTAATTAAAGATTTATTTTCAAAGCTTTTTACAACAGCTAAACAGAAGCTGTTTACTTTTTTCAACAGATGTTTGTTGGCGAATATTTATAGACTAGCTTTCAGTCCCGCGGCCCCGCCCGCGTTAACAGGTTTTCCCGTGGGAATGAGGTATTTTCCCGCGGTAAAAAGTGGCCTATGTGTTAATCCAGGGTGTCAGCTAACTCCATACCAAATTTTATGAAAATCGCTCCAGCCGTTTACACGTGAAGAAGTAACAAACATACACACTCGCACACACAAACTTTCGCCTTAATAATATTGTGTGATATTTAAGCAGAATTATTATTATACAAATAACTGTTTGACGCAATTCGAAAACATTGTTTACCCCACCTTTACCCAATCAACTTTTCGGAAAATTTATTGCCAAGTTTTTTTTTACTATCAAATAAAAACCAAACCCTTTGTAAAGCTTTTAAGAGATATTTTAACAAATGCAAAAACACGCACAAGGTGACTCGAGATCTAAATTTAATTCCAAATAAAACACAAAAAGCATTAATTTGTCTGACAATGAGTTCGTTTGCTTTGTTCGAACGCGCCTCTCGGTGATAAATAACCCTTTGAACAAATTAAACAGCAACTAATTCAATTACAGCATTTTATTAGGGCCTCGCCGTGTCTTCGTTACATTTAAATACATTTATTTAAGTTAGGGCGCTTTGAAATTGGATATTACTTCAAAATATAGATATATCGGCTGCGGTGGCTCAATAATTATACAAAAATAACACCAGGGTTCGTGAGTAATTGTGAGGTTGGTTAACCTCGAACCCCACACGATAACACTGGTCGGTCATTCCATACAGAAAACGCATTTTGACAAACTTATTCTTTTTGAATAACAACTGAATATCAACTACAAGTCAATGGCGCTAGGCGCTATGTAAAACACCCCCTCACACCACCACCGGCGGAGTCCCGCGCTGCCTGCGGGGTGCGGGGCGTGGGGCGCTATATCGGGCGGGGAACTCATTTTGGCGCGGGGAGTGAGTGTCCTTTCCGTACGGGTTAGTACTATTATTTTCTTTTGTGACTATATTTTTGTCTAAAAAGTACGTGGTACTACTTTTTAGACAAAAATACACGCCTACAAAACAAACCTAGAAGACACGTTTCTTTTATTGCCACAGACCTAACATAATCTCACGTAATAAGACTGTTAGCGACTCGGTGGAACCCGACCACCCTGTATAATGGCTCGGGAACAGCCTGTATAGTCAATTACCTCGCTATCGTATACATGGGGATGTAACAAGTTCTTGCGAAACGATTTTGTTACAAGTCAAGACAAAAATTGTGTACACACACGTTATCTATCAACTATTACGTTCCCACCGAGAGGCTCGAGTTTAGGACGATTGAGCTTTAGTCGAACCCGCCTACCCAGTGTGGATTGGTCAACTTCTCACACCACCTTTGAATTACTTCGCAGGAAACCTTACTATTTTTTCCTTCACCGTAAGACCGTTGAACATAAGTAGGTACATATGAATTCGAAAGTCGAAAACACATTGGTACTTGCCGAGGCTTGTATATTTTAATTATTTTTGTAATAATTGGTTTATTTATCATTTTATATGTTCTTTGTTTATTTTATATATATAAATATTTTGTAAAGTATTAATTATAATTATATTTCGTAACTTGTAAGTGACTATTATTTTTGCTCGTAAGTGTACTTACTACTGCGGGCGCTTATATTCCAAAAGGAATATTTATTTTTCTCTCTATATTAACCTTTTTACAACGTTTTTCTTTTGGGCCTTTGTTGTTATACTTCTATCACTCTTTGATTTGGAAACAAAATGGGTATTCGGCGAAATATATTTTTGTACACAAGGAGTTTCATTTGATCTAAAGGTAAGTAAGTTACAAAAAGATTATTTCTAGTAACATTAATCGCTTTAATTAAAAAATCTTAGATATAAAAATATCATCAAAGATTTTTAGACACGCTTGTTTTTTTGCGGGCACGGTAGATAAGGTTGCCTGAAAAAGATTGCTACCATAGCAGTAATTCAGTGTATTTTTTTTTTCTAGGTGTCGATATTAAGTTCTTTCTTTACCGTTTCATTATGCAAATATGTTACCTACCTACTTATTTCTGTGCAACATAAATAATCTTAGAGTATAAATAAAAAAATTGTGGGAGATAAAGAATAATTTTATTTCTATTCTAATGCGCTATTGCGCTAAAAGTGTTTCCCGTGGGAAAGAAGTATTTTCCCGCGGTAAAAAGTAGTCAATGTGTTATTCTGATGTATAAGCTATATTATAGTAATGTTTCATTAAAAACCATTCAGTAGTTTTCGCGTGAAAGAGTAACAAACATACATCCATTCCATACTAACAAACTTTCGCGTTTATAATATTATATAGGATAGTAGGATAAAATATCGGTGGACATTTTAGTATTGAAGAACTTGAGTTTATTCACGTTAAATTTCGTTCCTTCGACAAATTGAAGGCAGCTACAATACGACAGTCCATCGATTCGTGCAAGTAATAATTTATTGGTTAGTGTTTCGTGGTATTCGACGAAATGAGGTCGCGGGGTCACTACTGGTGTAACATTGACAACATTGTCACTAGTTTGTTGTCATTTTTCGCTTGTGTGTTCTAATCTTACTATCATATCTTACTAATATTATAAAGAGGAAAGATTTGTATTTGTGTGTGTGTGTGTGTGTGTGTGTGTATGTTTGTAATGAATAAACTCAAAAACTACTGAACCGATTTTAAAAATTATTTCACCATTAGAAAGCTATATTTACCCTGAGTAACATAGGCTACCTTTTACCGCGGGAAAATGTCTCATTCCCACGGGAAAACTGTTAACGCGGGCGTAGCCGCGAAGGAAAGCAAGTTGTTAAATAAATCTATTTTCAATTTCATTTTTATTCATGTGCAAACATTATTTGTGTTTACATACGTATTTTAACTAGTCTAATCTAAAGTAAAACATAACTTTTATTAAAAATCACCGTCACCGTTATAATAGGTGATAATGTGTTCAAAGCGCGATAGCCTTAACAAACAACATTTAGAAACGTTACATTTTTTAAATTTTGATTCTTTTTTAGAAGAAGTTGATTTTTTTAATGTTATTACGCTTTAACTTAAAAAAAATAGGACGCTTTAATTCAAATCCAATACGTCCTTTAGGGCCGGTTTACACGCTTCTAGTCTTTAGTTAAGTTCTTTAGCGAAGTCCTTTAGTAGAAACGTGTGGACGTCACTTGCTTTAGTAGACGTCACTTGCTTTAGTACTTGCTTTAGTACGGTTCTACTAAAGCAAGTACTAAAGCGGCGTGCGTGTTTTTTGTTTTTTAAAAGATGGCTATTTAGTTGTATCTTCAAACCAAATGGTCGGAATATTATTTTTGAATCTCTATAATAAGAATGAAAGAAATGAAGAATATTTATATTTTAATTTTGGTCGAATAATAAATTTGTGCCTGAATATTTTGTTCAATATTGTTTGTGGAACGTTAAAAACAATTTATACAAAAATAAACAGGCTAGGCATTCGGCATACACAGGCATTGGCGTATGCGAGACGTCGTTGCGCCTTCGTTGTGGCGTCGAAATGATACTCAACTGGAAGATGTGTAAACGTTCACTCGCAGCGCACTAAATCACTAAAGAACTTGCCTTTCAAGTTGTACTAAAGTACTTAACTAAAGACTAAGAGCGTGTAAACCGGCCCTTACACGCTTACCTATAGGAACCAAAATTTATAGAAGGAGACTGTAAATTTATTATCGCTTCGCTTGCACTATCCACCTACGCCAAATTTGACAGCTGCGCTCTTAATTACTTTATGCTGCTTATTCTAAATTTGATTCGTTCATGTACCATCATTTTCGGTTCCCATATGAACAAAAGACAGCAAGTAAAATTTAAGTTGTGAGTGTGACTCGGCAGAATTACCATCAATATCACTCTAAGCACGCAACGTGCCAGGTAGAGCTTATTACCGACTGTATTTGTCCTTTATATTCCGCGGTTAAACCGTTACTGTCACGTAAGTTATGACATTTATAGACCCCCCCACACTAGTGACTATCGAGCGTCGTTGGTCGTCGTGCCAGCGCGTCACAAATTCATTACGTATAGCAGCGGCGCGCGGCGCGGCGCGCCTAGACAGATGGCCCACTCGGAACTAAGCGCCATATTCTTATGCACACATTGATCATTGCGTTTACAGGCTTGCTCGGACCACGTGCAGTCGTCGCTCTCGCGATTATTAACAACGTATTATATTAATGTGCAAAAAAAATTGATAAGTGTTCTTATTACTGTTGTAGTGTATTTGGCTGTTTAAACACAACACAAAAATGACGATACACGTTTTTCAAGGAGTCAACCAAGTTTCAGTAATTAATTTCAAGGACGGCGGGAGTGGTCTTTATGGAAACTTTTTATTTTGTGCCAGCGTGTACATAGCGTCGACGGCAAACACAACATTGTTTTGTTTCACTCGCTTATGATTGTATGCGCAACGGCCAGCACTGGCGCGACGTTGACGCTCGAAAGACGCTTATGTGGGGGGGTCTCTTAATGTAGGTAACCTTGCGCCCTTAATCCGTAGCGGTAGGGGAGAATTTCGTAGTGCGAATGTCCAACCGCATGTGCTGGCTTCTGTATAATCCAGAGCACATCAATCTAAACTGTTTGGAATTTGAACTGATGCCCATTGATAAGGGATTTTAACCACAGTAAGAAGTAATCTATATCCTTCCTTATAAATACCACTTCACCGAAATCAATCACCTCCCTCACCGATTCTTATCACAAACCGTGTTAGGCCGAAAAAACGTAAAAAATACTAATAATTGTTGAATAACTGACACATTGTTAGGCTGTATTAAGCAAACTTGTAAAAAAAGAAAGTACATTTATAAATAATACGTAAGATAATAAACTTTACACAGACACAGACAGATAATAATAGAAGATTTCCCCCGCGTTCAAAGCCCTAAGGGACATCTAGACTTTTATTAAGTCTTGAATTGTACTTTTCAACACACTAGATCTAAGATAGCTCTCACTACAGACTGGAGTAGGTATAATAAAGACTGCTTGGTAATAAAAACCTTAGTATATTTGATGTGACAGCCCCGTAGTCTAGTTGGTAGTAAGTCTGCCTTCGAAACGCAGGGTCGCGGGTTCAAATCCCGCCCAGCGAAAACGTAAGCAGAGCACATGTAGGTTTTTATAATAACCGTGCTAATGATTCAATGAGCTAGTCACTACATAGTATAAAACAAAGTCGCTTTTTCTGTCCCTATGTCCCTATGTCCCTCCCTTTGTACGCTTAAATCTTTAAAACTACGCAACGGATTTTGATGCGGTTTTTTTTAATAGATAGAGTGATTCAAGAGGAAGGTTTATATGTATAATACATGCATAATATGCTTAAAGATAACCCACAATAACCATTTTCCCGTGCGGAGCCGGGGCGGGTCGCTAGTGTACAATAAAATGATTAAGAACACTGATTGAGGAAAAATTATGTGCAGGTAAGGACTTCGTCGCAGGTTTATGATGAAATACGTTTTTAATCCTTACTTAATAATTTATAAATGTGAAAATAACGCTGTCTGTCTGTTGTTACGCTTTCACGCCAAAAATACTAAACCGATTTTGATGAAATTTGGTACAGTGATCGAATAGACCTTGGGGAAAGATATAGGCTACCTTTTACCGCGGGCAAACATCTCATTCCCACGGGAAAAGTCGAAGAGCAACGCGGGCGTAGCACGGGCGGGCAGCTAGTCAAAAACAAACTTTAACAAGATCAGGATTTTTATTTAAAAAAACCGTATTCTTCAGGGCTATAACACAACGGGGAGGTATTTTTACAATCGTCCGGATCTTGATCAAAAACCTAGTATTGTAATAAAAAAACCGATCATCATAAACCTACGACATATGTAATTATAATATTTATTTCTTTACTAAGCAAATACTCAAATAAACTCCTTTAAATGCTACTCAACATGAGTACTAAAAGGTATTATCTATTCATACGAAAGGTAGCCAATTAATTTGGAAATGTCGGCGAGATTCTATCAAAACTAACAGTATGTAAAGAGCGAAATCAAAGCGAGGACCAATGCGCACTCGTCCATGACGACCCTTCTCTTCCCTAGGGACTGGGAATTTCGCATAAAAATGGGAAGGCCAATTCGAACCTTACATACTATAAAATAACGTTGAACATGTCCTAGGGTACTAAGCGTTACTTCTTAAAAACTAGCTTTTTTCGTTTTTTTAGCACGTTAACAGTTTTTCACGTAGGAATGAGGCATTTATTTTCCCGCGGTAAAAGGTATCCTATGAAAACGGAAAAAACGGCATTTACTCAGGGTAAATATAGCTTTCTAATGGTGAAATAATTTTTGAAATCGACACGGTAGTTTTTGAGTTAATTAATTACAAACACACACACACACATACAAAAATACAAATCTTTCCTCTTTATTATATTAGTATGATAAATTAACTAGTAAAGTAACTAGGTCCTCTTTATGAAATGTGACGCTGATATAGTATGCCTACGACTACGTCATCAGCAATAGACAAAGATGGAAATATATAAATTACCGAGCGTGCAAGCAGGATAGCCAGATTGTCAACGACAAATTATGATGACGTAGAGATGGGCAACGAACAATACCAGGCGCAGTAGAAATTGTAAATCATTTGTTGTCATTTTGTGGATTAGTCTGTAAGTCTTGTTAACATCTGTGTATTTTCTCTCATTTGTGTACTTGTTGGCCAATAAACATATTATCTATCTATCTATCTAAATCTTTTAGGCTCTATCTAGCCTTTACAAACATAATAATTTGATAACTAGTCATAAGTAAAGTGTATTATGATACTGTTGTATTTGTAAAGAAAATAAACTAATGACTTACTTATTGCAATATCGCTCAGCCATCGACAAAAAATAAACTTCATAACCATTTTAATATTTTTTGAATTTAAGTATTTTATTTGATAAAAATCGTTTGCGAAATTTGACCTTTGACTTTCTAAAGGTTCATGTTCTCAAACGAATAACAAATTATATTTATTCAAAAAGTTCGAGCATAACTCTATATTAAACACAATTTATTTCAATTCAAAAGCCGTTAAAAATATGCGTATCCAAATGGTACGTAAAATGTACGCCAAAATATTGTTCCATTTTTGAAAACGCTTGTCTGGTCGTTACTCGACGGCCCGGACATGTCGAGTCGATATCCCGTGTCGGATCCGTGACCCGTGACGCGTGACGTCACACTCGACCGGAGTTCGATTTTCGAACCATATTCCGAATTCAAAATTCGCCTCCGTGATGTTCGATGAGTTTCGAACATCGAAATAGAAATAACTATGGAAGAATAATTCAGAACAAAATCTTAGCAAACCATAGTCCCGCGCGCCAGTCAGTATTGATCAGAAACACGAAAAGTCATAAGATCATAAATTATTCTTTAAAACCATACCCAGTTTCAAGCGCGCAGGGTATATAATTGATCGACCCAGACGCTTAAGACCTTTCGTAATGAACACCCGGCTCGCGTCGCATTGGCCGACGTCATCCGACGCCGAGACATCATGGCGCCAACTTTTTAAGCTTTTTAATTCCTAATTTAAATTTTAGCCTACTTCTAATTTGTCGTATAGAAACGAAATTTTGTTTATATTGAATGATACCTACTGTAACTTGATATCGTGAACCTGATCTGATGCAGGAGCCAGGAGGTGGATAGTGGAATTCTCAATAGCTACGTTCTAATTATTTTATTTATTTTATTTATTTATTTATTATCCAATACAAATTTTCCTTAAAAACTAATCATAGTCCCACAAAACTGCACAGCAGTTTGTCTGTGGGATCTAATACTTAATACTTAGTTATTTTTTTACACTGTAGAGTTAATTCAGTGAGTTAATTAAATGTTTTTTAAACTTAGACTTAAAAATAACTTTTTTTGCAGTATAACAGCACCGGATGTCATCAGGCAAATTGTTCAATAAGTATGGAAGACGTTTCTTTAAAGTTCTATCTTCATAATAGTTAGATACTCTAGGAACGACATATTTCCCTGATGACATCGTCCTAGTATTGTGATCACTGTGGTTAACAGTTGTTAACAGTGATTCTAGTTCTCGACTGCTATGGTTGTTTACAGCGAGGAAGTACTTATGCTTTAATCCGGCGGGTAGAATTTTACAGTAGCTGAATAATTTGTTATAATCATGTTTGTGTTTATTTCTGACTTTTTTATTGACTAGTAGTTTCAAAAATCTAATCTGGATATTTTCAATTTTATCAATGTGCGTTTTGAATGTAAGTCCATATGCACATGGTTGGTCACATTCCACTTTGGGCAGATTCCACGTTGGTCAGATTCCACTTTGGACAGATTCCACATTGAGCACTTTCCACTTTGGACAGATTCCACTTTCGTCAGATTCCACTTTGTTCAAATTCCACATTGGGCAGATTCCACTTTGGTCAGATTCCACTTTGGACTGATTCCACTTTCGTCAGATTCCACTTTGGGCAGATTCCACTTTGGTCAGATTGCACTTTGGACAGATTCCACTTCCGTCAGATTCCACTTTGGTCATATTCCACTTTGGTCAGATTCAACTTTAGTCAGATTCCACTTTGGTCAGATTCAACTTCGGTCAGATTCCACTTTCGTCAGATTCCACATTGGGCACTTTTCACTTTGGACAGATTCCACTTTTGTCAGATTCCACTTTCGTCAGATTCCGCTTTGGTCAGATTCCACTTTGGTCAGATTCCACTTTTGTCAGATTCCACATTGGTCAGATTCCACTTTGGTCAGATTCCACTTTGGACAGATTCCACATTGAGCACTTTTCACTTTGGACAGATTCCACTTTCGTCAGATTCCACTTTCGTCAGATTCCACATTGGGCAGATTCCACATTGGGCAGATTCCACTTTGGACAGATTCCACTTTGGTTGGACAGATTCCACTTTGGATAGATTCCACTTTGGACAGATTCCACTTTGGACAGATTCCCTATTGATCAGATTCCACTTTGGACAGATTCCACTTTCGTCAGATTCCGCTTTGGTCAGATTCCACTTTGGTCAGATTCCACTTTTGTCAGATTCCACATTGGTCAGATTCCACTTTGGTCAGATTCCACTTTGGTCAGATTCCACATTGAGCACTTTTCACTTTGGACAGATTCCACTTTCGTCAGATTCCACATTGGGCAGATTCCACATTGGGCAGATTCCACTTTGGTTGGACAGATACCACTTTGGACAGATTCCACTTTGGACAGATTCCCTATTGGTCAGATTCCACTTTGGTCAGATTCCACTTTGGACAGATTCCACTTTGGACAGATTCCACTTTCGTCAGATTCCGCTTTGGTCAAATTCCAATTTGGGCAGATTCCACTTTGGTTGGGCAGATTCCACTTTGGTTGGACAGATTCCACTTTGGACAGATTCCACTTTCGTCAGATTCCACATTGGTCAGAATCCACTTTCGTCAGATTCCACTTTGGTCAGATTCCACTTTGGGCAGATTCCACATTGGGCGGATTCCACTTTGGTCAGATTCCACTTTGGTCAGATTCCACTTTGGTCAGATTCCATTTTGGTCAGATTCAACTTTGGACAGATTCCACTTTCGTCAGATTCCACTTTGGTCAGATTCCATTTTGGTCAGATTCAACTTTGGACAGATTCCACTTTCGTCAGATTCCACTTTGGTCAGATTCCACTTTGGTCAGATTCCACATTGAGCACTTTTCACTTTGGACAGATTCCACTTTCGTCAGATTCCACATTGGGCAGATTCCACATTGGGCAGATTCCACTTTGGTTGGACAGATACCACTTTGGACAGATTCCACTTTGGACAGATTCCCTATTGGTCAGATTCCACTTTGGTCAGATTCCACTTTGGACAGATTCCACTTTGGACAGATTCCACTTTCGTCAGATTCCGCTTTGGTCAAATTCCAATTTGGGCAGATTCCACTTTGGTTGGGCAGATTCCACTTTGGTTGGACAGATTCCACTTTGGACAGATTCCACTTTGGACAGATTCCACTTTGGACAGATTCCACTTTGGACAGATTCCACTTTGGTCAGATTCAACTTTGGTCAAATTCCAATTTGGGCAGATTCCACTTTAGACTGATTCCACTTTGGTCAGATTCCACTTTGGTCAGATTCCACTTTGGTCAGATTCAACTTTGGTCAGATTCCACTTTGGTCAGATTCAACTTTGGTCAGATTCCACTTTGGTCAGATTCCACTTTCGTCAGATTCCACATTGGGCACTTTCCACTTTGGACAGATTCCACTTTCGTCAGATTCCACATTGGGCAGATTCCACATTGGGCAGATTCCACTTTGGTCAGATTCAACTTTGGTCAGATTCCACTTTGGTCAGATTCCACTTTGGGCAGATTCCACTTTGGACAGATTCCACATTGAGCACTTTTCACTTTGGACAGATTCCACTTTCGTCAGATTCCACTTTGGGCAGATTCCACTTTGGTCAGATTCCACTTTGGACAGATTCCACATTGAGCACTTTTCACTTTGGACAGATTCCACTTTCGTCAGATTCCACTTTCGTCAGATTCCACATTGGGCAGATTCCACATTGGGCAGATTCCACTTTGGACAGATTCCACTTTGGTTGGACAGATTCCACTTTGGATAGATTCCACTTTGGACAGATTCCACTTTGGACAGATTCCCTATTGATCAGATTCCACTTTGGACAGATTCCACTTTCGTCAGATTCCGCTTTGGTCAGATTCCACTTTGGTCAGATTCCACTTTTGTCAGATTCCACATTGGTCAGATTCCACTTTGGTCAGATTCCACTTTGGTCAGATTCCACATTGAGCACTTTTCACTTTGGACAGATTCCACTTTCGTCAGATTCCACATTGGGCAGATTCCACATTGGGCAGATTCCACTTTGGTTGGACAGATACCACTTTGGACAGATTCCACTTTGGACAGATTCCCTATTGGTCAGATTCCACTTTGGTCAGATTCCACTTTGGACAGATTCCACTTTGGACAGATTCCACTTTCGTCAGATTCCGCTTTGGTCAAATTCCAATTTGGGCAGATTCCACTTTGGTTGGGCAGATTCCACTTTGGTTGGACAGATTCCACTTTGGACAGATTCCACTTTCGTCAGATTCCACATTGGTCAGAATCCACTTTCGTCAGATTCCACTTTGGTCAGATTCCACTTTGGGCAGATTCCACATTGGGCGGATTCCACTTTGGTCAGATTCCACTTTGGTCAGATTCCACTTTGGTCAGATTCCATTTTGGTCAGATTCAACTTTGGACAGATTCCACTTTCGTCAGATTCCACTTTGGTCAGATTCCATTTTGGTCAGATTCAACTTTGGACAGATTCCACTTTCGTCAGATTCCACTTTGGTCAGATTCCACTTTGGTCAGATTCCACATTGAGCACTTTTCACTTTGGACAGATTCCACTTTCGTCAGATTCCACATTGGGCAGATTCCACATTGGGCAGATTCCACTTTGGTTGGACAGATACCACTTTGGACAGATTCCACTTTGGACAGATTCCCTATTGGTCAGATTCCACTTTGGTCAGATTCCACTTTGGACAGATTCCACTTTGGACAGATTCCACTTTCGTCAGATTCCGCTTTGGTCAAATTCCAATTTGGGCAGATTCCACTTTGGTTGGGCAGATTCCACTTTGGTTGGACAGATTCCACTTTGGACAGATTCCACTTTGGACAGATTCCACTTTGGACAGATTCCACTTTGGACAGATTCCACTTTGGTCAGATTCAACTTTGGTCAAATTCCAATTTGGGCAGATTCCACTTTAGACTGATTCCACTTTGGTCAGATTCCACTTTGGTCAGATTCAACTTTGGTCAGATTCCACTTTGGTCAGATTCAACTTTGGTCAGATTCCACTTTGGTCAGATTCCACTTTCGTCAGATTCCACATTGGGCACTTTCCACTTTGGACAGATTCCACTTTCGTCAGATTCCACATTGGGCAGATTCCACATTGGGCAGATTCCACTTTGGTCAGATTCAACTTTGGTCAGATTCCACTTTGGTCAGATTCCACTTTGGGCAGATTCCACTTTGGACAGATTCCACATTGAGCACTTTTCACTTTGGACAGATTCCACTTTCGTCAGATTCCACTTTGGGCAGATTCCACTTTGGTCAGATTCCACTTTGGACAGATTCCACATTGAGCACTTTTCACTTTGGACAGATTCCACTTTCGTCAGATTCCACTTTCGTCAGATTCCACATTGGGCAGATTCCACATTGGGCAGATTCCACTTTGGTTGGACAGATTCCACTTTGGACAGATTCCACTTTGGACTAGTGTTGTAAGAAACTCGAGTCTTTGAGTCCTACTTACCAGAGCTCGAGCTCTTTTTTGAAGACTCGAGTCTTATAAATGAGACTTAGAACTCAAGTCCTTCCGAATTTGGAGTCTTTTGTTAAAAGGACTCAATGTGAGTCTTTAGGACTCAAAGACTGAGTCTTTTTAAAGGACTCATGACTGAGTCCTCTAAAGCTGTAGTTTGAAGTAAATAAAACAGCAATTACAAATTATCGATTTATTTGGTAGGTAATTAAGTAATTGTTATTAAATTATATATATTATATTATTTTAGTACCTATATTGAGCCACGAAGACAGGCACATTGAAGCCCGTATAATTTTATTTTATTACCCAATCGGTTTCTTGGTTTGGTTATTAAATTTCCTGATTTTAATAATAAACCTATTTACCGACATTTATACACCAACTCGAGTTCATGACTCAGTCTAGCTCAAAGAACTTAAAAGACTCAAAGGACTCAAAAGGACTCAGAGGACTTAAAGGACTCGGACTCATGTGACTAAACGAGTCCTAGCCCTGAAACTCGACTTGAGTCCCGAAATTAAGACTAAAAGACTTGAGTTTTTTACAACACTACTTTGGACAGATTCCCTATTGGTCAGATACCACTTTGGTCAGATTCCACTTTGGACAGATTCCACTTTCGTCAGATTCCATTTTGGTCAGATTCCTTCCACATTGGGCAGACTCCACTTTGGACGGATTCCACTTTGGTCAGATTCCACTTTCGTCAGATTCCACATTGGTCAGCTTCTAAATGAAAGTCAACGACCCTAGCCACGAGGCCACCGACGCTGTTTCTCTTTTTGAAATTACTTACTTGAATGAATTAACTTGATTTGAACTAAAGCGAGAGAAAACGATTTGTCGACTGTTAAATTGCTTGTCACAGTAAATTAAGTGACACTCGAAATGGTAGCTTACATCTGTACCCCTACCATGATTTGCTAACGTAACTTACGCGCTCGATATCGACTACGTAAACGTGCATTTAGTATGGAATTAAAACTACGCCATCTATTGACAGTTATCTGAAGTAAAATTTCTCCATACTAAATGCACGTTTACGTAGTCGATATCGAGCGCGTAAGTTACGTTAGCAACTCATGGTAGGGGTACTGGTGTGACAAAGTCAAAATACATTTGAATTTAAATATAATAATAAACAAGTATGTTGTGTGCATGGTCTAAGAAAACAAGGTCTTGCATTCGGACCACGTGACTTGACACAAGCCTACTACGCCATCAAGCTTTTCATCCTTGTCGAATGCGTGTTAATAGACAAGAATGAACAGCACACAACCTTTGAATTACTTCGCAGGTGAACGTCAAATAAACGTAAACGTACATATGAAATCTAAAACAACAAATCGTAAACACATTGGTACGTGCCGAGGTTTGAACCTGCGAACTTCTGAATGGAAGTCAACGGCCCCAGCCACTTGGCCACCGACACACACGTAAATTACCCTAATGCCCACCAATTAATAACATTCTCAACTCCATAATTATACCTCCGGGATGCTATATGACAGGTTTACTACACACAATTTATTAATTTATGAACCTACACAATAAGAGGAAACCCGGCGGGGCAATTATGGATCATCCCCAGGGTGCAATCCGTAATATGGGGTAAATAGGGACTGATCGGAAATATGTACTGAAACGGGGTAACTTCGTACAACAGGTAGTGGAATAATTTCAAGCATGTAAGTAGATTATACAAAAGCAATTTGCGTACGTAGTAAGGTTATTTTATTAAATTAAAAGATAATGTAGATACGAATATATTCCTATATTTAAAATATTTTTTAGACTTACACTATTATATTCATACCAATCTCACCAAGGGAAATAGGCTATTTTATTTATTCAGCTTACCTGTAACAAAGAAAATCAAATTTACAGTTTAATAACAACACTATTGCATTAAAAATTCGGCGGAAATTTCCCGGGGGATTACCCGTGGCCCGCAAGCCCATGTTTACATTGCCGAAATTATATTTATCTAAAATATTTTATTTTATTTTCATTCCGCATTGTAATATTTGGTTTAAATAAATTTGGCTTCGAAGTGATTAGCGAGTTGCTTTTGATCAAGGAGATGCGCATTTGATTCAATTTGAGCCTTACAATGTACAGAAGCCAGCACATGCGGTTGGACATTCGCACTACGAAATACATCCCTTCCGCTACGGAATACGGACGCTCTCAAAGTCAACATGCCCAGCCGCATGTGCTGGCTCCAGTACCAACGTGTCTTCCGAAGTACGGAATCATTTTTCTTTTCAAGTAATCAGTTGCTATGTCGTAACAAAACTGGAAAGACTCAGAAAGGGAATAACCAGTGACTGACTATAATATTTGACTAAAATAATCTTTCCTGGGTTCTATCGTTGTCCAGAAATAAAACAGCGTATAAAATCCGTAAGAATATATTTTCCTTTTTTCCAATATTGTCTGTATTAAATAAACTGTATTTTAAAAGAAATACATATTTTTATTGTTCATCAAAAGTTTTATTCAGACAGGAGATGTGAACAGAGCCCTACCGGCCGGGGTAATATGGTGTCCCGGGGTTAAGTAAAACCGTAAAACGCGGCCAGGTCAAACCTACCCGGACAGAGCTTGGGAAAGTTCGGACACCGTGTATGTATAGGTAGGTACGTTACTTAAAATTACACATTTTACTGAAAAGTGAAATCGGTTTAATCAAATACCTTTTTATTTCATAAGCAATAAGCAATAAGTAATAATATGTTTAATTGCATAAGTATAGTTTTATTATTTTTCGTGTATCATAAACTCCTTTATTAAAAGTTTGAATGTTTATTTATTTACTTCGATGATGATGATGAGCAATAACTACTGAAGCTAGGAAGCCATAAACAAAACAATACAAATTTCTTGTTTCTTATTTAATACATTTGTTGTGCAGTAAAAATATCTCCTTGTAGTATAATAACGTTGGCAAGCATTAAAAAATTACGTATATTATTTCACAACATTTTCATAGTAGGTATCTAAAGCGACAGGTCAGAGTAAATTTTACGTGACAGATTGATAAAAAAGTAAACATATCTATTAACTGCAGGCCTACTATGTAAGTAGCGACAAGCTTGAGAAGCTGTCAAACGCGACATATTGACAGAACTACTATGGCTCTAATGTCACTATGTCGCGTTTGACAGCTTCTCGAGCTTGTCGCTTCTTACATAGTAAGCCCACTGGACGGTACTAAATGTGACATCAAGCCGTATTACCAAAACACCCCGTATACTCCCACCTGCTTTTATTGGAGGGGAAAGAGGGGGGGAGGAGAAAAAAAGCTGAAAAGAAAGTTTTTGCTCGTTAGCGTCACACGCAGTAGTTACCAGAGTCTGGATTAAACCGGTTTTATCTGGATAGAGGGAAAATTTCATATTTGTTGGCGTATGTGCGGTTTCATTATGTTTGATAGTCACACCATCGGTAACGAAGACATAAAATGCTGTTTGACAAAAGAACCGTTTATAGGTAACATTTTCCCGTGGAAAAATAAAATAGAACATTTTTTAAAAGAATTATTTCTTTATGTTACATCTTAAATTGAAAATCGAGTTGATACTATTTTTGTTTTGTGTTAGTTTTTAAAAGCTACTTATAATTTTACTTGCAATATCTAAATTAATGATTTGTTAATCATCATTTTAAAAAGATGAAACTGTCGGTAGGTATATATATGTCGCAGGAAAATATGGAAGATGTCGAATTCTCCTGTTTATTACGTCAAGATAACGTATTATGACGTATTAATTAAGACAAAATACCAATTCATCGTCAGTGATATGTCGTTTCACTAAACGAAATCTAGTAAAATGACAGAAAAACGAATACTGCCGAATACAAATCGAGCCATGCAGCTCTCTCGCTCGCTCTAGTATACACGGGCACTAGTGGGTGAAACCAATTTTAACAATGTCAATAAATAGTCATAGGTAGTCACCCAAGTGAGATAAATATTACAACTCCAGAGTTATAGCTATAATTTGGCACGAAATAGGCCAATTTATTACCAAAGAAAAAAAGGTATATTCTTATTTGAAAAATTATTTACTACACTACACTAGAGATGAGTTCAATATTCAACTCGTTGATGTTTTCGGTACAGTTAAATTAAACTTTGTCGGTAAACATAAAAGGAAATGTCAACCGCTGTTGATCCTCCCACGTGATAGGGGTCGAGATATAACGAGTTAGGGACCCGCAATAAAAGGGTTTTCGTTCATTGCAATATAGTATCTTGTAGGTTTTCAGGTCACAGGCAGAGTGATCTCACAAGTTTTGAAATCCTACCGACTGCGCCATATAATATTTTACGAAGAGTATGTTTTCATAAAACCCTGAAGGGTTTCAAAAAAATCGGTTTTGCTATTTTTTTGAAACCCTTCAGGGCCCGAAACAAATGACTGCACGGAGTAATCTCTACAATAGCATAGTTTGTTGCCTGGAAGAGATTGCTACCTTAGCAATAAGGCCGCCTGTTGACTTCTGTATCATGAATTTAATGTATTTATGTTTCCGTTTTTCCCTAGGCGAAAGTTTGTGAGTTTGTGTGTGTGTATGTTTGTTACTTCTTTACGTCTAAACGGCTGCAGCTATTTTAATAAAATTTGGTATGGAGTTAGCTGACACCCTGGATTGACACATAGGCTACCTTTTACCACAGGAAAATACCCCATTCCCACGGTAAAAACCGTAAGCCGCGAGGCAGAAAGCTAGTAAAATATGATTTAAATGGTTTACAATCTATTTTTAGGTATTGAATCAAATATAATCAAAATTCATAACACCAACCGACCACAGACCGCGAAAACCACTACCTACACCTAAACCAATTTAACTAAAAGCTTTTATAATCAGCTAACTAATTAGTATAAAATAGAATAAAATAGAAAGAAAAAGAATATAAAAAAATAATAATAATAAAATAATAATAATAATAATAATTTGGTTAGAATATTGTATTGTATTGTATTGTATTGTAGTATGGATAGTTGTTTATTAACAACGTCGAGGTAAGTAACCGAAATATTGTTAGTACTATCTTTAGTATCATTTTATATTTTACACGTGACAGTATATTAAATATTATACTATATTTTGTTAGGATGTCTGTCTGGTCCGCCATCTGTTTGCCCCGCGCCACAGAATAAATACCCGCGCGCGACTTCGCAAGACTATCTAAGATGTTGACCGGGGATATAAGGCAATACCATGCAAAATTTCATTCAAATCAGTCCAACAGTTACGGAGATCAGCCCGTACGAACAGACAAACAGAGAAACAAAAAACTAAAACCCGACTACTGATAATTCGAGCTCTAAAAAGTAAGAAACAAGTAAATATTTTCATCAGGAATGCACAAATTATTCAATATTTTATCTTTCATGCAATAAAAATGTTTTACGTAGGTAAAGGGAATATTTCAATGTACTTATAACTTATTCGTAGTGATGTTCAGTCAGAGGATAGCCGTGGTCGTATGCCATTTTGCCTTAATTAAACAATAGATTATAATTTAAATTATATTAGCATTCGGTCTTTGGGGCCTTTGTCCAGCAGTGGTCGTCTTTCGGCTGAAATAATGATGATGATGATGAAAGCATTCATACATTTCATGGCTTCCTTGATTAAACAATAGATTCTATTTGAATAGTAGACCATTCATAAATTTCATATCAAAATGGCATACGACCACGGCTATCCTCTGACTGAACATCACTACGAATAAGTTATAAGTACATTGAAATATTCCGTTTACCTACGTAAAACATTTTTATTGCATGAAAGATAAAATATTGAATAATTTGTGCATTCCTGATGAAAATATTTACTTGTTTCTTACTTTTTAGAGCTCGAATTATCAGTAGTCGGGTTTTAGTTTTTGAACTTATTTTTATTTAAATAATTTTGGGGTTATAATAATTACTTTTCAGGTCCGTTCTGTGCGTAGCTTAACGCTAAAAAAACGCAAATCGATGTACAGGATAGTCGTTTGGTACACAGTTTTAGGTCCAACACGCTTCTTTAAAAGGTCATCGACCTCAAAAACGACACAGACCTCAAAGGTCACTGATCCCTAAAAGGTTACTGGCTATGAAAATACAGGTCAGGGCGTTAACCAAAGCGAGGGAGGGGGCAGTCCCCCATAAGGGGGGGTTCGGGGGGCGCAGCCCCCCGCTTCATCGAAATATTTTTCTACCCAGAAACAAATCGGTTGGTTAGGTTAGGTTAGACTGATGTCAATAACAGAGCGGAGGGAGTGTATAGAGTCAGGGCGTTAACCGAAGCGGGGGACGGGGGGCGAAGCCCCCTCCTCAAGGGGGGGTTCGGGGGGCGCGGCCCCCCGCTTAATCAAAATATTTTTCTACCCAGAAACAAATCGGTTGGTTAGGTTAGGTTAAACTGATGTCAATAACAGAGCGGAGGGAGTGTATAGAGTCAGGGCGTTAACCGAAGCGGGGGACGGTGGGCGAAGGCCCCTCCACAAGGGGGGGTTCGGGGGGCGCAGCCCCCCGCTTAATCAAAATATTTTTCTACCCAGAAACAAATCGGTTGGTTAGGTTAGGTTAAACTGATGTCAATAACAGAGCGGAGGGAGTGTATAGAGTCAGGGCGTTAACCGAAGCGGGGGACGGTGGGCGAAGGCCCCTCCACAAGGGGGGGTTCGGGGGGCGCAGCCCCCCGCTTAATCAAAATATTTTTCTACCAGAAACAAATCGGTTGGTTAGGTTAGGTTAGACTGATGTCAATAACAGAGCGGAGGGAGTGTATAGAGTCAGGGCGTTAACCGAAGCGGGGGACGGGGGGCGAAGGCCCCTCTATAAGGGGGGGTTCGGGGGGCGCAGCCCCCCGCTTAATAAAAATATTTTTCTACCCAGAAACAAATCGGTTGGTTAGGTTAGGTTAAACTGATGTCAATAACAGAGCGGAGGGAGTGTATAGAGTCAGGACGTTAACCGAAGCGGGGGACGGTGGGCGAAGGCCCCTCCATAAGGGGGGGTTCGGAGGGCACAGTCCCCCGCTTAATCAAAATATTTTTCTACCCAGAAACAAATCGGTTGGTTAGGTTAGGTTAGACTGATGTCAATAACAGAGCGGAGGGAGTGTATAGAGTAAGGGCGTTAACCGAAGGGGGGGATGAGGGGCGAAGCCCCTCATAAGGTGGGGATCGTGGGGCGCAGCCCCCCGCTTAATAAAAATATTTTTCTACCCAGAAACAAATCGGTTGGTTAGGTTAGGTTAAACTGATGTCAATAACAGAGTGGAGGGAGCCGAGCGAGCGGAGCGAGCGTGCCAAGGCAGGGGCCGGCGACCGCCGGAAATTCAGATTTTCGCCGGAAATTCAGATTTTTAGAGTCAATTTACTCAAAAAGTATTAACATTAGCCCGTTGGCTTTGTATTTTGTGTGTTGACAAAGGATGATAAAAAAAACCTTACGTCTCTTTAAACGGTCGCGTTATTTTGCCGTGCGGACATTTTACGGCTTATTAAATGGCGTCACTATTTTACCGTAAAACTTTTCGGTTCCCAAACAGATCGCGATGCAAAGCCGTTTGCGGCACTCTATACACTTACTTATAAAAATGCATGAAATGTTTCTATATGTAGGTACTTATTGTACAGTAGCCAGCATGTCGACCTTCGGAGCGCCCGTATTCTTTAGCGGGTGAATTTCGTTGTGCGAATGTCCAACCGCATGTGCTGGCTTCTGTACATACCAAGTTCGGGCTCCTCCAGGTAGGAAACGGCTTAGTGAAATACATGCCAAATGTTTTGTAACGTCGGCGATTTGAAAGATATTTATATTTACTGTTTTTTTTTTATTAAGCTAGACGACGTATATAATATATATTTAATGTGAAAATTTCGTTCTGACTTTTCGACTATCTGCAAAAAGGTTAAGTCGATCGTCTTTGTTTCAGGCTCCAATTGTAGCTGACTAATAAAATGTTGACCGGGGATGTAAGATACCACCATGCAAAGTTTCATTTAAATCGGTGCAACAGTTATAAGTTAGGAGATTAACCCGTACAAACAGATGAACAAGCAGAAACAATATAAAATGGGAGTTTTAGCCAGCAGAATTGCTTTTACCACCTTCAGCATTTGGTGGTAGTACTCCGAGCTCATGTGGAGATAAGACATACCTGGCTCACATCTGAGTCAAGATTATATAATTTTTTTTCAATTTTTTGATACTTGCAAGCGAAACCGCGAGCACTAACTAATGATATTTATATATATTTGAACTGTGCCAGTTGAGCCCTCAAATTTGATACCCCACACGGTACCAATTAAAAAAAATATTTTTTTAGTTCACGACTTTATGTCCTGTAGAGGGCGCCATATTAAATTTAGTGTGACGCCTTATATCCTATAACCAGCGGACGATTAAGACGCATCAAATGACACCCCATTTGTTAAAATACGACTGCTAGTTTTGGAGATATGAGGGAACAGATGAACATAACCACATACATACATACATACATACATACATACCGGTCAAAATCATAACCCTCCTTTTTGCTGCGCCGTAGTCGGGTAAAAAAAAATAAAGAAAGCAGGATAAGTTACACATCGCTTTTTACATGCATCCTCCTGATTCGGTTTTTAGCATTATTTTTTCGATGTACGTACAGATTTCCGACTACCACAGTTTAATAAAACTACTAATCCTTCGCTAACAAACAAATACTAACAATTAGCCACTAAAACCAATTTACATAACACTGTATTTGCAACTCGAGCTAAATCGTCCCCGTTAGTGCGAGCTGTTATACGGCGTGTTCACAAATTGAACGTAATAAGTTAGACATTATACAGCGTGTCCCCTAATTGGAATTGTGGCGGAAGCAACATTGTTCGGCCAGTTGGTCGCACGCTTTAGTTTACCACAACTACGAAGTTTTGTGTATTAGTGTGTAGGATTATGCAACAAAAGCCTAAATAGTCGATAAGGGGTATAATAAGATTCAAGTAAACTTTGCCCTGCAGTGGGACAGTACGGCTAGAAAAAAAAAAAACTGCGATGAAGGTTTATATGTATAATACATGCATAATATACTTAAGGATAACCCACAATAACCATTTTCCCGTGCGGAGCCGGGGCGGGTCGCTAGAAGTTTATAAAAGTGTAATAAATATGCGCTGAAAGTAAAAAAAAAAGTGTAAAGGTTAAAAAATAACCACTGTTTCGCCCTCGTTTAAAAATGCGTCGATTTGTCGCCCCATTACAAAACAAGATGTTATCTTAAACGGCTCCTTCCGGCCTCTTGTTTGTGTTTTTCAACTAATTGTTATTTTTTAGTCTAATCCGCCATCTTGTTAATTGTCTTTTGGTGATAGCTGCGCGTTGACAAATGTGTAAATGTAATTAATTCGGTTTTTAGATGTTCTTGGCTGATTACTTTGTTTGTTTCACTAATGTTTTTTTTTTTTTTTTTATGAGGAGGAAAATTTGAAGTTAATCGTTGTTTAACTGCCTTAAAAATAGGAAATAAAATTTAATTATTAAATGCGTCATTTGGTTTGAATGAACAGAAAATTATTGTTGGTTATGAACTTTTCATCAACTACTCATTTTTAACAAGTTAATTATCTTATTATCAGAGATCGGAAAGCCGGGGGCGATATTATGAAAACTATGTTTAGTTTAGTTTAGTTTTATTTATCTCATACTACAAGATTGCACACGTTTTTACAATAGTATAAAAAGGACATCCGTAGTATGATCGTCAATACGAATATGTATAAAATTGAGTATGTAAAAAATATATATATGGATATGCCCTTGAATATCCGGTATTTCGTTTTTGGTAACACCGGGAATCTTTAACATAAATATAATTCTTAACTTCAGAGAAAGGAAAAAAAAAATCGGTGCATAGAACAATACTCATTCGATCACTACTTATCATATCAAATTATTATGCAATTTTCCAACGACATTTTCTCTAGATTTCCCAAAATTTTATTTCTGCTATCTTTTTTTTTCCAAATAAGTTTTTCCTAATATCTCAAACGATTATAGATTGCACAAATAAATAACTGCAAAATAAATCGATTTCCCTAAAGTGGCAACAATTATTGCTCTTAACCTTTTAACCACCATGGTCTGAAATATAAGACTTACCAAATCGAGCTCACAACGCCGCCGTCTCATAAATAAGACTTATGTTTTGACTGATTGACATAGATTTTGTTTCTATGGCTGGCGCTGGGAGCAAGTTCTTAGAAAATATGCTTGGCGGTTAAAAGGTTAATTAAACAGGTCTTTTTTAATGCAATTTATACTATTAAAACAAATAAGCTCTGTAAGTTTGTTAAAAGCTCAGCAGCTTAAGTATTTAGCTCCTAAGCATTAACTTTAAGCAAATATTAGCGTGAGTAAATCCTAGCGTTTAACACTCAGGCACGTCCCGACTGTAAATATGATCTATCGCCTAGGACCGGCTTTAGGTCCTAGATAAAACAGATACGAGATAAAATATAATGTCACTAGCTTCCTGCCGCGGCTCCGCCCGCGTTTACAGATTTTCCCGTGGGAATGAGGAATTTTCCCGCGGTAAATCGTAGCCTATATTCTTTCTCAAGGTCTATTCTATCTTTGTGCCAAAATTCACCAAAATCGGTTCAGTAGTTTCGGAGCCTATTCGATGCAAACAATCAATCCTTTTGCTCTTCATAATATTACTATAGATTTTCTTTTATTACTTTTCAAATAAATTTACCGCTTTTCTAGATCCCATGATATTTGCCTTTGTTGTATTGTATTGTTCTTAATATTATTTCATCCTCATCATCATAATTTCAGCCGAAAGAACTTCACTGCTGGACAAAGGTCTCCCCCAAAAATCTCCACGACGATCGGTCCTGCTTGGCCCGCATCCAGCGGCTTCCCGCGACCCTCACCAAATCATCGGTCCACCTCGTGGGGAGCCTGACCACGCTACGTCTTCCGACACGCGATCGCTATTCTAGAATCTGTATTAATATTATTTATTGTTTGCTTAAGGCTTAGTACACAAAATCGAGACATGTGAGGGTAGATGGAGACGAATGCGCCCGCGCTTCACTATAGCAGTATCCACATCGCCGACTTCAGTCAGCTCGCGACCACGGCAGGTGCAACCCCGCCGAAACAAGGGCAAAAATTAGGTATCGTAGAATAGAAAAGAATAGAATATACTATACTAGCGACCCGCCCCGGCTCCGCACAGGAAAATGGTTATTGTGGGTTATCCTTAAGTATATTATGTATGTATTATACATATAAACCTTCCTCTTGAATCACTCTCTATTTAAAAAAACCGTATCAAAATCCGTTGCGTAGTTTGAAAGATTTAAGCATACATAGGGACATAGGCACAGAGAAAGCGACTTTGTTTTATACTATGTAGTGATTGCACACAGAAGAATACAACAAACGAAATCAAAACAACACAGGTGTACAAAAGGCGGCCTTATTGCTAACGTAGCAATTTTTACCAGGCAACCCTTACCGTAGTACAAACCTATTTAAAATTATCGCGCAAAGACCCGTGAACAATAGTAATAATGTGTTATATTATTTATTTTTCAAATCAAAACACAGATTTTATATTTTTAACCGTCTTCAAAAAAGGCGAGGAGAAAAACAAAATTCGAAACAGTAGGAAGTTACGAGTGAGAAACGAAAACCTAACATTTCAAGTCGTCAGAATTTTTTTTCCTTCTCAAAGGCGGACAATCAAGGCCTGCCTACCCCACCGCCGGGTAACACAAAGCACATCTGCGGCAAAGCTTTAAGAACTACACAGCCGCGAGCGCGTATCTTGCTACGTGTGGTCTTAGTGACAGCGGAAACAGAAACCGCCAATTCAATATTTTTATGTTCACGAACACAACAGATAGGTTAAGACGAAAAGTGACCGATACGCGGGCGGGGCCGGAGAGGCGAGTTTTTGACGTGACAACGTCTGCACGCACGAAAAAACATGACGTAATGCGGCGTTACCGCGCGGCTGAGGCGTTCAATTTAAGGCTTGAAGTGCAAGCGAGAGCGTGGAACGGAGACAAAGAGGCACAATCATCGTCTGTCACGTTCAACTATCATTTCTACTATGCAACTATCGTCGGTAAACCGACTTTACAGACAACCGCTTTTATAATATTATTGCGATTGCCATCGAAATTACTTCAGCATCGAGATTCTATTTGTCTTTTTTGTGTCACAAATTAATTGTATAAATAATATTTTTCCTTTTATAAGAAAGATGATTCCCTTTAGTGAGAAGGTGAGAAATCTGGGGATCATATTTGATAGCTGTTTCTCTTGGAAACCGCAAGTTTGCGAGGTCAGTAGGAGGGTGTTTGCAGCGTACGGTTCGCTCAAGCGGCTTAAAAATCTATTGCCGACAAAGACCAAAATTTCTCTGGCACAATCTCTCCTCATGCCTATTCTAGATTATGCGGATGTCTGTTACCCAGACCTAAATGTGGAACTACTCAACAAACTCGAGCGTCTGCAGAATCTCTGCATACGATACATTTTTGGCCTGCGGAAATACGACCATGTCTCCTCTTACCGTGCAAAACTTCAATGGCTACCCATCCGCTGCCGTAGGGACTGTAACATCCTCTCTCTCCTCTATTGTACTCTCTTTGATCCTAGAACCCCTCCTTACCTTAAAGACCTCTTTGCTTTTCGTTCCTTTGCTCTAAATCAAACCCTGCGCTCAAGCAAAAATCTGTCTCTTGATATACCTTCTCATTCTACCGTATCCTACTCTAAATCCTTCCAAATTCACGCCATCCGTCTTTGGAATAAGCTCCCTGAAAACATCCGACGATCCCCGTCAATCCAGTCATTTAAAATGCGTATTAAAGCGCATTACCTATCTACTGTCTCCTCATCTTGAATATATTTCCTGTGTTATAGTTATGTTAGTATATTATGTGTAGGAATATGTATAATGTTTATGTATTTTGTATATGTATATATATATATGTACGTGTATTTATTTATTTATATATGTACCTATGTATGTAGATATGTAAATATTTTTATTATCCGTGTAAGTATTTTAAGTAAAATATTCGTATGTAGTTTACTTTACTAGATTTATGCCACCAACCCGCACTACTCTATTCTTTACCATTCTCCTGGTAATAGGTTGCCTGGAAGAGATTGCTACTTTAGCAATAAGGCCGCCTGTTGAAACCTAATGTTTTCTTTGTATGTGTTATTTGTCTGTGTTTCTTGGTGACAATAAAGAATATTTGTATTGTATTGTATTGTATGATTCCGTGCTTCGGAAGGCACGTAAAGCCGTTGGTCTACGGATGTAGTCGTTATAGGAGCATTTTTAAAAATTAACCTATGCTTGAGTCGAAAAAGTACGACGGATCAAGCTTGACCGGACTTGGTTATAGGAGCCATGTCAGAAACCTAAGGCGGTTCTATAATTCCAACACCAGGGTTTGTGAGGTAGGTTAACCTCGAAACCCACACAATAAGCAAGCAATGATACAGTAAGCTGACGAATAAGGTGACCCCCCTCCCGACATGCCACGCTACTTTCGCCACGCTGTAACTTAGAAAGGCCGTTGAAATAAGGCAACACAATCTTAACTACACTGATAAAGTATTATTAGCCATTAGTTCGATATTTTCTGCCCCTTTGTAGCTATAGATGGCGCTTAACGGCGCCTCGGGGGGGTCACCTTATTCGTCAGCTTACTGTACATATAAATCGCTGGTACACCGACCACGCCTTTACCATTTACCGCCGCCTCAAAAGGAAGACTCCAAAGGCAGTCGAGACAGCCTCGAGGTTTCAGGGGAATTGAGGCCAGCAAACTTCTCATATTACTAACTATTACGCAGGTTAAACTTCAAGCGTCGCTGGCCAAGTGGCTTTACCTTTTACAGCGGGAAAGTGACTCATTTCCACGGGAAAAACTGTTAACGCTGGCGGAGCCGCGGCGGAACGCTAGTACTAAATATATATTTATTTTCTTTTGAAATTTAGGATGTAGGTAGGCGATGACGCTAAAGAAAAGTTTTAATGTAGTTTTATTTAAGTGTGGTAATACTACACCTAACTGAAGTGTTGCATCCACAAACCCAGTGATTTTTGTGATGCCACCGGTGACACTCACTCACAACTTCGCTCTATTAATAGAGGTGCCATGAGCAATGAGCTTTTAATCCCACTGTGATCATGGCAGCGACCGCGTTAAGCTTTACCGGACTTCAAGCGCTCATTCTAGTTCTCTATGATTCTATACAAAAAATTAACTTCTTCGATTCGGATCGGAAACAAATCGAAGGCACAAATTACGTATAGCGGAGCGCGCGGCGCGCCTAGACAGATGGCCCACTCGGAACTAAGCGCCATATTTTTACGCACACATTGATCATTGCGTTTACAGGCCGTGTTCGGACCATGCTCGGACCACGTGCAGTCGTCGCTCTCGCGATTATTAACAAAGTATTGATGTTCGATATGCTAAAAAATGGATAAGTGTTCTTATTACTGTTGTAGTGTATTTGACTGTTGAAACACAACACAAAAATGACGATACACGTTTTTCAAGGAGTCAACCAAGTTTAGGTAGTTAATTTCAAGGACGGCGGGAGTGGACTTTCTGGAAACTTTTTATTTTGTGTCGAAGGTAAACCGTTTCCACACTAACTAGTAACTACACATTATTAACACGTTGACTGACGTCCCCTACGAATCACAATTATTCAGTGAACACGACATTTCCCGTCGTTACCGAGATAACATCTCTAATGTAAACACCTCGGTTCCTGCCCAAGTGACAAACGATTCAGATACTATCTCGTGTCACATGACCTTAATATTTACTAGTTGTACGCCCTGTGCCTTCGCTTTTATTGTGTATTAATCTAGGTAAATGGGTCTTAACATTTTCATTACAATCCGTTGAGCCATTTTTGTGTGATTAGCGTGATAGATACCTAATCCTAACAACATCCTAACTTATTAAAATATGCATTTAAAATGCAAACGTTAATTTTTATGTTTGTCCAGTATTATAATTATCTGATTTCAAACTGTCGTCTGTCTATAACACTCTCAAACAGCTGAATGGATTGCGATGGGAAGCAGGTACATTTTTAATTATGTGAAATGTAATCGAAATCATTCACATTTTAACATATTGAGTATAAAAAAGTCTTACACATAAAATTATATTAGAATTTGCCGAGCTGTTTTCGCATAACGAGGCAACGAACAATATTTTCTCTTTATAATATCATTAATATGGATACTATGGAATATTTTTGGCCAATTTCCGCCTTCACATGTGTAATACGAACATTAGTCCTTGATAATACAGCCTTTCTTTGCGTGTCATGTGACAATAACCAAACAAAGTATGAGGTACTTTGTCGATAAAATAACCGTAGCGCCGGCGTAGTAAATTACTACGAGACGTAGCGGTAGCGCTACGCAGAACCGTAGCACATTTGAATTAAGTTTGTAACATAAAAATGCTTATAATATTGAGCTTTAAGCGATTTTTTTATGGGAGTGAGTAGTGAGCAGAGATTTAAATAAAACTAGATTTCCGCCCCGCGACTCCGCCCGCGCCAGCAGCTGCTTTTCTGCTTATTCTGATGTATAAAGCTATGTTATTGTAAAGTTTCTTAAAAATTTGTCCAGTAGTTCCAGAGTTTAGCGTGTACAAACAGACAGACAGACGGTTTTTTTTTTCAAAACTTGCTATGAGTTAGGTTACTTTTTTGCTGTGGGAAAATATTTCTTTACCACGGGAAAACCTGTTAACGCGGGCGGAAAGAAATAATATAAGTACCAGGGCACAAGAACCTATGAAGAGTTATCTATGAATAAGTACTATTCTCTATACTAATATTATAAAGAGGAAAGGGTTCATTTTTGTCTGTTTGTTTGAATTGAATAGGCTCCGAAAATAATTTAAGTACCAGGGCACAAGAACCTATGAAGAGTTATCTGTTAATCAGTACTGCAAGTGTGATGTCCGGTAGTAGCACAGTACAAAGACAAGTAAGTAAAGCATCTATAACACTATTAAGATAAGGAACGACCCCGGTTCATAATGGGTCAGACTTGTTGAACAGTACGACGACTGAATTATTCACCGCGCGCCGCCTCGCTATAGGGTTGCCACATCAAAATTTAAAAATGATAACAATAATTTTAGTTTTAAACATAACTTACTTCATCTTCCAAAATTATAAATGTTCAGAAAAAAAGGAAAATATTCGTGTAGGTTAGGTTTGATAATTCAGAAGTTGAAAATTTGGTAAGGTATTGATCTATGGGATATTGCATAATAATATAGTACACGGCAAGCATACCAATTTATTGACCATATTTGCGTCATATATCTTAATATTTGTCACATTTGTAATATTGATTTATTATTTCCTACTAATAGTACAAAATGTGACAAATATTAAGATAAACATTCTTAGATTTTTGCGGTTGTTTCCCGAAAAAATGTGTGTTAGTGTAAATATTGAGATATATGACGCAAATATGCTTACCATGTACCATATGCGCTGTACTATCTCTACGTTAAAAATATTTTCTTTCATTTTTCTATATTTTACCTAAAATAAAATACAGTGCTTAAAACGACCGGAAGCAAAACACATTATGTTCATAATTCGTTATTTTAAAGTCGTCGACAGCCCTACGCGTTGCGTGCGCGTCCTAAATGGGTCATTTTTTATAGTCCTTCCGCGAGGGACGTTAGGGCTTAAATGTAGCGAGGAATATTGTTTTTTTTTTTTGTGTAATTTCATTTTTTTTACTCTACCGTATCGAATGGCGTAACGCGGGTGAATGTACGGAAGGCTTTTAATGTGAATAAATTATGTTGTAAATTAGTATTATTGGGTGTTTTTGGTCGAGGGTAAGTAAATATTTTTGAATGTTAATAGGTAGGTTAGTTTACTAGAAATTTACTGTAAAATCTTTTTAACAAAAAATTTAACCGCCGAAAAGACTAAAAGCAATTAAAACCTCTTTCTGTCTGTCTGTTTGTTAGGCTTCCATCCATTAACCACTGAACAGATTTTGATGCAACTTGGTACAAAGATAGAACAGACCTTTAGGAAGCGGAAAATACATAGTTTCCACGGGAAAATCGACATTCAGTCATTCCTTGTTTTCTTACCCTTTAGGTCTGATTTTTTTTTTCAAATTAATATTATACCTACATAGTATAAAACAAAGTCGCTTTCTCTGTCCCTATATCCCTATGTATGCTTAAATCTTTAAAACTACGCAACGGATTTTGATGCGGTTTCTTTTAATAGATAGAGTGATTCAAGAGGAAGGTTTATATGTATAATACATGCATAACATACTTAGGGATAACCCACAATAACCATTTTCCTGCGAAAAGCCGGGGCGGGTCGCTAGTCAATTATAAATTGTAGCTTCATATAACGAGCCCTTATAGGGTGCTTCACAAGTGCAATTTCATGTTTGTCGCGTAGTTTTGTTTAGTAATGAACAAACCCAACTCTTCCTGTGGGTGTCATTCGTACCTACTTATACCCTTCAGGTAACAATGCCCGTACCCGCCGGCGGGGGCGCGGCCAGAACCAAAATTGAAAATCAGAGACGGAGCCCCTCAGGCGTCGTCTCCTTCACGATGTTTTTCAATATCAACGCGCTAGGCCGTGGTCTGAGGCTCCCTTGAGCCGCCCCTAGACGCGTTGGTATATGACTTTTTTTTGGGGTAGAGTCTTCCGCTCCCCCGCAAGTACGGTGAAGCTTGATTGGTCGTACCTTTTCGACACAAGCAAAAGGTCAATTCAAAAAAAAAAAAAAAAAAGACGCGCATACAATCATAGGCAGCAAGGCGAGTGAAACAAAAGACGGACGCGGATGATTGTATGCGCGACGCACATAGACGACGCGCATACAATCATAGGCAGCAAGGCGAGTGAAACAAAAGACGGACGCGGATGATTGTATGCGCTAAAGACGCATAGGTCAATTAAAAAAAAATCGTACCTACTTACCTACTAAGAGCTTTAAATACGATATCCACAACTGCCCATTCACTTCATTCACTTACCGTGTGAGTTTCGAGGTGAACCTACCTCACAAACCCTGGTGTCAGAATCATTGAGCCGCCTATGGCTTCTGACATGGCTCATGTAACGACATCATCCCGCTACTGCCCCGTTAGCATGAACGTTTACGCGTGAGAGACATAATTCTGTCGTGCGTACTATTTTTTTTAATTGACCTACGTTTGTGTCAAATAGGTACGACCAATCAAGCATAGATCAATAAAAAAAAGTATACCTCCTCTTATCCTATTGGAGGATATTTCAATAAGGCTGTTTTCTCGCAGATGTTTGACACAGATAAATGTGAGATAATCGTTTGTCACACTGCTTCATGCTAGAGTACCGAAAACAAATTAATTATTAACTTTTTGTACTTATTCGTTTGTTATGACGTATTTGCAAGTCTGGTACACTTCGAAAGATTGGAGTTCACTATTTCTAGTATCGCAAACAGCTCATTTAAATGTCCCCATCGAGGGGCTCGAGGAAATAAGGTTGAGTAGGCCTTAGGCGACCACGCTGGCCCAGTGCAGGTTGGTCAATTTCATACACAACGTAAGAGCGTCGAATAAACGTACATATGAGGTCGAAAATAGTAAACGTGACGAGGCTTGACCCCGGATATTACAGAACTCTTTATTGTAGGATATTTCTATTATATCCTACTAATATTGCCTGAAATAAATGGATTTATTATTTATTATTATTATAAACATTATAAATCTGAAAGATTCGTCAAGATCAAAGGAGTGCACTTTCTGTACGTTGTACATACATACATACATACATAAACTCACGCCTCTTTCCCGGAGGGGTAGGCAGAGACCACTTCCTTCCACTTGCTACGATCCAAACATACTTCTTTCGCCTCATCCACACCCATTAATCTCCTCCTACACGCTCTTGTACTAGTAAGTTGTACTATTATATATTCTGTGGCGATATTAGTCTTTTTAATTGATGTATAAAGTTTTAAATTAACGCATTCCGTTGTGAATTGACCACAAGAATGCGTTTATACAAGCAGGCGGGCCATTCACGAAGAAATCGCCCTATTCCTGAAACATCCGGTGACTTGTTGAGTCCTCTTGCATGAATTATTCAGGCCCCGGGCGCTGCGACCTTGCCCGACGCAGCGAAACCTACGATTCTTGTTACGAACAATTCTTAAAACGACTCGTTGTCATTTTAATGGTAAAGATGAAAGACCAAAAAAAAAATCTTTACTAATAATGTCGTGAGGAAAGTGCAGGTTTCCTCACACACCTGCGAAGAAATTCAAAGGTTGTGTGTGAAGTTGACAAACCCGCACTGGGCCAGCGTGGTCAACTAAGGCCTATTCACCCTAATACCAGGGTAGGCTCGAGCCCCTCGGTGGGGACGTGTATGAGCTGTTAACGACGACTAATAATGTCATTCGGTCACTAGACAATGTAGTTATAAAATCTTGTTAACAAATCTTAACACAAAAGTCATAGGATATTCATTATTATTAATGCCGTGGACCCTTTATTTATGATGACCTAATAACCTAGAACGAAAGACCCCATAGCTCAGTATCCTAGTCTGGGCGCTAGGCAAACTTTTATAAGATACTAGCTTTCCGCCGTGGCTCTGCTCGCGTTAAGTTTTTATCATGGCAATGAGGCATTTTCCCGCGGTAAAAGGTAGCCTATGTTACTCAGGGTGAATGTAGCTTTCTAATGGTGAAAGAATTTTTGAAATCGGTTCAACACACACACAAAAAAAAAACAAATCTTTCCTCTATATAATATTAGTATTTGATGTAGAAAAAAAAGCATTATAAAGGGCTTTATTTCATTTGTTATTTTTTTATCAGCTCATATACGTCCCCACCGAGGGGCTCGAGTATATCCAAATACGGGTTGGTCAACTACACAAAATCTTTGAATTTATTCGCAGGTGTATGCAGGTTTTCATACAATGTTTTGTGCACTGTAAGAGCGTCGAATAAACGTACATATAAATCGATTTAAACAAGAAAGTATTTTATGTGCATATTTCGTATTTATATAAACAGGCTTTGCTAAGTTTTGATCTATTGGTGAAATCATTTTTCAATTACTACTTTTCTATATCACTCCGCGTAAACAATGTCTCCGCCATCAGCCAAGAATCGAAAAGAAAGAGAAAGATATACAACAGAACGTGACGGCACCATCACAGTGTGTAATGCAATATATGTGAGTAAACAGAGAAACGCGAGAGACAAATAGGGCGAGCGCACACGAGACGCGACATGGTAGGTAAACATGAGATAAATCACGGGGGGAGCGAGCCTTATAGTCGTGGATCGTATTGGTATTGAGTATCACATGTGTACATAGAATAGATAGGTTATGTTTAGGGTTCAGTAACTGAAAAAATAAAACTGAACTTTTAGTCCTACATAAAAGTTCAGTTTTATTTTTTCAGTTACTAAACCAGTTAGTTTTCCGCCCGCGGCTCAGATCGCGTTAACTGTTTTTCCCGTGGGAATGAGGTATTTACCCGCGGTTAATAGTAGCCTATGTGTCTAATGTATAAGCTAAATTATTGTAGAATTTTATTAAAGTCTGGATCGTAGCAAGTGGAAGGAAGTGGTCTCTGCCTACCCTTCCGGGAAAGAGGCGAGACTTAATGTATGAATTTATGTATGTTTATTAAAATCCATCCAGTAGTTCTTGCGTGAAAGAGTAACAAACATAACTATTAAGATTTAAAACGGCATATTTACCGTGGTACGAGCTGTGGTACGAGTAGTTGTTTTGTGTGAATACCCGATAAACTTAATAGTTATGAAAACAACCGTGAATGTTTTAAAAAGTATATAGTAACAAACATTTATACACCCATACATCCATCCTCACAGACTTAATTTCGTGTTTATAATACTAGTAGGATGTAGCATGAAACCACTGCAACACTGTTGCACGCTGTTTCCTCAGCGTAAACGAGGTTTAAGGCTGCCACACACCGGATACGTCTGCAGCACGCCGCGTTGCGTCTGCAGCACCGCGCAACAGAGGCCGTTCACACAGTATCACAGACGCATGCAGCAGCGCGGTGTCAGTGTCAATAGGAAATCTCGTGTAATACAACCTTATACAACGTTTACGTCCGCCTTCGCGCGTGCGACGTTCCCGTTCCGCTGCCGCCCGCGCCAATTCGGTAACAAAATATCAGAAATACAAAGGAAAATGAACTAAAATACACGATATTTTTTACGCAACTGACATTTTATTGATTTGTAACCATGGTAACCCATGTCAGTTTGTGTTGTGTTCGTGCCGTGCGTCTGATGCACGCAGACGTGCTGCATTGCGTCTGCGACACTTTCAGTGTGAACGTCGTATTTCAGGTTAATACATTACAGATCGAATCGCACGCAGATGCAACGCAATGCGTATCCGGTGTGTGACAGCCTTTAAGAGGCTAAGACAACACAAACCTATAGAAACTATAAACAAGGCGTGGTTACAGCCATACCCCGCCGTTTCCAACCAAACCCCTTGTTCCAAACTATCCCAACTCGTTATACAAGAGTGCAAACTTGTCAGAGTTCAGATATTTTGGAAGTGCAATCGCGTGCGAGATTGTATTTTTTAAGTTTTCTGTAGAGGACTTTCAAGATTTATATAGACTAGCTTTCCGGCCTGCGTCTCCGCTCGCTTTAACAGTTTTCTCGTGGGAATGGGGATTTTCGTAAGGCAATAAGGCCGCCTATTGACTCAATTTTGTTTATGTACTGTATTATTTATGTGTTTTCTGTATTGGTGTCAATAAAGAATATTTGTATTGTATTGTATTGTATTTTCCCGAGGCAAAACGTAACCTATGCCTTTTCTCCATGTTTCAAAGGTCTATTTTATCTTTGTATCAAGTTTAATCAAGATTGGTACAGTGGTTTTGACGGTTTTGCAGCGCACGCCAGATTAGCTCGCAGATGGCTTTTTTTTTCCTACTTACTGTCCACTTATCGTGTTATAATTTGTACAATTCTCACACTGTCTTTATAAATGCTTGCATATCGTGTGGGTTTCGAGGTTAACCTACCTCACAAACCCTGGTGTCGGAATTATAGAACCGCCTTAGGCTTCCGACATGGCTCCTATAACGACTACATCCGTAGATCATAGCCGGGACAAACGGCTTTACGTGCCTTCCGAAGCACGGAATCATTTTTCTTTTCGGATAATCGGGTGATCCAGCCTGCAATGTCCTAACCAAACTGAGGAAAGTGTCACAAAGTGATATTTGTTCGACAAGTCCGTCTGACTGACGTGGACGTCTTTCGGCTGAGATGATGATGATAATGAAAAACACTTTAAATAGCCATGTATTTTAAATAGCATTGAAATATTTTCCTTATGTGCCACAATATGCAAGAAAGAAAAAGAAAAATCCGAAAAAAGATATCTAAAAATAACGTAAGGTTAAATTTACGCGTACAAAAATATTGAGTCATTTAAGTCTGCTATAGAAGATGAAAATACTTCTACAACATAAGAAAATTACCTTTCCAACTCATGCAAAACATACAACTGAATATCTTCGTGTTCCAACAAAACAATAATAAGAAAGTGTGTTTGTATTCTATGCACGTTTTGTGCAAAACGTTCTGCGCTATCATTGTCTTTTATTTGTTTCTAGGCAACGTTGTTGTCAAATATGCACCCCGATTCTGGCTGGCACGTTTTAAGGGGTATCATTCTGCTCATTAATATGAGCACCTTCTACTGTTAGAACAACTATAAAATTGTAAAAAAAACTCCCCCGTTTCATACATTTTACTCCAGCAAGTAGGTTTATTTATGAAACTTCAAATTGATTTATATTGATTAATATAATATTATAACTCGCTATATAGGTGACCCCTTCTCTTGGGATCTGGTTGACGAATGGGCTCGACTGAAAAACAGCGTCTATCTCTCTTGAGGTAGATATAATGCTGAGTCGTGACACTTTCACTGTTGTGCCCTATTGCATACTATACCTACTGTAATTACATAATTATGTTTGTGTCTACATTTTAGTATGTGTTGCGTCACAGCAGAATGAATAAATGAGTTTTCTTTGCGTCTTTCTTTTTATTTATAACACCGAACCGGTGTTTCGTTCATTACGACGTAATGCACGTCTAAACTGCAATAAGGGATTTTCAAGATGGCATTTAAGAAAAAAAAAGGTTCTATTGACTCAAATAGATGGCGTGCATATCGAATAACATATCAAAAGCGAGCTTGTCAAACCAATCAGGGCAGATAAAAAACTGGCAACACTGTTGTTGTCACGTCAATCGTCACGCACTTTGTTTGTGACTTTGTTGTGTTTTATTTTCGTTTCGTGTTTTTTCGTGCTTAAATTTTTGATTCGTTTTACCAGTGACCTTTTTGCGACTAAATTTTGTGACTTCTTATCCTACCTTCAAGCACGTCTATTTTATTTGACGTAAGAGTAGGGCAGCGCCATTTCTTATGACCATAATGAAACTTTTTTTCTTCTAGATCTGTCAAAATTAAAATCCCTCATTGCAAGTCCTGCTGCTGTTCCGGGATGGCTGTACAGTGTACACGTGTAGAGTATTTGGTGTTTGTGGTGTGGTGTTATCGCATCTGCATTAATAGCGGGCGGTGCAATCATATCGAAGTCTAGAAGTAGCTAAAGATTCATCACAATTAAATAGTGATACGAAGTCTCTGCCAGAATCACAACCTCTTAGAAATGTATGCCACATAATCATCATATTCAGACAAAATTGAACCAATAATATAAATAGTAAGGAAAAGAAATAAACAATATATTAATAATACGGCTTGTTATTAAAATTCTACTACTAAAAACGGCTTGACAAATGGATAAAAACTTAGAGAATAAATAAATATACGAAATTTTTCTATTTATACTCAAGGCATAAAAACTTTATCTTGACGTAAGTACGTTAATATTTTGCATGGTGAAAATTTTGATCACGGCGAAGGACATGGCTACTTTTTACCGCGGGAAAATCGGGAAAATGCCTCATTCCACAGGAAAAACGTTAACGCGGGGGCGGGCGGAGCCGCGGCGGAAAGCTATTTATTTATAAAGTAGTTTCTTAACAAAACATTATCGACTATTCCACACTTGTGATAGGTGCTAACTTTAAATTGCTTGCTTGTTGCTCTCTCGGTGCGAAATACCCGTTTTTGGTTCGAAGCCAACTTTGGACAGAAATAGATGAAAAGTAACTTACTTGTTTCTTCAACGGCGCTTCAAACTTTTACGATGGAAACCGTTTTTCAATATTTTTTTCCTTATTTTGTACGACTTCGTGAAAACTTACCTGTAACAATATAGTTAACCATTAATATATATTTAGCACTATGTAATATAAGCCTTATAAAAAGAAATCTCGTAGAAATTTGTGTTTAAGCATGAGATCGTTGTCTGTTTGTAAGGGCTAATCTCCGAAACAGTTGGCCCGATTTGAATGAAATTTTGCATTGGTACCTTATTATATCCCCGGTCAATATCTCAGATAGTTTTTACCGCGGAAAAATATCTCATTCCTACGGGAAACTGCTAGTTGATATTATTATTTATTTAGATACAGAAAGATTCGATCATTAGAATTACGAGTAAAGTAATATTTAATATCTAACCTAATATACAATTCTAAATCAACGATAACTTCACAGAATTTCCCCAAAACAAATAACAACGATATCGTTAACTTAGCGATTTCTTCCAGACAAACAACTACCAATTCCAAATCCGCCATCACTATCCGATTTTACATCAATCAAATATAGGAATTCAACTTCATAGGAACTCAACTTTATGGCCTGAAGGAAATATTTGACACTAAGGTCGCACTTCGAACAGGAAAATGGTTATTGTGGGTAATCCCTAAGTGTATTATGCATGTAATATACATATAACCCTTCCCTAATCACTCTATCTATTAAAACTCTATCTATTAAAAGAAACCGCATCAAAATCCGTTGCGTAGTTTAAAAGATTTAAGCATACATAGGGATATAGGGACAGAGAAAGTGACTTTGTTTTATACTATGTAGTGATATCCAACTAGGTAGGTAAGTAGGTATAACATAATCTATCTGTCGTCCTTGCTATGGACAGAGTGACAGCCAATGGGATTTCGATTACAGAATGAGATATGGCTTTATGATAAGCGTGTTACGGCATGTTGTACCGGTATTTTTTTGTCAGTAAGCACGATTCATCGAAAAGTCTTTATTCGCAAGTGACTGAGATGCACCTAGCCAATGCCGAAAATTATTTTCTCTACTAATAATTATGAGTTACATTTCAAAATGAATAACTATATAAAAAAAACAGGTAAGCCCGTTAAGTTTGTAAAGTAATTAAATAATAATAGATTTAATCAAAGATATCACAAAGTTTTTGGCAATCGTTGTAGACTTATCATCTAGAATATAAATTAAATTTACTTTAAGTCGACACATAAAGTAAAAAAAGCGGCCTCATGGCTAAGGTAGATATTTCTGACAGGCAACTCTTAGGTCTTTTAGAATTTAAGAAAAATCAAGTAGCTCTTTTTCAAACAGTGTTTAAGCTTGTTTCCGTAAACATCAACGTATCCAAGTCGATGTAGAGTGTTTCGAAATTACTTTAGTATCTCGCGCAGTGACAAGGGTTGTGCGAATGTACGCGACAGCAGGTGAGAGGAGGGCGTTTTTATTTATTATCTCTCACTCGAGATGTATACGCGTCGATCGGGAATAAACTAACGGATGTCAAAACAAGATAGAGAATTTATCTCACTACCGAGCTGCATTGTCTCACCCCGGCCGCTGAGGAGTGGTTGAGAAATCTAAGAATTTAATTTAGGATCCATTACGGTAGCTGCCATACGACATGATGATGATGACTACTAAGTGTGAGTGAAGGTTCTTAGTTTTTGTTTTCAAGAGAAATTCCTGCGGTAAAAATTGATTTTATCACGCGAGTCGATATCGATATTTTACAAAATCCCGTATCGATAGAGATTTTTCCCAAAGGAACAATAATACGACAAAAACGGTGCAAAGTTCAAAGCATGAATGCTTCGAATGCATGAATCTCGACTGTACAAACGACCAAGGGAAGTAAGTTAAGAACATATAAACCTTAGCTGACTAAGTAAGTATAGTATTAAAATTAATCGTCAAAGTTAATTTAAGTTTCAGTTTTGCATAAACTAAGTTGCGTTAAGTTTAAAGGAACTTTAATTGAATTAGATTAAGTTAACTTTTATACGAGTATGCGGGTGCGGGGCTTTTGGTAAAATTACTTGCGTTCCTTTTATTTCTTAAATACTTATATAATTCATATTAATATAATGTATGTATGTATAGGTATATCAACTCCCTGACACCATAGTACAGGCTAGTTTGAGGTCAAATAGCCGTGTGCAAGATGACTATACATTGATTATAATATGGTACAACTCAAAATGATGTGAAGCTTCCGCCATATTGAAATTTCCTCCAATAGGAGAGTAATAGACGTGACAAAACTATTTCTTGTCACATAAGATAAGAAACCTGGTATAGCCCGGCATGTTTCTATGTCAAATTCGCCGTATGAGTTGATATAAAACTAGCTTACAGTATACAAACTAGTTAACAGTTTTTTCCGTGGGAATGAGACATTTTCCCGCGGTAAAAGGTAGCCTAAGTTACTCAGGGTGAATGTAGCTTTCTAATGGTGAAAGAACTTTTAAAATCAGTTCAGTAGTTTTTGAGTTTATTCATCCCAAACATACACACACACAGAAAAACAAATCTTTCCTCTTTATAATAATAGTATGATTAATATAATGTATGTAGGTATGAGATGTACCATACATTGATTATAATTATTATCATAACTTAAAATGCTGTAAAGCTTCCGCCATACCTATTGAAATTTCCTCCAATAGGAGAGTAATAAACGATAAACGTGACAAAACTGTGTCTTGCCACATAAGAAACCTGGTGATAGCCCGGTATATTTCTGTTTCAAAGTCGCCGTATGAGATGGTATATAACACTAAATTAAAAAAATTCATAACCCCCCCGACACTAAACCGTTACTTGATCCTTTCAACAACTAGAAAAGAGCTGATAATCTTCAAATGGCTGAAGATATTTTCTTGGATCATAGCTAAGAACACTCTCGATTGTGACACCTTGCAAACAAAAAAACTAGATCAAAATCGGCGCATCCGTTTAGGAGCTACGATGCCACAGACAGACAGACAGACACACACGTCAAACTTATAACACCCCTCTTTTTCGTCGGGGGTTAAAAACCATGTCTTGCCACATAAGAAACCTTGCAAACAAAAAAAACTAGATCAAAATCGGCGCATCCGTTTAGGAGCTACGATGCCACAGACAGACAGACAGACACACACGTCAAACTTATAACACCCCTCTTTTTCGTCGGGGGTTAAAAACTATGTTTTGCCACATAAGAAACCTGGTGATAGCCCGGCATATTTCTATGTCACAGTCGCCGTATGAGATGATATAAAATAGAAAATCGCATAAGATTCTCTCAGCGGTTAGGTTAGAGCATTATTTACTCATCAAGATCAAATGGCCTCAGGTAATGCTGGTATTACTTAGGCTCGGCTGTTTATAGGCTCTGCGAAGACGGCACCGCAAACTTTCTAATGTTTTACTGATAATCAGGGTTGCCAGGCAAACGAAATAGGCGGCACCTTTAAAACGTTTGTGTTTTTTGATTCAATGATACTCTTCATTCGTACAAGTAAGTAGGTATTAAAATTTCCAGATTATGCATTACTTGATACTCGTATACCTGAAAACACGTTTTCTGAAAACTTTATCGATAGAAAATCAAGCAAGAAAGTATATCTTTTAATTTTAATTTTTTTAATTGACTTATGCTTGTGTTGAAAAAGTACGACAAATCAAGCTTCACCGGACTTGCGGGGGAGCGGAAGGCTCTACCCCAGAGTAGTCATGTACCAACGCGTCTAGGGTCGGCTCGAGGGAGCCTCGGACCACGGCCTAGCGCGTTGATACTGAAAAACATCGTGAAGGAGACGACGCCTGAGGGGCTCCGTCTCTGATTATCAATTTTGATTTTGGTTTTGGCCGCGCCCTCGCCACCGGCGGGTACGGGCGTTGTTTGTTACCTGAAGGGTAATTGTTACCAGAAGGGTATTTTGTTAGGTGTAATCTAAATTCTTTGGCTGCTTTAACTGCATCAGTGATTTCGTCGTCAGGTTCGGGAAGGATCTGTTTGGGACGGCGGCGGCGGAACCGCGTGGTGGGGTGTGGGAAATAGCCCGTACACTTTACAACATGGGATTCTGATGGGAAGAGCCTTCACCAAAGTAGCGTTTGGATGCTTCTTTCATGAAGCCTCTAACGGAAAGGAATCGGGGTCATCTGACCTCAAACTAAGCAGAGCCACTATGGGTGTCAGACGGACAAAGTTATTTAAATATACAAAATCCAGATACAAGGCAAACAAATGCTCATGACACGAATGTTTACCCTGGGCAGAATTCGAACCCACGACCAACTAGGCTTCGAGGCCTTCGGGAAATCAAAGGTAGGCACGTTTTTTTTTTTAATTTGTTGATGTCCTACATATAAAGATACAAATTACAACTACTTATAACCTAACAAAACAAACCATTTAAAATAAGATTTGTCCGGTGTCAGCCCTGAGCAGTTACATGTAAAACTAATTTAACTCTCGCCGCGATACTGCCGCACGCCGCGCGCTCGGATATTATCTTAAATGTAAATTACGACTAATAGACAAATGGGCGTAATGGGAATACACTTCATGTTTCATTTTCGCGTTTAAATTAGTTAGTTTTCTTATTAAACTGCGAATGATAATGTAGTAGAAATAATGGGCAACAGCGTTCACTTGTGTTGTGAACCCAAAACCAACTGGTAGCATTAGGTTTCACCTCACGCCTGACAAGACATAAATATTGACGCGTCTATACTCTTATTTTATTGAAGAAATTTTATTATTTCAGGTTACTAACTGATAAATATGGCGGGTCCCTCACAGAATTGTGACACTTGAATGTGACATAATCTCTTGTCACAATGTTCCAAGCTGTCGAGTCTATCTATATATATATTACGCAAGCCCGATTTTTGTACAGGGTATCAAATCCACATCCGAGGTCCGATATTGATAAATTATACCTCATTAGCTTCGTCTCATCCTGGAGGGGTGCATAAAACTCTTAGTTTTTTAAGTTTTTTAACAAAATACCAATTAAAAGAAGGTAAAAATAAAGCAAGGATTTGTTTACATTAAATGACATAAATGACAACCACTCAAATTTTAGATATTTTTTTTTCGTATAGGTAATGGCGTTGGCTTCTAGGACACTTTGCAAATGTCAATAGACTGAAAAAGAATAAATAGCTAGAAAAAAGCAATTCATCCTTTTTTTACAAGCTTTTATTTAGTTTCACCTGTCCGTTGTCTGTCTGTAATCAAATCTTGCAAGTTAAATTTGATCCACTTCCCGATTTCCGATTGAGCTGAAATTTTGCATGCATGTATAAATCGGATGACAATGCAATAATTTTATGACATGGAGCTGATCTGATGATGGAGCTGGAAGGTGGCCATAGGAACTCCGTAATTATACGACGCAACCCCATCGAGTTTGGGCTCATTTGATTTGTCTTGACGAGTACTTTGATACTATATGGTAACCAGGGTCTGATGATGGAGCTGGAAGGTGGCCATAGGAACTCCGTAATAAAACATCGCAACCCCATCGAATTTGGGCTCATTTGATTCGTCTTGACGAGCGATTTGATACTATATGGTAACCAGGGTATGATGATGGAGCTGGAAGGTGGCCATAGGAACTCCGTAATTAAACGACGCAACCCCATCGAGTTTGGGCTCATTTGATTCGTCTTGACGAGTACTTTGATACTATTATGGTAACCAGGGTCTGATGATGGAGCTGGAAGGTGGCCATAGAAACTCCGTAATTAAACGACGCAAACCCATCGAGTTTGGGCTCATTTGATTCGTCTTGACAAACGCTTTGATACTATATGGTAACCAGGGTATGATGATGGAGCTGGAAGGTGGCCATAGGAACTCCGTAATTAAACGACGCAAACCCATCGAGTTTGGGCTCGTTTGATTCGTCTTGACGGCTACTTTTATACTATATGGTAACCAGGGTCTGATGATGGAGCTGGAAGGTGGCCATAGGAACTCCGTAATTAAACGACGCAACCCCATCAAGTTTGGGCTCATTTGATTCGTCTTGACGGGTACTTTGATACTATATGGTAACCAGGGTCTGATGATGGAGCTGGATGGTGGCCATAGAAACTCCGTAATAAAACGACGCAAACCCATCGAGTTTGGGCTCATTTGATTCGTCTTGACAAACGCTTTGATACTATATGGTAACCAGAGTATGATGATGGAGCTGGAAGGTGGCCATAGGAACTCTGTAATTAAACGACGCAACCCCATCGAGTTTGGGCTCGTTTGATTTGTCTCGACGAGTATCTTGGATGGAATCAAAAACACTAAAAAGTTAAAAATAAAATTAAATAAAAAAAACTTTTTTTAAAACAAGCTTTTATTACATAGTGATAGCAAGAAGAAAAAGAAGTTGCTTGTAACACGCTTTTATTTATAAAATTGCCTCTGTGATATAATTATGTACAATATGGAATAATTTTGTCGTAGACGAAGAAGCTTTATCGTTAAAGGTTACAATGAACTTATAAAGTGTTTTATTTTTTATTAGAGTTAATTTATTTTTAACTTATTAGTTCATTTTATTAACAAATAATAAAAGCTTGTTTTAAAAAAAGTTTTTTTTATTTAATTTTATTCTTGATGCACCTGCAGGTTGTGGTAAAACGTATGTGCAAAAAACTTTACTTGCCAAAGTAGCGAGTGTTGGTCGCATTGCTGTGCCAGTAGCATTTACCGGTATTGCAGCAAGCTTAGTTAACGGAGGTCGAACACTTCACAATCAATTCAAATTGCCGATACCAATTCTTGATTCGTCTGTATCTGGTGTTAAACCTGATTCTTCTCACGGGAGATATCTTGACAGTGCCTACCTTATAAATTGATGAAGCGAGTATGATACCGGCAGCAGCCTTGACAGTAATCGATCGCATGTTTCGGGATATTACAATTAATGAAGATAGACGACGACAACCATTTGCTGGAAAAGTTGTATTATTTTCTGGTGACTTTAGATAGACTCTGCCGGTAGTGCCACATGCTGGACGGGCAGTAACAATCGAAAACTGTATTAAAAATCATCGTTTGTGGTGATACATGACTTTTCTAAAGCTAGATAAAAATATGCGAGTAAATGAAGGACAAGACGAATTTGCAGATTACTTGCTTAAAGTTGGAAATGACACTCTGCCAAAGGACGAATGTGGGCAGTCAATATTAGATTCGTCTTTTAGGAATTGGTTCGCCGATCGATTTTATATACAATGACTTGGACAATTATAATAATATACACGAAAAGGCTATTCTCACACCGACTAATGAAATCTGTTCAAAAATTAATTTGAAAGTTCTCGAGCGTATCTCTAGCGAAGAAGTAACATATAAAAGCGTAGATACAGTGATATCAGATGACTCTGATTCTAATATAAATTTTCCGACGGAATTTCTTAACAGTATTGAAGTAAGTGGGCTTCCCAGACACGAGCTTAAATTAAAAATTGGTGCTATTGTCATGCTCATGAGAAATCTAAATACGGCCAAAGGGTTGATTAAAGGAACTCGGTTTCAGTTAATAAAACTATATACCAATTCTTTAGATTGTCAGGTTCTGACGGGTGCAAGTTCAGGCGAAAGAGTTATTCTTCCTAAAATAAAGTTTAGCCCTTTAGAATCCATCCTTCCATTCAAATTACAAAGATTTCAGTTTCCAGTTACTTTTGCATTTGCGATGACAATAAACAATTAGCGAAAAAAGTAGCTGTCTATCTTCCAAAACCAGTATTTTCTCACGGGCAGCTTTACGTGGCTTTAAGTAGAGCACAAGTTTTTGACGGTATAAAGATATTTATAGAACAATCTAAAGATCAAAGAATAATCGGACAATGCCAAGGTTTTACTACTTCAAATATAGTCTATCACGTTTGTTAATAAGTTAATATTTTGAAGTTGGTTATATTTTTCGGCGGTTTAATTTTTTATATTATTTCAATTGGCGTAAATTAGATCTAAGATACATAAATGGTTATATGTGAAAATTAGAATGGTTAATGTCAATATTTTGTTATGAAATAATCCAAAAATGGACGAATTTGTGAAAGAAGCTGTTTTAATTTTATTTTTTCAACGCTAGGTAGGTACAGTCAAGGTTCCATCAGATAATGCGAGCGAGCGAGAAATCCAACCAATATCTGACGGTGACTTTACCTACTTATTAAATGTTATCATTGTTTAGAGTCCGTTTCCTATTAAAAGGGTCGTGGTTTGTATGGGAGCCTATTCCACGACTTTTTTCTTTCCTCACAGTCTCTATATCGTCGATTGTAGGAATATTTATATTACAAGTAGGTATAAATAAATATCCAGGGTGTAATTTAAGTCGTGTTTTATTAGTGTTATTCTGATTCGGTAATAATAATAATTAAAAGGTCAGAAAGTCATAGATGAATATCGAAAATCATATTTAATTTTTATTTCTGCCGTGAGCATTTCTCAAAATGTTTGCACCAAATTTTAACTGATCCTATTTTGTTACCAACATTTACTAAAATAAGTTGACTTTTGTATTCTCATATTTAGGATGATTGTAGACAATAGAGAACCTTAATGACTAAAAAATGCTAACTAAAGTCTAATTTCTCAAATGATTCTTGATATCAAAATAAGAATCAATGAAAGTTTCTTAAGTTTTTTTTTAATTGTTATGCAAAACTTTTGACAAATGTTCATTTCTACGTTGTGATTATAAAGCAATTAGGCTCAATTCTGGTGGGTTAATATTTTATTATTATTAAGGCACCATTTCATTCAAATGTGTGTTTTGAGTACAGTATCTAAAAAATGCCTTAAAAATGGTTTATGTTTCCCTATAATATTACATTACCATATTCTAGCCGGCGTTTCGACGCCGCTACGGGTCTCTAGTTATACTTAATAGGGTCGATAAGGTCGATGACACATTGGGGCGGCAATAACATGTGATGTGACATTTATAATGTTACACTTCGAAAGAAACTTTGCATAAAATAAATGTGGCAGGCAAGGCAAGAAAAAAATCCGGTGGCAAATGTACCTACTTGCCAACTTCCTTACTTATTTCTTTTTTTTAAAGAAAAATTGTAAGCAGAAGTACAGAGTTTTTAAAAGGCCTCAGGTGCGATGCTTCTCATAATGTTAATCGCACCAAAAACATTCTGTAAAAAACTAGCCAACTCTCGATGGAGCTGCTTGTTTATCTCTAAAAAGTAATGAAATCTAGACGAAGTCGTACCAAGTCTAAGGTTCATTACGAGTACTGCGATTTCTTTATTATTATAGTTAATATTCTATTTTGATGATCATGAGCGAGTGTCGAAAATGCGAAACTTTGCTTTCGCTTAACTTCGGAACTAAATGACCTACAGACTTGATATTTTGGATTTTTAGTATGTGATCATAGCTTACTAGATGACTAAAATTGCTGCGTTCTGGTCTTATCCAGAGGTTCTCAAATAGGGGCCTGAAAATGCGGCGAAATGGTTCCAGTAAAGGATGGTACGGAAATACAAGAAACCCTCCCAAAAATATATAAATACCTTTTACTAAGAACACAAAGACTTATTTAGTTTAATATTTTATAAGATACTAACTATCCGCCGCGGCTCCGCCCGCGTTAACAGTTTTTCCCGTGCAAGTCCGGTGAAGCTTGATTCAAGTCCGGTGAAGCTTGATTTGTCGTACCTTTTCGACACAAGCATAGGTCAATTCAAAAAAAAAAAAAAAAAAAAAAAAAAAAACAGTTTTTCCCGTGGGAATGAGGCATTTTCCCGCGGTAAAAGGTAGCCTATGTTACTCAGGGTGAATGTAGCTTTCTAATGGTGAAATAATTTTTGAAATCGGTTCAGTGTTTTTGAGTTTATTCATTATAAACGAACACACACAAGCACACAAAAATACAAATCTTTCCTCTTTATAATATAACTAGCGACCCGCCCCGGCTCCGCACGGGAAAATGGTTATTGTGGGTTATCCTTCAGTATATTATGCATGTATTATACATATAAACCGTCCTCTTGAATCACTCTATCTATTAAAAAAAACGCATCAAAATCCGTTGCGTAGTTTTAAAGATTTAAGCGTACAAAGGGAGGGACATAGGGACATAGGGACAGAGAAAGCGACTTTATTTTATACTATGTAGTGAAGCTAGTGTCGTATATATTTGGTTTTTTAATTTGCGGTCTACTGTGGTGAAGGGACATTTTGCAAAGCCGGACATTATGCCAGTAAGCAACAAGTAAAAGAACCACCACAAATTACGATAGGTACCTTAACCGCCAAGAAAATTAAAAAATCGTTCAGTGTAACTCACCGTATCTTAACGGCGCAGGAGACATTTTGTAGCGTACAAACAAACTTGCCGAAATTGAAATATGAAAGTGTCGGAAAGCACGCGCTATCACGATCGGTCGAGTCAACACACACGCTATCACACCAGCGTTGGATGTACACAAAACTATAGAGGTGTCTATTTGTTTGACAAAGTCAAAAGGTTTTTTTAATTCGAAGTAAAAATCACTTTTCGACGTCAAATTTTAATGAAGTTATTATTAAGTTTTGCTCAAACCAAGACTGGCTCTCGTCTCGCACTAATGAAGAATGAAGTCTTAAAAATTAAACAGGCGATGCGATATTAGTTTGAACAGCAACTAAGAAAATAAAACAAAGTGATCTTTAGAAGTACCTATTTGTTTCAAACGAAGAAAACTACAGAAGTATTTGAGTCGAGGAAGGGAAATGAAAGATGCGTTCCGGCCCCCGTAACATGCAGTGCTATGACAAAAGTTTGTCGCACAATTAACTGTCAAAAAACCGGCCATACCGAAATATCCTCCAATAGAATAAGAGAATACGCACGACAAAATTATGTCTGTCACGCGTGGGCCGTGCATGTTAGACGGGCAGCCCCCGTAACATGCAGTGCTATGACAAAAGTTTCTCGCACATTTAACTGTCAAAAAACCCACCATATTGAAATATCCTCCAATAGGGATAAGAGAATACGCACGACAAAATTACATAATTTTGACATCTGTTACGCGTGGACCGGGCATGTTAGAGGGGCAGGTCGAGGGTGGCGATCGAGTGAAGCTCTTCGCGGCCCTTCTTTATTTATACTAAAACTGTACATTTAATGAGCGAGAGAGATAGAACTCCTTCACTTTAACGCTCAGTGTCTTAGCTTTGACCGACCAGTCAGTCTTCACACAACACATCCACAATTTCATTTAATCGAAGTCCGTGTGTTTAACCGACTTTATTAAAAGGAGGGTTCGATGTTTAAGCACACACTCACGCGTGACTTGAATGAGGATCGCTTAATGCCTTATTGGAGATTTCCCGTGATTTTTTTTTATTTTAAGGTTCCGTTTACTTCATGATACCTTTTCTGTTTTAGAGCAATTATTTTTTAAATTAATGTCCTATTAATGCACTTCAAATATTATTTCTTTATAGGTTTAGATATCCTTCAAACAACAGGGGTGCTATAAAACAACAAGGAATTCCAAAAGAATATCTATTTATTAAAATAAAATAAAATGATAATAATTTTATCTTAAAATAAAATGAATAATAATTAGTGCTTTCGTTTGGTAGCTTAAGGTCAGATCAGGGCTTAAATAAAGATAATGTTTTTATTAATTTAAAATATAAACTACGCAAAAATAATTGAATTTCATCACAACGGTTAAGAGCCCTTTCACACGAGCGATTTTATTCGGCGGAGCGAGATCGCAGCGAGCACGCGGCGGCTCGCGGCGGCTCGCGGCGGTATCGCGGCGGTTAATAACTCGCGCGGCGATAGGGTTATGTACACGCCGCGAGCCGCCGCCGCGTGGTTGGTATTTGGTACCGCGGCGAGACGCGGCGTTATCGCGGCGGTTAATAAGTCGCGGCGATATCGCTGCGTGCACGCCGCGAGCCGCCGCGTGCTCGCTGCGATCTCGCTCCGCCGAGAAATCGCCGAAAAAAATCGCTCGTGTGAAAGGGCTCTTAGTCGTAAAACATTAACAAAAAATAATTCCAACACAAAACCCTCTCCAAGGTCGTTCGACTCGCACTTAGCCGGATTTTTCTCTTTCATACGAGTCGGGGGAAGATTGAATGCGAAGCGTTTAGTATGCACGCGGGGCAATACTAAATGATTGGAAATATACAGGGGGTTAGGAAAATTGAAAAAAAAAACCTATCACTAATGGCACATAGTATAAAACAAAGTCGCTTTCTCTGTCCCTATATGCCTATGTCCCTATGCTATCTTTAAAACTAAGCAAAGGATTTTGATACGGTTTCTTACGCGTACCTCCGTTTCGTCCGTATATGTGTAGCGGTGGCAAACGCGTCGATACGCAAAGTCAACCGGGGCGGAGACGAGCGCATGTTTATATAATATGAGATAGATAGAGTGATTCAAGAGGAAGGTTTACATGTATAATACATGCATAATATACTTAGGGATAACCCACAATAACCATTTTGCTGTGCGGCGGGTCGTTAGTATAAATATAAATAAACTTATGTGGGGACATCTCACACACGACCACGTGACCCCAAACTAGGCAGAGCCATTTTACTTTACTACCAGAATATAAAAACAGTAAAAATAACTGTTTTTATTGGTTACTTAACTCACTTATACAGAAACCTACTGTACAACCACCGTACAAAAGGTACCTTCCGAAAAGGGAGCAACTGCAGTAAAACCAATGGGTACAATATAAATATATTTATTGCACAGTAAGGTTACAGAGCATATCAACAAAATCGGGTCAAATGACCTTATACAAAGCTTGCGACCAAACGATATCGAGTTTTAAAATACAGGCAGCGCCATCTATGAACGATGTTTGGAAGCAAGTCTCAGATTCAAACCTATTACAACCTTTAATATTTTATATTGTAATTGTTTATGAAATCCAATGTTTGATGCGCAATAATACGTAATAATATGGTAACGTATTAATTTATGGATTTATATCATATTATTATCTAATAAACCAAACATTAGCTTTCTGTTTAACATACTGCCCACCAAAGACAATATTTTATATAGTCTTTTTCCGGTGTAAATAGTATAAAACTAAATAACCAATATGAGTTTGTCTGTAAGAAAATAACTAAAACCAGTTTTACAGGAAACCCATAGCCTTCTCTTATACAAGCAAGACTTCGCAGGTCTTAAACAAACAAAAATTAAAAGTTAAGAAAATATCTTAATAAAAAAGGGGTACATATTATGTTTGGCAATTTATAATCTACAACAGTACAAAAAAAATAAGTTCAATATAAAAACATGCAAAAAAAAACAGTTCATTTAGCAATGGGTAAAAAGCAAAGTTTTGAAATTGGTCGCTTTATCACAGAGTTTTTAGTTCGTAATGTTACGACGCGCGTGATATCATTGGAGTCTGGGTGTTTTGCCTGTATCCGCCCAACAAGCCATTTGCAAGGTGGTAAATTGCCTTCTTTTACTAGGACAACGTCGCCTATGTTAGGTTCTGGATTCTGTTCTCTCCACTTATATCTTTGCTGCATCTTAGTCATATATTCCTGTGACCATTGACGCCAAAAATTCTGGACCATACGTTGGGTAAGTTGCCAACGTCTCAAACTGGAAATATTTGAGTCTTGAAAGTCACGATCTGGTGCAGTAACAAGCGGTTCACCTATAAGAAAATGTCCCGGTGTTAAAATCACATTTTCCTCAGTTACCGCGTCTATTCGTGATAAGGGTCGCGAATTTAGACATGCCTCTATTTGGATCAGAACTGTAGCCAGCTCTTCATAGGTAAGTGTCGTGTTTCCAATTACTCTTTTCAAGTGAAACTTGGTTGATTTAATGGCAGCTTCCCAAAGCCCTCCAAAATTAGGGGTGTGGGGAGGTATGAAATGCCATTTAGTCCCACTTGTGGCTAGACTTTCCGCAATTTCCCTGCCCACCGTTGACTTTTCCGCGTCAAACAAAACTTGTAATTCGCGTGCAGCGCCGACAAAATTCGTTCCATTGTCGCTGTAAAGATCAGAGCAATGGCCCCTTCTGGCTACAAATCTTTTGAATGCAGCAAGGAAACTTTGTGAGGATAAATCGCTGACTGCCTCAATATGAACAGCACGAGTGACCATGCAGACGAACAAGCATATATACCCTTTATAGGAACGGTGCCCTCTACCTTTCGTCGTCCTAATATCAATGGGTCCTGCATAATCAACACCACTGCTTTTAAAAGCACGACTAGGTGTTACTCGAACCGAAGGTAATTGTCCCATAAGCTGATTTTGTGTACTAGCTTTATTTTTCACACAAATAACACAACATCGTACGTAGTTTTTTACCAAGTTTTTAGCTCCTATAACCCAGTATTTCGCATTTAAAAAATTAAGCATTAACTGTGGACCTCCATGTAGCGTACGCTTGTGAGCATCATCAATAACCAGCCAAGTCAAATGTGCATCTTTTGGCATTATTATGGGGTTCTTTTGATTTTTATCCAATGCGGAATGCTCTAGGCGACCCCCAACTCGTAAAATTTGATACTGATCCAGGAACGGATTCAAAGACAGGAGTTTACTAGATTTTGCTAATTTCTTTTGCTTTGATAAAGCTTCTATTTCTTCACCAAAATATTCACGTTGACTCAGTCTTATACAAATCTCCGTAGCATCATTTATCTCTTCAGCGGTCAAAGTGTCCGTTGTCAGTCGGTCACATTTTGGTTTCAGCATTAATAAAAATCGTCTGCAGTATGCTACAACGCGCACCAATCTAGTAAGTGAAGAATACTTCCCTAGAATAGATTCATTTTCTGCTATTAAATGGGTTTTTATTTTAACTTTAGCTTCTTCCAAATTAGTCTTTAATATTTCAGGTTTTCCCTTCTTAATTTCTTTCTGCCTTAACATTTCAGGACCATGGAACCATATAGACGACTTTAGCAATTCTGAAGGACTAAGACCTCGAGATGCTATATCTGCTGGATTGGCTTTCGAGGAAACATGCGCCCACTGTTGTGGTTCTAAGGTTTCCAATATTGTAGACACTCTGTTCGCGACAAAGGTTTTCCATTTACTAGGATGGCTATTAAGCCATGCCAAGACTACGGTCGAGTCAGTCCAAGCAAACCAATGTTCTTTGGGAATATCCATAACTGTGCCGACTTCAGCCATTAATTTGGTCAAAAGCACTGCCCCGCACAATTCTAATCTAGGAACAGACACTTGTTTGACGGGAGCGACTTTGGTTTTCGCCGCAATCAAAGTTACTTGGACATTTTCTTTAGTGTCTAAAATCCGTGCATAGACAGCCGCAGCATATGCTACCTGAGAGGCGTCACTATAACCATGAAGTTCGATTCGCAAGTCTTCTTCTGTAGTTCCAATATATCGAGGAATACTCACATTTTCCAGTTGCTTTAGTTGGTTTCGGTAAGTATTCCATTCTTCTAATAAATTTGTTGGCACATTTTCGTCCCAATCTACTCCGGACAACCATAACTTTTGAATCAGTATTTTAGATACAATAATTGCCGGTGCTACCCATCCTAGCGGATCAAACAACCTAGCTATGTCCGATATTATAACTCTCTTTGTTACGGGTTCTTTCATAGTCGGGAGATTCACCGAATATTGGTAAGTATCCTTGCATCGGTTCCAAGTAAGCCCTAGAATTTTTATGACTGGGTCATCTTTTATTTTTAGTTTCCTATTCCCTTCCTCTTCCATCTCCCTTTTTCCTTCATTAATCTTTTTAAGTAATTCCTCGTTGTTGCTTGACCATTTTTGAAGGACAAAACCAGCTTTATTGAGCAGTTTGTTCATTTGTGCGTACACTTCTAAACCTTCATCTACAGATTGACAGCCCGTTAGAAGATCGTCCATATAAAAATCTTCCACTAGTCTTTCGGCAGCTTTAGGATAGAGATGTCCTTCATCGGCCGCTACTTGCATGAGCGACCTAACCGCCAGGTAAGGAGCACAAGCAGTTCCAAATAACACTCGTAAAATTCTGTAATGTCTTAATTCTTTTCCAAGGTCGTCGCGCCAGACTATTCGCTGATAGTCAGCGTCTTTCTCGTCTACTTTTATCTGCCGATACATCTTTTCTATGTCGGCAACTAACACCACTGAATGTTTTCGCCATCGCATAATAATATGCCTTAAATCCATCTGCAAAGTGGGTCCTACCATAAGATCATCGTTCAAAGATGTTCCATTTATTCCCTTTGCAGATGCATTCATGACAATCCTGACTTTAGTCGTGTCCTTGTCTTCCCGGATCACCTCATGATATGGTAAATATACCGAATCTTTTTGAATTTCTTCATTTCTCACAGCCTCCATATGATTCAGCTGTAAATATTCTTCAAACGTCTTTTTATATTCTTCTTTTAATTTACAGTTTTTTTCCAATCTTTTTTCTAATAGCAAGAATCTTTTCACCGCTATCTGCTGAAAATTCCCTTCCTTGCAAGCAGGATTATCGTTTTGGAACGGAAGTTTTACGATGTACCTGCCTTCTGAATCTCTTTCGGTTGTTTTGCTAAACAGCTCCTCGCACTTCTTCTCCTCTTCAGAAAGGATTTTATTTGTTTCACAAGACGAATCAGATTCCAGTTCCCAAAACCTTTTGAGCATATCATTTTCAGCAACGAAAGATGTATGCATAACCGTTATTTCTCTAGGCTCCGGAGAGTCGACTAACCCCGAAACGACCCAACCGAACGCCGTTGCTTGAGCTACGAGCAAGCCTGTGGGATCCTTTAAAATACCTTCCATTATAATTTTGCTATAAACCTCCGCACCTAATAAAATATCGATTTTATTGGGGGAGTTATATTGCGGATCTGCTAATTCAATCTGGGTGGCCTTAAGCCAATCTAAGTCGACTAATTTTCTGCTAGGGAGAACATTAGTGATGGATTTTAATATATGGGCATAGACGCTAATTTCTGTTTCAGGTTCCACTTTTGACCGTAGTTTGATATGTACAACCGAACTAGAATTAACTGTCTTGCCGCCTCCGACCCCGGATATTGAACTTCTATTAGGTATTTTTTTTAACTTGAGTAGTTGTGCCGTAGCTTCTGTCACAAATGACGCTTGTGAGCCTTGGTCTAGCAAAGCTCTTACAGTAAAGAAATCCCCATTTTTATTTTCTGCCTTGATTAAAGCAGTAGCTAGCAACACGGAATAATTCCCAACTGCGGCTGTATGCGCTTGAAATTCTTCCGCAGTATCCTCCTCTAAGTCCTCCTCCTCGGTGACCACAGCACTTGTAACCCTATCAGTTTCTGCAGTTAACGTTTTCGGATGCAGTAGCGTGTGATGGTGGCGCTTACAAATCTTACACTTGATAGGAGATTTACAAATCTTAGCAGTATGATTCGTCCCTAAACAATTAAAACAGACACCATTTTTCTGAACAAAACCACGACGGGCGTCTACGTCTTGTGTCAGAAACTTCTTGCATACATTTAACTTATGGTTCTCATTGCAGCATGGACATTGTTGTAAACTTTGTGGTTGTTGTGCTGCAACATGTACATATGTTTTGTTACCTATGGTTCCAAAATTTGGCTTTTGTGGACGTTGTTCCACAAACTCCAATGCTCTAAATCTACTGATAATAAACTGCTTAAATTGTGCAAAAGTAGGTAAATCGTCGAACGCGGTGTTGTTCGATATATGCAGCTCCCATTGTTTACGAGTTTCAGCGTCCAATTTCAAAGCTAAGATGTGTATAACAATTATGTCCCAAGTTTGAACATCTATCCCTAAATTAGACAGGGCACTTAAACATTCGGTAGAAGTGTCAATTAAATCCTTTAGAAAGCTAGCAGACTCGGTTGACGAACTTCTTTGACTGAGAAGCCTTTTAATTATACAATTGGACAAGTACTTTTTATTGTTATACCGTTGCAATAATAAATTCCAACATTTTTCATAGTTTACGACAGTGATAGGAATATGCTTTAACAATTGCTCGGCCTCACCAGTCAAAAAGCTCTTCAAATAATGTAATTTCTGAACAGGATCGAGACTTTTATTATCATGAATCATGGACACAAACAAATCGTGAAAGCTTGACCATTCTGTGTACTTGCCAGAAAAAAGTGGGATGGTTATTTTAGGCAGCTTAATTAAATTATTTGAATTGCCTTCCTTATCTTTCGAACCTGCTCCATTTGGATCAACCTTTTTGAATTTAAGCAAATCATCTTTTAATGCTGTTTTATAATCTAGGTATGTTTCTTCTGTTAGAGAATAAACATCATTCTCCATATAATCCGTTTTCGCTAAAGCATCAGGAACATATTTAATCAATAAATTTTGGTGACCAATTGAAAACTCCTTCCAAGAATCTAATAACAAATCCAACCTATTTTGAATATAATTTTGAGTTTTGCGATCCAATGGAGATTTTTTATAATTTTTATAACCCTTATCGATTCTGTTCGACACACTTACTTGAAAATTAATGAATGCCTCCATTTTAACGTACTTTTCTCTTATTGCAACCAAACACTTTATAACCTAAAACCGAAGTGAAATCAATATTTCCTGTACAAAATACTTGCAAATTTTACTAAGTTAAAAAAAAGACCAATTTTTTTTCTAAGTCTTCGAATGACTTTAATCCAAACCGAAATCGGGCATGGATTCCCCGTCTCGACAGAGTTTTGAAAAATATTCTAAGTCTAATCTAAACATGCATTAAATTTACAAGTTACTGAGCTCTAACATATAAGGTTCAAATTCTGGCTATTACTAAACGACTTCCTAGTCTTACTTAAGGCGAACTAATAAAGTCCAAAATCCTGCTGTTTCAAACACCAAACAAAGTACTCACAGTTTTTATAGTCCTCAACGAACCACCTTGGATGACGCACACGTTCACACTCACTACACTGGTACTCACACCACTGCACGGCTTTTACTTCTCCGCACTCCCTGTAGCGCGGATGCCACGCCCCTCTGCGTGTTCGTCCCCCGCACCTCCTTCCTTAGGCACGGGTCCGACGTCCCTTGCTCCACAACCCTCGGCGTGGTCTTCCTCCTTGCCCCTCTTGGCAGGTTCCTCCAAGCCCCTCTTGGCTCGCTTCCTCCACTCCCCGCACCCTGCTTCCTTGACTTAGCCGCCCTGGCTTCGTCTGCAGCACTGACGCCCGTCGCCGGTCCTGCTTCCGTTGCGCACCGCGTAGCAATCCACTACGCCTACTAGTGCGGGGGGGTGTGTGATCTCGAAAATCAAGATCTCACAAAAAAAAGTTACCTTACCACTGGTGCAACCCAATTCTCGGATAGAAATAATTATCCGACTCGAAGGACCATGAACAACCACCGTACAAAAGGTACCTTCCGAAAAGGGAGCAACTGCAGTAAAACCAATGGGTACAATATAAATATATTTATTGCACAGTAAGGTTACAGAGCATATCAACAAAATCGGGTCAAATGACCTTATACAAAGCTTGCGACCAAACGATATCGAGTTTTAAAATACAGGCAGCGCCATCTATGAACGATGTTTGGAAGCAAGTCTCAGATTCAAACCTATTACAACCTTTAATATTTTATATTGTAATTGTTTATGAAATCCAATGTTTGATGCGCAATAATACGTAATAATATGGTAACGTATTAATTTATGGATTTATATCATATTATTATCTAATAAACCAAACATTAGCTTTCTGTTTAACACCTACTAATTTATTAGAATGAGAAAAATGAGCTTGCATGTCTTTCACGAGCTTTCCGTCACAGAAAAGATTGATATGGACCTACGGACGAATATGAACATTTCCAAAATATTTCTTTATCTCGAAAATGTTATTATTAACTTTACCAGGAACGTTTCCCAACCAGAACGTGAGTTCGTGAAATAGAAACCTTTGAAACCAACCCGTTTCCCAACTCTTGAAAGTTTTTAATTAGTTAAGCACGTGATCAGAGCAAAAAATTCTTTTTTTGACGGATGACGACTTGCAGTTTAGGCGAAATGTTTTATTTTTGGCGACACTCTGTTTTTCAAGCATTATTTAGTAACAAACTACGAAAACGAGTACTTAAAAATTCAGAGCGTTAGTCAATTTGTAAACATTACAAAAGTTGTCAACAATAATGTAGAATAGTAAAAAAAAATAAGTAAGTTTTTTTTTACAAAAGTCAGTACACTCCGTCTCTCCTTCTTTTTGTCTCTAACAAGATTGTCTGGAAGAGATCGCTTACAGCGATAATACCGCCTTTCCGCATATTCTAGTTTACGATGATTGATGTATTCCTTTATGTGTTTTTAATAAAGTGTTACTTACTTACTTACTTACTTTTGTAACTCGGCAGTATAGAAAATGTTAACTTCTAGTAAGTGTATAAAACACCCAAAAGTAAAAAAAAAACTTGAACCTTTAATAGAATCGGATTTTTTTTTAATCTCTAAGAAATGTGTCTACTTTTACACTATCTTTTTTATGGTTTGGGTTTATGGTGTCGAAAGGGGATTTCCCCTATCAACCCTCCCCTCGAAGGGTTGACAGATTGTCTTAGCTGTAGACATGGGGGTGGAAAATGTCTGATGCAACGTTCAAAATTTATAGTATGTAGAATCTTACACGGAGTGTAACAGTGTCGGACTAAGGGGAGATTTTTCGATGTGTTGACTTTCTCCGGCGAGTTCTTCTCTGCAGAAGATTACACGCTGCTAGCGACATTATTTTTTTATTTTTATCAAGGCATTTATTCTAATACTCACTAATTATAATGTATATATATATGTCTGAGAGGCTGTCTGATACATCATCATCATCATCTCTGCCTGTAGACGTCCACTGCTGGACAAAGGCCTCCCCCAAGGATCTCCACAACGATTGGTCCTGCTTGGCCCGCATCCAGCGATGGAGAGGGCTATGCTTGGAGTTTCCTTGCGTGATCGAATCAGAAATGATGAGATCCGCAAGCGAACCAAAGTCAGCGACATAGCCCGAAGAATCGCTAAACTTAAGTGGCAGTAGGCGGAGCACATTGCACGTAGAACCGATGGCCGTTGAGGCTGTCTGATTATTCAAATTAAAAAGTAAGAATTAAAAAAGAAACATACTGACAAAATTACCAATAGAGTGGAATTATGCTGTTGATTCGGGTAGTTGTCGATTTTGCAAGCAGTAGATACCCTGACTCCTTGGCTGGCAGTAATAGGCAGCTCATCTGCTGTGTTCATTATCATAATGGATCCGCCGCGTAAATGATACAAAACGTAAATGATTTCGTTCGCGTCAACGAGGAAAATCTCGGGGTAGATGCTAAAAAATGGTAATTTTTTCAACGCCATTTTGTGTACTGGTTTTTTGTGGTAGATTAGGTATTATGGAGTTTGTAAGGAAAGGCTTAAAAGATACGAAAGATAAAAAAAAAGGATTTTTTTCTGCCTCGTGTTATAAGTTATAGTCCAACCCATTTTAACGTAAAGACTATATATTTTATTCGAAGCGAAAAATGAAATTCAATTCATTGAGTTTACCATACGACAATGGCTACGGCTTGCTTGCTTGCTTGCTTATTTATTGATATACGCTAATATAAATAGAAGTCCGTGTAATACAAATAGAATATTTGTATTGTACTATATTGTCTAGCAGTTAAAAAGATAGTAGAAAGTAGCCATTCCCACGGGAATTCCCCTGAGTTGGCGTATAGGTAAATATATGGGTTAATTTTATGTGGACTACACATATTCAACAGCCTTTAACCCCGCGGGTATGTAAATGAGTTGATAATGACGTGACGTGGCCAAACCTAAATTACGTCAAAAACGTATGTAGCCTTATAAAGGCTCTAGCACACCAGACAGATGCGTGTGAGTAGAAGTAGGAAGCGTAGACGTGCCACTGAGTTGTAATGTATGGAACTGTATAAGACAGGACGCACCGCTTACGTGTAAGCATACGCATCCGGTGTGCCCCAGCCTTAAACATGTGAAAACGTTACATTCTCGCTACATTCGCTACGATACAGTCGCGCATTAATTTGTCGCCGTAAGCCGTTCATTTTGCACCGCAGCTCACAATAAAGCCGATAAGTAGATAAAGACAGCAAAAAAAAAATTGGGGGCATTAATTGAAAAATAAACACATACTAGTAGTATTGATATGTCGATTTCGATAATCATCAAGTCATTTTTGCAATGTAAAGATAATTAAATAAGTTAAATTAAATTAAAACTAACATTGTGTTTCCACAAAAAAAGAATTTTTAAATAAGTAGTGTTAACTTTTTACCCTAATACAGCGCAGGAAAAGGAGGGCTATGATTTTGATCGGTAAGTAAGCATGTTCAAAAAATATACGAAGAATGCAATGGCAAAAAAGAATCATATTCTCGAAATAAACAAAAATATTTCATTCATATTTTTTAACAAGAGCCACTACGATTGAAGGCAGATGACATCGAGGTCAAGTGAAACTAACCGATACAACCTGTGTTTGAAATTGAAAATATTAAAAATAGAACGTAAAATAAACGAACCTAACCTAACCTTTTATTGTAAAAAAAAGTTAAAAGTGTGACACTCTCTTGACATCAGCACTTTATGTTACATATATTTACTTCAGCATACACACATACACTCGAAAAACGTAACCCTCCGTCTACAGTCGGGTAAAAATTAAAACAAAAAACAAATTACACTGCAGACCGTACCGCAATCATATGGGATAACCGTTTAAAAAATAAAACATGAATTCCGCTGCAAGCTTCCGTTGTGTTTTATGATTTTATTTAACAGCCTTTGTAATTGCGCCGCCATTTTTGTTCGTTCGTTGTTTTTTTAAAATTTTATTTCTTTTTATTCATTCCTTTTACTTTTTTAAACGAGGCTATGTGTTATGTTCGGACGAGAGCACCTTTGCCCGACTGTTTGAAGAAAAAAACGTATTTTGGTGTGGAAGTGTACGTTTTAATAAATGGGTCTTTGTTCGCGGAAATCTGTGTAATTACTGAACCCGTAGCTACAAATGGTTGTGGAATAAGTTATATATATATATATATATTTACAGTAAAATTTAAATTTCTAATATCTCATCACTACATAGTCACTACATAGTATAAAATAAAGTCGCTTTCTCTGTCCCTATGTCCCTATGTCCCTCCCTTTGTACGCTTAAATCTTTAAAACTACGCAACGGATTTTGATGCGGTTTTTTTTAATAGATAGAGTGATTCAAGAGGAAGGTTTATATGTATAATACATGCATAATATACTGAAGGATAACCCACAATAACCATTTTCCCGTGCGGAGCCGGGGCGGGTCGCTAGTATAAAATAAAGTCGCTTTCTCTGTCCCTATGTCCCTTTGTATGCTTAAATCTTTAAAACTACGCAACGGATTTTGATGCGTTTTTTTTAATAGATAGAGTGATTCAAGAGGAAGGTTTATATGTATAATACATGCATAATATACTTAAGGATCATCCACAATAACCATATTCCCGTGCGGAGCCGGGGCGGGTCGCTAGTTTTAAAATAAAAGTTTGGTGAGAATAGCCTCCCAATAAATATTTACACTGAAGACGTTTCTAATCGCTATTCTCGGTCTCACAATGTAAGCTCGACATACAATATGAGCTGTTAACGAAAAAGTATAGTAAATATACCCTACTCTACTACATAACAGTAGTACACTTTACCCGAAGTAAAAGCCACAGGCAATAAGTTAAAAAATCAATACGTCCCTTCAAACTAGATGGCGCTATAAAAGGAGTCTATAAAAACACCATAAAAAGATCCCCCGAGATAAATCTGTTACCAAATAAAAGAAAAAAGGAAGCGGCTTCCTTCCGATTCAACAACATAAAACAAAGATACTCGTATTCTGACTAATAATACATATAAATGACTATTTTACTTGATTTCAGTGAAGTTGAAAATGACAGCCATACATAAGAGATGTAGTGTGTGTGCATGTGTGTGTGTTTGTTGGGTGTGTGCATGGTCCAAGAAAACAAGGTCTTGCAATTAGACCACGTGACTGACACGAGCCTACGTCATTTTACGCTGTTCATCCTTGTCTATCACACGCATTCGACAAGGATGAATAGGCAAAATGACGTAGAAATGACGTAGGCTCGTGTCAGTCAAGTGGTCTAATTGCAAGACCTTGTTTTCTTGGACCATGGGTGTGTGTACCGGAACCTGTAGCGGAACGAAACGTGTGTTTTGTACCAAAACAGAAATACCTAAACGCTATTTTCGTGAGTACATTATGAATGAAAGATCAGACTTGGCAAAATTACAACATTCTGTTTATTATATTAATAACACGTTCTTGCATGTAATGGCTTCGCGTATCGCGTGTAGTGTGATTCATAATGTTGCTCATGCTAAATATAGTTCAAATTTTATGTTACTAATATTGGCTGTGGCTCGATTTTGGCATATGGGTAAATTGAACAATGAGTAGGGTACTATGGTTTGTTTCATATTACTGTTAACAGCTCATATTATGTCCCCACCGAGGGGCTCGAGCCTACTCTGAAATCAGGGTGAATAGGCCTTAGTCGACCACGCTGGCCCAGTGCGGATTGGTCAACTTCACACATAACCTTTGAAATTTTTTCGCAGGTGTGTGTAGGTTTCCTCACGATGTTTTCGTTCACCGTAAGAGCGTCGAATAAACGTACATATGAATTCGAAAATCGATAACACATTGGTACGTGCCGAGGCTTGAACCTGCGAATTTCCGAATGGAAGTCAACAGCCCTAGCCACTTGGCCACCGACGCTCTCATACCTGTTTCAAATTAATCCGGACAAAAGGTCATTGACGCCAGTATACAATGAGCACATTTTTTTCAAACGATATAGGGGTATTTGAGCCAAAAACTTGGACATTGGTCGAAAGTAACGAAATTGAGATTTCCTTTACACAGTTAATGAAAATCACTGACTGATTGTTCAGGTAATCAAAAAATATTTATGTTTCGATAAAAAGTGTAGAGAATTTTTGTCTATCGCCTGTAGTTTGAGTGCTTTATTAAATGTACGTGCAGTAACGGCGTACGAGCGATTTTAAGTGTTATCATTTAATTTGCATTTTATATGAGTTTAAAGTGGTTTTATAGTTATGTCTACACAACAAAATGTAACACCGGGTATGTGAAAAACTATTCAGTACAAAATATTTTAGGTTTTTTGTTTGGTAGTAACAATATTTTGAATTTGCGTAACTACGTTTTTCGACATTATGATTTATTTCACTTGGTTTCGAGTCAAAAGCCTAAAAGTTCATTGCCCCACCTTCCCCCACTGATTTTCTTTTTTTATCTAGTAGTCGACATCGTCTTCTTTTGTTTCGTTAAAAAACTAGCTGCCAAAAAGTGCCAATAGAGTATATGTATATTTTTATTTCAGGTTCGAATTTTACCAAACAAATTTAACTTTGCGGTTTTTTTAGATTTCATTTAGATTTTTACTTACATTTTCTTCTGGGGTGAAAAATATGACGCGGAAATATGTATTTCACATTAGCAAGGAATAGGGAGACCTAGATTTCTCAAAAAACTTGATGCAGTGGAGAGTAATAATATTAATAAATTATTTTTGACCAAAACCAAAAACATGAATTTTCTTTGCAAATTTTCACGTTTGTAATCTGAGTGTAGGTAGGTTCCTACATTTCCAATTTAGGATACTTCTAAAAAAATACAAAATTCTTTTACGGACGACCAACAATTTGATTTTTGCGGCTGAATGGAATTTATAAGATTTATTTTTAAAGATTAAGGTGATTAACAACCTATTGTTGTTTTAAAAAACTATCTTTTGTTCTTTTAGAGTATTGCCTCCTGAACTTACTTACACTCAGATTACAAACATGAAAATTTGCAAAGAAAATTCATGTTTTTGTTTTTGGTCAAAAATAATTTATTAATATTATTACTCTCCACTTCATCAAGTTTTTTGAGAAATCTAGGTCTCCCTATTCCTTGCTAATGTGAAATACATATTTCCGCGTCATATTTTTCACCCCAGAAGAAAATGTAAGTAAAACTCAAAATGAAATCTAAAAAAACCGCAAAGTTAAATTTGTTTGGTAAAACTCGAAACTGAAATAAAAATATTCATATACTCTATTGGCACTTTTTGGCAGCTAGTTTTTTAACTAAACAAAAGAAGACGATTTCGACTACTAGATAAAAAAAGAAAATCAGTGGGGGAAGGTGGGGCAATGAACTTTTAGGCTTTTGACTCGAAACCAAGTGAAATAAATCATAATGTCGAAAAACGTAGTTACGCAAATTCAAAATATTGTTACTACCAAACAAAAAACCTAAAATATTTTGTACTGAATAGTTTTTCACATACCCGGTGTTACATTTTGTTATGTAGACATAACTATAAAACCACTTTGAACTCATATAAAATAAAAATTAAATGATAACACTTAAAATCGCTCGTACGCCGTTACTGCACGTACATTTAATAAAGCACTCAAACTACAGGCGATAGACAAAAATTCTCTACACTTTTTATCGAAATATAAATATTATTTGATTACCTGAACAATCAGTCAGTGATTTTCATTAACTGTGTAAGGGAAATCTCAATTTCGTTACTTTCGACCAATGTCCAAGTTTTTGGCTCAAATACCCCTATGTGCGATACGACAACACTAGGAAATTTATCGCAAAATACGTAATTGTGCATACCGTAGTAGACCGTAGAGATTTTACCAGACATTTTGGCGTCACATTATTTTCAATAACTTTCAAGAAAAGAAACGAGGTCAATGAACTTTTTTCCGGATTTCTATGAAACAGACCATAGCAGCCCGCACCGTAGCTTCGCATGTTTTAAAAGTATTCCCGTGGGAATGAGGTATATTCCCGCAGTAAAAGGTAGCCTATGACTATGTCCTTCCCCAAGCTTTATCAAAATCAATTCAATGGTTTTAGAAATGGACAAGCAGACAGATTTACTTTCGAAATTAATATTCGTATAATAGTATATACTCGCCCGCGGCTACGCGCGTTGCTTTTGGACTTTTCCTGTGGGAACGCGATATTTTCCCATGTTATTCTTCGGCCCATCTCAATACTAGAGAAGAAACATCAAAAATTTAGAGTATAAATAGATTTTTTTCTGGGAGGGATAGAGTACGCCTAATCGAGTATGAACCGTAAGCACGGATATGAACAGTCCGAATATCTTCAGCGCGTTCGTTTAGTATCAAATGGTTATCGGAGCTGATTATTTTTCCAGGTGAAAATAAGAAATTTAATAGAAGAACATTTTGAAATGTGTAGTGATAAGTTGCAAACATGACTCGAGGAACAAATAAAAAAAGAAAAATGTTATTGATTTCACCGCCCATACAAAATCTGCCAAAAGTTGCTTACGCTTGACATAAAGGCAGCGGAGCGATGCGCGTGCTCTATATATATTTATTCTCTAAGATCAAAAATATCAATAGGCTCTCTAAGCCTTTTAAACAAATTGTTTCTTATATAAGTTAAATTATTAAAAGTATATTTTCTGGCGCTTCCCAATACTCATAAAATGGGAGAGAAAGGGCATCAACCTATTTGTATTTTTTTTTAAAGCAGAAAGTAAATGGTTATATCTTAAAAACACAACACAGACGGCGAAATTATCACAAAATTAACTTTTTAATTAAAAAGTAACAAAGCTCAAAAGAAAATGAGAATTTTAAATTTGAAAATGAAATATCTAAATTACGCTGTTTCCATTCTAAATTGGAGACTATTTTTTTATTTTTAAATTCTTACAAATCTGCGTTCGCCTTTACATCTCTCAAGTGTGAACGTGGACTAATACGCGTGAAATTAACTTGTTTGATCTAAGCTTTGAATGTGGTACTGAAAACAAAAAAGAAAATTGAAATGATTCTTTTTAAATCCAGCCAGTGTTTTTGTAAATTGCTATTTAATATGCTAGGAGATTTGTTTACAAAAAGTAGAAAAAAAGAACATTATTTTGGAAGATTTAGAGGAGATGGCTTAAATTCACATCCGAATAATATTAATTCAACCTTTAACCTTTAACTTTAACCTTTTTCTGTGAGTTTGACGGTCTCGCCATCGAAGACAGGGTACAATACATATATGCTTAGCTATGCTTGCTTGCTTTTTATGTTACTCAGGGTGAATGTAGCTTTCTAATGGTGAAATAATTTTTTAAATCGGTTCAGCGGTTTTTGAGTTTATTTATTACAAACATACACATATACACACACACACACACACACAAAATACAAATCTTTCCTCTTTATATTAGTATGATTTATTTATTTAGTTAGTAGGTGGTAAATGTGTGAACGCAACTCTAAACAAACTGCCTTCCGACTTCCGTGATCATTTCTCAATATTTTGTTAGCATAACAGCTCATAAATATGTCCCCACCGAGGGGCTCACCTACCATGATATTTATTATTATTATTATCATGAGAATCAAAGTGAATAGGCCTTAGTCGACCACGCTGGCCCAGTGGCCAACTACGCACACAACGTTTTCCTTCACCGCAAGAGCATCGAATAAACGTACATATGAATTCGAAAATCGAAAACACATTGGTACGTGCCGAGGTTCGAACCCGCGAACTTCCGAATGGAAGTCAACGGCCCTAGCCATTTGGCCACCGACTTTGGGAATATTTAATCAATGAATATTTTCGGTACCTTCTGTAACATAGAGTGGAGATATATTCTAATCGAACTAGAGACACTGGGCGGTCACTCCATAGAGAAAACGCGTTTTGACAAGCTACTTCTTTTTGAATATCAACTACAAGTCAATGGCGCTAGGCGCTATGTAAAATACCCCCTCCACCACCGGCGGAGTCCCGCGGCGCCTGCGGGGTGCGGGGCGTGGGGCGCTATATCGAGCGGAAACTCATTTTGGCGCGGGGGGGTGAGTGTCCTTTCTGTACGGGTTAGTACTATTATTTTCTTCTGTGCTAGAGAGAAGAAATGAGGTCAAGACAATCGAAATAACCCCAACAAAAATACGAGTATAATTGAGAGCAAGTGTCAAACCCGAGGCGAGTCAACGTCAACTTTGACGTGTGACGTTTGACTGATAACATCCGTTGTATCAGATTCTTGTAACGAGAAGACGCGAGAAGTCGACTATTTGTGAGCATGATTCATGTACTACCCATCTCTTCTTGTAGTGTCGTATGAAGCGAACATAGAATAGAATCTTTAGAATCTATCTATTCTATTCTATATAATAAAACTGTAGAGGTCGAAAATCTGTACACACAAAAAAAAATTACTACAAACCGAGTGAGGGGGATGTAAGAAGTGATATAGAACATATTCAAACATTTTTCAAATTTTTTGTTTCTCTGTTTGTCTGTTTGTACGGGCTAACCTCTGAAACTACTGGACCGATTTAAATGAAATTTTGTATGGTGGTACCTTATATTCCCGGTCAACATCTTAGATACTTTTTATCCTGGGAATTTAACGAGTTCCCGTGGGATAATTAAAAAACTACTGTAACTTATATACTGCTCAGTACATTGTACGGGCTAATCTCCCAAACTACTGGACCGATTTAAATAAAATTTTGTATGGTGGTACCTTATATCCCCAGTCAACATCTTATATACTTTTTACTACGGGAAAATATCTAATTCCTACGAGAAACAGTGCACGGAAAAGTCAAAAAACAACGCGGGCGTAGCCGCGGGAAAACAGCTAGTATATCAATAGAAATATAATTATACAAAATCGCTGATTTAAAAGAACTAATAAAAACGTTTACAATTTGGTCAACTAGTAGTTACAAATAGTCGCTACCTTTCGATTAAAACTAATCATTGTTTTAGTTTGCAACTTTGCACAGTTGATAGACTTACATTTTCAGAAAATTTCAGCCAATTCGACCGAACGGGTTTTTCCATACATTGATATACTAGCGGCAAACAACCTGAAAAAGATGTCGCGAGGTACAACCTTTGGTCATGAAAAAATAGGTTAATTTTCAATGTAAACAAATATTATTTCTGGAATATTCCAAGTAAACTGTAATATACGAGTAACATCGCGTCTCTGGCACGCCCGCGTTATTTATCACACGACTTGTATAATTAAAATGATCGTGAGCGCAGAATTTAAGTTAAATTTAAACCCCGTTTAAGGTTAGCAGAGAATGTGGACGACACACACTGTCGTTTAGTTCAACGCGCGAAAGGCGGCTTATTTGTAGAAATGACATAAACAAAACCTACGTCATTGGGCTCAATTCTGCATGGCCGCTAAAATATCTAAATTTAAGTTATGTCTCTTTCACGTTCTTAAGAACGAAAAGGGACAGGTGATTGCCAACCTACATTTAGACACGTCAAACATCGATTTTACGCGTAATTTAGCGGGAATTCAAAAACATCCCGACTTAATTAAGATGAATTTGACAGCTGCGCTGCTTATTTTAAATATCATTCATTCAAAATTAAATTCATTCATCTCCCCATCCTTTTCGATTCCCATATGAATGAAAGAGACCCACAACTTAAATTTAGAGATTTTAGCGGCCACGGCAGCTTTGCGCCCATTATTTGGTAAGAACGGTATTTTAGATATATCCCACAGACGCTGGAAAGCACGCGAGTTGCGGGACAATTATATCCGAATATACTCGTTCATGTAGATGTAGCCTGTAACACAGATTGCATCCGCTTTGTATGTGAAAAGCTGCTTATAAGCTCGGATATCGTCCCGCAGCCTGAATCAAAGTGTTTAAAAATATATGAAATGCGAAAGTAAAGGTCTGTCTTACGCATTCATGCCAAATGATGATTCTGATTAAACTTGGTATAGAGATAGAGTAGACCTTTGAGAAGGACATAGGCTGGTTTAGACCGCGAGAAAATACTTCATTCCTACAGTAAAACTGTTACCGCTACGGCGGATAGCTAGTAACGAATAAAATATGCATTTTTCAGTTTGATACGACTACATCTTAAGATAGAATAATGTCCGCAGTGAACTTGCATAGCGTCTTGTAATATTAGTTCGCCAGTCAATCTGTCCGTGTGTAGCCATCTAAGAAGCCAGACAGACTTCCCCGTCGCATGATATAAGGGGCAGGAAGTTTCAAGCGCTCCTGTTTCATTGCCTTACTTCGCCCTTCTCTTGCATTTTATATTTATGTTTATATTATACCGTCTTATTAAATATTTTTTACTTTAGCTGTTTCTTGGGAGAAACAACTTGAAATAAATGAAAGGTGACGCTTTGCGTTCGTTATTAAGGAGATATTAATTATTTTCGAGGGGCTCGAGCCTACCCCGTATCAGAGTGAATAGGTTTCATTCACACACAGCTTTTGAATTTCGCTAATTAACCTAGAAATAAATAAGCCGAGAAGCCTTTCGCGACAAAACGTGGAGCGGACCCCGAAAAATTTCCCTCCAAAGTATTTATCACCCTCTTAACAAAAACGCGGGAAAACTTCAAGCGGTAATTTAATTACTCAAGAAATATGGTGCGAAATTCCTGTAAGCTCGTAACGCCATTTTTAACATTGTCGCGTTCAGCTGGTTACACAGTGGAAGGTGGACTTAACTGGTATTTCCTTGTACTGTAGGCCTGTTGTTAGTTTCTGGAACTTACCTGAAACGATACAAAAACAAACAATTAGCATTATTTTAACCACAAAACAGTTACTTAATTTGTTTGGATGTCGCAGCGCGGAGAAACGGCAAATTGTTGTTAAAATTTGTATTTTTTGTGTAGATTTATGCTCTGTGATGTCTTAGCTTAGCTTAGTATAGTCAGACCTGTGTGTTCCACTGTTGGACAAAGTTGGGCCGAACTGGTTTATATTTACATTTTATCCACAAACAAATCAAGTATAAACTCAACTAACTAACTATACACAATTATATAATTTTATAATTAAAGAAATAATTAAGAAACACTGCCGTCAACCGAGAGTCAAGGGAAGAGCTGAAGGGAAATGGACGAGGATGACGTATGAATGATGAACTACGAAGGAATTCCAAAATTGAATGTTTGAATTGAGACGAGAAAGAAATGGAAAATGAGGTGGAAACGAGGCTGCAAGCAAAGCACCTCGTTCCAAAGTTACTTAGTCACACATAGATCCGTTTCACCTAAATTCTCACAGTAACAGTCAGACAAAAAGAGTAATGAGGAAGTGTCCTAAAAAAATCTAATTAGTCCGTCAGTTAGATTACTAAAAAATAATGTACACGTATTTTTTTTTTCGTCTGGCAAACGAAAAATGCCGACGATACAGCACTTTGAAATTTCCAGTAACGACACGCCGCCATACAAATTGTACGAAACAAGTGACGTCATAGTACCCTTCTCATACATTTTGATTCGGTAAATCTTCGTCAAATTGAAAAAAAAAAATACGTGTTAATTTTTTTTGATAATCTAACAAAGGGATTAATTAGAATCGATAACTTTTTTCCGAGGACACTTCCCTATTCTCACAGTAACAGTCAGACAAAAAGAGTAATTATGGTATTATATATCCCTAAACTAATGATACATCACATATAACGATATTAATGTGATCATTTATCATTTGTGGCTATTAAGCGTCCCTATGGCAACACAAGTAATTATTATGATCAAAGAATATTGTCATACTAATGATCAATAGATGGAAAGTGATATAGTATCGTTTGTTAATCTATCAAATTACACATTAATTATTTATTAGTGATGATATGTCACATTGGTATTATTTATTTATTTGCAAGAAAACATGGTAAATTTTATCTTGTGATATCAAACAATTTCCAGCATGCTCTACCTATAAAATGTGCAAATATTTCGAGAATAATCGGTGAATCTGTGAGCGAAATTCATAATAAAAATGTCAACTTATATCTTAAATTAAATCACAATAAAATTGCATTAAATTTAAAAATGATGCTCTTGAACTAATTTAAGACTCTCAATTCTCAAATCATACTAATATTATAAAGAGGAAAGATTTGTATTTATGTGTGTGTGTGTTTGTGGTTCCACACTTTTTTCACCTCAAGAATCTCTAACCTCTTCTCTATGACAAAATTATATCAGTTTAACTGTTTAATATAATAATATATGATCGGCTATTACCACTAGTATTATGGATTATGTAAGATGATGCCTAAATAAATTATGAATGTTTGGGAAGTTCATCTCAGTACTGCGTATGATAAAGGGCTTACACATCAACACAGAATAATAGTACTAACATCGGCTAGTGATTGTATGACGCTCAAGAGATACGGAGTCACCAACCAGTCCCGTTTGAGTAGCTCGTGTCAGAAGGGGCGGAATAAAATGAAGTTATAATCCAGGTGACTTTAACGACCCCATCGTACAGGACGCCATAAAACATGGCCGCCATTAGAGCGCCATTACAACGTAGCCTCGTGTGCTTCACACTCGGGTTTGCATACACTAAACTAACGGGTTTAAGATGCTTAGACGGTACAAATGCAATATTTAAAATTATTTTATTAACTAACTTACCGCCGCGTTTAAAGTTTTTCCCGTGGGAATGAGACATTTTTCCCGCGCTAAAAGGTGGCCTATGTTATTCAGGGTGAATGTAGCTTTCTAACGGTGAAAGAATTTTTGAAATAGGTTCAGTAGTTTTTGAGTTTATTCATTACAAACATTCACACACACACACACATAAAAATACAAATCTTTTCTCTTTATAATATTAGTATGATACCTATACTATTCGTACAAAGAAACGAAAACGAAAAACTTGTGTTCGGGTGGGAATTTGAACCCACATCACCTTGGCTATCCGCAACCGCAACTACCGATTGTGCCACCGAGCCCAAAACGTAAATTTCGATATTTTAAGATCTATAGAGTAAATTACAGAAGCTTTTTCGCTATACCAGCAAAGTATAAAAATCCCTAATAGAAAAACCACTCATCCATCGTCATCCTGCTGCGAAAACCTCGTAAAGGACAGCTTTTGTCTAATTTCTTTTTTTACAAATTGGGCAAAAAAATGCGCAGTATTTGTACTACATATAAAATTTACGCATTTGTTTTAAAGCTCTAAACATAATCATATAATAACTAAAAAACAACAGAATTAATATTTGCCTATCACACTTTTTTTCAGTATATTATAGTTTTTTGTGTCTCCTGTAAAGTTTTGTTGAAAGCATTTAAGTGCTTTTCTCAGCAGGGTGACGTCATGTAAATCTCAATTCCTCTATCTTAGTGGCCCAACGTTAAAGCAGGTATAAATATCAAACTGCGCTCATCGTCACTTAACCGACGATATAAGGTCGCCATCTTGGCTCAAATTAAGATTAAATACCAGTGTGTTTATAATTTACGCTGGCAAGTTAAAATAACTTGAAAACACCCGAAAATAGATTATTAATATTGACAAAACCTATCTTGAAACCTATCTTATTATAATGTATAGTTTCGTCGTGTCTATTACAAAAAAAAACTATACGAATAAAGAAATTCAAATTTTTTTAAGAATTTAAATGTTTTTTTTAATCACCGAAGCTAACATAAGAGTACGCGTGACAATGTGTTAGACATAAATACATATAAACCTAGTTGGACATTTAGTATTTTGAAAATTATTCGTGCAAAGGGAATTAAATGTGTGACAAAAAGGTGTGAGAAACCCTCAATATTTTAATGCCCTCGATTACTCTTACGTAGTATATGACATGTATTGTCGCTTTTGTTCAACATGAATTTCGTCCATTACAAATTTCCTTCAACAAACACTGTTTTTGTCCAACTCGAATTTTGGCCAACGCGAATATAGTAGTGGGTAGAACAATAAATTGTTCAGGAGCAATGTTTTAATTTTAATCAATGGCACCTGAGAATTTTCCTTTAATTTGTTCCCCGCGTTTGTTTGTTAGTCCTCGTAACTAATTGCTTTCTTCCAATTCGAACCTTATAATGGTTGGGGTATGGTCTAAAGTAAGAAGAATGTCTGTGAGGGGTCTATGAGGTGATGTTGAAGCCTAAACACCGAAAAACATCTCCGCCGCTTTCGTTTCCTTCTATCCCTTGTATAAAATTATTTCGTAGCTTCTTCCAGTTGGTTTTCGGCATCTAATCTGTGGGCATTGATGGTTCTGTAATGTGATGTTGATGCCGAAAGAGCGGGAACATTCTCCGCTCCCGCTCCCTCCTATGCCTTGCAAGACATCATTATTTCGTAACTGTTAGAGTGGCGGTTTTCTCGTAGTCTTTACGTGTGGGTGTAGTTATGTGTGACCTTTGAGGATTCTGTAATATGATAATGATGCCGAAGAGCAGGAACCATCAGAGCTCCCGTTCTCTCCTATGCCTTGCAGAACATATTTTGTTGCTTCTTCCAGTGGCGGTTAGAGTCTTTGATGGCGAAAGAGCAGGAGTCATCGCCGCTCCCGCTCCCTCCTATGCCTTGCGGAACATCATTATTTCGTAACTTCTTCCAGTGGCGGTTTTCTCGTCGCCTTGTTTTGTAGTGCGGTTTAATTGATCTCATTTCTTTGCTGTCTCAGTTCAACTCGTTAAATTTCGCCTTTGTAAATAAAATGTTTATACTACAAAATGGCGTTTACAAGAAATCAAAATTCTAATGTTTTCATTAGAAACTTTTAATATTATTCAACTCCATATTTCAATTCAATTAATATTTGTATGCATGTTTAATGTACATCTTGCGTGACATTATTCTAAATTCAATATGGCGGGTTTTAAAGATGGCGGTGTGCTAATTTATTTTTTATGTAACCCCTAATGTATATAAGAAAAAAGTTAGCGTATAGTCACTTTGTTTGCGGATAAAAACATGAAAATTAAAATAAGCTACAAAAAATCATTACCATGGGAAAAACTGTAAGCGTAGGCGGTGCCGCGGGGCCGAAAGCTAGTAGATTTATAACAATCAATACATATTGAAACAGGGCCTCGATGTTGAGAACAGCGTGACAATACGAGACGTGACAAAGGACTCGTTTGACGTGTACAAAGTGACAAGAACAACTGACAGGAGCAGATGACAAATGAAACAGAACACTGTGCTTCAGGTTCGCATTCAGCGAATAAACTTAAATCAAGCTTTACAGATCTCTCAAAATACCTATCACAAAGTCTCGCTATGGCACCCATCTTTCGGTTCTACGTCAAACAATAGCAGGTACAATTAAAAAGAAAAGTGCATGTCTGGACTTACTTTTTTAGGAGTGTAAATATAAAGTTGAATAGTATTCTAAGTTTTCTAAATTTACTGTTTTAAATGAGCATGTCGTATAATATTTTAATACGAGAATCACACCGTAACACTTTTCTTTTCAACAGTCCCATAAACTGAAGGGTGCCATAGCGAGACTTTTTGATTGGTATTTTGAGAGGGTGCCTTAGCAAAACTAACCCCTCCGAAGGGTGGGTATGCAGCTACTTTCTATTGGTCGCAAACTGACGAAAAATAATGATGTCGCATACACAATATACCTTAAAACTTACATAATATAGGTATATTAAGAAGGTTCTTGGGGGTTCCATCGTTTATACATTAAGACTTCTTAAACACAGTAAAGAATATGATTTATGTCCATAATTAAACAAAAATAGCTAATTTAACCGTCGTCTTTTATGCGTGTCATAAAAAAATATGACTTGTATAGAGTAATAATCATAAAATATTAACACTGCATTTTTAATCTTTGCCGGAAGTTGTTTATGATTTAATAAGGCAATTAGAAGTAGAAGACTTATTTTTATTCAATAAATATAAATAAATTATAAATAACTAAGCCTTTGAGGAAAAGGGTCGCGGATTCGAATCGCGCCCACGAAAATTAATAATGAAAAAAAAAAATGCTTTAACCTTGACAGCGCTCGTATTCCGTAGCGGTAGGGGTGAGTTTCGAAGTGCTATTGTCCAGCCGCACGTGCTGGTTGCTGTACATATTATTTTATACATAGAGAGATGGATTAAATAAATATTTGCAAATATAATACGTATGTATAATCGGATCCGTGTCTGAATAGCCACAGTTTGCAACTGAAATCCGGCTATTATACCTAAAGTCAACCGAAACTTAGTCAATTCCTTGCAAGTTCCCGCCGATAGGGAAACTTTACTCATATAGTGGCGACATCTGTTGGACGGTCTATTTCACAACTCACTACCCGACCAAGTTAACAAGACACTTCGCGAAGAAAGTGCGTCTTAAACAAACAGGTCATGACAATTTGATCGGAGTATACAAGATTGTTCGAGAGTTGGATATTTAAATTTAGTACATTGTGTCAGTATGTAGGTGAAGTTTAGACGATTTTAGTAGCGAATAAGGTTTAAATTGCAAGATATCGGGCGATTTTACATATTACGCTTTAACTTAAATTTAAAAACCATACGTCCCTTTCACGTTTTTAAAGACGAAGAGGCAGGTGACTGTCAACTTAAATTTCGCCGTCAAACGCGTAGTTCGCACGAATTTAGCTGGCATGAGGAAAGATCTCACTTAAATTAGGCTGAATTTGACAGTGATTTGACAGTTCCGGTGCTTATCTTAAATATCATTCATACATAATTAAATTCATTCATCTCCTATCCTTTTCGATTCCCATATGAATGAAAGAGACCAACAACTTAAATTTAGATGTTTTAGCAGTCACACCGGAATTGAGCCCAGCGGCAGTTAAAATTAATTATGAAGTTTCATTCGTCCATTTTACGACACAAACAAACGCAGGTAATTATTATAAACAAACTTTTCAGGTCTAGTAGGCTAGTGGGTATTACGCCTGCATATCGAACCCAGACCAGCGCAAATATTCATGTCACAATTGATTTTTTAGACACGAGTTCAACGTGTATTATCTTTTTTGTGGTAACACTGATTGAGTTTGGCCTCTGCATGTACAAAACACATAATAGGGGGATGTAATGGATACCTTTAAAACATCGTTACAAACCGCATTAACATTTTTACGGTATCTGGATAATGTAAAACGAATCCACTTAAACGTAACAAGACAAATTTTAAACGGATATGTTACGTACATACAGTTATAAGCATGCTTATGGTTTGTTTCATATTAATCCGAACAAAAGGTCATTGACGCCTGCATACAAAGCGCACATTTTTTTCAAACGATACGATAAACCACAGAATTTATCGCAAAATACGTAATTTGGCATACCGTAGTAGAAGGCGGGGTGAGCTTGCCAGACATTTTGGCGTTACATTATTTTCAATAACTTTCAAGAAAAGAAAGAGGCCAATGAACTTTTGTCCGGATTTATGTAAAACAGACCATAGCTTAGCTTGACATTTTTGACTTTGGACCGTTCTTAGATCGATTGAATAAGGAATAAAATCGCGGTGCGCGTGTTTAGCTTAATTTGCACTTGATCGTATGTAACCAAATGTATTTCGTATAAAAAAGCCAGCTAATACGTGGCAAAGTCTCTGTTTATGTCGCAGTTGACTTAGTTAGAGAGAGACCGGGGGATGAGAAGGAGAACGAAAGAGAAAAACAATGAGATGACAACAGTCGTAAAAAAATTAAACTTAACAACAACTAAAAACTTACAATTCCAGCTGACAATAATGACAACAACAAAATCAAACAATAATAACAACATTAACAGCAGATTTGAAGCAAAGGGGTTCGAATCCCGACTAGGGCAAACATTCGTGTGCTAAACACTTGTGTTTTCCTAATGTCTGGATGTTTTTATTTGTATGTATAATATCAGCTATCTGACACCCATGAAATATACTATATATAATAATATATTAACAACAATAATAATTTAACTACAACAATAATAACAACTGACAATTCTGTTTAGGACCCCTGACCTTTAATCATAAACAAACAAAAACAATGTAAATTATTTTATTGTTAAAACTTCAAATTAAACTACTTAAGTTTGTATGGTCCTACATAAACCATAAACTGAAGTTCAAATTAACTTCAAGTTCCAAACAGAACTACATAAATATGAACAATATTCCAGGAACTAGGTAATTTTATTACCTGATCGTTCGCGTCGAATTTGCTGGATCGATTTGGATAAAATCTACACTATTAGCTTGGTAAGTCGATTTCATTGTTTGGTCTTTGTACGAGTATTGTATGTAAGGCGTTCGTTTTGCTGAGGTAACAATATCCACCTCATAGCAACCAAACCGAACTTCCTTCAGTGGTTATTAAACCTTGCTATAAAATAAATGACTACCAGAACTAGTATCAATTTTACATTCATCCCTTTGTAATTGCAAACCCCTTCTTACATCCCTACATTTAGGGTTACCACATAAAAAAAACACCGGATCGGACTTTCGTGCTACAACAAACTTCCAACAACAAAAAATAATGATTTGAAAGTGCTAAGAGATATTTCTGGCAATTTATATGAAAATAATGATAAATTAAAAACAAAATGACAGTTTAGTAAAACAAAATTTCTATTCAGTTTTTTTTTTCTAGAATTAAGACAATTCCGGTCGGCCAAAAAGACATGTCCAAAAAAACTCCCCTATGTATGGCAAATTGGCAACCCTATTTACATGTCTTATATTACCCCCCCTCGCTACCCAGTTACCTACGTGCCTTACCCCACCTACCCTTATTAATCTTGCTATCAAGCTAAGATTAAGCTACTCAGCCTTTAAGGTCATGCCACATCATATCATACTACCTTAGAACTAAAGCTTAAACACTAATAAGCCGGGAAATGATGACAGAAATTCTTAGGTCATTTGTACCAGTATGGTCTAATGGTGTCTGACAGATTACGAAAATCCTATGTTTGTTAGAGACTTGGTAAAATACGTTATAATGTGTAAATCCCAAGATCCTAACTATTAATACTACTGGTATTTTATTACTGTTGTTTACGGGTCTTAGCGCGATAATTTTAAATAGGTAGGTATGTATTACGTACGATACCTTATTTTGCCCGACGTTTCGGCGGGGTTGCACCTGCCGTGGTCGCGAGCTGACTGAAGTCGGCGATGTGGATACTGCTATAGTGAAGAGCGGGCGCATTCGTCTCCATCTACCCTCTCTTGATTTTGTGTATCACGCACAACACGGCACACAACACTCACACTATCCGCGGGTCGGTCCGACGATAAATCTTGAGGTCTTATTTTATTGATCACTGGGTTCCACGACGATGAAAGCTTAAAACCATCCTCGCGACTGGTACTGGTATTTTGATCCTATTAATTCATATTATTTTTGTAGCTTCCCGCCTCGCGGCTTCGCCCGCGATAAGCGTTTTTCCCGTAGAATTGAGGTATTTTCCCGCGGCAAAAGGTAGCCCATGTCTGCCTCAAGGTCTCTATTCTATGTATGTACTAAGTTTCATCAAAATCGGTTCAGCGGTTTTGGCGTGAAAGCGTAATAAATAGACAGACAGAGTTACTTTCGTATTCATAATATTAGCAAGGATTTAGAGTGTCGAAAACTTTAAATAAGCAATCAACGAAATAACACCCTTAAACTGAGAGTAAATAATTATATTTCCGTAAAATGTCACGAAATGCGGTATTAAACCAAAAATTTATATCAGCTGAGCTTACGAGCGGTCAAACAATCTACAACCTAATCTAATTTTTATAGCGGTAAACTGTTCAGTTATGAAAAATAACCTCTTGACAATTCCGAAAAAAAGAGATACAAGTATTCGTTTTTAACATCACAGAAAGGGACAGAGACACTCATTATACCCGTGTGGCCAGATAAGGTGCGACCCTTAACTTGAACGGCGAATTAAGGTAATGGCGACGAATGTTCCCCAATTAAATTGTGAAGGTAAGATAACTGATATTAATTGCCTCAACTTAGTACTTTTTAATTTAGATAGCGCTACCATGAATGGGTGCGGCAAACTTCAGTTTTACGTAAATTACATTACTTGTAAGTAATTAATAAAAATAATATGTGAGACATCTCACACACGGCCATCGGACCCCAAACTAGGCAGAGTATGTACTATTGGTATCAGACAGCTAATATACATACATATATGTACATATAAATATACAACATCCAGACACAAGGCAATAATAATAATTCAAAAAACGTTTAAATTCGAAGTAAGTTCGCAATTTGGCTGTCTTCTGTGGAGTAGAACTCGCCGTAAGAAACTCCACAGGCGTTGCATCTTTTCAACTTACTTATTAGACTGCAAAATAGTTTAACCAAGACCAAGTTACTACTCGTCGACTGCCAAATAATTTAGTCAAATGCAAGTTATTAAAACTAACGAATGATGTTTATTTCGAGTTGTTTACATAATAAATCGACGTTAATTAGCGCGGACGTTTGTTTAGGATATTGACCTTCTAAAGTGAAATTAGTTGGCCCGGAAGGGACTGGTATATAAGCAACCTAATAACCAACTGGTTTAATCTAAAGGTATATTTTGTATATCCTGTTAATATTATTATGAACGCGAAAGATTGTGAGAATGGATGGATGTATGGATGGATGTTTGTTACTCTTTCACGCAAAAAGTCCTGAATGGATTTTAATGAAACTTTTTTACAAGCTTATAAATAACACAAAAGCTTTCTGTAACACGGGTAAAACTGCGGGGCCGCGGGACGAAAACCTAGTACTACATAAAAAATCAGATTATAATTACTATTATACGATTTGGCATTTGGTATCGGAGTGTCTAGTATTTTTTCGTCTTCGAGAAAAGTTTCCTTTGTTAAGTCTTGCTCAGGCGCAGGGAAGATATTCATGATAAAAATGATGCCTTATGTAAATTTTATTGTGTCTGAGCAATCCGATGCCTATATAACAAATTTTGGCTATTTCTTGGTCATTTGGCCATACTATGTTTCTAATAGAAAATAATTACGATTGCCTTTTGAAGACGAATAAGGCTAATTTAGAAAGAACAGGTGGCGACGACTGCAGTTAACAAAGTTAAGTTCGTCTGTTAGCACCCTTAGTTTCTTTTTCTTTCTTTAATCATGTTTGGTTCGAACCGACAACCCCCAAACGGCAGGCAGCATCCCTAACCACTACACAAATTCTGATCACAACAACTGGCACATAATAGACTTGGAATCTAATCTCAACCAACAAGCGCTTTGCCCCTTTACAGGCCCTTTGTAAACACAAATGTAATTTGTTCATTAATGCAACCCCGAGGGAGATGGGAGATGGCAACCCTAGGGGAATAAGATCTAAGAAACCACTATTGCTATTCCTTAGGGTTGATAGGGAATAGATTGCTGATGGTTCTGGATTACTTATGGGTTTTACAGATAATGGTTATTTTTGGATATTTTAGTTTTTCAGTCTGAACCACGGACAGTCTGGTCGGTATTTATTAGCTTTGTCGTCGATAAATTATTATCTATCCATATTAATATTAACTAATATTATAAATGCGAAAGTGTGTTTGCTCCCTTCACGCCCTAACTAAGCAACCAATCGACTTGATTTTCGGCATATAGTTAGTTGAAAGGATGGAGAGTGACATAGGCTACTTTTTACTGCGGGAAAATACCTCATTCCCATGGGAAATACCGCCGCGGGGCGGAATGGTACCTAGTGTAAAATATAACTTCGAGTAAAAACCTTAATATTTTCATTAACTTTGATTTTAAAAATTAATTTAGCGTATGATAATAAAAATTTGATGAAAATAAACGGCATTAGAGATTTTTTTGAAATATATGTGGCTTTGGTATTTAGTTATTTACAACATCAAATAAATAAACAAATTATATTTGTCTTAAAATTTCACACATGACGTCCCGTAATTATTTTTGAAACTATAATAATATTGGTATACTAACTACAGCTTTGAGAATTTTATGACTATAAAAAATTAATTAAATTGACGGCCCCGTAGTCTAGTTTGTAATACGCCTGCCTTTAAAGCACAGGGTCTCAGGTACGAATCCCGCCGAGGGCAAACATTAGTGTAATGAGCATTTGTGTTTGCCTTGTGTCTGGGAGATACCCCCACATATTTATTTAAATTGTCTTAAATAAGTACTTGTATGACTATTCCACATCGACATTTAATGGAAATTTGCTCTGCTATATCTCATTCTATTCGCTGGTTTGGCGCGGCCACTAAGTGCGACGTAATTATATTGACGAAACGCCCTTCGATACCATTACAAACAGAAATCATAGTATAGTAGATATGCCTAGCTTATACTAGCAACATAATCCAGGCATATCTCCATCGATGCAGCCACACGATTGCACGGTCACGCGCAAGGTAAGTTGAACTCACGCACCGCGATTCACTTTCTTGTTCAACTGATATAAGAACGGTGCAACGTGTAAGGTGTTCAGCATGGCGTGCTCTTGACTGTACGATAGTATGTCTGTATGCAAGATATCAGGGTAATAGAGGTCAGGTGTTGGTGTAATGGGGAATGCATTGAATGCAATTGCACTGAACGGTGCAGACGTGCAGTGCCTTTGATTAGCAAAAGCCTGTATTGGATTCGACTAAAATACAATGTATCCCCCGTAACATGCAGTGCTATGACAAAAGTTTGTCGCACATTTAACTGTCAAAAAGTTTGCAAACCCGACATATTGAAATATCCTCTAATAGGATAAGAGAATATGCACGACAAAATTATGTCTGTCCGCGTGGACGGGGCATGTTAGAGAGAGGGGCAGGTAAGGTTACTCAAAGCAGTTATGTTATAATATTCTACTAATATTTTAAACACGAAAGTTTGTTAGTATTGATGGATGTATGTTTTGTTACTCTTTCACGCAAAAACTACAAACAAACAAATATTCTTTATTGCATATAAACTACAGAATAGATTTTAATGAAACTTTAAAATAATATAGCTTCATCAGAATAACACATAGGCTACTTTTTACCGCGGGAAAATACTTCTTTCTCACGGGAAAACTTGTTGCCGTAGGGCTGAAAGCTAGTTTAGGAATAAAAATTTTGTTCGTTACGTAATGCACGAAAATATTCTACCATATAGCTTACATAATGTTCATCAAATGATACTCATAACTTACAAATCGTGGCGTCGTGAACCCCTGATAAGCGGCAACTCTAATCGTTTAGTCGCTTACTCAAAATGCGCTGTTCCACCCGAGAAGATCGACTTAAGACGCTCTTAGTACCCAGCTGATAAGAGAGGATATCCTGTTGATAAGGGAAGAGGCCGTGAGTATGCGCGGATGTGGGGGGGTAAAGCTATGTTGATAGTAAGGAGGCTGTTAGGAGGAGATAGCAGTTTTTAAGGCTTGCCTAAACTGCTCTACAAAGTAACCCAACCTAATTTTAGGTCGGCTTAACTGACGACCCAATGTACTAAAAATAGGTTCAAGCGGTTAAGGCCCCAGGGCCTTGATTTACAAAAAGAGTCTTTATTATGTACCATTCATTGTATTGGCGGGACTATACAACAAAGTGCAAAATGGGTTAACAATATTATGTCATAATTTTAGAACATTGGGCCTCAAAATTATGTTTTAGGAAACCATTTCGGACCGGAATAGCAAAGTGTTTTTTCTAAAAATAGGACGCTTGGGTCTTACGAGGCTGGGTATTGAGGTAATAAATATAGTCTTTATTATGCAAGACGATGATTCCTTAGGTGTTTTACACAGACAATCGTCTCTTTTGAACGGTCTACCATGGATAGCATGGTATTCATTGCCTTTGACGTCGAAAATGGTTTTGTATAAACTTATTTCGAAAAATAAAAAACATTTCAAATATCGGTAGCTATGCGATGCACGCGATACATTATGATTGATTTTTAATTACCTTTTCTGTTATTCATATTTGAATAGTCTTTTATACAGTAGCCAGCACATGCGGTTGGACATAATGACCTTGAAAGCGTCTTTATCCCGTAGCAGTAGGGGTGAAACTCGTATCTATTGCGATTATCCAGCCGCATGTGCTGGCTACTGTACCTAAGCGGCTCATATACAGTAGCTAGCACATGCGGTTGTTGACCTTGAGAGCGCCCTTATTCCACAGGGGTAGGGGCGAATTTCGTAGTGCAAATGTTCAACTGCATGTGCTGGCTTCTGTACATGACCGAGGTAGAGTCAACAGGCAGCCTTATTGCTAAGGTAACCAGGCAAACAATGAGTTAGAAACGCGACCGAATTTGTTTTTTTTTTATTATATAACAAATAAGTAAGAAACCAGCCAGACACATTGAAAGTTATTTTTAAAGAAACTATAAATAAACGTATGAATTGGAAGCCAAATAGGGCCATTCTGGCTAAAAATAGTGCCTCGTTTTGGCTCGATTGAGGCTAAAATAAACACTTGCCAATACGCAAAGAAAACAGGCCAAGTCTACTTCCGAATACTCGTCCCGGGTAGTTTTGGCCCATTTGGGACGAAATGGAAAAAAATAATATTTTATTCTACGTCCCACCGCTTTTATATGATACTTTAGTACTACGGCTAAACTTGGCAGTGTTCTTTATCATTAGAACCAGGTATGTATAAACTTTCCCATGGGAAAAAATAAAAACGAAGAGCAGCGGGGTGGACAGTAATAAATACATACATACACATAAAGTCACGCCTCTTTCCCGGAGGGGTAGGCAGAGACCACTTCCTTCCACTTGCTACGATCCAAACACACTTCTTTCGCTTCATCCACACTCATTAATCTCCTCATGCATGCCCGTCGGTTTAGAGTACTCTTGACCCGACTCTTTGTCAGACAGTCCCCGATAAATAACTAATACAAAATATTTAAAAAAAAATAAGTTTGCCATCTTATTATCGTAAAAAAAGCGTTTCGGGCAAACTAGAAAAACTAAAATAATATCAGTTCAGTTCGAGGTAAGTCAAACAAATAAGTTTCGTTACTGACTTCCCATCTCAAAATCGTAGCAACCTATCGAAGAAACTAGAAATAAACCATTCAAAATCCCTATTCAGTTCGTCCCACATAGGACGTAGGTAGTGGGACGAATTGGAATGCAACGAGTTGACAGAGTTTATTACGTTTTTAAGCGGGCAAACGACTTAAAAGTTGGCCTAGTCTCAGCTATCATCAAAGCGGTTTGAAGAGCCATCGTCGAGACGGTTTTCAAGTATTTCGGCTCAGTAATTCAACAATAGGTACAGTCATGGGGTCAATGGACGGCTAATGGATATGAAAATGGCGGGTTTTGGCATAGGTTATATGCGCTTAAAAGCCTATGTGAAATATTAAGCTAGTTAGTTACAAGTTTTACCCGACGAAACTTTAAAAAAATAGACTTTGAAAATGATGTATAACAATGTCTACACATATTTTTAATGATGTTACGACTTATCTAAATATCATTGGTCATATTAATTAATTTATGCTTTTATCTAGAGTATTACTTTATCATTACCTTTTAACGACAAAGTCTGTCTGTACAAAAGGATTTTAAGCAGAGATTTTTTAATTTTTTTAAATTATGCTCTTTTTCGTATAAATTTAAAAATTCATTCTTCCCCATTCTTTGACTAGAAAGTAAAAAAAAATAAAACAGTGTATTTGTTACGCAGCAGCTATCGTGTTCGCTGTTCGATTTCTTTTTTTTTAATTCTTTTTTCCTTAAAGCATTCAAAAATAAAACCGACTAAATTAGCAGCATCGCAACAGACAAACAGGTCGACATTCTGACAAGTGACTTTGTGATGATTTTCGGGATAATGAGTTGAAACTTGGCATAGTATTCATAATTCATTGTTGGACGAGGTCAGGGTATAAAACTATGTATGTAAATGTTGCAGCTCGATGGTTTATCTGATAATTATTTTGTCTCAACAAATTGCATTTTACCTCTTTTTTTCATATTTTTTTTAACTCAATAATCTTTAAATTTATGTTTAGCGGCACTACCCTTAGCCTGCTCTCGACTATCAAAGGTTAGCTGGAAGGAAATGCTTTTTAGCATTAAGTTCGCCTGTGTACATTATTAGTGCAATAAAGAACTTTCATTCATTCATTTGTTCATTCATATATGTCGACTCATAAAGTGTGTTTATATGTTTAAAAGATGCAACGCCTGTGGAGTTTCTTCGGCGAGCTCTTCTCCACAGAAGACAGCCAAATTTTTGAACTCGCCAGAAAAGATAATTTAAATGACATAACTAAGAGATGTAATAATGTCCAAAAGTTAAAAAATTAATTCTTTGAACTCTTTGAACTCTTTGTAAGCAAGCTGTTTACATAATTTTTTCCTTGAGACATAATAATATTATGACGTAATCAACTCAAGTCCTTCAAAAGTGCCATAAGTTTAATGTGGTTAACTATATCTTCAAAGTTGGTTTAGCAATCAAAAGTGAATTATCGTTAGTGGCTGAATTACGCTTACTGCAAAACTTTGGTAGTTAGCTGGAAATTATAACAGTAAACCGGCTGGTTATAATGATATCTTTATATTATTGTTCTAGTCGAGGCCAAATTAACATCAGAAGAAATGAAAATGTAATAAAAAAATTGTGCTCGAGCAGGGACACGACGACCCCGGATCTAAAATTGATAAAAAAATATTGATGTAATAAAAAAAAACTAAAACAGTGGCTGATCTACAAACAGCAAAACAAGTATTACAATTTAGTGGTGATTCTAAAAGACACGCTCTAAACTTAAAATGTCGTTTATCTTTACCGTTCACATAGGAACTGAAAGGGAGAGGAGATAGGTATCCTAGCTATCAAATTAGACGTAACTTTAAGTCGGATATTTTCGTATTCACATTAAAATTGAGCATCGTCGCGTCTAATCGGTGTTTAACATCTCTGTAACTAAATTGACAATCTCCTTTAACTTTATTTGTCCTGTCCTTTTAAAAGGACGTTTGGATTTAAAACTTTTCACGAGAATCAGCGCCATTGCCATCGTTGTAAACCAAGCTCCTTTACTTTTATTATTTTTAAGCACGACGGCATTAGAAAACTAATAAATTTACGATTTTATTGTAGTGTATGTGACAAGACTGGCTTAGAGCGTTTCCACACTATCCGATACGATATCAAGGCAAGTAAAATGTAATGAAACATGTAACTGCCTTTTACGTTATCCGAGATACGATAACACGTTATACGACTCCAGTTATCGGAACAATTTATTTAATTTAAGATATTTAAACTAAACTTTAATTTTTTTAATACGCTGAGTTGGAAAAATTTTGCACTAGATATATGACATGTCTTTAAAATTTAAGTGCAATGATAACATTTTTTTAAATCTAAATAAGTCACAAAATAAAATAAACATTGAAAAGTTATAAACAACAGTGGGTCATAAAATTACAAACAAGTCAAGTAAATACGTCAAAAAATACTGCCGCCCTGGGCCACTCCAGGCGCAAATCAAAATTAATTAATCCAAGACTTAATATATAACCTGTGACATTATTTAAGTTTCATACAGTTAACTTACCCTGATATAGTATCAATGTCTGATACCGATATCGGATCGGTTGATATGAAAACACTATTATCCGCTCGTACATTGGATCCTATATGTTTATTTAATAAATTTTACTTTCGACCCGATATCGTCTCAGTGTCTAATACCGATATCGGATCGGATAATGTGGGAGAGCGGTCTTAGGGCTCTGTTTGGAACACGTGACACTTCTACCGGGTTGCGAGTGGCGAGTGTGTGACTCAGTGGACTATTTTGAAGCGCAATAAAAACGAAGTGAAAAAAACATAAAATGGACTTTGCTCGTTTCTGTTTCGTTTTTATTTAAGTTACACTAATCCCTGTACTTAGGTCATAGGCCATTAACATCAGACAAATAAATACATACTTAATATTATAAATGCTAAAAGTGTGTTTGTTTGTTTGTCCTTTCTTCACGCCCTAACTAAGCAACCAATCGAATTGATTTTCGGCATAGAGTTAGATGAAAGGATGGAGAGTAACATAGGCTACTATTTACCGCGGGAAAATACCTCATTCCCACGGGAAAAACGGTTAACACGGGCGAAAAGCTAGTTTTATACATATTTAATCACATCATCATACATCATCCTACCTACATTAACGGAATAAAAGCGCTGACACAGTGCCCAGACGTTATAGTGACAGGACATATTTTTGTCACATCTATGGTACTCTCATCCTATTGAAGGAAAAATCAGTATGGCGAGATTCTCACAGCATTTTGACGGCTAAATATGAGACAATGGGCTCATTTCTGGCGTGGCCGCTAAAATACCTACTTTTGACCCATGGAGTACAGAACCAATGGAGAACGCTTGCGGGGGCGACCGCACACGCCAAACATATGTTATATCTTGCATACCTCACCACGTTTTTAACCACTAGTGAATCAGATGTCATTGCGTCAGCCACGCGTCGGCCAATTACAGCCGGCGCAGATCACCTCTCCCCCCGCGCAAATTGGTGACTTTGTTTCTAAGCAAAAGCGTGCGGACGCGCTCTCCATTGGTTCTGTACTCCATGTTTTGACCCGACCTTTTGTCAGAACGTCCCCGATTTGATTTTGGAACGTTCGTCTTGGTCTTCCCCTTCCAACGCTTCCTTCCACTCTCGCCTTATAAATCTGTTTAGTCAATCTCTCTACACTCATTCTCTCCACGTGACCAAACCAATTTAGCATCCCTTTCTCAATTCTCGTCACAACATTTTCTTTTACTCCACATGATTTTTAAATTAAAGTTAGAGCGTAATGTGTAGAATCGGTTCCAATATTTGACATTGCATTTCATGCTACCAAAGCAGTGTTGTAAAATAACCGCTTTTATTTGTATCTCTTAGAAAAACACGTGTAGTTCGTACTGTTTGTAGTCCTTCAATCGCAGTCGTAAAGTTATTTTTGCGTACACTTGCACTCGCTAGCGTTTTCGCGAGCAATCAACCTCTGAAATGCTTGTATTGTGGTCACTGTAGTTAGTGGGAACAGACCGGTTTAAAGACCGGTTTAATCGGTAATAAACTTACAGTAAAACCGTTTGTTTCGACGATGAGACTGTTCCATTCATAGGTTTTATGTATAGCGACAAGAATTATATAATTTGTCTAACTGTTAAATTGGCTTTCGATGTTGTAAGCAAGAACCGTTTAGGTGGTTCAAATTGTACAGTGCCATATTTGGGTAAGCATATTCATTTTTTTGAGCTCATTTTAAGAGATCAATTTGGTTAATTCGACTTTTATTAATTTTATATTATCTATTTCCTAGTCCTATGTAAATTCTGATAATTCTGTAGATTACATGAAAACCGATATAAATTAGTATTAAAATCCAACAGTAAAATTTAAAAAATCAAAAATAAAATTACGAGAAAATATCCGCCATCTTGGAAAACCACCACTCACTTTATAGAACACATTAATCACTTACATTTTTTAAAAAGTCGGAAGTCATTATCTATCTATCTCCTCTCACTTTGTCGATGGGTTTTTTATAGTGCAGCAATAAAGTGACGTCACGAGCAGTTTTTTTTACAGCGCCGTAAACTGGCGTGCAGTAAAAATTAACGGGCCCATGCGAGTAGTAACGCCGCCGCCGTATTGTTAGGTAAGTAGGTTTTAGGATTTTATTAACTTTAGATACATTCGATTGGATTGTATTTTAAAAAAAATACGCAGCGGAATTGAGGGATTGAGGAATTGCTTTCTTATGGTGTGGGTTTCGACGAACCTACCTCACAAACCCGTGAGAGGGATGACAGAAGTTATAAAATAAAAATAAATAAATATGGGGACATCTTACATAGCCAGTCCTTTAAAAAAGTATCAAATTTAGTATAGTAAAGTATGTTCCTGATAGCGAAAGTATCATAAAGATTAGACGGCACCTAAATTTTATAATTCCCGGCCGTGATCGCGTAAGTAGGACGAATAGGAAACAACTCAGGTTGTTAAAAAAATTGCGTGTTTGAATTAATTAGATAGAGCCAGCCAGTAATAAATAAACAATAAAAATATCGTTTTGTTTGGAAAACACCAGCCTGGTACAGTCAAAACCAAAAAAACGGGACGTTCATAGCGCGACAAAAATGGAGAAAATTGTAAAGAACAATAGTACAGTCGCAAAGAAACGCTTTTCATGGTTGACAAAAGGAACGGACGGATTTTGGAAAATATTAAAGATCATTGATTTATGTATTGAAATTCACATTCGGTATTTTTCTACACCAGGATTAATACGAATCCAAACAAGTCACAGGGATGGCCACAGGCTTATTAACCGATTTGTCAAATTACACCGCAAACGAAGCGTAACCGCAAATCGACATGACCACAGAATCGTTACGGGTCCCAGATAATATAATTAATTAGCTGTAACGACACAATAGTTACATAATGACGCGAACATTAATACCAATAACATAAAACTGTTCAATTAGGACTCGCTGGAGAGGTTTCCGTATATATGTCGTAGCCAAGTGGTTAAAATAGCCGTTCAATCAAACAGCTAGCCCTTTGACTGAACATCGCCATTCAATCACACGGCTGTACGTCGCTTAGCCGACTTGTTGACTGCAACGTTCAACACTACAGCTTGACGACGCTTAGCCAAATGGTTAAATGGCAAATTAACTAGGGTGACCATTAGTTTAGCATATGATTTGAAACAATAGGAAAACTTATTGTAATTTCTTGGGAGATTTTTCTTGGATTAAGTTTAAGGACGGTTTAAGAGGTGACCAAAAGTTTGAACAAATTAGTAAACATGAAAAACTAATTAATAATCGCAATATTCTTTATTGTTGCATGTTGGGCAGAGCGATACAAAATTTTTTACAGCTTTTTTTGCTATATAAAACTGACTCTTAATATTATACACCATCTTTATGAATAGTATTTAGCATGGTGAAATACTCTTTTCGGGGTACAATGCGTATCATAGGATCATCAGTACTCTTTCTTTTTAAAAATAAGATATTCTTTACTGCCAGTTGTCATTAAATCGTATTTTGATATCCAATAATAAGACATAGAAGTCCTGCATTCTGTGTTAGTCATGGACACCCTAGCGTTCTTTAATAACTTCAAACACCTTGGTGATGCATTTCATAATCCTGTGAATTCTCTTCGTATAACTTTTAAAATTTTAATTCACTCTTATCACTCGTATGTGCCTCCATAATTTCTGGCTCTTCAACACTAGTAACGTACCTTATTTACTACTTTCTTTCCGAAAAATATCTTGAAACAATCAAAAACACAGGTGAGTTTACGCCATATTGAAAACAAAACACACCTAGCGCCGTCGCGGTGGTAAGCTGAACTAATTCAATTAAAAGGCGGCTTTTTAGTCAGCTGTAATGTTGAACGTTTTGAGTGCCTCAAATATTCAATTAAGAAGCTAGACGTGTGATTGAATGGCGATGTTCAGTCAAAGGGCTAGCTGTTTGATTGAACGGCTATTTTAACCAGTTGGCTACGACATATACAGTACATTTTGCACCGCACATGCGGCTGGACATTTTGGCCTCGAAAGCGCCCGTTTTCCGTAGCGGTAGGGGTGAATTTCGTAGTGCATAAGTCCATAAGTGTTGGCTTCTATACAATCTTACTAAGTTCTTTTTTATCAGCCGAAACAACTGGTCTGATCAAGTTTCAATGCTCGTATGTAAATACGGGACGTACTTGTACCATTTAATAAAACATTTCAAACAAGGAGGCCACATTAATCGTGTACGAGACGTACACCTTGACTGATGATGATGATGATGATGATGATGATGATGATTGATGATCTTGATAGAAACACTGATTTATTGATAAGTAACTAAGGTATACAAAGTACTAGCTAGGAGCACGTACTCGTATAAACGTAGACTGACAATTACGTCAATAAATTAAAATGATGATCTTACAATAATGGTGCAAAAGCTGACGCGTTAAATGTGCGATACTTACTTGGACCGTACAAATCGCCTGCGTAAGCAGCAAATTAGGACTTAAGCGGTAACTTAGGACTTAAAAAAAAAGAGTTTAAGAAAACTTTGTTACGATATCAAATCTGTTGTTTAGTTTCAGTATTGAAGAAGGACAAATAAACGAAAAAACTTTTTCACATTATATAATATTGGTATGAATTAGACAAGACAGCCAGTTGTAAATAAAATTAAATACCTATTGCTCATTGTAAAACATGGCGTCATTTTGTCGACACAAACGCACGGACAAACCGCAGTACAGAATGCTCCGCAAATATATGTCCATTGTCTGTGGTCAGAACAACTGTCAGTTGTGCTATTGACATTCCTACATGGCGGCGACAGATGGCGCTGGTGTTATTTAATAAAAAATAATAATTTGATATTTAATTATATTTAATTAAATATTTAAAAAAGAAATTGATGTGCAGCAACAAACAGCTGATGTATTTCATGCAAGCCTTTCCGATTTTGCTATGTTTTGTACTAGTTTCCTAAGTTAGATGTAAGACTATGTGTAAAAATTTAATTTGTTACACGTTCTGGTTTAAACTGTAAGTGTAGCAAATAATTTAATAAATCACTACATAGTATAAAACAAAGTCGCTTTCTCTGTCCCTATGTCCCTCCCTTTGTACGCTTAAATCTTTAAAACTACGCAACGGATTTTGATGCGGTTTTTTTTAATAGATAGAGGGATTCAAGAGGAATGTTTATATGTATAACACATGCATAATATACTTAAGAATAATCCACAATAACCATTTTCCCGTGCGGAGCCGGGGCGGGTCGCTAGTAAATAAATAAAACACGACATGAGTCACAAAATATACTTGTGCAATAAAAAAAGATCAAAGTTAAAGATCAATGGGTGATAAAGTTTTCTGCATTACTTAATAGTGCCCCGCGGCTTCGCCCGCTTTAAGTATTTTTCCCGTGGGAACGAGATATTTTTCCGTGGTGAAAAGTAGCCTAAAATAATAATAATAATACTCTTTATTTCAGATAAAATCCATAGCTTGTTAGTAACATGTACATAACTATGTTCTCACTCGAGGTTTATTCTCAGTAATTGGTAATATATCTCATACCCATTGGAAAAATAATAAACGCGGGTGTGGTGAAAGCTAGTTGGCAATAATTAGACAAAAACTCTCGATCGGTCGATTCAAACATTTAGGTGCAGAATGTCCAAGTTGCAAAATGCCCAGGTCAGAAAAGGTCCAGGTTACAAAGAGTCCAGCTTGTAAAATGGTGATACTAAGACATGCATCTAAAGGAAATATATCTTATGCTACTAAAACGAAATAAAATTGATGATAACAACAATTATTTATTAAAATGTAGTTGAATGGATGTCTAATATTTATATTTACGGTTTTGCAACCTGGACATTTTGCACCAGCTGGACATTTTGCAACTTGGACCATCTGCACCTAAATTGATTCAAAGCCGGCCTCATAATCAGCCAATCACAGCTGACAACACCGCAAGGCTATTCGTCGCTAACTGCGGGACGACCGCACAACGCGGAACAATGGTACCGGACAAATGCTACTAGCCAGCTGCAATAGTGTGGTACGATGTGTGTGTGTGTGCGTGCGTGTGTGTATGTTTATAATGAATAAACTCAAAAACTACTGAACCGATTTAAAAAATTCTTTCACCCTTAGTAAGCTACATTCGCTCTGAGTAACATACATTCCGACGGGAAAAACTCTTAACGCAGGCGGAGCCGCGGCGGAAAGCTAGTAAAATATATACTAAGAAATTAATTAGTTTCCTTTTTTTATTGACCTATTGCTTGTGTCGAAAAAGTACGACGAATCAAGTTGCGGGCGAGCGGATGGCTCTACCCCAGAGTAGTCATGTAAACAGTCGCGAACTAACGCGGTCAAAGCCTTAGTGGTGGAGGATGAGCCCTAGCTAAATTAAACGACGAAATAGCTAGAACAATATCTTGTTAATTATTTTCGAAATATTATTACATTAAAGCATTGGAAATCGTAAAAATGGCGTCCGGCTTGTAGCGCGGGCTAAGGCCATCTCTAGACATCAACGAAATTCAAATATATATTACTTTTCACAATTATAAAGCCTCAAACGCGAAAAGAGGCTGCCAGCATGAAAGCGGCGAGCATGCAGGACGTATGCACGTCACAGTACCAACGCCAACGCGTCTAAGACCGTTTGTCACATCCACAATATGCTTGCCCTAGCGACATATACAGGTATTTGATTCTATAATAAACCAAGAGTAATGAAATACCAGCGAAAAATAAATAAATAAAAGTGAAAATGAGGCTATGAAGAAAAGCAATTTAAAAATGCCGTAAAACAACCATTAAATCTAAGTTTAATGTATTGGACTTCCTAGAAATGACAATTAAACAACATTAATAATATAAATCGCGTTTCAAGCTATTAATTTTATTACCGTAGTAATTAGTCAGGGCCATTAAAATTGTGAAAAATTAACTAAGTTTAAGGTGAAGTTTTATTGTTTCGCAAACTGTAATAAACGATGTTTCCGACAATCAAAGAAATTAAAAAGTTTTATATTCAATTTTTATTAATCCACACGAAAAGAAAGAAAGAAGGCAGGTCAGCGTGAGGGTTCACGACTGACAAGACATAATTTTGTCGCGTCTATAGTCATATCCTTAGAGTATAAATAGAAAAAAATCTGGGAGGTATAGAGTACGCCTAATCGAGTATGAACCGTAAGCACGGATATGAACAGTCCGAATATATTCAGCGCGTTCGTTTAGTATCAAATGGTTATCGGAGTTGATTATTTTTCCCGGTGAAAATAAGAAATTTAATAGGAGAACATTTTGAAATGTGCAGTGATAAGTTGCAAACATGACTCGAGGAAGAAATCAAAATAGAAAAATGTTATTGATTTCTCCGCCTATACAAAACCTGCCAAAATTTGCTTACGCTTGACATAAAGGCAGCGGAGCGATACGCGTGCTCTATGTATATTTATTCTCTAAGGTCATATCCTATTGGAGAAAATTTCAATATGGCGGATTTCTCACTGTAAGATATTTCTTGTCACAGTAGGTACTTCATGGGCCTGATTACACTACTTTGGGGTAGGCTTGAGCCCCTCGATTTAGGTACAGGGTGTAAGTAATTGGCAGCTTAGCAAAAACTGAAAGAATATGCTGAGCTCAGTCAATGTATCTAATTTACTTTCCCATACCTAGAAACATTTTTCGGAAACAAAAAAAAACACACAATACAGACAAAAAAAGGAAACAATTATAATGAAAGAAAAAACCTTTTTATTATTGTTCAAACTTATCGACTGAGCATTTCTTTTCAGTATTTACTCAGTCGTCACTAACACCCTGTATATGAAATTTCCATAAAACTTATTTCAATGTATTTGTATTTGTTACAGTATAAAATAAATCTTAAGTTAACTTAGTGAAACAAATTAAAAACTCATCTGGTGCTTTATTTCAGAGCTAGACTCGCTAGTCCAGGTTCATAGGTTCCCATTTATCAAAGTCCATTTAGCGGGAATCCCATCCCGGAACATCTTAGCCGTAGGGTTGCCAACTAACTTTCGTGTTTTGTACTAGACATTTTCATTCTATATACTAGAAAAATCTGAGGTTATCTAGCTCATAAACCAAGTAGGTAGAGCACACCAAAACGATGATTTTCAGGATTTTATAATAGAAAACTAAATATATATTATTATCAAACAAATCAAGACAAATAAGAGATTTCTTAAAACTATTAAATAATATAAAATAAATTAACAGTGTAAAACACGCTTTTTATAAATGCACGTAAAAACAAAATACGATTTTCCATCATGAAGTTCCAATTCATATCTTCCGGCTCCATCATCAGATCAGTTCGACAGTAACATTATTGTATTGTCATCAAGCAACATTACAGCTGCCAAATTTCATTACGCTACGATACGACCCTTGGAAGATGGTTAAATTCGCTACCTTAGATTCCATTATATAGTTAGTTACATACCTACCGGACCGGACCGGACCTAATAAAAGCGTGTTAAAAATATCTAAAATAACGAACAAGAACGAAAAATATTTTTCTTCTATATTTAAGTGCTAATGCTAACCTTCTGTTTTTGAAGTCGGTTAAAAAGCAGCAACCCTACCCCCGTCTTAACGACTTTCGATTTGCACAACTCGGATAGAGATCGATATTGCAGGTTGAGCAATAGTGGCAATGGGATAAATGGTTGCACTATGGCTACTCTGCTACTCAGCCGGTAAGTTCAGGCCACAAATAGCAGAAAAAAATACCTTTCAGGCCATCTAACATGCCCGTCCACAAGTGACAGACATAATACCTGTGACTTGTATGGTTCTGTCTGTGAAACTTGGCCCTGGACAGATAGTGTAAACTTCTTTGTAAGCTGTTGTTTTCGGTGATGGTTGCACATTTAGTTTACATTAAGTACATTATTATTGTTATTATTATCTATATCTTAATGTGTAACTGTTTGTTAACCCTAATAAAGCGAAAAAATAATAATAATAATAATTTTGTCGTGCGTATTCTCTAATCCTATTGGAGGATATTTAAATATGGCGGGTTTCTCGTAACTTTTTGACAGTAAAATGTGCGACAAACTTTTGTTATAGCACTTCATGTTACGGTGACAGGTAAATGTCCGCACCAACCCAATTCAATCATACTAATATCATAAACGCGGAAGAGGTGAGGGTGGGTGGATGGATGTATCTTACTCTTCCACGCAAAAACGACTTAATGGACTTTAATGAAACTTTACAATAATGTAGCTTAAGACACATACCTAGGCTACCATTAATTGCGGGAAAATCTATTTAAAAAAAATAAGATATCTACAAATAAAAGACTGTATAAAAATATATTTTAACTGCTTCGGCCACACCCGAAATGGAATCTGAGGAAAAAAAAACATAGATATGGCATATTCCAATTTAAGAAAAAAGTAAAAACTTATGCATAGAGCCAAGGACAGAAAACTGGCGTCACAATAAAAATGGCGGGGGAGTCAAATTCTGAAAATAAATATAAAAATATATTACTGGCGACATCAACAGTTTTATAAGGCTAGGTATTTAAATACCACTTTAAACTAAACCATTCACCAAACCGTCCAAAACCATCAAAAGTCTACAAGCAAACGACTTCCCCTCGGAGTAACTTCGCAAATTGCCGTAATATCCGCCCTCCCGTTCACAAAACTACTCCCGGTCCATTGACGGGACAAAAACTGTTCAGAAACTATTCAGAAGCAATCCAAAAGCTACAACAACACGATATTACCACTCTCGATCTTTTCAAACAAATCCACTTCAGTTAACTTTCAAGTAAAGAATGAAAGTAAAACGCAGATAGCGCGGAAAGAACGTAAAAAGTGACGCGAATTCAAACTAGCAGCGTATAAAAGAAAAGAATTTAAATGGATCGAGTAAAATTAGTTTCCAACTCCACAGCTCAGGTTAGAGAAATGTACATAAAAGAGAGAATCGGGTAAAAACTCTACCAAATACAAGCTCATTTATTTAAGCGTTTTCGAAAAGTGTTTTGTCGATATTTTGCCAATTATTGCGAGGATTATAATATACCTTAAAGTAACGACTTAACATATATTTAATCAGAAATAATGGATGAGCATTATTTTGTTGGCGTATAATACGCCAACAAATAAAAAATAAATATGGCGAAATATAAATATGTAGGTATAAAATGTTACGATTTTTCAATAAATAATTTAATAAAAAGGAAAGACATTTTTATAAATAGACATTAGTCGCCTAAAAATAACATACCTACGACGTATTTTGATCGAATTATAAAAGGACGAAAGCAATTTGGTCAGCAAAGGTTAATTAGTAAAAAATCACTATTCTAAAAATAAAAAAAAAGCGGCCAAGTGCGAGTCGGAATCGCCCATGAAGGGTTCCGTAGCAGCCAGTAACATAATATAAAAGTTTTTGTAGTTCGTTGTGACTTTGATCGATGGTTTAATAATAGTGTAAGGTAAATTGCGGTTTACGCTTTATGACGTATTAAAAAAAAACTAGTCGTTCAAACCAATTTTCGTTGGAAGTTTTCATGGTAATGCACATCATATATATTTTTTTGGTTTTATCATTTTCTTATTTTAGAAGTTAGAGGGGGGGGGACACACATTTTTCCACTTTGGAAGCGTCTCTCGCGCAAACTATTCAGTTTAGAAAAAAATGATATTAGAAATATAAATATTATTTTTGAAGACCTATCCATAGATACCCCACCCACACGTATGGGTTTGATGAAAAAAAAATTTTTGAGTTTCAGTTCTATGTACGGGGACCCCCTAAATTTGTTGTTTTTTTCTATTTTTGTCAGAAAATCTTAAAGCGGTTCACAGAATACATCTACTTACCAAGTTTCAACAGTATAGGTATTATAGTTTAGGAATAAAGTGGCTGTGACATACGGACGGACGGACGGACGGACGGACGGACGGACGGACAGACAGACATGACGAATCTATAAGGGTTCCGTTTTTTGCCATTTGGCTACGGAACCCTAAAAAGGAATAATTGTATATCTGCATATTGTAAGCTCTATTTCCTCTAGTAGAAGAAAAATACCTTTTAATATTTCAGCGTTAGTTAATAATAATAATAATAATAAAGTATTTATTTCCCAACAAGAATACATTTGAGTAAGCAAAAACATAGAAAATGTTAGATAAAAGCTGTCTCTATTGTTCTACTACTCTGAGTTTCACTCAAACAAATCCTATAAAAGTAATCTGGTTTTAATAAAAACGCGCGCGCAATGCGAAGGCGAGGAAATATCAAACTCAAATAAAACTTGAGCATTGTAGCGACAATAGGGTTGGGGCAGGGCCGGACTCAGTTATATAGGCACCCCGTAAACACACATTTAATATTCTCAACATCGTTCAGCCCTGTTCAGCCTCTTGTCTTGGGCTTTCATTGGCAAACAAGAAAGAAGACAGCAAAAAAACAACTCTTCTTTTTTCTTCTCCCTGTCCTGGGTTGTCTGCGTGTCCAACTGTGCCAATTTCAGGTCTCTGTTAACGGTTGTCTACTACATGGCAGGCGGTCTTCGTCAACGCAGCACAAAAAGAACTCGCCATAAAATAAATGTAACTGACTTCATTAAGTGTTGTACGGTTTCCAACAAATGCGGCTGGACACTCGCACTACGAAATTCACCCATACCGTAACGGAATACGGGCGCTCTCAAGTTCAACATGTCAACTGAAACGATTGTCAAAAATATTTTCACAAATGCTAAAGTAATTCAGTATTTATTATAATATATTATTTTGATTTAAGCGCCAACTTGTACAGTCCATAATAATACCTTGTAAACGCTTTAATATTGCCCCCCCAGAACTTTCCAGGGCGATTATAATGCCTGACTCCTTCCCTGTACCGATGAAGAGGACTTAAATGAGCTTCACAAGAGAGACGTCAGTAGACAGAAGTTTGTCAATTCGCGTGTTGTCATGTCGAAGGGTTTGTCACGTCACCTAGTGCCATAAAGAAGAAAAAAAAAAAAAAAAAAAAAAAAAAAAAAAAAAAAAAAAAGTTGAGAAGCGACGACGTCTATGTCGATTTTATTGTCATATGGATGTCAAATCTTGTTCATCTATCTCCTCGGAAGGATATAAAAAATAATATCATTGGATATGATTATACAATGAAGATAGGAGACTTAATCCAAGAAGATCAAGTATTGAACTTTTTTTAACAACTTATGAATAGAATAATTAACTATATTATTGGGCTGTATGGCTCAGTACCTTTGCATTCCTATGGGAAAATAAGAAAAAACAAAAAAAACATCTATGAACATGGTCTAACTAAGGAAACAAGGTCTAACCATTAGACCACGTGACTGACACGAGCCCACGTCATTTCTACGTCATTTTGCCTATTCATCCTTGTCGAATGCGTGTAATAGACAAGGATGAACAGCGCAAAATGACGTAGGCTTGTGTCAGTCACGTGGTCTAACGGTTAGACCTTGTTTTCTTAGACCATGTCTATGAAAAATACGCGAATAAATGTATGATTCTGCTGGTACGCTAATCTCCTCCATAAAGTCGGTTAACAAGGCAGCGAAACAAATCGATTCCTTTTCACTTGTTGCTCGCGTGTGCAGATTTTCATTCCGCCTCGATTCACGGAGAAAATAGCCCTTTCCTCGCGAACCTTTACCTTTATTTTGTCAAGATTTTGTCATTTTACTTCGTAGGGCAGAAATAGAGACAACGTAGATGAAACGTATAACCATAAGTTTTTTACGTTAAGACGTAAAAGAATAATGAATAAGTCCCAATTTCCTTCAACTAATTTAGACACTAGATATTCATTTATGTGACTAATTTAAAAGGGCCCCTAAAATGTTCACATGCGTTTAATATTTACGTTATTATTTCACGGGTCTTTACGCGATAATAATAAGCGCAAAAGCCTTAAACAAACAAAACAACCTTAAATGAAAAAATGTTTACCTTTTCAAATTATTGACATTACTAATAGGCCGGGAGATGATGACAGAAATTTTTAGGTCATTTGTTACAGTATGGCGGTTTTACAGGGGTCTTAGTACGTAATGACGAAAAGATTAATGATGGTCATAGCGCTGGTACTGGCGGCCCAATCACGTGGGCGTTATGGGAACTTGTCGGATAATTTACGGAAGTCAGACGATTTGTTACACAAAAATTTTAGTATTTTCCGATAGCTTGTAAAAAATAACTAGACGGTAGTGTCATGCCATACTTTTCCGGTGCGGCTTACAGGCCGCCATACCGACGCGAATGCGTTAATAAAAAAATTAAAATTAAACCATTTGTACCAGGCTAATTTTTGCACAGTTTGATCATCGTCGTGCAGCCATTTACGAAAATCACCATGCCATACTTTTCGGACGTTTCCAAATGGTCACCATACCGCCGCAAAACTGCATTTTTTTTTTTCGCCTTACGATTTGTAACAGTATTGCATTTGGATTTTTGGAAAGTATTTGATAAAATGTGACCGTTATTATGTTATGGGGGGAAAAGTGCTGCCATACTTGAAAAACTTATTTATTAGACACGTTTCAAAAATACGACTGTACAATAAGTAAAATATTTTTTTACAGCGTGGGATCATTATATTCTGTTTGTTTGGATACAATTCTACTTACAAAAAAATATCCCGGATTGTAATCATGGGGCGGACGACTGTGAGACTTAAGCCAAGACGTAAAAATTTTTATAAAAAATTGACGATTTGTACCAGTATGGCTTTGGATTTTTGGAAATTATATGATGCAATGTGACCATTATTATATTTGCGATACTTCTAATAGAAGGAAAAATCGTTCAAAATACAAATAAAATCTTACAATTAAAAAAAAATATTACACACATTCGCCACCTCCCACAGGTATGGCATTATCACACTTCTATTTATCATCATTCAGGAGTTGTTGAAAAAAAATTTGAAGGTGGTACAAATCGTAAGGCAAAAAAATAATTATGCAGTTTTGCGGCGGTATGGCGACCATTTGGAACCGTCCGAAAAGTATGGCATGGTGATTTTCGTAAATGGCTGCACGACGATGATCAAACTGTGCAAAAATTAGCCTGGTACAAATGGTTTAATTTTTATTTTTTTATTAACGCATTCGCGTCGGTATGGCGGGCTGTAAGCCGCACCGGAAAAGTATGGCATGACACTACCGTCTAGTTATTTTTTACGGGCTATCGGAAAATACTAAAATTTTTGTGTAACAAATCATCTGACTTCCGTAAATTATCCGACAAGTTCCCATAACGCTAACGTGATTGGGCCGCCAGTACCAGCGCTATGACCATCATTAATCTTTTCGTCATCACGTACTAAGACCCCTGTAAAACCGCCATACTGTAACAAATGACCTAAAAATTTCTGTCATCATCTTCCGGCCTATAAGTGCAATTTTGGACATTAACATTTTCAGTCGCAAATTATTGTTTCTTAAACTTTAAAAGATACATTTTATGGCAAGTTCACTTGGACAACGTGTGAATAACTCAACGAATAAATAAATAAAACGAAAAAATGTTTACTTTGTTTATTTTATTAAGTTTGTGAGTGTGTATGTTTGTTACTTCTTCACGTCTAAACGGCTGGAGCAATTTTAATAAAATTTGGTATGGAGTTAGCTGACACCCTGGATTAACACATAAGCTACCTTTTACCGCGGGAAAATACATCATTCCCACGGGAAAATTTGTTAACGCGGGCGAAACCGCAGGGCGGAAAGATAGTCGAACAAAATGCGAAGTTACCAATGCACCAATAGCGATCCTGTAGGAACTGTGAAGTGGCCTGTATCGATAGTAATCCCACTCCAAACTTCAGAAGGAGCTACCCAAATGGTACAACTTTGAATCCTCCGTATTGCGGGGTCGATTCCGTGTTGCCATGTTCCAAGATATTTGGCTAAATTTAATTATTTCTCATACGTACCTCAAGAAATGTTTGGTGCTTTTGACGTGCATCAGGGAGCGAACCTATTAGTAATACAGCCTATGTCATAGACTGTCGTCCACTCCTGGATATAGCATAGCCTCTCGATCTAGTAATTCGGAAGGTGTTTCAATCTCCTTGCTTGGCAGGCAGATTGGGGATAATAGCTGAGTCTACCAGCAACGGTAAAAAAAAGGTAGATATTTTAAACTGAGCTACGCTTCAGTCGAAAAAGTACGACGTATCAAACTTCATCGGACTTGAAAGTAAGTAAGTAAGTAGATTTTGCGCCCGCCCGGTACTAAACGTGTCGTAGCATTTTCGTAGACATTGCTACGATGATGTAGCTAGGGTCTACTACGGCGTAGAGGTTGTTAAGTTAGTCAGACAGAACCATCAACAATATTTTTAAAAATGTGTTGTTTTTTAGAAAAAAAATCGTAATTCAAACAACATTAGAAGTTTTTTTGTCAGTTTTATAATTTTGACACGAGGGTTAATGAGATCGGCCAAAGACCTCATAATTTAACACTCACGACATAGACAGACAAAACATCGAAGAGAAATTCTAGAACGTTTGTAAAAGTGAAATATAAATGTTTAATCGTGCTTAAAATACTATTAAAATCAATTTATAATACGAATGTATTGTTAGAAACATAATAAAAAATTGCAGTTTTATACAGTAAAAATAACATAAAAAAATTACCTTAGAGGAAAAAATAAAAACATTTATATTTCAAAATTTCTAACAAAATGTTAGACTAAAACCACGGCAACACTATTCAAAGTTTGGTACCGAGTCGAACAGATTTGACCCGCCATTTTGAAATTTCTGAACGTATTTCACGAATTTCACGCGCGAGATAAAAGTTTCTGAACTAGATTGTGGTCCTACGACTGACTTTAGGAGAAATTGTAATAGTTATTCAAGTTTTATATTAATTACTAGCGACCCGCCCCGGCTCCGCACGGGAAAATGGTTATTGTGGCTTATCCTTAAGTATATTATGCATGTATTATACATATAAACTTTCCTCTTGAATCACTCTATCTATATAAAAAAAACCGCATCAAAATCCGTTGCGTAGTTTTAAAGATTTAAGCATACATAGGGACATAGGGACAGAGAAAGCAACTATGTTTTATACTAGGTATGTAGTGATTACTAAACGCATCCAGCCCCTCTAACATGCCCGGTCCACGCGTGACAGACATAATTTTGTCGTGCGTATACTCTTATCCTATTGGAGGATATTTCAATATGGCGGGTTTCTCGCGCGACAAACTTTTGTCATAGCACTGCATGTTACGGGTGCTGGTATATAAGTGTTATCTCGTCCGATTATGTTTCCGTGGTGGTGGTATGAAGTGAAAAATATTATTTGACTTGTGTGTGTGTATGCGTGTGCGTGTGTGTGTATACGTGTAGTACTAGCACACTAGACTCAGAACAGTAAGTTATCGCCGCCGTACCAACTGGCCGCCTCGGTTTGAATGTGAGCGCGCCGTGTAGGCACGCGCCGTCACGCACACGCTTGCATTAAGCCCATACTGCCCCCCCCCCCCTTATTCCCCCTTATTTTATGCTAGTGTGTGCGTGACAGCGCGTGCCTACACGGCGCGCGGCGTGGACGCACACATTCATTCAAACCGACACAGTGGCACGTTTGTATGAAGATAACTTACTGGTTTTACTGGTACTAGTCGCTGAATCGAAACGATGATGAGAAGAATTGTAAAATGTAAATTGAGACTTTTCTAAACTCTTAATCGAGATTCAAACCTAAAGCGTCCCACTGCACTTTCCAACCGATACGGATAGTGTACCAGTGAGACTAGTTGCATTCCCCGGCGTCGCTCGTTTATCAATGTCCGCTGCGGGAACGTTCGGAAATGCATTGTGTACTAACGACCGCCGATTTGCATCTCCGATCTAATCATTGCTGCTTGTTCGTCTACATTTAACTATACAGGGCGTCCAACGGCTATGCCACACGGAAGGAAAGTACCTTAAATATTGTAGATGGAACATTTTACTGAAAGAAGACTTTATTTTAATTTTAAAAACAATTAGAACTGTTTTCATATTTTTTTTAATAATTACATGGTTGAAACGGGAATAACCCGCTACACGAGAAAAATACCCTGGATTTTTAATAAAAGGAAGACCTTTATTTCTGACACTATGTTATTTAGCAAAAAATAATCCTAACGATGAAGCCTTTCGATCGGTTTGATAAAACTACAGACAGGGTATTTTTTTTCTCGTGTAGCGGGTTCGATTCCCGGTTGAGTTCAACCATGTAATTATTAAAAAAAGTTTTTAGATTTAAAATAAAGTGTTCTTTCAGTAAAATATTCTATCTACAATCTACAATATTTAAGATACTTTCCCTCCATGTGGCATAGCCGTGGGACGCCCTGTATAGTACAGGCTCTGCCTAGTTTGGGGTCAGATGGCAGTGAGTGAGGTGTCCCCACAGTCTGTGCCACAAAGCCCCACATATAACGAGTATTTATGACTATGTATAACCACAGAATACCAAATAGTAGTCCCTACAGAAGCTGCACTAGGCGACATAGTTCATATAAATTGCAACCCTAGCTCCGTTATAATAAAGTGCAATTCAGATCGCACGGCGCTAGGCGAAAAGACGAAGTTGCTGCATCTCTCTCTCTCGCGTATTGCGCCACTCTTCTAACACGTTTAGGGGATGGGGAATTGGGTCCGCAGTCGGCTCGAGACCGCTCGGCCGGGCGGTAGGTAGTTATAGCGCGCAAGTAGGTACATGGAGTGACGGAGGCCTGGTATAACTCACCACAGTGATGGGATACGCGGGGTTGATGATGGTGTATAGCAGGATGTGGTTCGGACGGGCGGGGGGTTCCCGCTTGCGCCGCGGCTCGCCTGAAGCCATGTAGTTGTTGCCATTGCTCTGTAACAAACAAACATAAATACATTATTACCACAGTAGACTAAGAACAGTAAGTTATATTTCATACCAACTGGCCGCATCGGTTTGAATGTGTGAGCGCCATGTAGGCACGCACTGTCACGCACACATTAGCAGTGTTGCCGATCGATAGTTAGGCAAAAATCAATAGTATCGATTGGCCTGTCGATCTATAAATATGACGTTATTTTATGCCATATTTCAGTCTATTATAGTAGGTTCTCTACTCTACACCAACAATTATCGTAATTAGATAATAAAAAGGGGAGGCCTTTGCCCAGCAGTGGGAAGTAAAGTAGGCTATTAAAAAAAAGATAATAAAAAATATACATTTCACTTTTATTCTATATTTCTAGATATGATAAGTTATTGTATTAGTTTTGTAATTTTAGGGACCATTTAAAACGACTTAATAAATAAGGAAGTGAACGAAGTCTTACTGAATTAAAAAGTTTTAAGATTTCCTCAAATACGCGTGACAAAAAAATACTAGGACATAAGTTAGACCAAAACTAAGTATTGAGACTCCCAAAAAACTAAGAGACTTTCAGACAGGAAGTTAAGTAAAAAACTGAAGAATCGCCCGCTTTTACAAGCTCCTGAAGGCAGGTACATGAGCCGATAAGCCGGGGAAAGCCGCAGGATAAATGATGTTTCTTGCTACGGAGAACACAGAAACAGAAGTACGGATAGAAATGGTACGGTAAATGGGAATATTAACTGGAAGTTCTTTGCTCTTTTAATTGACGCGATACAATTACGACTAAAATCAAACGATACAAGCAAGCTCACGATTTCTTAATCGTTTTAATCATTATTTTAATAATACCTAATGAGTTTTAGTGTTCGTTTAATTGGCCCTGAACCTATAAGAAAAGTTGGATTGGTCATGCCATAATTCACTTCATTATAATCACAATAGATGGATAAAAACTTTATTTACTCACAAACTTAGGACAGCACTGAATACAAGACAGAAGAATAACAAATAGCACACATAAGGAGATCTCATACAAAAATAAATAAGAAACAATAAACATGAGCATGCTGCTTCTGTATCGTGTGAGAAAAATGGCGCTGGCTCAGCATGTACTACAATAGGTTTACCTACTGCAAAGCTAGTATTTGTTTATTCTGACTTAAATACGTTCAGTCATATATACCAAATAAACAAGTTTATAACATTAGTATGTATAGCGAAAAATAGTTTAGTCAGATTAAAAAAAACCATTAATGCATTTTAAAAGGATGGACACTTCTACATGCTATTTCGTTGTTCTGTGGCACCCCGCGATGGATAAACACATCGTCTTTTTACGACGATGAGATGTATTGACGCTTATTTATTACCTCCTAGAGTTTCTTTTCAAACAAACTATTCGAAGGGTACCCATACATCACCGAAGCGAAGGCGTAAGTAGGTATTCATAAACCTCAAAAAATAAACAAGATTCTTACTCGGCTCCTAAAGCATGTTTTCTCAAATTGCATTACGTATTTTACGTAAGTAAGTAAAAACAGAACAAAATCGACTGAATAGTATGATTTGGGTTTGTTTGATAAAGGTTGCCTGGAACAAATCGCTCAAAGCGATAAGGCCGCCATTTGCATTCTTTGACTTTCCTATTTTATTTATACAACCATGTAAATTTATTTTTGTGCAAGCATACATGATGATATTAAAGAATTTGGATGAAGCGAAACGAGTATGTCTGGATCGTAGCAAGTGGAGGGATGTGATCTCTGCCACCCCTCCGGGAAAGGGACGTGACTATATGTATGTATGTAACAATATTTGTTTTGTTACTGTATTTGTACAGTTTTGTAAAGAGGTGCCTAATACCTGCCACCTTATTCTCATATCATTTACCATTTCTTTTACGTCTAAATTCGAATATTCAATTTTGGAATTCATTCGACATTCATGTGTCATTTCATACATTTTTCTATTCTCTTTTACCCGAGCTTTAGCGAGTTAGGCCATAAAGACAAGCCCTGTAACAAAATGTTATTAAATCAGTGAAAGTACCGTGAAGACTTAGTTTGAATTCAAAACCAGTTCCATCGGCCGAGCTCCACACATTCTTTACCTGATGCACCCTGATGGCACTTGCTGGCTCGCCAGGTTAGTTTTATGCACTTTTAGCACTATATAGTGCTATATAACACCGCTACATCACCGACAAATCTCATCCGAGACGTTGACGCGTGTCGACCGCCGCCGAAGCGAGAGAGAAGATGATTTATAGCGAACGTTTTGACATCTAATTGCAGCTCAGCCGCTGAACTGTGATTTATAAGAGCGATAGGCGCTATATCCGTTGGTTTTGTCGACCTATTAGTGCTATTAATTTGAAATTTCAAATTGATTGCGTTCCGAACTTTAGTTTTTGGGCGGTAATGGATTAAATTATAGGTAAAATTGGCGAGTATTAAAGTTAAGTGGTATTTGAAATCAACAGGTGGTCATGCTAGCTTTTTATGTTTCAGGACGATTATATAAAAATAATAAATAATAGTAGGTTTAAAGCAGGACTAATTTAAATCTTCCTAAAATGTATTAAGGCAACTAAACAGAACCTATTATAATATGCCTTTCGTAGTATTATTTACACAAAAATCTCTGGTAGTGTAGATAAAAACCGTGAAAATCTAAGAATGTACATACATTAAAATAATCACTTAAATGCCAAATCATCATAGCATATAGCACTGTGATAATAAAGAGATTATGTCACATTTGACAGTCAAAACTTGGGAGAAAATCGCCATTTTGAAATTTCCTTCCGCTTACTTGCTTATCGTGTGGGTTATGAATTTCCTCAAATAGCATGAGATTGACACGACAAAATTATGTCTTGTCACTCTTGAACAGAACTGACAAAAGGCGAATTTAATAGCAACAAGCAATTAACTATAATTTCGAGCAAACATAATAAGCCATGTGAATATTCATCACCACGGGCAGCCGACAAGACACCAAGGCGCCTGTTACAAGTCATAACATCATGGCGAGAAAATATACTTAGCAATTACTGAAAAGATTTGCTCAGTACACAGATCTGAATAACTTTCCCGAAGTAACTTCACTCGGAAAAGAAATACTATCGGAAAAAAACCATTAAATAAAAATAAAAAAAACTCCCGCCACAAAACCGTTACTTGATCTTTTCAACAACTAGAAAAGAGCTGATAATCTTCAAATGGCTGAAGATATTTTCTTGGATCATAGCTAAGAACACTCTCGATCGTGACAACTTACAAACAAAAAAAAACTTGATCAAAATCGGCGCATCCGTTTAGGAGCTACGATGCCACAGACAGACAGACACACACGTCAAACTAATTTCAACCCTCTTTTTCGTCTAAGGACCTTTTTCCTGTCATGCGATTTTACGCCCTTAGCCGTCGCCTGTCTCTTACACCCTGTGGTTAATTATTATTTTATACTAGCTAGGGACTACTATTTGGTATTCTGTGCTATCACGTTAAAGTAATAAGTAGCCTATGGGTTTGTTTTTGTTTATTCGCAATTTTCTGCTTGGTTGCCTGGAAGCCATTGCTACTTTAGCAAAAAGGCCATTAAACCGCTCTCGCTTCTAACTGGCACCATACAAACGATACGATCTGTATGAAAATGGGGGATGTTTCAGCCTCCGATCTAATTTAGTTAAACATCTAATTTAGGCTTGGATGAGTCTTGAATAAGAAATGCTCAATGCCTTGTGGGAGAGCTGAATTTTGATTATGATTGCCAGTATTAATTTTTAATATCGAAGTACTTTTTACCCGTGTTATTATTTTATTTTCCCGAGAGAATGAGAGACTTTTCTGTGATTTATTTATTTCTTTAAATTACATTATAAGCTAATAGCTATAATACTGTAGTATAAGATCAATCATACTATCAAACTTAATAGTAAAATTATAAAGAGGAAAGATTTGTGTTTGTGTATGTTTGTAATGAATAAACTCAAAAACTACCGTGCCGATTTAAAAAAAACTTTCACCATTAGAAAGCTACTTTAACCCTGAGTAACATAGGCTACGTTATACCGCGGGAAAATGCCTCGTTCCCACGGGAAAAACTGTTAACGCGGGCGGAGCCGCGGCGGTAAGCTAGTAAAAAGCAGTAGGATAGTCATAGTAGTATTGAGATATAGCAAATATATCTTCGGTAAAGGCCGATAGATTCGGCACGACATGAATTATACATGATATTACTGGAGACGTATCAGGAATCATATTTCGGGGGTTAAGGAGAGGGCTGTATTGTCAAGGGTACTTATGTCAAGAGATTTAGCGCTAACTACACTTGAAAGAGATTATTTCGGAAAATCATAACACTAAATAAAAAAATAAATAACCGCCGACACTAAACCGTTACTTGATCCTTTCAACAAGTAGAAAAGAGCTGATAATCTTCAAATCATAGCTAAGAACACTCGATTGTGAAACCTTGCAAACAAAAAAAACTAGAACAAAATCGGCGCATCCGTTTAGGAGCTACGATGTCACAGACAGACAGACAGACACACACGTCAAACTTATAACACCCCTCTTTTTCGTAGGGGGTTAAAAAGTGACATTTTGAAGTTCTAAAATGTGTTTTAAAAGCTCAAGAAAGGTGTAATTCACAGACTAACGTAATTTTTAGATATGACGTCGAAAACTAGTTTTTTTAAATCTTACTTCGAAATACTTCGAATACTTAATTATTTCGCTGGCTTAGCGAAACTTGGCCTCCGCGTTATAAAAAAACCTTAAATATGAATTTAAAACATCTAGTAAATTTATCAAGAAAAACTAGCAGTTCAGCAGTTTTTCTTTTACTTAGCACCGCTTTTGTGAATATAAGCACAAGGTATGGTAGTTATTTTTAGTCTGAGTGTCATGCTACATGTGTTGACTACTGTGTGTGTACATCTTTACATTTTTAATACAATGCTATTTCAACTTCAACACAGTATGATACATTTAATTAATTAATTAAACATGGTATCAAATCACGAACAATCTCAATACTAATAGCAGTTTACAAAATTATTAGACAAAGCGGCAAGTTTCCTAGTATTATATTATATAACAGCTCCTTAGCCAACAGATTAAACTAATCACTAGAACTTCCCCTTAACAAGCGTCCTATAAAGCGTTCCTTATTTAAATTTCGCGCCTCACCGACGCCGACATGACACAAACCAATCACAACTTTATTCCCTCTAGAATAAGCTTTTTTATACTGTGACGCAATGTTTTGATCCAAGCGCTCATGTATTCGATTTTGAAAGTTATATTATAACGCGTAAAGTGGAAATTACTTTGTGTGTTTGAGTTATTTGAGGCGTATGAAGCTTTGTTACAGTTACTGTTCAATTTTAATATTATATGAACTGTTTGATTGAATTAACTAGTGTTTAAACAGCGGGTTTGTCTACTAGGTTTGAACATAATAATATTCCATGTTATTAAAAGAGTATTGAGTGTAACAAAATCTTTTGAAATATTAAATTGCTTTTTTCTTAATTTAATTTGACTTATCTGTAAGTACATACAATACATATAATATGTATAAAGCAAAACAAAAAAAGGGCTTCTTTAGAATAAAAAAAAACCCTTACTACTGAACCGATTTCAAAATTTTTTTCACCATTAGAAAGCTACATTCACCCTGAGTAACATAGGCTACCTTTTACCGCGGGAAAATGCCTCAGGAAAAACTGTTAACGCGGGCGGAGCAGGGGCGGAAAGCTAGTTTTAAATAAAATTATCAAACCATTATTCACTACTGCTAAAATAAATTGTTTTTTCCTTTCAAAATATCAAATATGAAATCTACGCGTAAAATAGGCAGAGCCCTAATTCTTGTTGTACATATCAACAATTACCTTCATAATAATTCTAGACAAGACCTAGGACATTATCCAGGATAAACACCAAGCTGTGGGCGTTCTCTCAGACCAGACGCTACTGGGACATTTCGCGTTTCAACGCAAAACGATTTATAGCCGACGTTATATTATGACTAACGGTCATAGTGCCCTAAATGTAAGGGTGGGGGTTGGGTGATAGCGGAGCGATAAGCGGCGAGATAAATAATATGAGAAGGATATTTGGATGATTGGTCTGATTCAATTTTCTATCTGAAAGCTCACTTTAATGATGCATATAATAAGCTCATTGTTTTATTTTCTCTTTTTCAAAATTTGGAATGCCTAAACATTCTTATGAAGCTATCTTGTAAAAAATAATTGAAAGATATCGTTATGTAGGAATATACCAGGTATTTACTAACATAAAAGGCCACCTATATCTTACAATATTAGTAAGTCTATTAGCAGATATTTCTATAAAAGCAAACCCATTCTATCTTTTTCCCACTGATATATTTATTCTATTGTTTTCTTATCATAAAAAATATGAAATTTTCATACTATCATACTATTATTATAAAGAGGAAAGATTTGTATTTTTGTGTGTGTGTGTGTGTATGTTTGTAATGAATAAACTCAAAAATTACTGAACCGATGTCAAAAATTCTTTCACCATTAGAAAGCTGTGAGACTGTGGTCAAACGCAATCCCATAGCAAATAAAAAAAAAGCTACATTCACCTTGAGTAACATAGGCTACCTTTTACCGCGGGAAAATGCTTCATTCCCACGGTAAAAACTGTTCACGCGGGCGGAGCCGCGGCGGAAAACTAGTAATTAAATAAAAATAGGTCAGAATCCGCTGCCGCTTATAACAAGCTCGCGCCCGAATACAAAGTTAAGGTTAAACGTCACTGCAGATTTCCATACAAAAGTTTTTAAGCATACTCTAATAAACAACGTATTAATTTCTAAATTTTATAGTGTGATTATTGAAATTATGCAAGATATTTGTCGTTAATGTAATCAAAATCTTATGTTTATGTCATTTGTTATTTTATTTCAGCCTGAGAAATTTCGCGAAATTTCGATCTATACTCGTATGTAGTAGTGCGCGGTACAGTGTTAAAATTTGTTATTGTGTTAGTGATTTTCTATGTGTGTATCTCCGTCGAAGTCGAGGCGATGTTGCCGGGCGGGCGGCGGCGGCGCGGCGGCGGCGGCGGGGTGCACGGAATGGCAACGACGCATGCGTTTGTGTGTCAGTCAGTCAGTCAGTTATTTATTTTGTTAATTTCTTTTGTTTGGTAGGTTAACTTCGTCGCTGTTTGGATTTTTCTTTGTGTAAGCGTGCCAGTTATAATCAGCGTAATTGATGCTCAAAAGATGAACATAACAGTGCGTTTGTGTGTCAGTCAGTCAGTTATTTTGTTATTTCTTTTGTTTGGTAGGTTAACTTCGTCGCTGTTTGGATTTTTCTTTGCCTAAGCGTGCCAGTTATAATCAGCGTGATTGATGCTCAAAAGTTGAACATACTGAAATGTCTTCTAAGGCACAATATCAAAAAAGGAAATATTCCGGAAAAGTGAACAGAAAAAGAGTAGCTGCACAACTAAATCGGTAGGTACTATGGCAGTGAAAATCACAGGTATGTTTACGATGTTATTCTGCTTATGATGCATCTTTTTTGATAAATTACGCTTTAGTCTACACTAATCAAATGAAATACCTAGTTCCATAACCTAGTTCGGAGAATAAAACAAAAATAACCTAAATGAAACCTACTTTATATTTCAGTCGTTTGTCGTTGTGGGGTCAACCTGTTAACAGATCAGAAGAGTCTGAAAATATGGATCCTTGTACAAGGTAGCATATTGTATGCATATAATTATAGCAATGGAAAGAATGTAGCGAAAATAATAAGAAAAAAGAAGTATCCATAATCAATAAGTCATTTGTGTGGGGAACTATAACTTCTGGTAGTTTCTACACACAAACAGAACATTTGCTGGGCATTATGGATATTCCAACTATGAATGCAGCCACATTTCAAAAAATGGAAAAGCAGTTAGGAGATATTTGGCTTGAACATCTATCAGAAGAAATAGAAAAAGCTGGTGAAATGGAGAAAGCTATCGCTATTGCCAAGGGCGATATAGATGATGATGGAGTGCCTTTCACGACCGTATGTGTTGATGGTGGATGGCCAAAGCGATCATATGGTCATAATTATAAATCCGCCTCAGGAATGGTAAGTATTATAAAATGGAGTTTAGTTATTTCATTTAGTTTATTTTATATTTATATATTATTTGTGTTACAGGCTTGCATAATTGGTAAAGAAACCAAAAAATGTCTATTCTTTGGAATAAAAAACAAGTATTGTTTTCATTGCCAGTACTATGAAAAGAAAGGAAAAGACGTCCCACCGCACCAATGCTTCAAGAACTTTGAAGGACCGCCAACATGATAATGATCTGTACAACCTGCATAGAAAAGACCGGCTAACTGCCAGTCTGTTCGGAATGGTAAGTATCACCTATGTCATACATATGATATTATTTGATTTTTATCTAGGCTCAATTATATTTATTATATATTATATATACAATTTCAGATATGTAAACAAAAGAGAAGCACTCCTTGCCACAACCATGTCAAGCAGACTTTGTATAAAAGTAACTTCTCTACCAGTGATACAGCATATGGCCAACAAAATGAATCAGTTGCGAGAACTATATTTGCTGAAAAATATAGCAAAACAGTAAGGAAAGCTGGCCTTTTCATAGATGAAGAATATGGATTCTTAGGAGCAAGTCCTGATGGTAAACATTCTTTGACAGTTATGTTATTAAAATTTTATTCTTACTTATAAATCTTTAACAATTCATAAATATAACTTATTTTAGGTGTAATCGAAAGCGAAAATGCGATTGTGGAAATAAAAACATTTCCATCTCTAACACGGAGTGCTCAAGATATACAGACAGCAGCAAAAGAGAGAAAAAACTTTCCTCTTTGTTTTAAAGATGACAGGCTGCAAATGAACGATAAACACAATTATTACTACCAGGTATGATGTGATAAGCTATAATTTTGTCAGATATTATAAGACGACTATCAAAATTATTGTTATTATTATTTTGTATTGTAAATGTATAGGTATGCATTTTTGTGTTATGCATCTTTATAAAACACTAGCTTTCCGCCGCAGCTCCGCCCGCGTTAACAGTTTTTCCCGTGGGAATGAGACATTTTCCCGCGGTAAAAGGTAGCCTATGTTACTCAGGGTGAATGTAACTTTCTAATGGTAAAATAATTTTTGAAATCGGTTCAGTAGTTTTTGAGTTTATTCATTACAAACATACACACACACACACACACACACACAAAAATACTAATCTTTCCTCTTTGTAATAATAGTATGATTTCTGTTGCAGGTGCAGGGACAATTACGAGTAACAAAAATGACAAAATGTTACTTAGTTTGTTTCATTTCGGCAGTGCACCCTATTACAGTCATAGAGGTCTTCAAAGATGATGTCTTTATCTCAGGAATGGTTGAAAAACTAAAAATATTTTTTGAAAAGTTTGTTTTACCCGAAATTATACTGAGGCGCATCCCTCAAAATGCTAAGTGTTTGGAACCTGCAGAAGAAAGTAATAAAAATATAATTTATATAAGTATTATAAGTATTTCCGCACCTCACTGTGAGGCCTAACTGATATGATATGTTTTGTTTCAGATGGAAACTGACAATAATCAAGTCGCCGAATATTGAAAATTTAAAAGTAAAAAAAACTAAAAAAATATCGTATGCATTGATTAATGATTGATCTTGATTGATTAATAATATAATTTATTATAATAATAAAATATCCTATGCACATTTTTCAAAAATGCTTAGTGTTTGGAACCCGCCCAAGTAAGTAATAAAAATAACATTTAGGTATTTGTTTATTATATGTATTTCTGTACAGAAGAGGACATTAGACGTTGAGGCCTAACTGATATGAAATTTTTTGTTTCAGATGGAAACAATGACAATAATCAAGTCGCTGATATAAGAAAATATAAGAGAAGTAAAAGAAAAAAGTGTAAAATGAAAACTTTTATTGATGAAAAAAAGCAAAGGAAAACAAAAAAAGACAAAGGAAGCAGCATCTGCACAAAAATTTGAATTGATATTGAAAATATTATTACAATATTACTAACCAAAATGAAATAAAAACATATTATGCTCCTATGATTTTTTTTTTCATTTACCTATACTATTTATAACCAAAATTGCAAGCTATGTTAGACAATGCTACTCTATAAATTTTAACATCTTTTTTTTTTTCATTTTAAAGAAAATAGAAATAGCAGTAAAATATACTAATCAGATAACAAAAAGAAAACACAAGTTACAGACAAATTAAATAACTAAAAGTATTAAAAAGTAAAAAAAAAATTCCAGAATACCGAAGAGATTGGACCCTCCGACCTTCCGTATCATGCACAGCGTTTAACCAATTGCGCTATACCATAGTGTTATAAGCTTAGTGAAAACAGCGTTCACTATTTGCCATCTGCTTCGTATATGTGTGCGTAATAGAAGACGTGTATAACGATGAAAACCGCACAACGTAAATTTGTGTAGACATATACTCGAAAATCCTTTTTTAAAAGGAGACATTTTTATGCTGATATTATTATCTGCAGTAAATATTTGTTGTTGTTTGTCGCAATATTCAAAATTGTATACTTTTATTGTAATTAGTGTAAAAACCGCGTTAAGTGCAGTAGTAACGCCATCTTTTGACGTAGTATGGCGGTCTGGCAATGACGTTTAACCTTAATCTTAAATTACTGTTGCAGTCTAATGGCTTCTCGCTTTTGAGGTGCAGTGATGGAGAAATTACTACGCTCACGTGCAAAAGGAAACACTGAAGTATGACTGAGTTATTTCGACGTTTCTGTTACGACTCGAGGCGTCAAATAAATACGTTGTGAGTGTACACAAATAATGAACCACGGTTGACATGATAGCCGTCGAGAATAGAAGCAGATACATTACTACGTAAATAACCTATAGCTAGTTGAACTGAATAAGGTCGTAGGTAATAAGCCCAATGCTGGACTAAGATCTCTCTTTCGTCAGAAAGTTACACAAGCGAACAACAATAATAATAATATGAGTTATAGGTAATGTACGTACAACCAAAAGCACTAAGCTGAACTTATGTCCGTTGAATAAGGGAGTAAATAGCGAATAATGTGTTTAGTTTGACTTACCTTGACCGTAATGTCAAAATTACATAAAACAAGTCTCAATCAGTATTGGTATAACGAATTATAAAGAAAAAAAGATTCCTCAAAATCCTTTCAAATGAAGTTGCGTCGTTGTTCTTCAAAATCAGCGATACCATCATTTCAAATCACAACCTTAAAATGAAGCTAAAATATGCAAATTGTAATTACACAAACAACGTCCACGCGCCCGATTGCTGTCAAATAAACAAAAATTATCATCTACAACGTCATAAAATGCGAGGTAATAAAAAAACAAGTAATTCTCGCCTTTCCTTTTATCGGGATCAACATTATACATAAATACAGTCCTTTCCTGTCCCAATGTTGGATAATCTAAATTACGACAAGGCTTAATGAAAAACGTGAAAAAAATGCGACTTTTTTTATTAACGAGCTGGACAATTTTTGCGATCCGTTTCGTACGTGGAAAAGGGTTAATATTTGATACTTCATTTGGTTCGTTAGGTTTGAATTTTTTGTACAAAGAAGCCTAACCGAGGTTAATAGATATATTATGTGGGGCAGGCGTCAGGCGCTTCAACTCAAAGTATCTATTTTGCCTTTGCAAGTTAACAAAATTTTGTCTAAAACGTGTTTTTTCGACAAGTTCGATAGCATAGTATACCATACCGTTCTCTGTGGAATACGAGAAAAAAACCAAAACGATTTTTAAAATTAAAATAATGCTATCACTTTGCTGTGCGCAGTTCAAACTTCCGGACGAAAAACAACGGCAAAACGAAACGAAAACGAAACGCAATATATGTTTACAACCTAACCTCACGCCTAAAGTCTATAAAAAGCAAAACAGTCAAAAAGCCTACAAGAACATATTCAATAAACATTTCAAATTGCACTAAACGCCATGTAACATCGGACCGATATGTAAGTCAACGCAAACATAAATTCCGACACGAAATTACTGCACTGACAAATAAACGTCATTCAGTTAAACGTACAGAATCCAGCACATTCGGTTGGACATTCGCACTACGAAATTCACCCCTATACCGCTACAAAATACGGGCGCTCTTGAGAGTCCACACGTCTGCTGGCTACTGTACTAGCTATACCATTTGCGAATGTTGTTGTCGTATTGCATTTATAGCCAACTAGCGACCCGCCCCGGCTCCGCACGGGAAAATGGTTATTGTGGGTTATCTTTAAGCATATTATGCATGTATTATACATATAAACCTTCCTCTTGAATCACTCTATCTATTAAAAAAAACCGCATCAAAATCCGTTGCGTAGTTTTAAAGATTTAAGCGTACAAAGGGAGGGACATAGGGACATAGGGACAGAAAAAGCGACTTTGTTTTATACTATGTAGTGATGTTTTATTTTGTAATGGGACTGAATATGTTCAAGTAATCCTATAAATGCATTCCATATCCAGAGAGTGTCAGGGTTCAAACCTCGGCACGTACTAATGTGTTTTCGATTTTAGAATTCATATGTACGTTTATTCGACGCTCTTACGGTGAAGGAAAACATCGCGAGGAAACCTGCACACACCTGCGAATTAATTCAAAAATTTTTTGGACGTAATTGGATAGTTACGACATAATTATTTAAGACGATACCTACCTACACATAAAATTAAGTATGGAAATAAACATACAAATACGTACGGGAATTTCAGAAATGATATAAAATGAAAATATGACAAGCGTCATTGAATTGAAGGCCATTGTATTACCTACAAAAATATGTCATTCACGTTATTAACACGTCACATTCCCGCACCAAATTCCAACGCATTTATTGTGGACACATTATTATTATTATTTTTATTATTTAAAACATGCTTTGACTGCTGACGTAACTCGCCCAATAGCAATTCACATCAAATACATTTATTAATGGTACGTTATTATTCGTGGCTAATTACCCGTGACTCCGAAATGGATGGTTGTAATTTGGGCTAGCACAACGGTTACCTTTCATGCGGTTTCGACGGTTACCTCATTTCCACTAGGTTCTAAACCTACAGCACCCCCTTTTTAATCCCCGACGAAAAAGAGGGGTGTTATAAGTTTGACGTGTGTGTCTGTCTGTCTGTCTGTGGCATTGTAGCTCCTAAACGGATGCGCCGATTTTGTCTAGTTTTTTTTGTTTGCAAGGTGTCGTCTGTGGCATTGTAGCTCCTAAACAGATGCGCCGATTTTGTCTAGTTTTTTTTGTTTGCAAGGTGTCACAATCGAGAGTGTTCTTAGCTATAATCAAAGAAAATATCTTCAGCCATTCGAGGATTATCAGCTCTTTTGTAATTTGAAAGGATCAAGTAACAGTTTTGTGTCGGGGGTTTTAATTTTTTTAATTTAGTGTTATCAATTCTGTCACCCGGTTATTTGAAAACTAGATTATTTCCCGATTTATTATTTTTTAAAGGATGGCGACACCAATGGCCCCTTAACTAGCACTTGTCCGGTTATTCAGAGGTTGTGACAAAAAAGGTTATATGAAAAAGTTCTCTTGTCTAAACAACATTTAAGAAAACAACAAAGAAAGGACAAAGATCGATTTAATATGCTATCACGTCTTGTTTTGTTTTCCATAAAAAAAAGTTAAGGAAATGGAAAAAAACCTACCCGACTTCAGAATTACATGTTTAAACCATATTGACAAAATTCCAAGTAAAAAAAATACTATTATTGTTATAAAGTGTTGTTCGTTTGTTTGTCTTTCTTTCACGTAAACTGAACAACGAATTGATTTAATAAAGTAATATTTTGAAAGAAAATAGATCTAAAAACGTAGATAGGTGCGCGTAAAAATAAGTAACAAATTGTCGATATCACTACATAGTATAAAATAAAGTCGCTTTCTCCGTCCCTTATGTCCCTATGTCCCTATGTCCCTATGTCCCTTTGTACGCTTAAATCTTTAAAACTACGCAACGGATTTTGATGCGGTTTTTTTTAATAGATAGAGTGATTCAAGAGGAAGGTTTATATGTATAATACATGCATAATATACTGAAGGATAACCCACAATAACCATTTTCCCGTGCGGAGCCGGGGCGGGTCGCTAGTTTATTATATTTTTAACGGGGTGAGAAAAATCTTTAACAAAGCGTAAAGCTAAAAATAAAAACGCTTTGTTGATTTCTTACCGATACAAATCGGCTAAAACCTCCAACCACTTGAAATTGCGCGTTCGGTAAACATTTCCTTTTGTTTTTTTCGTAAAAGGGATTTTGCAGAGAGCCCAGCTCATGAACGTGTTGAGAATGAGGGGAAACGTCAAAAATCTAATGAAGCCCATAATAAGAGTAAACGATGGTTCCCCCTCCCTATTATATTAGCGAGGTAACGGATAGTTTGGAGTACATTGCTGGATTGTGATGCTTGCTTGTCCAGTGGGTTTCGAAGTTAACCTAGGTTGTGAGGTCACAAATCCTAGGGAAAATGGTTATTGTGGGTTATCCTTAAGTATATTATGCATGTATTATACATATAAACCTTCCTCTTGAATCACTCTATCTATTAAAAAAAAACACATCAAAATCCGTTGCGTAGTTTTAAAGATTTAAGCATACATATAGTACGGCTTGTTAGCCTGAATTACGGTCCCATCTGGCAGAAAGCATGAAACTTACCATACATGTAGCTTTTATATATGTGCTTCAATGTCGATGTGGAAACACGCTGAGAAATGATTCCCCCCCCCTTTTTTCCCTCATTTTACCTCCCTCATTTTGGTTTTTTTCATTTTCTACAAAAACGGTAGGACTGATGAGTTTACTTTTCAAGAACCAAATAGTTGTCGATAAATTACCTACAAAACGATACTACATTTTACAGTGCTAAGATTAATATATTTCTATATACAGCCATCAACGTATTATGAAATTTAAAAACAGGCACACTTTTTTCTTCCTTACTTCATTTATAGGAAAACGACAAGAGTGGTGATAAAATGGACTAAAGAAGTCAACTACCTTATACATTAAGCTAAAAAATGACATTTATTTCATAGTCGTAAAGGCATTACTTCTAGAGTTACAGCTCACCGCGTCTGACTCAAGTACTCTTTTTAGAATACCATCTTTCTGTTAACTTTGTTTGGCGTAGATTAGATTCAGATTTTCCAATTAGAAATAAAACAGTCCATGTATTAATCCAGGCCACAGTCTATTTACATGTAAAACTAGCTGTCTGCCCGCGGCTACGCTTGCGTTGTGTTTCGACATTTCCGTATTAATTTTTAACTATCCCACTTTTTTCCGTGATTTTAAAGTATCCAACATGTTGACCGAGTATATAAGGTACCACCATGCAAAATTTCATTTCAATCGGTCTAACAGTTTCGGAGATAAGCCCGTAGAATATACTGCGCCGTATGAGTTACTAAAGTTTTTTAACTATCCCACGGGAACATTTTAATTTTCTGGGACTAAAAGTATCTAAGATGTTGACCGGGGATATAAGGTACCATTATACAAAATTTCATTCAAATCGGTCGAATAGTTTCGAAGATTAGCCTGTACAAAGAGAAACAAAAAAAATCTATAAAATCTGTACATAGAAATAAAATGCTATAAACCTATTCAAGGGGATGTAAGAAGCGATATAGTACATACCCAGATTTTTTTTTTATATATTTTTTTCTCTCTTTGTCTGTTTGTACGGGCTAATCTCCGAAACTATTCGACCGATTTGAATGAAATTTTGTATAGTGGTACCTTATATCCCCGGTCAACATCTTAGATACTTTTAATCCCAGAAAATTAAAAAGTTCCCGTGGGATAGTTAAAAAACTTTAGTAACTCATACGGCGCAGTACATTCTACGGGCTTATCTCCGAAACTGTTAGACCTATTGAAATGAAATTTTGCATGGTGGTACCTTATATACTCGGTCAACATGTTGGATACTTTAAAATCACGGAAAAAAGTGGGATAGTTAAAAATTACTACGGAAATGTCGAAACACAACGCAAGCGTAGCCGCGGGCAGACAGCTAGTTTTACATGTAAATAGACTGTGGCCTGGATTAATACATGGACTGTTTTATTTCTAATTGGAAAATCTGAATCTAATCTACGCCAAACAAAGTTAACAGAAAGATGGTATTCTAAAAAGAGTACTTGAGTCAGACGCGGTGAGCTGTAACTCTAGAAGTAATGCCTTTACGACTATGAAATAAATGTCATTTTTTAGCTTAATGTATAAGGTAGTTGACTTCTTTAGTCCATTTTATCACCACTCTTGTCGTTTTCCTATAAATGAAGTAAGGAATAAAAAAGTGTGCCTGTTTTTAAAATTTCATAAAACGTTGATGGCTGTATATAGAAATATATTAATCTTAGCACTATAAAATGTAGTATCGTTTTGTAGGCAATTTATCGACGATGATTTGGTCTCTGAAAAGTAAACTCCTCAGACGTACCGTTTTAGTATAAAATTCAAAAAACCAGAATGAGGGAGATAAAAGGGGGGGGAAAGGGGGGAAACAATAATTTATCGAAGTGTTTCCATATCGATATTGAAGCACATATATGACAGCTACATTCATGCCAAGTTTCGTACTTTCTGCCAGATGGGACCGATATCCTTATATTTTTTAGCTAGCAAGCCGTACTAATAGGGACATAGGGACATAGGGACAGAGAAAGCAACTTTGTTTTATACTATGTAGCCTATGTATATTGTATGTCTAGTGTACATAAATATGTCTTAGGACAATTTGAGCAAAGCACATCATGAGACGAGATAAAATCCTGATGTCAGAATTTATCTATTGATTTATTTGTAACATAATATCACTTACAAACTGAGCCAAACTTGATGCTATTTAGTAAATTATGCAGTAAGATAAGTAGGTATATTATTTATAGATATAGTACATTATACATAACATACAAACAGTAGTCGAAAGTGACAGTGTTTCTAAGTACCTACTGGCCAAGGCTAAAAATTATGCCTCCTAACCTAAGACATTGCCGACACGTGCCCTCCGAAACATAGATACATCTTTCTTGTCGGACAATAAGGTGATTTAGCCAGCAATGTCCTAACCAAACTGGGGAAAGACTAACTTGTTCGACAAGGACCGTATTTAACAAGAAATATCATATTTTCCTTCGTGTTACAAAGTTAAAAGCCGCCAGCGAGCAGTGTACAAGAAATTCGCGCCTATAATAAAATCAACTGAAGTCGGCCATCTTTGTTTTGCTTATTCCTTCATTTGTTTCGTTTCAATCCCATTCCGCCCTGATTCCGCTTACGAAGCACTTTATTTTAACCCTGCGGTACTCGCTACCGGGTAAAAAATACCACATAGCACCTTCGTATGGTTGTATCTTTTTTTCTAAACGATTTAGCAACACAGGGCTCTAGGTACCTTCAAACAGTTAGTTAGCACACCCGCACCCCGCGAGCCAGTAAGTTAGCACGCGGTGTTTGGCGGTTATGGATGTGTAAAGTGAAAATGGGTAAAAAATACCCGGCAGCGACGCTTCTTGTTCATTTTTTTTAGTACATTTTTTATAGTTTTTTTTTGTATTACAGATTTATATTTGAGACTTTTGATGCCTTAGATAAAAAGAGATAAGCAATACCAAATTTTCCATCATTTAGAGGAATAAAAATAAAGTTTATGCTAAGTGCAGACTCCAATGACGAAAACACGTCCGCCAAGTCTTCGAGGCCGCGTCCGCCAATATCAGCTTCTCTCTATGCAGTATTTCATTAGAAAAATTGTGGAAAAACGAACACAGTTTTCTATATGTACTTCAAAAAGATGTGCTGAGAGCAAACAACCGCAATTTGTAGAAAATACTTTGATTGACTGAAAATATTTAATACATAATGTTTGATGTAAATTTTCTCCATTTTCGTTTATTATAAAGAGACCATTATTTTTAGTGATTTTACTAGAACACTATATCTTTTTTTTATATTGACCTTAACTTTGCAAAGTTTCACAGAAAAAAATATAATTTTGTCGATTTTTCTAAAACTATAATGAAATATTTAAGCTTTTGATATATTTTTTAAAATATTATTTTTCTTTCAAAACATAAGCACTACGACCTCTATTGGCTGTTGGCTTATAAACAATAAAGCCAAAAACACTTTAACATTGTCAAAATTTAAATCTAGATCTTCATTTTTTTTATAATTTTATTTAAACTCTGTGGTATTTATTACCCGGTAGCGAGTATCGGTGTTTCGAAATACCTAGCGAGTACCGCAGGGTTAAATGTAAAATGTGGCTAACGCGAGTAAACCTAATTTTCTTTTTATTACACCGGTTTATCGCAAAATTACATTCTGAAAGGTTTTATAAATAAAAAAATATGCTTACCTCTACCGGAATTTTTAATCACACAATCGTCGATAGCGAAGTGATAAGGGAGGTTTTTTTGCGTTTTTTACTATAAAATAAATATATTTATACGTCAGCTTGTTCGATACCTGTACGGCGTAAGGAAATATTAATAAATATTAATTTGCCTGAAAATGACACATTTAGATTTGTGGTGAAAAAATATATTTAGTTTTTGCCTTGGTAAAAATTGAAAATTCAAAACAAATATGCTTGCAAAAATCTGTCAATTTTAATCGCAATCCGTTCAGGCGTCAAACAAAGCTACACAAGGAACAGGTTTCATATATACTATCATTTTTACATAAGCATTATTAGTCTGGCATAACATTTAAATTCACCTACAAGAGGTAAACTAAATAAATTAAAAATTAACGAAATTAATCGCCGTAATCAAATTCTTTTCGTTCGTCTTCAAGATTAATGGCCCCAGTCACGTAGCTAATAACATAGAAAAAAGCTTTTATTAGCAAATCTCAATTTTGTAGTCCGCCATTTTATAAGTCATAAACTCGAATAGGAGGGTGTAAGACGAATTCATTATTCCTTCTGAGAGAAATTAATGAGGAAGAGATTATTATAATAAAAAATGCGATTTGTAAGTAATTGAAACTGAAAAGGACGAAATAATTCAAATCTGTAAGCCTACCTTTTTTTTCTTTTTTGAATTGACCTATGCTTGTGTCGAAAAGGTACTACCAATCAAGCTTCACCGGACTTGCGGGGGAGCGGAATTGTAAGCCTAGCATGAAACAAAACTATTATGTCACAGTTATCTGTCAAATATCTGCGAGAAACCCAACATATTGGAATACCCTTCTGTCCGATTTCTATCCTTTACACCGTGATATTTAACTGGTTGTTTATTTATTATGTAAAATTGTAAATAGATAGGTCAAGCGCAATATTAACTCCTACAATATAAATTATGATAATTGAAATCTAATTTATTAATTGTTAAATAATACAACAAATAATTGTAAAATTTTAGAAAATTTGTATGATGATTAAAGATGATTAAACAAACAGCAATTTCATGAATTAGATCAAACGTAAACTAGATTAAATGCACCTAAACGGAATCAACGATATAACAAGAAATAAAGAAAGTCTGGTTTACATTTTTTTATTTAAATAGTGGTGTAACATTGATACACCACCCGAACTTACATATTCAATAGGAGGGGTAAGTTTTAAAAATGTGCATTTCGATCAAAAGAATAACTTATTTAAAGTCGATTCAATTTAGCGAGTCGCGGGCAACTTTGACAGTGAAATATAATTCTGGTTGCCGGAGTAACTTCGAGTAAGTTAGCTTCTCTTTGCTTTGAGAAATCTGCTTTTGCTTGCTTTCACGTCATATAGCCGTTAAAGTTTCAGGTATAAGATGTCCAATTACAGCTATATTGAGAATCTGTTATTAGGATAATTATTTTAATTTGTGAAGGTATTTGAACGTCGTCGATGGCCAAGTGGCTAAGCCCGTTGACTTACATTCAGAAGTTCGCAGGTTGAAACCTCGGCACGTACCAATGTGTTTTCGATTTTCAAATTCATATGTACGTTTATTCGACGCTCTTACGGTGAAGGAAAACATCGTGAGGAAACCTGCACACACCTGCGAAGAAATTCAAAGGTTGTGTGTGAAAGTTGACCAACCCGCACTGGGCCAGCCTGGTCGACTAAGGCCTATTCACCCTGATATCAGGGTAGGCTCGAGCCCCTCGGCGGGGACGTATATGAGCTGTTAACGAAGGTATTTGATAAAGTCAGTTAGCAGCTCAAATAAGACCAACCCGAGTATAGAGTGCACACATGGTCTAAGTCCAAGGTCTTCCATTCGGACCACGTGACTGACACAAGCCTACGTCATTTTGCGCTGTTGCGTTCGTTCCTTTTATTATACGAAAAACTAACGAAGCTTTCAACGATAAAATAACTATAAAATCTGTTTCTTTCAATAACTCGTTACTAAAATTTACAACTTATTCTTGAAATAGATACCTACACATGTTTGAATCGTAAAACTATCAACGGATTTAAAACGAGACGATTGAATAATTTCTCAGGTCTATTTATATAATTTAAATCTTTATAGACTTTCAGTCGGCGAAACGAGAACATAATATAAGTATGATAGTATGATTTTTTGTTCCGTTTTTTAGACAAAACGGCGGAATAGATTAGTATTAAATTCTCATAGTGTAATAAAATAACAAATTATCAATGTCCCACTGAGAATCAAACCACCAGAAAGTCCACTCTCGCCGTCCTTGAAATTAAGTACGAGTACCTAAACTTCGTTGAGTCCTTGAAAAACGTGTAATCGTAATTTTTGTGTTGTGTTTAAACAGCCAAATACAATACAACAGTAATAAGAACACTTATCCATTTTTTTAACACATCGAATATCAATACGTTGTTAATACTCGCGAGAGCGACGACTGCACGTGGTCCGAGTATGGTCCGAGCAGGTCTGTAAACGCAATGATCAATGTGTGGGTAAGAATAAGGCGCCGCCGCTATACGTAATTTGTGATCAAACCCAGAGTTAAGAAATCGAAAAGAAGAACAGTATCCAAAAGCCGCAATAAAAAAATGAAGATACCCGCATTATTTCCAGAAACACTTAAAGAGATATCTTCAGATAACCGTCTGAAGGGTTGCTCAGGGGATGTTATCGTGTCTACCCCAAGGGGTGACAGGGTTGGCACTTGGCACTAGTGATGTGCCGAGTCAGGCTAACTCGAGTACTGACTCGAGTAACTGATAGTTACTCACGTACGTGGTGAGTATCACTACATAGTATAAAACAAAGTCGCTTTCTCTGTCCCTATGTCCCTATGTATGCTTAAATCTTTAAAACTTCGCAACGGATTTTGATGCGGTTTTTTTTAATAGATAGAGTGATTCAAAAGGAAGGTTTATATGTATACAATACATGCATAATATAATTCAGGATAACTCACAATAACTATTTTCCCGTGCGGAGCCGGGGCGGGTCGCTAGTTCAAAATAAAGTATTCTGATACACAGGTACTCGAATTCAGGTTTCGAGTACTTACAGTATTCGAATGGAAGTTTCATATTAACAAACAACTTACTTATAAATAACTAGCTTTCCGCCGAGACTCCGCCCGCGTTAAGTTTTTCCCGTGGGTATGAGGATACTCAGGGTGAATGTAGCTTTCTAATGGTGAAAAAATTTTTGAAATCGGTACAGTAGTTTTTGAGTTTATTCATTAAAACATACACGCAAAAATACAAATCTTTCCTCTTATAATATTAGCCATGATAGTATGATTTTAACCCATAAATTAAGAAAGGTATGTTTACTGTGGTTTTTAATAATTATGCTCATTTATTTGGTTATCTAGTCTATGTTTAGGAACTACCAATAAAGTACTCGAGTCCTGTTGTAAGTATTCGATTACTTATTGAAGTCTTCTGTTTTCGAAAATATTTTGAATGAGTACAAATGTACTCGAATACCAAAAACGGCCGACTCGGCGCATCACTAGTAGGCACGATATCGTAAAGATGCCCACCCAAACAAGACGGTATGGCGACACTTCTGTAAAGAGGGTAGGCAGATACGATTTTTTGAAATTAGATTGAAGCATGACGGAGGCGGTGTGAAAGAAAGATAATTTTTACTATTTTTTAAACCCTCACAGACAGTATCTGTTAAAAAAAAACTAAAAAGAGTGTATTGAAAAACTGTTAACGCGGGCGGAGCTGCGGCGGAAAGCTTGTGTTTTACAGAACCATATTTCGACGAAAAAGCGAACAATTACACGATAATAATAAAAATCAATTAATAATGATATTATAATTTGCTAAACAATTTATGAAATAACAGTATCAACATCAACATATAATTTTACAGAAATAACAGCGAAAAGTTTACGCTTGACCTGCTATCGTAAGTACAATCCATTTACATCTACATTAGTGGCCACTCTAATTTTATTTACGATATCGATTACACTGCGCGTGGAAATATTTAACGTTTTAACACGAACATTTACTGTTATTGAAACTATTTGGATCGCTCTAGGGCAAAATATGGCATCACGTGTAGATTATTTAAGATGCTGTTCGTACAGTAGCCAGCACATGCGGCTTTGACCTTGAGAGCGCCCGTATTCCGTAGCGGTAGGGGTGAATTTCTTAGTGCGAATGTCCAACCGCATTTGCTGGCTTCTGTCGTCGTGAATACTAATAAAATTCACAAATCTATATTTATATAATTTGCTGTTCGTTTGTTTTGTTAAACTCGAGAACGGTTGAGCCGATTTAGCTGAATTTGGTTTTGTATTTTTATAGACCAGGGAAGGTTTGAACAGAAAGAAAATATGGAAAAAATTCGAAAAAGATACTAAAAACGACAATTTCAAAAACAACGCAGACGTACCTGCGATCGGACTGCTAGTAAATTAATGGGAATTGGTAAGTTTTACGAATCATTATTCCCATAAGAAAATAACTATTATCAAAATAGATTCCTTACAAAAGTTAATAACAAACAACAAATAAAAAAAAAATTCCTTCAAGTCTTATCAAGTTAAAAGAATTTTTTTTTATTAAACCATTAAAAACATTTTTGAATTACGACCGGAAAAATAACAGGTAAAAAGGAAAAAAAAACATACAGGAAAGAAAAAATAATTCGTAACATTCGATTAGTTTCCTCATGACAGCCATTTATTTTCAGCAAATAACAGACAATGTCTTTACACAAGCACACTGAGTTTCGATGTGGCGAACACAATTTCCTCCGATGTTTATATTTTTTAAATTAACTTAAAGAACGAAATCCACGTAAAAAAAAGAAAAATAGAAATCGTACCATTTTCGACAAATGACAGGCAATGTCTCAATACAAGTACATGAGGTCTCAGAATGTGACGATCACAATTTCGTCCGAAGTTATTTTGTTGCAAATACTTTTATTTCGTACAGCAAGCAAAAAAATAAATCGTACCATTCGATTAGTTCCCTCATGACAGCCAGTTATTTTCAGCAAATAACAGGCGATGTCTCAATAAGAGTACATGAGGCCTGGGTATGTGACGAACACAATTTCCTCCTATGTTATTTTCTGTCGCAAAAATATGACGGATGAGTGTTCACCTTATATTCGCACAAACATACATTCCGTTGGAGTGCTATTTGATGCGGTGTTGCCATGTCTCTCGGAAAATATTTATAAAAAGTAAAAGCAAACTAAAGCCGGGTCACAAAAATTAAAAATCGATCTACCATGTGTTTTTGAAGTTTCTAGCAAGAATGGACACAACATAGCAGAGACAAAAAGCTGGTTTTTATTTTTTCCGTCGAGCTTTAACATTTTTTTTTGTTCAGTGTTCAAAAGGCAATCGAAAAAAAAAAGATAGAATAGTGCAGGATAATGAAACAGAAAAAGAAGTCATAAATACTACACTACATGACGATAAAACTACAATTTTAACAGATTATGAAAATACTAAACAAGTCACTCTACTAACACAAGCGTAACTTTACAAAAAAAGTGCACGTACTCATCTGGCAGCCCAAACCGCAAAAACCACAATTTACCGCTTCGAACGAACAAGTGAGTTTATGAATGAGTGAACTAATGAATAACTTTTAATCCGCCGAATGAATGGAACGTGCTGGCTGAATACTTTTATTTAATCAAAGCGGTTTTTTGTTCCAAACTTGAAACCCTTTTTCGGAGCGAATGAGTTAAATTGAAGAGTATTCGTCATTTTGCGAACACGTGGATTAATTGTCTGCTGTGTTGAGTCAATTAGTTCTTATTCGAACACTTTTGACCTTCCAATAAGCATTTAAATTAAATACTACGCGACAAATATACAAAAGGCATATTACTGAAAATACATGGTCAACAAAAGTTGGGAAACAAATGTAAGATATATTTTTTATTTAGATTTTCAAGATGAAGTAATTTAAATAATCTTAAGTACTAAATTAACGTATAAAGAAATATCGAATCCGAAAACAAGATCTTACTTGTTTAAAATTGAAAGCTTAAGTTTGAAATTTATACTAAAACAAAATAAAACGTGCTATTTAAAATAATTGTCGTCGTCGTTAACAGCTCATATATGTCCCCACCGAGGACAAATAATTAAATAAATATAATTTTTTAAGAATACCGAAATATCTTTAACCTTAGAGTATGCCTACCATTCTTTTTTTTATTATACTCTAAGATCTTTAACTTTCTTTAAGTCTCTAAAGCGTTACTGGGTGAAACTCCTTTACCGGTATAAACTTATTCTTATCACTACAAACATCGAACACCTGTTATCAGCTACACACCGCAACTTTATTTACACATTTAGGGTCGGAACATTTCACCGGTATCGTAAACTTGGCTGTATAAAGTACATCAACAATGTTGTACGGATCCGGTGTAATATAGCGATCCTAATCTGCCTTAAGTCCTCCCCAGAGGACACGGGGCTCATAAATGACTTAGGGTTGTGACAAACCAAAATTATCTTTAACAGCTCATAAATATGACCCTACAGAGGGGCTCGAGCCTGAATAGGCCTCAGTCGACCACACTGGCTCACTGTTAGACTAAGGTATCTCTTGATCGGGAGATGTTGATACCCAGTTTCTTAAAACTTATGAATGTGTAAAATATTGAGCCCTAAAGGTAGCCGTTCGAACCGAGCGTCAGCGACACTGAAGCTGCGACACAAAAAATGATACTGGACTCTAAGGTGATGTATTTAAGGTGGACTTTGGAGGCATGCGACAGTGACGCGAGTGACGCGGCGTTACCGGTGTCTGTGTCATCGCGCCAACTCACTTCTGAGTAAATTCATTCTTAAATACATCATCTTAGAGTCCCTTTTTCGTGTCGCAGCGTCAGTCTCGGTTCGAACGGCTACCTTAAGGCGGGTTCTTCTTCACAGCAGCGCACGCACATTGCGCGAACCTGCCAGTTATGTTCAAACTGATATCGCATCGCCTCTTTTACATTGTTTGATCTCTTTTTCATTGCTTAGACTTGTACATTGTTTGAGACGAGAGCCGGTCTTGGTTTGAGCAAATATTATTTCTTAACTTCAGAAATGACGTGATTAAGTGTTCTATGGGAGCTCATAATGATTTTTTTTTGTTAATACAAGCAAGTCAAAAAAAATTTTCAAAAGGAATAAATCAGTATGAAATAATTAATTAAGAATAGCTTATACCCATTAATTTCAATTAACAATCCAAAATCTTTCTTTATTCCGACCTTTTTAATTATTTTGATACAAAAGAAAAAGGAAACTAAAAGATCTCCGAAATGGCTCATTTTAAATTAATGAAATGATACAATTAAGAACACAAGAAGATTTTTTAGAATTTTCGCTCTACGGATTAAAGTATAAAAAAAGTCTTTTATATTTAGCGTTTATAATCCGCCCTAAGTCTCGCCCACCCTAAGGACAAAGGCTCGTGAAAGACACGGGTCAGGGCTGTCAAAATATTAAAATTATGTACAAAATACATTTTATATTAACCAAAAATAAAACTGAAATTAAAAACGGACAAGGGTTGAAATCTGAAAAAATAACCTTGCGTATTCATTTTGTATAAAAAATGAAAAGTCGATTATTTTCAGTTATGAAATTTCACCTACGTAGTAGCCTTGTAAAAGTTTTATATTATGCAGTTTTAAATAAGTGTAAAACTAGGAAATTAGTTCTCGTTTTTAACTGAATAGGTGATTTAAGAAGTAAGACTATATACATTTTTTCATTTTAATCTCAAAATGACTAAGGTCGTATGATGCATTTGTATGCACAAGCTAAGAATGCACCTACATTAATTAAACTCTTTAAATTACTTACACTTCATCAACAATATGTATAAATCAGTAAGATCACATAAAAATTTGAATACAAAAGCCTACGCCGTAGCCGCAAGCAAGCAATCCGTAGCAGTTTCTACAAACGCGTAGCAATATCGTAGCAACAACGTAAGCGCTACGCGGTTTAATATTTTTTTATAATAATAATAATAAATCAATTTATTTCAGGCAATATTTACATAAAGATGTTAATTATGTAAACAGAGGCCCATATCATAAATACCTTACAGACTAACATACATATTTTATACTATATCTAAGCAAACACTAAATCACTAAATCACACAAAGTTTCGGCGTGTGCGGTAGGTCGGCGGGCAAGCGTCCTCGGAATTTCCGAAACACGACACCCTGCGGCCAGAAGTCCTCCTTCAGAAAGGTTGGGAGGTGATGAGTGGGTACTCTCACCAAATACGAATTAAAACTCGTCCTATGGCGAGGCACCAACCGCTCGACTCTCAACTTGAAGTTAGACTTCTTCTGGACGTATTCTACGACATCCTCTGCCTTCGTAGACCAGTGCAGTCGGGACACATACAGCGGCGTCGAAGGCACGGCTGGACGCAGCAGATGGTTCGGCTCGATCGGAGCGGTGCCAGAGATGTTACGGCAGGATGGCTTCTTCTTCTTCCTCTCCACTTTAGTGAAGCCTTCCTCATCAACCTGGTTCTTTCTTGGCGATGTCGCCTGCTTGCAAGCAGGGTCGCTCCGACTCATCTTTTTCTCTCGATTGGGCCGCTTGTTTAGTGCGGTAGGTGCAGCCGCGGCGGGGGCGGGCGCGGTCCTCGTGACAGCAGCGTAAGCACGCGGCGGACACACGACCGCAGCCGGACTCGACGTCATCTGCGGGGCCGGGGAGCGGGCGGCGGGGCTCGCTGCGACGCGCGATTTGCGCACCTCAGCAGAAACCGACGGCGACGACAAACTGCTGATGCAGTCAGTTTGTGCGCCGCGACGTGTGTTTACATTAGAGGTCTCCGTCGACCTACTTACAGAGTAATTACGTTTCAACGTTAATAACTCTGCACGCAGATCTCTAACAGTAGATTCAGAAACCTCTAATTTAAACTGTACCTCGGCCAAGCCAGCTTTCAGGGTGGTGATGTCCTTGAGCAGCCTGGTGACGTCAACGTGATCGAACGTGACGGGAGGCAGTTTGTGCAACTGCTTCGCCACGAAGGCGGGCACGTCGTCAGGATCAGTTGACTTCAGGAGATTAATAATGTCCTGAAGACTTCTCTCCCCCTTTTCATCCCTTCTGCGGGTGGGCATTTGACCGGCCTTGTCAAGGGTCTCGTACAGCAGCACCTTGCTCTTGCGAATCTCATCTTCCTTGAAGTTTGACTTGCAGATCTGCAGGATGCTGAGCTCGTCCATGGTGTCGATGGCGTGTTGAATAAACGCCAACAACTCGTTGGCTATGAGTTTTTCGGAACTCATTGCGACGGTATTCGGCACCGGCCATACAGCGTAGTACACGAATACAATTGCGGTCAGTGCAGCGAGTGCGCGTCCGTTACCTAGCGCACATCACTGACGACTGACTTTTTAACTTTTTATACAAACTTATTTAGATATTTACAATACAATGCAATGCAATATTCTTTACTGACACCAAAATAAACAGTACACAAGAAACAATTTAATTAAAAATTATTTCACAAATACAACGCGCAGATACAAACTTATCAAATAATTTAGCGGCTCTACCTTCAATAAATTAAAGGATAACATCGCTACAACGTATTAAGACCCCTTGCTTAGACAATGGGTCGAAATAGCCCCTTAAATGCGAGGTTATTTCAAGGGGTAAGGCCCCCGACCCGACAATTCTACAGGTAAATAGTAGTTTAAAGTTAGGCAGAGATCATAACTTGAGGAAGGCTGTTTAGTTTCATAAGTATGTACTGTAAAGCTTCGGTGGGTTGTAAGATTGAAACAAAGAGTATAAGATTTCAGTGTTAGTAAAAACTATTTAAAACTATTTCATTTTCATAGTCATAGTTTAAGATTGCATTAGGAATTAGGATTAAGTTTGGATTAGGAGCACCGACCCACATCAATTCTATCCATGTTTTCATCTCCATCTAAGTGGTTGCCTAGAAGAAATTGCTACCTAAGCAATAAGGCCGCCAATTGTACATTTTCTGTATTATATTTGTATCTGTATTTGTGCAAAAAAAATAATTTCAAAACGAAATGGACTGTTAGAAATTATTCGCTATATACCTAACCTACCTAGTTTTGTATAAAATTACAACTTAAAAAACATATATCATTTAGATACTGACTATTTATTTGTGAGAAATAATAAATACAGCTTCCCCGACTGTATCAATGGAAACGACTTTGTTACCGTTTACCAAAATATAGTAGGCAGAAGGAAAATATAAATTTAGAGCGACAGACACAAAAAAGGCATCTTACGTCGGAAAAAATCTCAATTAAAAGTAAGCTCCATTTCTTTTTAAAACGTTTAAGACTTCACAGACCAATCAAAATCTACAAGACATGACAACCGAATCAAAATCCTCGCAAAAAGTCACACCGATTCTATGTTGTAACATGTTAAAAGTACATTAAGACCATGTCAAAATTTCCGCTGACACAAACTCTACAACTCTTACAAGAGATTGGCTGAAACGCGCCCTTATACGCAATCTTCGGCCATGTCAGATTTATAAGAACATTTTCGGTAAGGGCTTAGTCACAGTAAGTGCATCGAACGCTGCGTTTTTGGACGCGTTTTGCGCGTGATGTTTTTAATTAGGACTAATTACAAAAAAATATCCATGGGATTAGTATGCTTGAAGTGACATCTATTAATTGCAAAAAAATAAGGCAACAGTTTATAATTTGTGGAAATATTCAATTTTTTTAATAAGAGCTTTTTAATCTTTGGTTTACTAATCTTTAATCAGTTACAAAATCTGCGCTACACTCACCTACCATAGTGCACGTTTTTAGTTTTAGGAAATTCCTTTGTCCAACAGTGGCCATCTTTTAGCTTATTGGTCTCTCCTCTCAGTTTAAAAGCTGTGCTCTTGTCGGTAGAAGACCATAAATTCTCTCTTTTCTGCTAGTTGTTTTTTTTTTTGACCTCCTACGTATCCAATCTAATCACAGTTCTACATTTTCCGAGTTATATAAACCGAGTGCCGCTGCATCCTCATGATTTGACGGTCCCGTAGCCTAGTTGGTAGTGCGTCTGCTTCCAAGCACAGGGTCGCGGGTTCGAATCCCGATCCCGCCCAAGGCAAACATTCGTGTTATGAGTACTTGTGTTTGCCTTGTGTCTGGATGTTGTATAATATTTATATATGTATGTATATCAGGAGTCTTACACCCATAGTACAAGTAAGTACCATACAAAAAACGCGTTTTGACAAGCTGCCTAGTTTAGTGTCAGATGGCCGTGTGTGAGATGTCCCAAATATTATTATTATTATCCAAAACGCAGCGTTTCGGCAGTACATTATAACACAGCTTAACTATTATTCGTGAGAGGCGTTCCCGGCTTTCCCTGGCGCGTTGTTCGGGAGCGCTGGCTCGGTAGATTCAGCTCCATTTGTTACATGTGATGGGACATTTTATATCGGAATATTCGGAATCTAATAGGGTTATTAATATTTCACTATATGACAGTGACTGTACATTTAAGCATACAGGGATAGGGAAAGCGACTTTGTTTTATACTATGTAGGGAAGTTGTTGAATTGAAACGACGCGACGTGAGAGGTATTAGGTAATTAACAGCTTGCTTACAACTATGAGCCGGCATGCAATTGTTTGCCTAGACAAATAATTATGAGACGGATGTAACCAGCGGGCTGCGACAGACATATAGAACGCAAGATTTCACAATAATACTTGTTCCTAACTATGCTGTTGTCCTTCTCTTTCGTATTACGCGACCTAAGGCTCAGGTAAAATCCGATTACATCCCATACGCGAAAAGCAGTTCTTTGTGAGATAATCTCCTATAATGACAGGGGAAAAGGATTTCCTTTCACCAATTTTACGAGAAAAGAATTATTTTCACTGAAAATGGATATCGAGAGATTTCGAATAAGAACCTTTTTATCGGAAAATGTGAAAAATGTAGGAATAAGTAACCCCATAGTTGATTCTCTTCTTATAATAAAGTTTAAAAGATTTTAATAAAGAAATTTTGCCCAACCGCTGCAGCATAAGGTTTTTATTTCACGTCCGAACTCAATGTCCTATTCTCGGAATAGCCTATTCTCGAAGTGTCCTTTTCGCAAATTGTTCTTTTCAGTAACAAATACCATTACTTATCACAGGAAATTCCAAAATGAAGAATTTAAAGCTTTTTGACGTTTCAAACATCTTAACGGGCAGGAAATTTAAAGACTAAAGGCCTATTCACCCAGATTCAGCATTTTACTTGCTACCAGTTTGTCGCCACTTCCCTGGCGAGCCGTCACGAGTGGCGAGATTGAAGGTTTCCCTAGCTAGGCACTAATAAAACACACCAGAAACTGTCCAACACTGTTATATTTAATACTAGCTATCCGCCGCGGCTTCGCCCGCGTTAACAGTTTTTCCCGTGGGAATTAGGCATATTCCCGCGTTAAAAGGTAGCCTATGTTACTTAGGGAGAAAGTAACTCTCTAATGGTGAAAGATTTTTTTAAATCGGCACAGTAGTTTTTGATTTTATTCAAACAAACATACACACATACACACTCACACACAATAATACAAATCTTCCTCTTTATAATATTAGTATGAGTATGATTTATTTACAAGGTAAACGATACATTATAGACTTGGCGGTTTAAATTATATTTATAGTAATATTTTACAAAAATACACAAATTAGAAAAAATCGATCGTCAAGGCTGGCAGTCAAGGGAAAATGAGCGCCAAAATCAGAAAAAAAAACTGAAGAACAACGGACGAAGATGACGAAAGAATTCCTAAATTGAATATTTGAATTGAGACGAGAAAGAAATGGAATTTGAAAAGAAATGGAAAAGGAGTTGAGAAAGGTTGCAAGGCACCTAGTTCGTTACAAGTTTAATTACTACATAGTATAAAACAAAGTCGCTTTTTCTGTCCCATGTCCCTCCCTTTGTACGCTTAAATCTTTAAAACTACGCAACGGATTTTGATGCGGTTTTTTTTAATAGATAGAGTGATTCAAGAGGAAGTTTTATATGTATAATACATGCATAATATGCTTAAGGATAACCCACAATAACCATTTTCCCGTGCGGAGCTGGGGCGGGTCGCTAGTATTAAATATTTTACGACATACGGGCGGTTCAAAACGTCCAGGATATTTATCTAGGATTGAGCATGGCAACCCGCTCGTAAATATGAAGATCACATCTTCGGTAAACGTTTTATTGTGTACCCTCAAACTCGGCCCTGAATTCTGATACGACATGTAAGGGTGGTCACCCTGTCTGCACTGACTGGAAACACAAAATAAAAAGTTTCCAGAAAGTCCACTCCCGCCATTTTGAAATTAACTAGGTAAACTTGGTTGACTCCCTAGGGTTGCTACTGTACGAGTACCTACTACTTCTGAAATAGAACAGGCAGTTTAGGTGCTTTATGTTTACACTGATACCACAGAAGAAAATAATAGTACTAACCCGTACAAAAAGGACACTCACCCCCCCGCGCCAAAATGAGTTCCCCGCCCGATATAGCGCCCCACGCCCCGCACCCCGCAGGCACCGCGGGACTCCGCCGGTGGTGTTCGGGGGTGTTTTACATAGCGCCTAGCGCCATTGACTTGTAGTTGATATTCAGTTGTTATTCAAAAAGAAGTAACTTGTCAAAACGCGTTTTCTGTATGGAGTGACCGCCCAGTGCCGATACATCAATTCGTTTACACATTCATCTTATAGTATAGTTAAAAGTACTTTAGATAAATTGCTCGTTAAGGGGCGATGTATGAGAGTTAATACTCGTACGCAACTTGTAACACTGATTGCTTTTGCTCTCTATATGACAGCTTGCTTGCTTGTTTCGCGGCACTTCTTAAAATATCTCGCTCACTTTACTATATTTATTTAAGTACTTACCAGAATCCATTGCTTTTATCAAAAATATATAGTCTGTTTCATATAAATCCGGACAAAAGTTCATTGACCTCTTTCTTTTCTTGAAAGTTATTAAAAATAATGCAACGCCAAAATGTCTGGCAAGGTCACACGCTCACCCCACCTTCTACTACGGTATGCCAAATAAAGTATTTTGCGATAATTTCCTATAGTTTTATCGTATCGTTTGAAAAATATGTGCGCATTGTATCTGCATACGCTTGCGCGTCAATGACCTTTCGTCCGGATTAATATGAAACAAACCATAATACCTATCTCTACCAGGGGGGTTCCACTCGTGAGAATAGGTATGACGGGCGAAATATCGCCCCGGCCGATGAAAGGCAGGGCTAGCTACATCAGTACGCGAACAGTCGCCGGGCGCGCGTGACGCGTCGTTATTACGCGCCGCTCCGCTCGCTCAAATTACGAAAATGACTTCACAACAATACGACAAATGCTGATGTGTTTATGGATGCAAAAATAAAAGGAAAAGGACTGGATCGGATGTCTTTTTTAGATCTCTTTTCTTGTCCTCATAATTTTCTCTGACAAACCTACAGTAATATTATGACGTATTTTCATAAACTAAAGTACTTACCTACCTACTGACGAGTAAATATAGTTTGCAAACATTATAATACGAGTAATACTATTACTTAGTAAATAGTAGTAGCATTGGTTTATTTGAACCATCATTTGTTTGAGTAAAAGGTAGGTACCTTATAGGTTAATAAATCAGATGTTTTATTTTCTCAAAGACGACAGCCCTAAAGGTGTTAGTAGAGTGGCAAAAGAGATAGCGCAACGCGAGAGAAAGAAATGCAGCAACTTCGTTTTTTCGCCTAGCGCCGTGCGATCTGAATTGCACTTTATTATAACGGAGATAGGGTTGCAATTTATTTGAATTATGTCGCCTAGTGGAGCTTCTGTAGGGACTACTATTTGGTATTCTGTGTCTCTACCCTGTCATCCGCCAAATCAAACACCAGTAGACATACCTGAAAAGACATAAGACGTAATATTAGATACTTTACATATTACGGAAAATATTTGGCGCCCCGAGGCGGGGACATAGTGAGAAAGTGTGCGAATGCGAAAGTGTGCGAACGCTCCCCAACACTTCCGTTCACGCAATCATGTTTGACATAGGATGTCACTTTATTGAGAGTACTGGCGGCGACACAAGTTTTTTCCTTCGTGTCAAAAGAATAAGTTTTTATATAAATCCAAAGAAATGTGTATTATACTTTTTAAAACTTTGTTTTCATAACTATTAAGATTTAAAACGGTATATTTACCGTGGTATTTGTTTTGTGTGAGTGCCCGATATTTCGATGCAGTTGCATGCATCATGATCACGGGACGACTGAAGAGAAATTGTGGGGGGGCGGATATGGGCAAACTATCTATGGGCTATCGGGCACTCACACAAAACAAATACCACGGTAAATATCCCGTTTTAAATAATAATAATATGTATTTATTTGGTTTGTGACGAACATGTGATGGTATTTATCTATCCATTTAAAGTTTTTAGAAATAATATGTAAGTCTATACATAAAAATAGATGTCTATCAAATTATGCTAATTGTAAGTACCTACATACAACAAGTTATGAAGAAGTTTGAAGAAAGAGGAATATGCACCGAGAAATTAAACTGGTTGTTTATCCGCAACATAGTGGTAGGTACTCATGAAACTGAACAACTTTCCCCAAGGAACATAGGTTGAAATCTCAAAAAATTAAAATTCAACTTGTCATGCAAAGTGGCCGTTTCCGAAACTGACCTCAACCAATGTTCCTTAGGAAAGTTATTTAGTTTCATGAGTACTACCACTATGTTACGAATGAATAACCAGTTAAATTTAACGGTGTAGAGTACCATCTTTTTCAATTAAGTCTCAGTGATAAAACGTAAAAATTACTTTTCGGTTAGTATTTGTATATAACTGTACACTTCAATTTACCATCCACGCTGTAACCCCCTATGGAATAAGCGTACGTTTTACGGAATCAGCTGTTTTCGGCTTTGTGCTGACAAAATGCCATCTTATATTCCTGAATGAGATATAGTTTGTGACATGCTTGTAACCTAGTTGGTAAGTAAGTAGCATGCCTGTTTACGAAGCGTAGTTTGTCACGAGTGACAAGACATAGTTTTGTCGTGTCTACATCCTATTTTTATTCCAGGATATTGTGTGATATTGCAGGGTATCACATTATTACCTTTAAAGTTTCCTTTAGTTTTTTTATAGACAACATACAAGGCAAACAGAAATAGTTTAGTAAACTTTAGTAGTTTAGTATAGTTTAGTCCCTACTAATATTATAAATACGAAAGTAACTCTATATGTCTGTTTGTTAGGCTTTCACGCCAAAACCACTGAACCGATTTGAATGAAACTTGGTACAAAGATAGAATAGAGCTTGGGGAAGAACACAGGGTACCCTTTACCGCGGGAAAATACCCCATTCCCATGGGAAAACTGTTTACGCGCGCGAAGCCGCAGAGCCGCAGAGCGCAATTATACGAAGTGACGGGGGCGTTGAAGCTTGACAAGATTGGGTGGTTTTTATTCCAGAGAAGAGAAATAAATGTGAAACGAATGATGAACGCCCACACATTCCGCCCACAAGTCTAACCAATTACATTTCTTTCTTTTTTTCAACGACCTTACTACCCACTCGATAAGAGCGAAGACTTCAATGGAATGGAAATGTCAATAAATCTGTAATTAGTGTCTTAGGTTTACCGTTTATTAAAGTAAAATAAATAAAGGGAAGATTCCCAAATTCACTTACTACCGGCGATTTTTAACACCCCAAGCATTCAATTACAAACATTAAACTTTAAACCATTCGCAAATTAGACTTAGCGCAATTTAGACATTCCGCAACTTGTACGGTTTCTTCGTACGGTAAACCAAACAAAAATTCACCTAAAGGTAAATAAGCAGTCCATTTCATTTGAGCTTCACACACACGCACACACACATACAAAAGCCGTCCGAAATCCTAATGTTTTTATCCGAGCAATATCCAAAAGACAGAACCTTCAATATTTACATAAAAGGGGCTTTCACAGTAACCCAAACGCGTCTCGGAATAACACACCGGCAGGTAGCAAAAAGGTTCCTAATTATATCGCACACATTAAAAGGAATATAATCCAGGAGGTCGCTACACTTTTGGTAAGCATAGATTTAACTTGCTCAGCAATTAGCCTCCGTCATAGAGTGGTCAATCGGAATTATTATAGGATAACTCGCGTGTCTATCTGTCCGTTCGTGCGTCTGCGTGTGTCTGCAGCACTGTGTGAACGGGCTTCTGTTGCGCGGTGCTGCAGACATATCCGGTGAGTGGCAGCCTTTAGAGTCTGTTATTTTTTGAATATAGTTTTCGCCACAAAGGTTTAACTAAAACATGACAAACTAGCGACCCGCCCCAGCTCCGCACGGGAAAATGGTTATTGTGGGTTATCCTTAAGTAAAATGCATGTATTATACTTAAAAACCTTCCTCTTGAATAACTCTATCTATTAAAAAAAAACCGCATCAAAATCCGTTTAGTAGTTTTAAAGATTTAAGCATACATAGGGACATAGGGACAGAGAAAGCGACTTTGTTTTATACTATGTAGTGATGGGGCTATTCGTACTAAAAACGCTGGCTAAAACTAATGCTGTTGGTTCCACTACTATTTGGTATTCTGTGGTTCCACTACCAAAATAGGACCATAAGTAGGTATTTGAAAAACCAGGTGGAGTCACTAGTGGAACCTAGCGGTGGAACGCGTCTGTCACAGCCCACATACTCGTAAATGTTTTCTTTTAAACTACTGTACTGTAGTCCAGTCACTGTATGGCGAAAGGGATATTTTGCGAAAAAGACGTTTTGCAAAAGGGACATTTTAGGATGAAACAAAGTGTACCGGTGCGCGTACTTATAAATATCCTATTATTTGAAATAGAGCATAAATTTCTAATAGATTTTCCGGGATTCGTTTTTTTATAATCCTATGGGCAAGGTTTTCCAGGTTAACCTGGAAAGCCACACAGCCCACCCCACAAAGCCTGGTGTAAGAATTTAAGACTTCTGAAATGGCTCGACATCTCTAAGTAAAGATCTATTCTGTCTTTTTTTTTCAAATGTTTCGTCCCAGTTACTATTTTGAGGTAAGGAATCCTAAAAAAGCGTGTCTCTTATATGCCCCAGCTCTTAGTCTAGAAGCTTAAAGTAATATTTACGCTGTGAATGTACGTGACACATTTGCTGAAGACCTCTAGTCGTGTCAAGGTCGGTCGGATGAGTGAGGTTATACCTTTATGGACATACGACATGTGTTTATTAAAATATTGTTAGCTTGTTTGGTTTTAGTTAAGTCACTAAGTTATGTTGTTTTTTTCCGAAGGTGAAAGGAAGGTGCTTATCGTCACCCGGATGAGAACCTCTTAAATGCTTTCAAAAAATCTTTTACAGGAGACACAAAAAACTACCTACTGAAAAAAAAGTATGATAGGTAAATAATAATTCTGTAGTTTTTTAGTTACTATATGATTATCTTTAGAGCTTTAAAACAAATGCGTAAATTTTATAGTGTAAACACTGCGCGTTTTTTTGTCCAATTTGTAAAAAAACTAATTTTACAAGAGCTGTCCTTTACGAGGTTTTCGCAGCCGGGTGACGTTATGGAGGCCTCAGGGTGGCAAAGTATTGGGCAGCAAAAAATTGAAACTAGCCATCGACACGACAGAAGAAGAAGATGGGTGACACACAGCTGATATACTCTTACATACATATATAATTATACACACATACAGACACAAGGCAAACACAAGTGCTCATCACACGAAGTATTGCCCTGGGCGGGATTCGAATCCCTGTGCTTCGAAGGCAGACGTACTACCAACTAGGCTCACTATCATAAGTGGTCTAAATTACCAAAAATAGTGTAAAGTTATCCAAATTGACTGAATAAAATTGTCTTTGTAATTTGCACTGTCGTGTACACGAAATAAGGCCCAGGGCGTTGCAGGTGTAATTTTACAAGCGACATCAAACTTTACCATCGCTCGTTTAGCCAAAAGCTAGTAACAACGACCCGGTACAGCATTAACAGTAAAGAAACTAATTGTGTAAAGTGAAGGATCTTGTTCATGTCAGTTTGACAGTCTCTTGTATAGCGAGCAGCACCCGATGCTACGCTCATTCAGAACTGCCACGGACGGTTTCTTGGCTGCAAACTTTAAATTATGATGACACCGAAAATTTTATAGAAGTCATTGTCTAATTTGGAATTTCACATTCACTTTAGACTAATATGTATAATACAATGATCTGAAACCACACTCACAGACACGCTCAGACACACACACTCGCAAACAAACACACACACATACAATTGCTTTCAATTTTATCTTTTGTTATTTTTATTTTTTAATAGATTTTACAATTCACAATCTACGAGTATATTAAAATTTCTTGTTTGTATGAACCTAAGTGGAGGCCTGGAGTCCGAAATCACAGGGAATCCTAGTTTAGGCTCCAGCTTTTGCAAATATTATAAATTCTTGTAACTAGATTATAAGTATAAATAAAATAAAAAAATAAAAATTGTATAATTTCAACAAAATACATTATAACATCTGTATTGTTGTCGGCATCACCTTTTAGGTATGTAAGATACCTGTGCCAGGTAATACCGCTCTTGCTTTTACTTAAAAGAAAATAAAATAATTAAGTACAATGTTGCCTGCTTCTAAGTGACAATTTTTAAACAAATTTTTTATTTGTTTTTGTTTTCCTTTGTATGTATACCAGATCTTAATTTTTTAAAGAAAATAAATATATTACTTACTTACTGTATAACCAAGTGATACTACATTTCGTAGCTTCTGCTACGTAATTGCTACGCCGTAGCAGTGGTCTACGGAAGGTCTACGCCCAAGAGAATCCTCCAACTTCGCAGACCGACAAGGATAAATGAGCGTGGCCTATAAAGAAACTTACACCTTGCTTCTCGCTGACGTCGTGTTTAACAGACTCTTGCAGAGCGACGTTTGGACGAGGAATTACTGATTCGCGAAATGACCAATAGTTTATAAATGACAAATTCTTGAAATGTACAATTCTATAAAAGACTGATGCTACAAATAAGTGACTCTACAAATGTTTTTATAGAAGCGAGCAGCATCCGAGGCCAAGTTCTTACAGGCCCTCGAAGAAGTCGTTTAAATGCATAATGTCCATTTTGCAAATTGTCAGTCCCGTGGTGAAAAAATACCCAATTGGCATAAAATGTAGTTTATAAATTGTCCAGAGGCAAAATGTCCAATAAGGAATATGCATGATTTTTTTACACCACTGATAACCAAATATGAAAGGATATTCTAAATATAAAAAAGACGTAGGAGTAAAATTTGTTGTATTCGAGTAACTATTACAAAAATAACGGGTCATGGTCTGCGTAGTTACGGTATGACGTCATAGTTATATGACGTCGTAACCACAGACAGTAAAATTGTATGAAGTTGTTTTATTATTTAGGGTAGTTAATACAAGGAAACATGAGCTTTATGTCTGTACAAATAGAGTTCCTTTCTTTGTTATAGTTGTACTAGAATAATAGTGTGTTCTGCATTAAAAATATGAATGAATTAGAAATTAAACTAGCATTTCTCATGTATAACATGTCTGTGACTTTTATTAACTTCACCTTATAAGTATATTTATTTGTATATAAAAAGGGAAAAAAGAAATTGACGCTAGCAAGGTTTCTTCGACATTTTCACCACTTTTTAAAGGAAATTTGAAGCCAAACCAAAAACAATTCCTCGAAATTTCAGTTGACAGATGGCATTTTTTTTTCATATGAAAATAGCTATTTTTTAAACTTTTTTTTGGCCATCAGCTTTTTATTATGAAAATGCACAAAATGTCGTCATTCATATTGATATTCTCTTGAATTTTCCATACTAAAATACGTTATACTATGACACTTCATAACAACACTTCATTTTTATTAGCCAGAACATAATCTTTTTAATATTGAAACTTTTAGGTAAAGTAAAAGATAAAACACATTTATTAAAAAAAAAACACTGTAAGAAAATAAAATAATCAATAAATAGGTAAATACTCGATCGTGATGCATGGCGTAATGGAGGGGAGGCCTTTGCCCAGCACTGGGAAATAAAATAGGCTACAAAAAATATATGTTTTCAAATGTTTTTGTATGGTCATCTGCATAGTTATATACTGGCCGAGATTTTGTTCCTTATTCAATGTAAAAAACGGTAAAACCAAAATTGATAAGCTTAGCGTACTCCTAATTATACGATAATGAGATTTTCCTTGCGATAAAAATAGACTTTGTGTTGATTCAGTTGCCAATAATTTCAGCCAATATCATCAAAAGCTCAAAAAATAAAAGAAAAACAAACACGCAATAGTTTTTGTTCACAATACTGATATTAAAATTGGTTTAGGGCAAACAGATCTATTACTTTTAAGCAAATCCATCTTGTCGAGAAACCTTCAATTGTCTGATTCATTTCATTCAATATAATTTAATTTGTCTGTCTGTTATCAAACATCTATTCACAGTTTGAGTATTGGATTTGTTAGAATAGAACTTTATCCCGTTGGGCTAATAGGGATGAGAAATGGGAATACAGAATATCGATACATTTTTTGTTTACCTTTTTAAACTGGAGTCGATGCGATGATATGTTTTAGACTTTATCTATAATATTCCAATTTTTCTCGTGGTCAAAGGCTTGTAATCTAATCTGACCTAAAGTTCATAAGACATACTTTCACAAGTTTTACATTAACTGTAGCCTTTTATAGAACGAATAAATACAAAGCAAATAAATAGCATTTTAAAAATAAAACGGTGTCAGTAACGAATGACATAGTTTTCAGAAGATCATTTTTATACGGCTGTATTTTCTTTGCTAAAATGTACTCGATCACTGCGTTTATATGCAAAAAAGAATGTTTCATTCATAAATTGTAAGACATAAGCAAACAAACACCATGAAACGGAAAGAAATTTGATAAACGACCTTAAAATCATAGTCGATAATGTTTTTCATTAATCTCTCAGAGAATTATTTACGCCACACGCGCTTCGAGTGCCATATCCAAGCGTAAAACTATAATTTATGCACTTAATTTATGTGAAAGCCTTGAAAAATAAATAAATCAAACAACTAAACATTTTTCAGTGATTGTATGAAAAACTAGTTTTGCATAAAAATAACACGTACTTTTTTTCCTAGTCAATTTACACAATTTTTGGAGATCCGAGTAAGTAAATAATGTTAAAATAGTTGGGTACTGTTACTTATTTTCTCTGTGATATCCCATATATAAATATAACTGTTCTTAAAAAAATAAGAATCAATAATATCCCTAAAATATTTTTTTGTTTAATTGGATAATTAGATTTTCGCCCCGCGGTTCCGCTAATTTTTCCCGTGGAAATGAGTTATTTTCTCGCGGTAAAAGGTAGCGTATGTTTATTCTATCTTTATACTAAGGTTTATTAAAATCAGTTAAGTAGTTTCGGAACCTATTCAATGCAAACAAACAATAAAAGATTTCTTCTTTATATATTAGTAAAGAAATTATATATTAGATTAGTAAGTAGTACCTGAAAAACTAGTAAGTGGTTTTGCAGTTACAATGGAGCAAGATAGCAAGAGAGCCAAGCTTATGACGTCATAGATACAAAAATAAAACTGAAATTCCAAATTAAAACTGAAAATTAATAAAACATATTCCATTCCAATAATTATGCTATCTTAAAATTGAATATCTCAGAAACATTCCACATTCTATGGACATATGAAAAAAATAACTTTTATCGACATTGGTTCTGGACATCACTATTCGCGCTCTCCCGAATCCCACGTTGGAAGTATCGACCATCATCGTTCCGAATTTCGAGTAAACAAACGCTCGGAAACGAAAAATTTACATGTGGTGCTTTTCAAACTGTCAGCGAAACGTGTTCGGCAACATTTTATAAATAGTAACGTTTTGTCGTTCGCTATGAAATGGTACCGTGTGGTTTTAGTATAAAGAATACCTTTAGGTACTTCTTAAAGGTTAAAATAATAAAAAAAAGTCGTGATGTAGATTAGAAATTCAAAAACTTTATAAGAAACGTACATTAATCACATCACATAATAATAAACTGAAAAAAAAAGCAAACTAAATTATTTTACACAAGTTAGTTCGTAACCGTAACCTACATATTTTTTTATTTTAATAACACTCAAGAAAAGGAGATAAAAAATTGTTTATTAAAGTAGGTACATACCTTAACTAATACCACCTTTATTTCCACGTAATAAAGACTATAGATCAGACTATCACATTCATCTGTCGCCAAAATTCACTATCCACCTAATAATACACCAAATTAGAATTCCGCAAACGGCTTGGATAAAACCTTTATACAAATAAAGGTCCCATCTCGGCTCGTCCTAAACAAATACTGATACGATCGTGATTCTGTATATATGTGAACTACTTAAATCTTCTTTAAAAAATTATAACCGACGTTAACAGCGTTATATTATTTAAATATATTTTTTATCCTAGAAATAAAGGCAGACCTTTATTCGTGAATCTATAACAATAAAACTGTAGAGGTCGAAAATCTGTACAAAAAAATGCTAAAATTCAGGGGGATGTAAGAATCAATGTAGAACATCCAGATTTTATTCAGATTTTTTGTTATTCTGTTCGTACGGGCTAATCTCCAAAACTGTTGTCAGTTATATCCCCCGGTCAACATCTTAGATACTTTGAATCGCGGAAAATTAAAGAGTTCCCGTGGGATAGTTAAATATTAAGAAAAGTCGAAAAACATTGCGGGAGACAGCTAATATAAAATAAACAAACTTCCCAACCATCGACAACTTTGGTATTTAATGTTCTCCGAAAATATCCCGTTGGCTTTTGACAAATCGTCTCTTTATTTTCATACTGCGTAAAATACAAAGATTCTACTACCCGTACAATATCACATACAATAGGTAAACAAATTGTGCCACTAGAAAAGTTCGTTATACCTAGTCTAAATGCTCAGAAAATAAATGAATTGACATTTCAAATACGAGGAGAGAGAGTAGAGTAAAATTTATTTTTGCAACACAATATACTGACACAACAAATATATTATCTATAGTACAAATAATAATAAACTAACAACCAAAATGTAAAACAACTATAAAACTAATCGTTCCTGCTTCAAGATTCACCACTATTCTACAACTTGAAAATTAATAGATAACTAACAATAGACATATTTTTACAAAGTCGGTTAAATTGATTTAAAGTTAAAACTGTACCGGCCTGTACAAATAGCGATTTCTATGAGAAATATAGGAAGTTTTGGAGTAACGATACCGAGGGGTGGGGTAGAGTCTTCCACTCCCCCGCAAGTCCGGTGAAGCTTGATTGGTCGTACCATTACGACACAAGCATAGGCATAGGTCAATTAAAAAAAAAAAAGAAAAAAAAAACGATACCGAGGGATTTGTTAAAGATAAATAAAATATTTATTTCAACACCAGTAAAGTATAGCATGTAATCATTAGAACAATGGAGGAGAGGGTTATGCTTGCAGTTTCCCTGAACGAACGAATCAGGAATTATGAGATCCGAAGACGAACCAAAGTGACCGGTATAGCCCGAAGAATCGCGGGGCACCGATGGCCGTTGGGGCACAAAGGTTCTTGAATGGCCACCGCGCACCGCACTAAGTGTGGACTTTGCAAGGTGGACCGATGTCGATTTGGTGAGGGTCGCAGGAACCGTTGACCAGGTCAAGCAGAACCGAGGGGAAGCAGTGTAATGTCCCGCAGTGGACGTCTACATACTGAAATGGTTTGAATAACTACAGAAACAGCTTCGGAAAGCCGTCAGTCCCAGTTACTATCTACGGATGTAATAGTTACATGAGCTATTTCAGAAGCTATAGGCGGCTCAATGATTCTGACACCAGGGTTTGTGAGATAGGTTAACCTCTAAACCTACACGCTAAGTGAACTACAGAAAAGTTATTTGATAACCCTAGTTACTTTAAGATAATATTCCTTCCTTTTATCATTTCAATTGTTGGTTTACTCTTCAAAGTGGACGGTTAAACTAAATTATTACGATCCATTGCCGTTTAGTCACGCTACGTGAAAGTCTATTTACTTATTTAGAAATCAATCGATATCATTGTGTGCTGATCGATTTTGTCGTAATAATTTATAGGTTAGGTCCACATTTGAGCAGTGTATTTACCTTTCCAAAAGTCAAAAGTCAAACAGTTTTTATTCGAAGTAAGATTTTACTAATCACTTTTCGACGTCGAGGCGAGTTCACAATTTGGCTGTCTTCTGTGGAGAAGAACTCGCCGGAAGAAACTCCACAGGCGTTGCATCTTAAATTATTATTTTTAATTTTATAATTTAAAATTAACCGACTTGGTAGGTATTACATGGATCTCACAACTTTTTACGGTAGAAGAACTGAATTGCAAGACTTGGTTTTTTTACAAGTTGTGTTTTTGATGGCATCATTTATTTATCGGAGTATCGGCAGACTTCAGAACATGACAAACATACATCCTCTTTACCCTTTTATTTCCAGGGATATTTGCGTTAAATTGGAAGCTACTTACGCCTGACAGCGCCCACATCACATCATTCGAGCAGGGCCGGCGACAGTTAGTCCATAAAAAGGGGCTACTCTATGCAAAATGGCGCCTCCGCCGTTCGTTACAATAACATAATTTTAATGAACTATTGATTAAAATAGATATTCATTTTAGTCTCGGACATCTTTTTAAGTGAAATAATTTATTTGTGTTGAGATTCCGCTCTTTCTAAAACCTACAAAATATCTTTTCCAGTATTTCCCACCAGAGTTAAAAGATAACGCGGACTTACATCCATCAAGGTAAAATGCTAGTATAAATAAATAAATATACATTAAATTCTTAGTTCAAAGCATAATGTAGTCACTAAACAAATCCCGCCTTGACATTTTGTGACAATTAGAATAGCCTGTTCCTAAAACCGACCCTGTCCATATTCCATAGAATAGATCGCACAATATCCCGCTATCTCACAAACCAAACATGTTACACGCGTTATATTAAATTCCACCGAGTTATCGATGTGTGTAACACTGCAGATACGTTACGGAAATATTCAAATCACTTCTTGGACGACAATTTTTTAAATTAATATCCCTTAATCTTAATAGCATAATAATTAATACATTCGATTAGAAAATTTCGCCACATTCATAATAATACAAAATCAAGATATTGGCCATAGAATCGCTTTGCATACATTTTATTATATTGCGTCATTTCTAAAACCATGTTATTTTCTTTTGGAAAGCAGATGTTACATGCGGAAAAGTAAACCAGTAAATAACGACAAGAAATTTCAAGATTTATTTAAAAGAGTAATAATATTTTATTTAATCTATACTAATATTATAAAGAGGAAAGGTTTGATTGTTTGTTTGTTTGTTTGCATCGAATAGGCTCCGAAACTACTGAACCGATTTCAAAAATTCTTTCACTGTTGGAAAGCTACATTCACCCTGAGTAACATAGGCTATATTTTATTTTCAAAAAAATTAGGGATCCGTTCTAAAACTTCTATAATGTAACCCAAGGTGTAAAAAAAATACCTAAAATATCCCTTATAATTGAATAGGCTCCGAAACTACTGAACCGATTTTGGTGAAACTTGGAACAAAGATAGAATAGACCTTGGGAAAGAACATAGGCTACAATTTACTGCGGGAAAACTTTTCATTCCAATGGGAAAATTTTTTAAAACGGGCGGTGTTGGCACAAAGAAAGAATAGACCTTGCGGAAGAATATAAGCTAACTTTTACCGCGGGAAAATACCTTATTCCCACGGGAAAAACTATAAACGCGGGCGGAGCCGCGGCGGGAAGCTAGTTAGAATATAATACTATATATTATTGCACACCAGGAATAACAATAATTACTAAAACAATAAAAGTGTACAAAAGAGCGGCTGAAGCTTAAATAGCAATTTCTACAAGGCAACCCATATTTATTATTATTATTATTACATTTTAACATAATTTATTGCTTTCATTTGATGACAAGCCCAAGCCTTTGCTATTGTCCAGCAGTGGATGTATGTCAACTGTAATGATGATGATGATAATTATGATTGGTAATAAAACTGCATTCCAACACAACTCTAGTTAATTCAATCTAAGCCGCCGAGATATGAGAGTGGCTTCTAACGTATGACAAAGGATAAGGCTTAGAAAATTTTAATCTAGGAAACTAGAGCTCTCGCGGTAAAGATCAAAGTAACAACATACGTTTAGCTAAGTAGGTCATGTGTTTGTGGAAACATTAGGATGAAATAAACGCTAAACTTTATTCTATACACACGAAAATATTATTAAGCGTAATAGCGTGTTTTGATTTGATATTTGTTCCGCTTTCACACTCAAAGCTACTGAACGATTTAGGATTAAATCATTATTATTATAAAGAGGAAAGATTTGTATTTAGTGTGTGTGTGTGTGTGTGTGTGTGTTTGCAATGAATAAACTCAAAAACTATTGAACCGATTTTAAAAATTCTTACACCATTAGCAACTACTTTCACCCTGAGTTACATAGGCAACATTTTACCACGGGAAGATGCCTCATTCTCACGGGAAAAAACTGTTAACGCGGGCGGAGCCGCGGCGGAAAGCTAGTTTAGAATATTTATATTAATTACCACGGGAAAACATGCACCCCGAGGGAAGTCGTAAGTCGCAAGGCGAAAAGCTAGTTATTGTATACCTCTAATATGTAAAACATCTAAGTTATTTCTTAACATTTTTTTAAGTAAATGTTTACAAAGAATATCTTAATACTACCATACCTACACATTTTTTTAAAAACAAAACGGTTTAACGAACTTTCTGGAATTGTAAAATAAAACATTTCGATCTTAATCCATGTTTGTTTTCGAAATGACTTCGCGCGTTTAATCCTGATCTCGAAATAACCGAGTCATTATATTCGGACGAATGCGTAAATGTGCATCAAAATAATTGCATTTTAAAAGTGCATTCGCCAACGTTACATTCCCGATTTAGGTTACTTTTATGAGGTTCAGCGGCCATTTTGATTACGGTGATATGTATTTTTTTTATGATTGCGATAAATAAACGCAATAAATATTGATATTAGTCAAAGTCAGTAATAGTTTAATTACTGACATTTAGTAATGTATAATTTGTAGAATTGTACATTACAAGAATTAGTCATTTATACTATGTAGCCATTTCGCGAATCAGTCATTCTTCGCCAAAACCCTTTGTCGTTTCCAGTCAATGTCTACTGACTGAACAATTTTTTTAATTATAAAGTTTTACTTCATAAATTAGCTGCTGTATGACTTTTAAGTAGGTACAAATTCAAAAATACATTTTGTTTTGAGTACCGCTGCCAAGTTATGCAGTGTTTCTCAAACCTATCGTCGCTGGTAGTGATTTCGTGTCCACGAGTGGGATTGTTTGTAAATTTGTGTAACGACTTGTTTGATCCGCTGTTCACTCTTGTGTACTTTATTAGTACACTTTTGTGTTGCCCAGTGTATCAACCCACTTGTTATTGATTTTTTTATTTCGCTTAAGAGTCGATTACTTATTTCAATTAGAACATGACCCCGTTAAATTATAAAACCCATAATAATAAAAATAAAAGTTATTAAAATCTCGTAAAAAATTAAGTACTAATAATATTATCACAATTTCTTAACTGGTTACGAATATAAACTTTTCTTCATGGCGTTTTCCATATCAACGCGCTAGGCCTTGGTCCGAGGCTCCCTCGCCCCGCTCCTAGACGCGTTGGTACATGACTACTCTGGGGTAGAGCCTTCCGCTCCCCCGCAAGTCCGGTGAACCTTGATTGGTCTTACCTTTTCGACACAAGCATAGGTCAGTTAAAAAAACCTATCCTATTTACCTTAGTCATCTCGTATAGGACATGAAAGTTGGTTTGATCCATTTTTAAGGCAAGAACCAAACAACAGCGGCAACAATATCGAATACTAGCTTTCCGCCCCGCGGCTCCGCGTTAACAGTTTTTACCGTGGGAATGAGGCATTTCCCGCGGTAAAGGGTAGCCTATGTTACTCAGGGTGAATGTAGCTGTCTAATGGTGAAAGAATTTTTGAAATCGGTTCAGTAGTTTTTGAGTTTATTCATTACAAACATACACAAAAAAATACAAATCTTTCCTCTTTATGATATTACTAGCGACCCGCCTCGGCTCCGCACGAGAAAATGGTTATTGTGGGTTATCCTTTAATATATTATGCATGTATTATACATATAAACCTTCGTCTTGAATCACTTTATCTATTAAAAAAAACCGCATCAAAATCCGTTGCGAAGTTTTAAAGATTTAAGCATACAAAGGGACATAGGGACAGAGAAGGCGACTTTGTTTTATACTATTACTAGCGACCCGCCCCGGCTCCGCACAGGAAAATGGTTATTGTGGATTATTCTTAAGTATATTATGCATGTATTATACATATAAACCTTCCTCTTGAATCCCTCTATCTATTAAAAAAAACCGCATCAAAATCCGTTGCGTAGTTTTAAAGATTTAAGCATACAAAGGGACATAGGGACATAGGGACAGAGAAAGCGACTTTGTTTTATACTTGTAGTGATAAGTATGATAATAAACCCTTTCTTCCTTCTCACTATCCCTGCTGACGTCATCAAGTTCAGTATTGCAAGCTTTGCATTATCAGCGTCACGTTCCAACCAGCTGTATAAAGGCTGTTCTAATTAGCGCGCCCACTGGCCCGAGAGAGCAATTAGACTGCAGCCGGAGCATCCTGTATAAGTACACTTCATTACTTGGCAAGCTGACATTCTTTAAGAATCTATGTGTATCTGTCGCATGGGTATTATTATTAATTAGTAATTATTAACTATCCCTAGGGAACTCTTTAATTTTCCGCGATTAAAAGTATCCAATATCCCAGATGTTGACCGGGGATATAAGGTACCACCATGCAAAATTTTATTAAAATCGGTCTAACAGTATCGAAGATTAGCCCGTACAAACAACAAACAGAGAAAAAAAAAAAAAAAATCTGGATATATTATGTTCTATATCGCTTCCTACATCCCCCTAAATCGGTTTTTAGCATTTTTCAAATATCTTTACTAATACTATAAAGAGGAAAGATTTGATTATTTGCATTGAATAGGCTCCGAAACTACCGAAATTAATGAAATTTGGTATTGATAACATAGGTTACCTTTGACCGCGGGAAAATTCCTCATTCCCACGGGATAAACTGTAAACGCGGGAAGAGACGCGAGGCGGAAGGCTAGTATTGCAAAATATACATAATTATTCATGAATTAACCTACAAAATTAGTAGTAGAGGGTGATGCAAATTTCGCCACTAAAGCACGGCGCGACACACGTTCCTAATCACCTCATACACAGGGTGCTCTAATTAGCGACTGCAATTAGACGCGGCTCAATGGCGCATCCTGTATGTATCCAACCCACATTTGTACGGTTATGAGTCGCATTACACGGAATATACCTACAGGGTGTGACGGCTTAGTAAAAACTAAAATTACAGTAGCCAGCACATGCAGCTGGACCAGGGTTGGAAAAAGAACAGTTTTTTTTTACATTTTATAAAACAAACAGTTCAAAATGTTTTAAACAGGTGTTTTTTTTTGTTTTTTTTCCTAAATTAGTTATCTGCCATTTTTAATTGATTAAGCCTAATATAATTAAAAATTAAAAATTTATTTTATTCACATCCTGTATGTTCCGACGTTCATTTTTAGTAGGGAAATCACCTATACTTAAAATAAGGGAATACCCAAAACATAAAATGAAATGATCAAAAATTACGGGGAAGGATTTTGAGAAATAAAAATTTTACATGTTTAAATGTTAAGTTAAAAATTTTTGCTACTTTAATTATTTTATAAATATTGTATAAAGTTGATTAAACAAACGAAATAAGGAAAAAAATAACTAGTATTCATTTATTTGCAAATGTGATTTTGTTTTAAACCCTGCTTTTTTATAACGTTTTAATTTTCAAACACCTAATAAAAACGATTTATTTATTATTATTATTTATTTATTTTAAACTGTTTTAAACATGTGTTTTAAACAACTTGTTTTAAACATGCCAACCCTGAGCTGGACATGCTGAAGTTGAGAGCACCCGTATTCCGTAGTGGTAGGGGTGAATTTCGTAGTGCGAATGTCCAACCGTATGTACTCGCTTATGGAACTGATCAACTTTCCCCAATTCAATTAACCTTAATATAAAATGTCCGGATATAATGACTATTTTGTACGAGTTTCGAAATATTATTTCTTTCTTTCAGTATTTACTATTTACACCCTTTACTTTATATCAATCACATTTAAAATTAAACACATACTTATTTTTTCTTAATATTGAAAAGGAAAGGCACAGAAGCTAGCACATGCGGCCGAATACCCGCATTAGAAATTCACCCCTATAAGTATCACTACATAGTATAAAACAAAGTCGCTTTCTCTGTCCCTATGTCCCTATGTATGCTTAAATCTTTAAAACTACGCAACGGATTTTGATACGGTTTTTTTTAATAGATACAGTGATTCAAGAGAAAGGTTTATAATGTATAATACATACATAATATACTTAAGGACAACCCACAATAACCATTTTCCCGTGCGGAGCCGGGGCGGGTCGCTAGTTACGGAATAAAGCCGCTCTCGAGTTCAAAGTGTCCAGCTGCATGTGATGGCTACTGTAATCACCTAGCTCAAATTCAAAATTAATTATATATGCACTTGTTCTGCCAGTATTTTTGTAGCGAATCCTTCAATTCTTCCCCAGGGGTTTGAACAAAGGAAGAAGTTACTTCTCAAACCGGTGGGTAGTAAGTTGACCCCGGGATGATAAGGGTTGTATTAACGTGACTTCTTTAGGGTTAATTCAAAGGTTCAGCTTATTTAAGAGAGAGGGTTTTATTTTATTTACTCGGAAGCCGACTTTCTATTTGGTTTGGGATAACTGTAAGATTAAATTTTTGATTATATTTGCCTTTTGATCAAATTATTTTCAGACTGTACAATGTCACAAATTAGAAAAATGGCGTCGGGCCGCCAATATATTCTATGGCAATATCATCCAACAAAAGGGATTTTTATTTGATAGACCAAATATATTATTTAGAAGATCACTAGCTTTCCGCCACGGCTTCGCCCGCGTTAACAGTTTTTCCCGTGGGAATGACACAGTTTCCCGCGGTAAAAGGTAGCCTATGTTTCTCAGGGTGAATGTAGCTTTGTAATGGTGAAAGAATTTTTGAAATCGACACAGTACTTTTTAAGTTTATTCATTACAAACATACACACACTCACACACAAAAATACCAATCTTTCCTCTTTAAAATATTAGTATGATAGTATGATAAAACCTTTTATAGGTTGCTGGACGTCAAAATAAGAACTGCGAATTAAATATCTATAATGATTAATGACCGACTATCACCAATCAAATAAACTAAGCATAAATAAAATGAGTTAGCATTTCTATTTATCCACTTCTGATGTCAAATACAAAGTTCAATTTGTTCTTTGATAAAATAATATTCGAATGCAAACACAATAGTCAACTGCCGTGGTCAGTTTTCAACGTCCTTATTTAATTTTAACTCCACACGTTAATTTTCGCCCATAAACTCGACCACTAAAATAATTTCACGATCCAGCTCTACTTCGCTTTTAGGTAAAATATGAAATTGAAGCTTTCAGGTTTTACAGGAATGTTGAAAATGGCTGGGAGCCAGAACTGAGCGCCTATTCGTCATAACAGGCTATATGTGTCCCCAGTGGGTCGAGCCTACCCTGAATGGAGAAGAATAGGCCTAGTGCGGGTTGGTCAACTTCACACACAACCTTTGAATTACTTCGCAGGCGTGTGCAGGTTTTTTTACGATGTTTCCTTCACCTTTAACACGTCGAATAAACGTATTTAATGAATCATTAATTTGAATCATACATTGGAAACCTTATCTGGATTTTAATGTCGATAGCAATCTATGCACAACTTTTAAGGAGGCTAACTACGAGAGATAGCTCACGTTACCATTTTGAAAAAAAAAAGAAATAAATAACTTTTTTATTTTCAAAATTTCACGACACTTTTTTGATAAATAAACATGCGACTTGTAGAAGACAGATATACATAAGTAAAAGTAAATACATAAGGATTTTTGACCCAGCTAAAATTGTTGTTGTTATAGTTGTTAGTAACGCATCGCCTCTTAAAATTTTGATGAGTTTATTGTTATTTGTGCGAGACGAGAGCCAGATTTGGTTTAAGCAAAACTTAATAAATTCATTATTTGACGTCGAAAAGTGTAACTTCGAATAAAAAACATATTGACTTTTGTTGTAATTTTTAAATATGTGTTGCTATGCCTAAAGATACGAGTAGTCTCTGATTTCTGATACATTAATTAAACTGACTACATTTTAATCCGATTACAACGTACATCTGATATATACATACACACTTATATATCTGTCTGCACGTGCGTAAGAGGGATGGTTGACTCGATCTCACTGTGTTCTTAATTAAAAGACACCCTGGGGCATATCGCTACTGGAAGCGACTAAAATGGTCATTAATTACATATATTAGCTTGCTTATCGTTACTATTACTTACTCGTACTACAGCCCTGTAGCATGAAATACTGTGACAAGATATTATATCTCACATAAAGAGCTGTGAGAAATTTACTTCAATACGACGAGAAAAAAGGTACAAATGTTTCATCCCACGAGTGCAGGCGATCCATACTTGTGTGTGTCTTGTGTGTGCACACTGTGTTTGTATGCGTAGCGCTCAGTTTAGTAGTACAACTGTACAAGGATCTGAATGGACGCTGATAGCTATACAAGAGACTGTCAAACATGACGTGAGCAAGACACAAGGCATCCTCGTTTACGAGTTGGTTCCAAGTCTTTGTACTTTCTTTGTCCAGTAGTGGAAGTCTTTCCACTAGTCATAAATAACCGTAGGTTTATTGTTTGTTTTTCTATGTTGTACAATCTCCTGCAAAGAAAACGAACCGTTTGACCGGAGGGTCCGTTTTCTTTGCAGGAGACCGTACTTATTTTTTCTGAAAGACAAACTAAGAAACCCTTTTCGCATTTCTAATATCAAAGCTTTAAAATAACGCATTTGAATATTTTAATTCTATGTTCGACTTAATTCTGGCGGTGTTCAATTTGCATCGGAGTTCGACATTAAGCCTCGTAAGTACTCGATAGGGATGTGCCAAATATCTTTAGTAGCTGTTACTTAGTAACTAGTATTTGTTTATTTTATTGTACACAAATTTAATTACAAGCAATGGACATTAATAAACACAGACACAACAGGCACAGATTATTTCTTGCGAAATGTCTTACAGCTGACCTTGACCTTATTATTGTTGTGTCTATGATACTCGGTTTAGAAAAGATTATTAAAATAAAAATACTCTTACAATATCATAAAACGAAATATTACTTACAAGAATAATATTAGTTTAAATGAAAAAGGCGAATTTAGAGACAGATTCATGTAACTAACAACAGTTGAGCCCCAACATATCCACCAATAAGAGTGCGGATTATACAAAATTACCAACACCTCTTTAGAGAACCTTTCTCTTGCCTTGAACAAACTGCGTGAGGGCCGCTGAGATCCCCACATACAAAGCGTTAAGGTTATGGCAATGGCTTTTTAGTCTAGCAGTAAACTGTTGTAGCAGTAGTATATTGGACTGTTACAGCTATATTTCTTTTATTTACAATAGCTTGTAAGATGAAAATGAAATAGTTCAATTTTTAAATAAGCGCAAGCTAGTAACTGTTCCAGAAACAAATACTACATGGACAACAGCCCATCCCTACTTTAGAGGGATTACAGAGGTTGCTGGTTTTAGAACTGCACTGATCCCCAAATCGCCAAGAGATGTTTGAACTTAGATTGAGAAAGTTATTAATACAAAGTAAACATTCGCATGTTTCAATGTATGCTTAACGTTCTTTTGATGTAAATTTAGACGCAGTTACTGTAAGATATGGTACCAATACGGACATCGATAGATTTAGAATTATTTTAGACTCCACAGACGTTGATTTGATATTGGACAGCTTAAAATAAGAATGAAAGGAGACTTCGTAAATATAAATAATGTAAACATTTTTGAAATCTGGTTTATACTGATAGATATGAATTTCTACCCTCCTCGTAACGACTAAGCATCCTATTTTTAGAACAAAAAAACACTTCGCTATTACGGCCCAAGAAGTTTTCCTTAAACATAATTTTGCGACCCAGCGTTCTAAAATTGTGACATAATATTGTAAGCCCTTTTTGCACTTTGTATAGTCCCGCTAATACAATGGTACATATAAAGACTCTTTTTGTAAATCAAGGTCCTGGGCCTTAACCACTTGAACCTATTTTTAGTACATTGGGTTGTCAGTTAAGCCGACTTAAAATTAGGTTGGACCCTACGAGGCTACACAAGGTTAAATATTGAAAAAGCAAGTTATATAACAGTGAAATCCGTATCGTATTTAATGCATTTATATGAATTGCCTTGTTTTTAGTTTTATTTGATTAATTATCTTTTCAACGAGATATTATTGGGTAGTTAATGAACTTATGCATTAATCCATCGAATAACAACAAAATTACAGTATAATATGCAAACAGATGCGCAAATATTCCCCAATAACAATTTAAATGAGATTATCGATAAATGTCAAGGGGTGATATCGGAATGTGGCATCACTAGAACCCATCTCGAATTCTCAAGTGTTTTATCGATAAATTGGCAATATGAATGAATAAACAACGATTTGGCCTCAAATTCCAATGTCTATGTATTTCACTTCGAATATTCTATAATAAGCTCGAGAGAGTTCAATATTTGTTGTTTTACGAAATTTATTTCATCAAATTGTCGGAGTATTGAGTAAGCTTACTTTGTTAAGTATACTCAATGAATTTTCGGATTGTTAAAGTACGTAGATTTGACATCGTATTTATAAGAATTCTTAGAAATTACAGAAACAATAATTTTTTTAGAAGTAGCGATCACACGGGCAGCGCAGGACCGATCATTGTGGAGATCCTTGGGGGAGGCCTTTGTCCAGCAGTAGACGTCTTTCGGTTGAGATGATGATGATGATGATGATGATGATGATGATGATGATGATGATGATGATGATGATGATGATGATTACACTTGGGAATAATTGCTTGTGTGTCATAAAATATAATAAAAACCAGTTCCAAGAGATACAACGGAAAATACGCTAGGCTTTTGAAGAAAACATACATTTTGTTTGTTTACTGGACAGCAAAAAAAGACCCATAAAATTAAAAAAAAAAAAGACGACAGTTCGACTAACTATGTGATATCTGGCTTACAATTAGACCTATATAACTTTTCATGTGGTTTTCGTACCATGCTGGTTTATTTGTAATATAATATAACCCATTATTTGGTCTTACCCTTTTGGCTGAACGAATTTAAAAATATACATATTGCTAGGTAAAACGTGGTACCATAAGAAAGCACCATGCTATTTTTGTGGGAAAATTCTTCATTGTAGTTGCCAAAAACACTAAGTTTAACAAAGCTAAGTGACACAGAGTGGCTAGGTCATGTTATCTCACAAATTCATAATACCCAGCCATCATATTTACTAGAAGCATTAACATTTGTCCGGAACAATGAATATGGTTGCCAAATGAAGGCTTTTATTGTCACTGCGTTTGTAACTGAATTCCTTTGTTAGTTCCGCCAAGTTCATGAAAATCAAAAGATTTGTATCAACAGCAGATAAAACCACAAAATGATCAAAACGTGTAAGTAATATCGATACTAGACTTCCGTGCATAAAATTCCAATAAACGAACTAATAAAACGAGAAAATCGATTTCAAATGTCGTTGACATAAATAAGGAATAAAACTGATCCTAACAATGTGCCTTAGGGCACGATACTTAAGACTGCGCAGAAACTTTTAACATATTGAAAATAGGTAACGTTAATTGATGACTTTAACTTTTAAAATTTTTATCCAAATCTAGGGTCCCTAAAGAAATATACATACCTATAGAGTTATGTAATGATGGATTACAGATAGGTATTTTTTGTCTTTTATTTTCCTACAAGAAAAAGATATTGAAATTCTTCGAAGCTTCTACTCTCAATATGAAGCAGATCAAACGATGACAGCAGCAAGACTAGGACTCAACAGAGCGGAATATCTCAGGAATTCTATATTTACCATTCCTTAACATACTAGTGATGGGACTTGAATCACGGCTGATGCGAATGATTCGAAATTTTGCAAAGTCATAGTATTTTCACTACCGCATTGCATATCCAAGTGTAATGCTTGTTTGTTGACACAAAGCGACTTTATAATATATATTCCTTACTTGCTGATTTGCAAATTTAAACCTTATGGTATTTATTCTTTTGACGTACTTCGTCGTAATATGAAAAAAAAATTGTCTTTTTCTCTCTTTCAATTAATCATGTCCATCAATTCTTGATTACAGTACGGCGATAATTCAAATTGCACTGGTTAGTACAATGGGTAAAACATACATTAATAAGGGCTAACAAAGCGTAATGCTTCTGTTATTTGACAATAATAATGAGTTATTTTACAAAGATGTTAGGCGTCACTGCGAGTATAAATATCTGTTTATTTTTCTTCTAAGAATGGACTTACCAGTTTTGGACCAACTATAGTCGCTTCGCCATTTTTTTTCATTGAGTTTATACATGTTCAATAGAGTGAGACGAAAGCCAGCCTTGATTAAAACTTGTATGATCAGAATAAAGCCCTTTTCAAAACCTAAGATGAACAAAATATTTTGACAGAATCATATTATGTTTGTTTGAGGCTTTCGCGTTTAGTAGGTACACAATGTACCTACTACACATTACTTTGTATATTTACGGGTCTTAACGCGATAAGGTATCGTATCGTAAAACATACCTATTTAAAATTATCGCGTTAAGACCCGTAAATATACAAAATAATGAGAATCATATTATGTAAGGTTAAATAACAGCAGTTCAATTCGAATAATCACGATACGCGTGTTTGAATCATTCGAATATGATTTTCTTTCGTATTCGTGGCCCAGCACTAGTCTATTTGTCGGAAGTGTTGCCAACCGTTGCCAAATGAGAGCGTTTATGGGCTGTATGTAATTGAATTGCTTTGATAGTTTTGGTGGTACAGGCACTGTAATTTGCAATATCTTGATACGATGTCTTTCATTCTGATTTCTGATAAAATACATACATAAAAATACTCGTGTAAACTCCTAACCACAACCTTATTCTCTCCCAAATAAATTAGCGTACAATACTTTAAGTTAGTACAATACTAGATAACTTTTTTCAAGGAACATACCTTCAAATCTCAAAATGAAAATAACTTTCCATACAAAGTATTTGGTCACGTGACACAAGTCTGTATCATGGTCCAAGAAAACAAGGTCTAACAAGAAGACCACGTGACTGACACAAGCCTACGTCATTTTGCGCTGTTCATCCTTGTCTATTACACGCATTCGACAAGGATGATTAGGCAAAATGACGTAGAAACGTTAGAAACGACGTAGGCTTGTGTCAGTCACGTAGTCTTCTTGTTAGACCTTGTTTTCTTGCACCATGGTCTGTATGAAAAGTAGAATTTTAATTTTGAGATTTGCAGGTATGTTCCCTGAGGAAAGTTAATCAGTTTCATGGGTAGTTTAATACAATTTACTTTATATGCCGCTACGCATCCAACGCGCAACTGGTGATTCAATATAACACTAAATTATATTATATGAGAGCCACGTGCTTGGATTCTGAATGGGATTTTGTTGAAGAAAAAGATTATTTGCAACGAAGCACGTAAGTAGATCGGTACCTGCTAAGACCTTTTCTGTTGTTATTTTATGTTAGAACTAGCGACCCGCCCCGGCTCCGCACGGGAAAATGGTTATTGTGGGTTATCCTTAAGCATATTATGCATGTATTATACATATAAACCTTCCTCTTGAATCACTATCTATTAAAAAAACCGCAACAAAATCCGTTGCGTAGTTTTAAAGATTTAAGCATACATAGGGACATAGGGACAGAAAAAGCGACTTTGTTTTACACTATGTAGTGAAGATAGAGTATGATAAAAAAAATTTGGTAGTACATAGACGCAATAAGGCGACCCGATCTTGTCACAGCCTCTGTAAATTGACACTGAGATATCTTTGATTTTTCGTCAGTTTTGAATTTTTTTATAAGTAATAAATAAGTTTGACGTGTGTATCTGTCTGTGGCATCGTATTTTCCAATGATTGCCGATTTTGATTATAGTGTTATCATATCAACTAATATTACAAAGAGGAAAGATTTGTATTTAGTGTGTGTGTGTGTGTGTGTGTGTGTATATGTTTGTAATGAATAAAATAAACTCAAAAACTACTATGCCGATTTCAAAAATTATTTTACCATTAGAGATCTACATTCACCCTGAGTAACATAGGCTACCTTTTACCGGAAAGCTAGTCATACATATATTCAAAAACATGCATGTTTAATTAGGTATGTCTATAAACTATGACGAAAGAATAAGATTAAAGAAAGATATTAGGACAAAGTATAAAAGAAAGGCGACAATTTCAACACCAACGATTGTAAACAGACAAAAAGAGATCGCAGACATTGACCTTATAATAAAACACTGAGGAGCGCCGTTATACATTATTTATGCTATCCCAAACGCATCACATATTTATATCTCTTACCTTTGTCACCTACTAGGCGGGTGTATTTTATGTCACCCGAGGGTTTTCTCGGCCATTGCGAGTGGAGCCACGTTTCTCACACATATATTTTAGTTTTAGTTCTTTTATTGGTAAAATAAAGCTGCTAAAATAAAGCGACGTCGAAAAGTGATTTGTAAAATCTTGCTTCGAATAAACACATTTTGAACTTTGAACTACTAAAGTCTATTTATTAAATGGAGCCTTTACTATACAGGGTTATTTTTTAATCAGTGCACAAATTTTGGGTAGGCATAGATTAAAGAAAATAAAAATACTCGTATATTTTTAAAAATAAATTTTAAATTTTTAAAAATACTCGTATATTTTTATTTTATCACGTTTCATACAAAAAAATCGAAATATCGCCATTGTATGCATAAAATTAGTAAGTATCAAATTTTGTATGGGAAGAAATTTAATACGCGCCAATTATCTTGATACTTCGTATAAACACTCATTGGCTTAATTAATTGGACACGTATTCTGACGTTTTTTGAAATTCGTTCCCTAAACGGGTTAAAAATAGTGTCAAAAATTGTAAAAAAAAATAAAAAAATATATTTTTTTCATCTAATGTGATCTATTAACGATACTGACTGTGTACACAAAATTTGTGCACTGATTAAAAAGTAACCCTGTATAATGTAAACAAATATCCAAATCAACTAGATTTTGATTTGATTTGAAATATGACTAGCTTCCCGTCCCGCGGCTCCGCCTGCGCTAATAATTTTCCCATGAGAATGAGGGATTTTCCCGCGGTAAAAGGCAGCTTATGAGTTATCTTGATGTATAATGTATAAGCTATATTATTATAAAGTTTCACTAAAATCTATTCAGTAGTTTTTGCGAGAAGTAGTAACAAACATCCATCCAGCCTCATAAACTTTCGCATCTATATAATAAAACTGTAGAGGTCGATTGTACATAGAAAAAATGCTAAAAACCGAGTCAGTGGGATGTAGGAAGTGATACGGAACATAGCCAGTTTTTTTTGTTTCTCTGTTTGTACGGGCTAATCTCCAAAACTGCTGGACAGATTTGAATGAACTTTTGCATGGTGGTACACATGTGGTACCTTATATCCCCGTTCAACATCTTAGATACTTTTTACCACGGGAAAATATCTCATTCCTGCGGGAAACTGTGCACGGAAAAGTCAAAAAACAACGCAGGCGTAGCCGCGGGCGGACATCTAGATTATAATATTATTTAGCCTACTTAATAATCATACTATCATATCATACTTTATACTATTATTATAAAGATAAAAGATTTGTATTTGTGTGTGTGTGTGTATTTGTAATGAATAAACTCAAAAACTACCGAACCGATTTCAAAAATTATTTCACCATTAGAAAGCTACATTCACCCTGAGTAACACAGGCTATCTTTTACCGCGGGAAAATGCCTCATTCCCACGGAAAAAACTGTAAACGCGGGCGGAGCCGGAAAGCTAGTATTATATATAACTGGCGACCCGCCCCGGCTCCGCACGGGAAAATGGTTGTTGTGGGTGATCCTTAAGTATATTATGAATGTATTATACATAAACACTTTCCTCTTGAATCATTATATCTATTAAAAAAAAAACTTCATCAAAATCCGTTGCGTAGTTTTAAAGATTTAAGCATACATAGGGACATAGGGACAGAGAAAGCGACTTTGTTTTATTTATACTATGTAGTGATGAGAGTGATCTAGATGTCCGCCCTATGTTTGTGATGTGGTAACATTTGTGTACTAGTTGTGATGATTTAGTATTCAAAAACTATGCCTTTGTAACCTTTGCTTCATTCTCATTGCGTCGACTTCATTCACATACATTCTCCAACCACATCTATTCCCGTCCTGCTTGTTTGTCTGTCAGTCATTACATCAAAGCTTTGTGCTGTACATTGACTGGTGATTCCTACTCTATTGATCGACGAAAGAAATCTTCATAAAAAGTCGTCTGGGAATTCGTTTGATGTAACGTACTTAACGAGTGACGGAAGGTCTGAAAGGTGTAAAACTAGTGTGTTATAAGACTATTGGCTTTTGAACTGACAAAATGTGGTCGGTCTATGACCTTTCAACTTAGTAAAAATCTAAAACCACACTAGCGTAGTTGCTTTTGATCTTTTTGGGAAAGAAATCTTCTAGGGTTACAAAATTTAAAAGGGTTCGAAATTAGAAATGTGTAGTATTTTTTTTTGTGAGAACTTCGAAATAAGTTCTTGGTGCCTACTCAATCATATAACCCCAAGATAAAAACAGTTTACGAGAATGTTTCACTTTAAATAAAATGTGACTTAGCCACACGACTTAGTTTTATATAAAAAGTAAATTTTTCATTTTCGGAATTAAATCTATATACTCATATCATAACTCATCAAAATTTTGTTTATTTCTTTTTTTTTCTTTTTTTATAAATGATGTGTTTACTATTAGATACCAAAGGACTATTCATTTATGTTTATCATATTATTATCATACTATCATTATAAAGAGGAAAGATTTGTATTTTGTGTGTGTGTGTGTGTGTGTTTGTAATGAATAAACTTAAAAACTACTGAACCGATTTCAAAAATTCTTTCACCATTAGAAGGCTACATAAGTAACATAGGCTACCTTTTACCGCGGGAAAAAGACTCATTTCCGCGGGAAAAACTGTTAAGGCAGGCGGAGCCGCGGCGGAAAGCTAGTATTATATAATAATGATTATAAAGGTCACAATACGGGCTCATCTCCCAATAATAGGCTATTTGACAATGCGAAAAATAAAGTGTTAATTACTGTAATCAGTATGTAATGTAAGTGTTAATTACTGTAATCAGTATGTAATGTAAGTTTAAAAATGGATATTTACTATGGGAAGTTGAAAATAATAATTAATTTATGTAAAAATCCGTAAATAAAAATGTATTTTTTTTGGCGTTTGTCACGTGACTCAAAACGCAACTGATTGTTCGGGTATAGGACATATGTCACTAGCCAGTAAACATCGTTTTCTACTTAAGCAACTTGTCATATTCTTTATACAGTAGTACTGGCTAGTGACGTCACCGATGCCATTGCGACGCCATATTGTCAAAGTAGCGTTTTGGCGCGCTACTTTAATATTGAATTTTTATTTTGATATTTTTCAGGAAATATGTACCAGAATTAAAAAATACAACTATTACTGGGATCCACAAACTCTACTGAATAATAAAAAATATATTTTAAAAACCAGTCAAATAGCCTATTGGGTCTCGGGACCAGCGACCTCCATCCCCAGCGGATTTAGTTTGAACTAATTTAACTGGCTGCCCTAAACTTCGTAATATTATTACGATTATTATTATTGTAGATGTAGGTCAATCCTTGTATATAATATAAATAACTAGCTTTCCGCCGCGGCTCCGCCCGCGTTAACCGTTTTTCCCGTGGGAATGAGGTATTTTCCCGTAATAAAAGGTAGCCTATGTTACTTAGGGTGAACGTAATTTTATAATAGGTAGTGAAAGAATTTTTGAAAGCGCTTCAGTAGTTTTTGAGTTTATTCATTACAACCATACACACAAATATACAAATCTTTCCTCTTTATAATATTAGAATGAGTATGATATGACGTTTGTAGAATATAATTACCATTTGACTAAGGTGTAATAGGTATTAGCTTGAATGGAATTTGCATTAGATCAGGATATATTGTGTCGCAACCCGATCGTAGCAGCCATCAGATAATTATATGTCTAGGTAAACAATTATTATGCCGACTCATAGTAGTAAGCAAGCTGTTACACGGGTATAGTACAGTCAAATGCAAATGTAACCTATCCTCCGGCGGCGCTGAGAAAAGGGTTTAATTTACTTTTGTAGTTGACCATATTTTACCGTACTCTACTGGATAACTCGGCCGTCTACTTAGCAGATTGAAACTTTATGTAAATAGAATTTTTAAGCAGACATATTTGAATGCACTAAGCAATAGTAAAAATAATTTGAAAAAAAAAAATCTTAGAAAGATAAAGTGCGTCACTCTAAATTCAATAGATGGATGCCGCCACATAAATGATTATTTTTACGTTTTTCTTTTTATTAATGGTAAAAGTATTACTTTTTAAATTCAATAGGACTAACGAAAAGTCGTCTAAAGATTATAAACCTTTGAAGAAAAACTTAGTCACTGGCCACATTTAGGCCAAGTCTACTTAATAACAATAAGAGATTTCCTTAAAGTGGTGTCCCAAAAGAGCATGCTTGTTCATGACTCACTAGAGAGCAAACTACTTGGCCACGAGCCAACACTGGCTACTTGCACTGTAGCGTTTTAAAACATGACCGAACTCCTTTTTTTGAAATTATTATTTTTTATTTTTTTTCGCTTTTTGGCCAGTATGTAATGAGCTTTTATTAATATTATTATTGTTGGAGATTATTGCGAAAGAAACGTCTATCTTTCGGTCTGTTACATATGAATTGCAATGCAAACAGGTAATTACGAGTATGAGGTTATTTTTACTGATATCCAGCAAAATTTTGGAATGAAGATTCACAGGACTTAGAGGGGAAAAGTTTGATAAGGCTTTATTTTAATTTAACTATTGATATTACGATGAAGAAATAAGTAACATAAAAAAATAACGTGGTTACTTTCACATTCATTATAATAGTACCGTCGGTCAGTTTTTTTTTTAAATGAAGTACTTTCCCGCGGTAAAAAGAAGTCTAGGTCACTTTCCAGCCCTCTATCTATCTCTGTCCAAAAATCTGGTCAGTCCTATGCTCAGGTTTAGTGCGAGAGAAGGACAAACTAAATTAACACACTTTCGCATCAGAGTATATTTTGAAATTTTCCATCACTAATAATTACCGAATCACTTTTTTCAAAATATCAAAGCATACGTTCTCTTTGTACACGCCATTACAAAAAAAAAAAACAATAAAAATAGTCGTCCTGATCTTTCGCCACAGCTAATTCTTTCTCTAAACAGTTTCCTTTTCATCTCCTAATGGTGCGCGAGCGCAGCCGTTGAATTTGTCTCGCTGTGACGTTTATTGGAAACCGTGCCGTGTCATTTAGTCGCAGAATTATTAGTTCCTTGTCTGTCGCGATGGATTCGGAAACATTTTGGTCCACATTTTAGCTTTGGAACAAACGGTTAAATTCCCTTATTTTCTACTTTATTTCTGCTCGCGGTTTTTCACTCGGGAATGAGATGTGTTCCTGCGGTAAAAAGTAGCCTATGTACTTCCACTTGATTTCATCTTTCATTCTGCCAATTTTTCTCTGAATGTGTTCAGGTGTTTGGTCTGCCAATTTACCGCAATTCATTCAACTGCTTGATCGCATAATCTTAACAGACAGAAAGTAATTTTTATTCGAAAGAAATTAAAATACCTTTTCAGGCTAAAAGATTCTTGTAAAAACGGTTAACTTAATAATACATGAAATATAATACCAATTTGAAAACCTCTGCCGATATCTATACCAGCACTGATTTGTCGGGAGGCTTAATTTCAACAAATAAAATAATAGCGATAAGCCCGTTAAAATGTTAAATCTAGTAATTTACGGTACCATAAATATATCAATCTATCCTATAAATTGAATTCCTACACACAGTAAACTGTATTATTATCTCTTTCACTCTTTTTCCAGTTTAGCTCAACATTGACACGAGTCATTTAAAAGGTAAATTATTGCTATTGAGTTGATGCCGTTGGCTGAATCTTAATGTCTTCAAATATAGATTTTTTAAACTTCAGAGAAACTTCTGTTACGTAACTAACAAAATAATATAATATTCACAAGTGAATAATTCACAAGTGAATAATTCACAAAACGTATTAGTAAAATAAGCAAAGAATGAAACTGCACTATTTTTATATATATAAGTTTGACGTGTGTGTCTGTCTGTGGCATCGCAGCTCCCAAACGGATAGGCCGATTTTGATCTAGATTTTTCTGTTAAAAAAATGCACAACTTTTGTGCTAGATTCTTACTACTTTTCACTGAATTGATAAGTTAAAATGAAAAGTTATAAAAATATGCCATTACTGAAAACTTCAAAAATAAAGGGTATAATTTATACCCTATATTTTTATACCGTATAAATAGCTTAAAGTCTAGCTGGCTGGTTGGCTGAATAAATGTTTTCTCTTTCTTTCTTTCTTTACCTAAAAAGGATATATTCGAGAGTTTTATGTGTTGGCTTTCTGTATGTATTGAATGTCAATAAAGTAAATTGTATTGCAAGGTCTGTCAACTCTGCAGAAGGTCACATTTTTAAAAATCAACAAGAAAATGAATTTTATTAACGTCGCTAAGCTATAAAATTAATTAAAAATAGGCATCGAAAAGTTTGTTCTAGAATTCATACGTTCCATTTTTATTATTATGGTTATTACTTTTAATAAATAACCTGACCGTAATAATTGTTTGAAAGGCAATAAAATTTAAAATGCCCCAGTTTAAAATACTTATGGCAATACCGAGGCTGTTTGATTTAAATTATTAACGGTATTTAATTTAACTCTACTGCGAAGAAATGCTTGCTTGCTTATAGTGTGGGTTTCGAGGTTACCCTACCTCAGTCACCCTATAATCTTCTTTCTTTTTTTAAATGCTTGTGTCGAAAAGGTACGACCAATCAAGCTTCATCGGACTAGCGGGCTCGCGGAAGGCTGTACCCCAGATTAGTCATGTACCAACGCGTTTAGGGGCGGCTCGAGGGAGCCTCGGACCACGGCCTAGCGCGTTGATACTGAAAACATCGTGAAGGAGAAGACGCCTGAGGGGCTCCTTCTCTGATTACTAGTTCTTTTATTTACTATGACATTGGCCGCGCGTCCGCCGGCGTGTCCTTACAATGTGTGTATGTTTGTAATGAATAAACTGAAAAACTACTGAAGCGATTTCAAAAATACTTTCACCATTAGAAAGCTACATTCACCCTGAGTAACATAGGCTACCTTTAACCGCGGGAAAATACCTCATACCCACGGGAAACATGATTAACGCGGGTGGAATGCTAGTATAAAATAAAAATAACGCCCAATCTGCAGTAAACCAAACGCCGCTCCCTGAACAGCCATTTTAAAATCGCAGCGGCCATATTTTACAGTAAGAATTTAATATCGGAGAGCACAGAACCGACACTTACAACACACGTTATCTATTGCAGTGGGGGCCTATAACGTGGGGAATGTGTGTACTGCTTTAAGTACGCTATAATGTGATATTTATTTAACCACGGAGAGATCGGAACGTTAGGGGCTGACACTACCAAAACTATGGATATGCTCTTGAATATTCGGTATTTCGTTCTCCGGTTATACCGGAAATCGTCTTTTATATATTTTTTTATCTTTACATTAATCTTTACTTCGGAGAAAGGGAAATTAAAAGAAAACATCGGTGCATAGAACACAATTTAATTATTACATTTTGCCCCCCTTTTTTTAACTCAATAATCGTTTTATCGCTGTTTAGCGGCACTACTCTTAGCCTGCTTTCGACTACCAAAGGTTAGCTGGAAGAAGAGACTTTGTAGAATTAAGTTCGCCTGTGTGCAAAAAAAAATTTCATTCGTTCAAGGTTCCGACCACTGGTTATAAGCTTGACTGTGTTTATGTGACAGGCAAGTTAATACTTCTAAACAAAAGACCCAAAGAGCTATTAAAAAATACGCGCTTCCTGATTGAAGAACCGATCTTGAATAATAATTAATAATACGATATTTTTATCAAGTTTCGTACACTTTTGTATGGAAAAACAATAATTAATTTTGCTTCAATATGGGACCCGTATTTCTCCAGCCTGTACATCGAACTGTCTTTTGTCCTTTCTAAAGCACAAGTATGAAAAAACTCCACCAAATGAGAATGCACTTAGGTTAGGTCCCGCCCAGTGACCTGGCACTTGCTCAATCTCTGTCATAAACCCAGCTCTTTATTCCAACCAACATAAAGTTGCGAAGCTGTTCCGTTGAGCTAACACTGCACTAAATAACTGAAGTACTTTTAAAGGCACTAAAGTAAAAATGAGTCTTATGCTGTTTATGAGTTGGCTTAATTATGAGGGGGTAGTAAAGTTTATTATGAGGTGAGTTTCTATTTAAAAAGTAGAGCTTTTTTAATGAAAATCTCACACTTGGCCTCTGACCCCAAACTAGGTATGGCTTATACTATAATAAGGGCACAAAAATGATTGCAATGGGCGGTGTTTAAACCAGAGACCCTTTGCTACAAAGGCAAGCATGCTATTTGTACGAATAAATCGTACTGTAGTCTTAGTTGATATTAATGTACCAAATCTAGGCCATTGCACTTGTAATACATTTACATAACTCTATAATAAATGTTCAGTACGCACTCAGCTGATTTAGTTGTTTCAATTATTTCCGTATATCATCATGCCAATATTATGCAATGTATTTTCATTAACAGCTCATATAAGTCCCCACCGAGGGGCTCGAGCCTACCCTGTTATAAGGGTGAACATGCTTTAGTTGACCACGCTTTCCGGCTGGTAAACTTCACCCACATCCTTTGAATTACTTCGCAGGTGTGTGCAGGTTTTACTCACGATGTTATCCTTCACCGTAAGAGCGTACGTGCCGAGGCTTGAACCCGCGAACTTCCGAATGGAAGTCAACGGCCCTAGCCACTTGGCCACCGACGCCATGTATTTTACCTCTAGACCTAGAATATTACTTACACGTAAGCTAAGAAAAGCTAAGAAAGAGCCATTTGTTAGAAACCTAACTAAAAAACCATTCATAAAATAAAACAAGAAATATTAAATACTAGCGACCCGCCCCGGCTCCGCACGGGAAAATGGTTATTGTGGGTTATCCTTAAGTATATTATGCATGTATTATACATATAAATCTTCCTCTTGAATCACTCTATCTATTAAAAAAAACCGCATCAAAATCCGTTGCGTAGTTTTAAAGATTTAAGCATACATAGGGACATAGGGACAGAGAAAGCGACTTTGTTTTATACTATGTAGTGAAACGTTGTCAAACAAAATAATATGTTATATTTCGTATGAGCTCACGTTTTATCACAATACGACAGACAGTTGGAATCCAAATAAATATTCCAAAAGTATGTACTTACATGTTTTATTCAGAACACCCCGTATTTTCAAAGCAAGGGTCCCTTTTAAAGGCCCGTTATGCTTTGGAGCACCCTCTAAATGGGTGTATTGGACGTTTAAGACACATCCTGTATAAGTGATGGAGTTCTCAGATGGTTGTACACGTACCTGAAACAAAGAAATAACAAATCAGACATTGATTTTAAATTTTAATTTTGTGCTAATTACACCACAATTTAATCCTACTATTACAAACGCGAATATTTGTGAGGCTGGATGTATGGATGGATGTTAGGTACTCTTTCACGCAAAAACTACTGAAATGATTCTGATAAAACTTTACCACGGAGGTTACTGTTAATCCGGTGCATTACCCAATGCAATGTATTCATTTAGTCTATAATATATACCTAGTATCTATTTTATGTACACATATTATCTGCTATAACAAATGGTATCAATTAGTCTAACCGACTTTGGAATTCGTTTTGAAATAGCGCATGACGAATTTATTACGATTTTGACATTTGATTAATGCCAATGCTGATATTTAAATGCTACAAAAACATTCCTAAGATTGTGGCTTTTAGTGCTAGTAGCAACATGTCAATCGTCAAAAGGAAAATAAAGGACGAGTATTAATTATAATACTAAAAATATACTAAAATTAGCACACAGGTCCCATGTCTTGTACCACTGTGACTGAAATGACAATTTTATTTGATGTATAATTATTAGTAAATCATTATAGATACCACAACCATTTGGATAGTGTTACATATAGTATAAACAAGTTGAGCTACTGAAAATCGAATCTCTATACATAAACAGAACGCAGAACATCATGTATTGATATTGTTATATGTTCTACTTGTTTTGTTTTTTTTTTGTTTTTATGTATTTTATTGGTTTTTTTTTAATGTACATCTTTTTTGTGTGTTGTAAATAAATATGTTCTTATTCTTATAAATATAAGTTAAAAATTTAAAGACAACGTATCGCTTCAAAATGGCTGCAAGTGGTTTTAAAAAGTCATAATTAATAAATAACTTTCAATTTTTTTTTTTTTTCTATCGTTTCTTTTACTATAATCTATATTAATATTATAAAGGAAAGATTAGATTGTTTGTTTGTATGCATTAAATAGGCTCCGAAACTACTAAACTCATTTTAATGCAACTTGGTATAAAGATATAATAGACCTTAGAGAAGAACATAGAAGACTACCTTTTATCGCGGGAACATTTCTCATTCCTACGGGAACAACTGCTAAAACGGGCGGAGCTGTGAGGCGGAAGCTAGTTCAAATATATATCCACACTACCAACAAACAACCTGCACAATGCAATTTACCCAGTGACCGCATTTTAAAGCACTAAATACTTAAAGCCTGCGCCCCGGATGGACGTGTCCCGTTAATATGTCCGGCTTTATTGTCCCGCTATGTCCCGGAACATATGTCCCGCAAATGGGTCCCGGTTGCGCGGCACTAACTAGTGATTTAGTATTTAACACCTAATACTGTTTTACGACACTGTATCTTATCGTTTGGACACTAAAAGTGATAAAAGATTGCACGGGCTCTTGTGTTGGAAAAAGATAATCGAATTTTAAATAAATAAATATCTAACTAAATACAAAGATAAATCATACACGAACAACACAATTGCTACTTTTTTTACACGTAACAAATTAAAAAAAAACATAGCTCGGAGGACTCAAACCAGCATTTCTTCGGATATCCGGGTCCACTACCAACAGAGTCACCGTGTTTTTTATATATTTTGTTTCGGTTTAAAATAGATGAATAACATCTGTACCAAAATTATGCAAATGTGCTTATCACAGGCCCTCGGTGAGAATCGTACAGAAGTTTTACCTCATGAGTGAGTGCGGGCGAGTCATACTTGTGTGTCTTGTGTGTGCACATTGTGTTTGTGTGCGTAGCGCTCAGTTTAGTAGTACGCACACGACAGCGCGTGTCTATATGCACACAACTACAAGTAAGACTCGCCTGCTTCGTGAGACAAAACATCTACCTATATAAAGAAAGTAATTGAAAGAAACATTTTTTTTATTAGTATGATTTTATCCTTAGAGAATAAATATACATAGAGCACGCGCATCGCTCCGCTGCCTTTATGTCAAGCGTAAGCAAATTTTGGCAGATTTTGTATGGGCGGTGAAATCACTAACATTTTTCTTTTTTGATTTGTTCCTCGAGTCATGTTAGTAACTTATCACTGCACATTTCAAAATGTTCTCCTATTAAATTTCTTATTTTCAGCGGGAAAAATAATCAGCTCCGATAACCATTTGATACTAAACGAACGCGCTGAAGATATTCGGACTGTTCATATCCGTGCTTACGGTTCATACTCGATTAGGCGTACTCTATCCCTCCCAGAATTTTTTCCATTTATACTCTAAGATTTTATCCTTTAACAAAATGGCGGCGGGCTTTAACCTACATTACGTAGGTAAAAGCCTTAAAGCCTCGGTTTACATAATATCCTTACATTTATTTTCATCAAATACCGTACAATGTTACCCTTAGGAATACTATAATATATGTCGAGATGTCTTATATAAATTCCACTATACGTTATCACAATAATACGAATACACTGTATGTTATGAAAGCACAAGAGTTATGTTGTATAAGGAATATTACCCACTGAAATACATTGAATGAAATGAAATTGTTGTTATATTAAAATAATACCTTTTCGCCCGCGGCTCCACCGGTTTTTGTTAGTTTTTCCCATGGGAATGGAATATTTTCCTGCGGTAAACATTGACATGATTCCTTTTGCTGTCTTTGATGGTCTCGTAGCCTAGTTGGTAGTACGTCTGCCTTCGGAGCACAGGGTCTTAGTTCGAATCCTACCCAGGGCAAACACTCGTGTGTCTTTTTTTGTCAATAAAGTATATTGTATTGTATTGTGATGAGTACTTGTGTTTGCTTTGTGTGTGGATGTTGTATAATTTTAATATAGCTAGGCTCTACCTAGTTTAAGGTCGGACGGCAGTCGTTTTTTAATTTTTAAGGAACCCTAACAAAAATACGCCTAAACGTTTAATTGCATATGAAACGATATATCAAATAGGTCATAAAAATAATCGAAAATAAAATCGATTTCTTTTACACAAAAAACAGACCTGGCTGAAAATGAATATGAGTAAAAAAAAACAATATCAAGATACATTGCGCAGTAAATATCGATAATGGTCGTATAAATCTTATATCAAAGCGGCGTTGTATATGATATGCGTAAATAACATCGTTGCGTTGTAGGTGGGTTGGTATGTCAAGGGGTTAAATTATTATTATTTCGCCTGTAATGTCTTTTCGTGAAATGAAAACAAATTGGCTGAGATGACTATAAAAACCGTATCGTAACATTCCTCAAAGAAGACAAGTTGATATTCGAAAGAAACGAAAGTTGATATTTCAATACGAAAATTAAGTTCCCATGTGGCTAGGCCCGTTGACTTCCATCCAGAAGTTCGCGGGTTCAAACCTCGGCACGTACCAATGTGTTTTCGATTTTCGAATTTATGTGTACGTTTATTCGACGCTCTTACGGTAAAGGAAAACATCGTGAGGAAACCTGCACACCAGCCAGCGGCCAGCGTGGTCGACTAAGGCCTATTCACCCTGATATCAGGGTAGGCTCGAGCCCCTCGGTGGGGACATATGAGCTGTTAACGAATCTGGATTATACCTTATTTCCTCAAGAACCTTTGTTTTTTTTCTTATTATTATCAAGTCTCTACTTACGTCCTATTCAAAATTAAAGAGCCTTTTTAAATATACCTTTGATTAAAAGTAAATCAAAGCAAACTGGCGCGTACTGAATGAAAACAAGGGCTCAGTGGCTCTCGTAAAATTAAACTAATTTAATCAAGAGCTTCAATACTCCAAAAAGGCGAGTTCCACAAACGTATAATATTTATTCGGCGATCAAAACTTGTGTCCGTCTGTTATGGCGCTCAATCGCTCGGATCTTATCTCGTAGAAGTATTAATTAAACTCTAGTTTCAAGAAATCCGCTTTGTTTCGCTCAAACTTGCCCATTAGCTGCGTTTCCTTTATAGGATTTGGTGGTTTAAGTTGTGAGAGTCTAGAGATTTAGAATAAGGTAAATTTTAGGAAAATGTTAGGTAATGTGATGGATTGTAATTCTTTAAGTTTGTAAGTAAGTAAGTTAGTAAGTAAAAACACTTCATTGCACACAAAAGAAAACAATAACAATATCAACACAAGTAAATTGAGTGCGCAAAGGCTTGTGTATGTATTATATTTAAAAGTTTTTGGAGTAAACAGTATATGCTTATGCTTGGTTTGGTAATAATCTTAAATTTTCAGCTCAATTAAATTCCCATCGAGTGGCTCGACAATCTTGGGAGGTTAAAAACACAAGTCATTATGTCGAAAAGATAACTTTAAATGTAATACTCACACAATAAGAATAAGCTCATTAGGGCCATTTGGGTTGTCCAATGCCCCGCAGTTTAAGCAATAAAAAACAATATTCCTTTTATACTATTTCTTATTCCGACCTTTTTACTACCAACCACCCCTTTAAATTTAATCCCACAATTGGCTTCGAATTTATTTTCAAGTACACCAGCATCACTACAATAACCATTTTCCTGTGCAAAGCCGGGGCGGGTCGCTAGTTATATTATACAATGAAATGATTTAAAAAAACGTCACCTATCATCACCGACGCATATTTTCGAAATCGCTTCAACTGACAACTTGTACCAGTTCTTTCTAGAAAGTTCCGAATCTTATTGTTCTAGAAGTTGGTCGACTTATTGGTATTCCCCCCCGGGTCTCTTTGCTCTGACGTATATTGTATAATATCATACACTTAACTATAAACGTTCTTCCCTGCTTCGTATACTAAACCAGCGTTCGTCAAAGTGGATTCCTAAAAAGCAGCGTTCAGCAAATATACTTTTAAACTCAAAATAATTTACAACAGTTAAATGCGATGCAATATTATTCTAGCACAAAATGTATGCCATGACAACAGCGACAATTAACTTATTGTAAATCAAAGGAAAAATTAAATATTTCATTGATCTCGGGCAGGGTTTTCCAAACAGAGTATTAATCTAAGTAGGTAAGTATTTAAAATTACTTGCAATAAAAGGTTTGACTATATATAAAGTATGTACATTGTACATTGTACGGTCACGTTCATAATTCATACGCATATACTTTAAATTTAAATTAACTTTTTTTCCGAAACCGACCGACCAATTTTAGTGTTTTTTGAATCGATGATCCTCGTAATTTGTACAAGTAGGTATTATGATTTTCAGATATACATAACTTGATCATATAATCTAAATACTCATTTGATTGGAAACACGTTTTCTGAAAATTTTATCGATAGAAAATCGCGTCATTATATTACATCGCTTCATTTTTCAGATATAATATTTACCATGTAGTACCTTAAACCTACAGGTGACTTTTGCACGCCTTTTAGAGACACTCAATTGACTAAAAATCGAGTGACAACGAGTTTCATCCCTACCACTACATCGATGCCGGCTCCCCGATAGGGCCTCTAGCCAGCTCGAGCGCTCATTCCTTTTTCGTGCACGGTGACGATAGCACGCGTCCTACCTTCTCAAAAAAAAAAAAATAGCCTTTTATTTTTTTTTCTTTTACTTATCTTGTGTTTATTCCGATAATGCCAAAACGGTCGGCGGAGGAAAAGATCGAAAGATATGAGAAAAAGATCCAGAAATTGCGAGAAACAAAGAAGCCTCGAAAACGAGTTATATTCAGTGATTCATCAGATAACGAAGGTAAGTTTTTTAAATACATAATGAAATATTATTTTAAAATTATAATGATAAAAAAAAAAAGAAAAGGTAAATAAATTTAAAAAAGACAAAGTAAAAAAAAAAAAAAAAAATTGCAGTTCTTTTTTCTTATTGGCGATGCTCGTTACAGAGACGCTTTATGGTTATGTTTCGATCGATCCTGAGATGCATTCATGGAATTTCTTTCATGACGATACTTGACATGTAATTTTATTATGCGATGCTTTTTTCTGAGACGCATAAAATTTATTTAACGGCGATGCTCGATATGAGACGCTTAAAAAAGATAATCGTTTATTTATTTTCAGGGCCAGATGTGGTCAATGAAGTAACGGCAACCGTTGAAATACACAATACTTCAAGTACTTCGGCAGCGGCCAAAAGAAGTTCCAATACGGCCTCTGTATCAAATCCGAATATCGAACAAGCACCTGAACTGGTACGTGAACCTGATGCTGAACCGGAACCAGAACTGGAACCGGAGATTGTACCCGAGTCAGCACAGTCAGCAGATGCGATTTCAACTCCTGAACCTCAGTTGGACCTTTCAACTCCTGAACCTCAGTTGGATCTTTCAACTCCTGAACCTCAGTTGGACCCAGAGCTCATAGAGGCACTCGGTGAGTCTACAGATGATACGCCCGAATATGGTCCTAATATTCAAGATAATTTGGCGAAATTATGGCTTCCCTTACTTAAAAAAGGACTGTCTAAGGACAGCAAAGATAAGTTGCTGAAGGAATATCTTGTGCCAGATAATTGCAGACTACTGCAATCACCGAAATTAAATCCTGAGATATCAGCAGCTGTTTTAGAAGGAATAAGAAATCGCGATAAAGGTATGGTTTCCCAGCAACAACAGCTTGGTTTCGGTATAACAGCAGTAAATCGTTCTCTAGATTTGCTCTTAACAGGGGATGATAAGAAGCAAGCAATTCGACATCTCAGTAACGCTTGTCGTATTTTATCAGATCTCCATGCAACCTTTACGCAAAATCGCATAAAATTGATAACGCCCAGCTTAGAAAGGAACTTCCATCTCGTGGTTCAAGATTCGGAGCGAGATGAAACGTTATTTGGAAACAAATTACCTGATAAAATAAAGGCAGCTAAAGCAATTGAAAAACAAGGCCAACAGATTAAAAAGGGTAACAATCGTAAGATTCCTAACACCTCATCACATTATACTGCGACTAGAGCAAGTACGTCGGGAAACTGGATACCACCGCCTCCTCGATTTTCATTCAATCGAGGCAGCCGAGGAGGTCCGAAGAAGTACACTTCGTACAATCGCCGCCCGTATCAGAATGCAACAACGACGACACAACCTCCGCCAAGGTCGGCGACGTCGGCAGCCAAGCCTCGTGCGACTGCACCGCAATAACACAGGTACATGCCGGCAGAATTTCTCATTTTTATTCTTGTTGGGAACGAATTACGTCAAACAAAGTAATTTTAAATTGGATACAAACTGGTCTTACAATTCCCTTTTCATGTGAGGTCTATCAATCTAGTCCTCTCCGTAGCGTCCTTTCAAAATCCGAACAAATAGAAATGACAGTTGCTATACAAAAACTAATTGAACTTGGAGCAGTTACAAAATGTTTACCGTGTAAAGACCAATTTATATCCAAAATTTTTTTGGCGCCTAAGTCTAACGGTGGAAAACGCTTTATTTTAAATTTGAAGCCGTTAAATAAATTCATCTCTAGGTCTCACTTTAAAATGGAAGATCATCGTACTGCTTCCAAATTAATACCCCAAAGTGGATATTTAGCCTCTATTGATTTGAAGGAAGCTTATTTACTAGTTCCCATACATCCCAAACATAGAAAATATTTGAGATTTCAGTTTGAAAAAGATAATAAATTACATACCTACGAGTTTACATCCATGCCGTATGGCTTGTCCGTAGCTCCAAGAGTGTTCACAAAAATTATGAGGGAAGTTATAACTTTTTTGAGGAGTCTTGGATATAATTCTGTTATTTATTTAGACGACATCCTCTGTATCGGAAATACATACGATGATTGTGTTTGTAATGTTAATGAGACCTTGAGATTACTTGAATGTTTGGGTTTTGTTGTAAATTTGGAAAAAAGTAATTTAGAACCCAAACAAGAGTGCAAATTTTTGGGATTTGTATTTAATACAAGAAATCTAACTATTTCTCTTCCAGTCGACAAACGCAACAGCATTTTGCGATCGGTACAAAAGTTTTCTCACTTGTCCGAGTGTACAATTCGCGAATTTGCGCAGCTCATCGGTACATTAGTAGCTGCCTGCCCGGCTGTTAGATATGGCTGGCTCTATACCAAGATATTAGAACGCCAAAAGTACCTCGCTTTAATAAAGACTAATAATTATGATGAAGTTATAAAAATCCCTAATGTTATTCTAGAAGATCTTAATTGGTGGTCCTCGTGTATTCTATCAACGACCAACTTTATGCGAAACCCAGGTTTTAAATTAGAAATATATACAGACGCTTCTATGACCGGCTGGGGTGCTGTTTATCAAGATAAACATGCGCATGGTAGTTGGTCGCGGAAAGAACGCGAGTTTCATATAAATTACTTGGAACTTTTGGCAATATTTCTTGGTATCAAAACCTTCGCTAACACTGAATCAAACTGCTCAATTCTATTGCGTGTCGATAACACTACAGCCATTAGCTACGTAAATCGGATGGGAGGTATTCAATTTCCTCACTTGTGTGGTTTAACTCGTCAGATTTGGAGGTGGTGCGAGGAGCGAAACATATGGATTTATGCATCATATGTCAACACTAAGGAAAATTGTGCTGACGCGGATTCTAGAATAGTGAATCCAGATACTGAATGGGAACTATCAGATTCAGCATTCAGTATTATTTCTAACAAATTTGGCCAACCAAATATTGATCTCTTCGCTTCTCGCACTAATACCAAATGTGCGAACTTCATTTCTTGGAAACCGGATCCTGACGCTATGGCTGTAGATGCTTTTACAATTGATTGGCAGTCTCTGTATTTTTATGCTTTTCCGCCTTTTTCAATCATATTAAAATGTTTAAGAAAGATTGTAGATGACAAGGCAGAGGGAATTTTTGTTTTTCCTTATTGGCCTTCACAGCCCTGGTTTCCTCTTTTAAGAAGTTTATTAGTGTCTGAGATTTTGTATTTAAATTCAAAAGAATTTCTGTTATCTTCCAGAGATCACAAAATTCTTCCAACCAAACCTTACCCTGGGGGTCGCGAGACTTTGCGCCAAGCCCTAATATTAAGAGGCTCACCTCATGAAGCGGTTAGTCTGATGATGGCGTCACTCTCCAATAGCACGGTAAAACAGTACAATGTAACATGGAAGCGGTGGTGGCAGTTTTGTAACATTCAAAAAGTAGATCCTTATATAACTTCTGTTCCTAATGTTCTGACCTTTCTAACGGAACAGTTCAATTCAGGTTGTTCACACGGGAGCTTGAATTCTCATCGTTCTGCACTATCCCTTTTATTAGGAAACAATATAGGAACAGACGAACGCGTTAAACGCCTTCTTAAAGGGGCATATAGAACTAGACCTAACTTACCAAAATATACACGTACGTGGGATCCTCAGATTGTTTTAAACATGGTTTCGGAATGGTTTCCTCATACTTCCTTACCCTTAGATAAACTAACAAAAAAACTAGTCATTTTATTGGCTCTGTGCACAGGTCATAGAGTCCAAACGTTGTCGCTAATAAAGCTTAAGAATATTACATTCACCCAAAATAGTGCAAAGATCGTAATAACAGATTTAATTAAAACCTCTGCTCCTGGTCGTGAACAACCCGTTTTGCTGTTACCGTATTTTACTGATAACGTAAACATTTGTCCTGTGACAACCCTGAGAGATTACGTTTCAGTGACAGAAAATAAGAGATCGGAAAACGAAGACAAGCTTCTGTTAACTCACAGAGCCCCACACAGAGCTGCTACGACACAATCCATCAGCCGATGGATAAAGCAAGTGCTAGCGGAGAGTGGAGTTGACATAAGTACATTCGGTGCGCACAGCACGCGGCATTCTGCCACGTCCGCCGCACGTGCCGCCGGCCTCAGCACCGACGCCATCCTCAAAACCGCGGGCTGGACGCCAGCATCAAATATCTTTTCGCGATTTTATAACAGGGCTATGGTTGATGACGGTAACTTTGCGAGATCCGTCTGTCTTACTTCTTGTAATCGTGATTAAGTCTTTAATTTATTACTTTGTTTATGATTATGTTATGCAAATGTAAGAATAATTTGAAAATATATAAAGCATTTCAAAAAATTATGTGTTTCTTTTACGTATGTCAAGATATACTCTTTATTTTGTGTTGGATAACAAAACATTAATTCTCTTAATATCTACATGGTAAATATTATATCTGAAAAATGAAGCGATGTAATATAATATAAGATCAAACGAACTTCTCAAGTGAAGTTCGATCGTTATTATATGAATCGCTTCATTTGAAGATATATAAATGATCACCCTACCCACCCATGTTTAAATTTTGATTTACACTTCCCTTTTTTTTTAAATGTTTTGTTATAAAGATACTCTAAAGGGAATGAGCGCTCGAGCTGGCTAGAGGCCCTATCGGGGAGCCGGCATCGATGTAGTGGTAGGGATGAAACTCGTTGTCACTCGATTTTTAGTCAATTGAGTGTCTCTAAAAGGCGTGCAAAAGTCACCTGTAGGTTTAAGGTACTACATGGTAAATATTATATCTTCAAATGAAGCGATTCATATAATAACGATCGAACTTCACTTGAGAAGTTCGTTTGATCTTATAATATAACACCTTCTATTATCTTCTTTTACTTCATAGAGTTAAACGGCAACGTATTAGACGTTGAAACTTAGTAACAAGTTTGGTATTCAACCTTACTAAGATGTGAATGCTTTAGTTCATAAGTTTAGGAACCGCTGCGCAGGAGTTTTTATGGGAGCTATGACGGTAAAAGTCATTTTACTCATATCCTTTATAAGTTCAGTAGAGACGAAACTAAACAGAAAGTGCACATTATACGTAGCTATACAGCCAATGTTAAAGTTAGATTTTCATTTTTATTTCTGATTAAGACATAGAAGAGTATGATAACACATTTAGAATTTAACTTTAATAGCTAAAACACGTTTTCCAGCAGAACTTACGCGGCCTTTTGAGGTAATCAATCACAAAAATTATAGATTAAAATTTAGTCAAAAGTGTCAAAAAAGAAAATTTCGGTTTAGAGGTAAGTTTTTGTGATTACGTTATTAAAAAAAATTTTTTACAAATCCATTACTAGGCGCGTTTTTAGGCTCGTGTCGCTTGTGTCTATGGGAAGCTTTTCAGTAGAAAATTAAGAAAAAAAAACCTTACAAAAAGGTTCAACAGATGGCACGAGTTAATAGTGAGGTAGTAAATACCGAAGTATTGTACTATAAAAAAACATTCAAATAAATTTACAAATTATCCTAAAATTAATCTTAGTCAGAAGTCAGATCCATGTACAATGCGACAAAAAAAAAGACAAAAAGTCTACAATAAATCTCACTGTTCTCATTTATTTTACTAGCGTCATCTATGGAAATATCTTAGAGAACGCTCGTTTTTTCTTAATTTCAAGCTGTCAGAAAATATGCCATGTTATTTAAACCGAAAACTATATAAAAAACTACAACAATTAAACTTCTTTATGCGACTTAAAAAGTACTCCCTACAGTCCAATCAAAGCACAATTCTGAATACACCACTAAGCTTGTATAGTCCGAGAGCTCAGTGAGTTTTAACTACTCATTCGACCGTGAAATACGATCCCCGTTCGGCTCCTAGACTAATCGCATTAGTGACACAGAACTAGACTGCAGTGGACTGTAGTTTTATCTCGCATTTCAATCTAGATTGCTTCTTTTTAAAGCCGGGTGACTTTGTTGTGCTAAGTGAGCCCGTAATTGAATAGGCGTCTTGCATGCTATAGGTATAATCTAAAATCTCAACAAACGGGTTAGTACTGTTATTTTCTTATGCGGTTTAGTTGTAGGTACACAGATATCGCTTAAGACTCGCTTAAACTAATATCTCATCGCGTTTTTAAAAATTTAAGAGTCCATTCTTTATTAATTTCATAAATAAATAAATTAGTGCGAGACGAGAGCTGGCCTTGGTTTGAACAAAGCTTAATAACTTAATTAGATTTTGACGTCGAAAAGTGATTTGTAAAATCTTACTTCGAATAAAAACTTTTTGATTTTTGACTGAAAGTTTTGATGCTTATTTGAAACTAGCGTTTCGGCCCGCTGCTCCGTGGGAATGAGTTATTTTCCCGCGGTAAAAAGTAGTCTATGGCGCTCTCCAGCCGCCGCACTATCTCCAAACAAAAATCACACAATGTCAACTTTCTTTTGAACAAACACTCTTTAATTTTTAACACAGAGCTGGCAGAAAGATTGAATGGCCACCGCGTGTCGGAAGGCGTAGCGTGGGCAGGCCCCTCACAAGGTGGACCAGCGATCTGGTAAAGGAATCCGCTGAATGCGGGGTCAAGCAGGACTGATCGTTGTGAAGAACTTTGGGGTAGGCCAAATAATGCGCGCAGCCAAGTTGTGGAACGATCTACCATCGTCTGTATTCCTGAGTGCTTATAACCCAGCTTATGGTAAATTCAGAGTCAGCTGTCGTTTTCAGGTCTCCCTTCACCTTCACTATCGGGCTCACTTCCCCCAGTGAACCTGAGACTACGAGCAAGCCCATCATACATAAACCAGCAGTTTCGAAGGGAATAGGCGCTGACAGACAGACGGACAGACAACCGAATGATCCTATAAGGGTACCGTTTTTTTGTTTTTGAGGTACGTAAGTCTAGAAAGATGTCTAGTACTATCGCGGAAGGAAGGCCCTATCAAGAAAACTCGGAAAGTACCTACTATTATATAAGGTTTATTTGAGACAACCCCCGACACAAAACGGTTACTTGATCCTTTCAACAACTAGAAAAGAGCTGATAATCTTCAAATAGCTGAAGATATTTTCAAGGATCATAGCTAAGAACACTCTCGATTGTGACACTTTGCAAACAAACAAAAACTAGATCAAAATCGGCGCATCCGTTTAGGAGCTACGGTGCCACAGACAGACAGACAGACAGCCAGACAGACAGACAGACACACACGTCAAACTTATACTTAACACCCCTCTTTTTCGTCGGGGGTTAAAAATACAGCAAAGTTCAAAGTCGCACCAGTCAAACCAGCACTCTCCATACAGAATTAGACATCGTTGTATTCTCATATCTCGGTCGTAAAATTTTACGTCCCCGACTATAAAATGACGTTAATTTATGAAATTGGACTACTCCTGTCTGAAGCTTTTTACGATCACTAGATTGTTCATACTGAAAATAAATGAAATTAGATAGAATAGTCTCAGCTCTATTGTTAGGTTTACGGATGATTGCAAATTTATGTCTTTACTCTCGTTTTCAGTGTCCTACAGTTGTTTCCTTAAAACATAGTCACGGAAGTAATCGTACTTCGGGATATTCACCTCCCCGCACCAAAAAGTCTAGGGTTGGTGGCCAAATTCTTATCGAGTGGGTTTCGAAGTTAATGTACCTACCTCACAAACCCTGGTGTCGGAATTGTTGAGCCGCCTTAGGCTTCCGACATGGCTCCAATAACGACTACCTAACCTACATCCATAGATAGTACCTCCACAGAAGACAGCCAAATTGTGAACCCGCCTCGACGTCGAAAAATGATTTGTAAAATCTTACTTCGAATAAAACATATTTCATTTTCATTTTCATTAGTAGCCGGGACAAATGGCTTTATGTGCCTTCCGAAGCACGGAATCGTTTTTCTATTTGGACAATCAGGTGATTCAGCCTGCAATGTCCTAACCGAACTGAAGAAAGTCTCACAAAATATTTGTTCGACGGATCCCCACCGGGATTCGAACCCGGAACCTCCGTAACGTCAGACGAGCTCTTGACCACTCGACTACGGAGGTTGTTGTTTGGTGGCCAAAAAGACGCGGGTTCGATTCCCTGCCCTAACTTTTTTTTTATTTTATTTTATTTAAAACTAGCGACCCGCCCCGGCTCCGCACGGGAAAATGGTTATTGTGGGTTATCCTTCAGTATATTATGCATGTATTATACATATAAACCTTCCTCTTGAATCACTCTATCTATTAAAAAAAACCGCATCAAAATCCGTTGCGTAGTTTTAAAGATTTAAGCGTACAAAGGGAGGGACATAGGGATATAGGGACATAGGGACGGAGAAAGCGACTTTATTATTATTATTATTATTATTTACATTTATTGTACACAAGAAAATTACATAATTACAAACATAGAGAACGACGACACAACAGGTACTACTTATTTCTAAAGAAATGTCTTCCAGTAGACCTAGAGGAAGAGATAAGGAATAAAATACAGAGGTAAGACGTGCACAATAGATACAAAAAACAGAAACTAACTACTTAAAAGACCTATACCTAATACACATATAGCAATATACATATACTACACACAAAGATACATAAATATAGATATAATACATAATATACCGTAAATAAAGAATATACGAATAAATAATATATTTACTTATATGTACCTACATAAATATTACTCTCCTCGACGTCAAAAAATGATTTTGTGAAATCTTACTTTGAATAAACACTATTTGACTTTGACTTTATTATATCATACAATACACATAAATACATACCTACAGCTAATTAAGTTGAAAGATAGTGCTCCTTAATCCGTTTCTTAAATACAGCGATAGTGGGACTATCACGTACAGTATGGGGAAGAGAGTTCCACAACCTAACCGCATGAGCGGTAAAAGAGTTAGAATAGAAACCTGTACGACAAGAAGGAAAAGAAAGAAGTGTTCTGGTGTGTGGTCGACAGGGTTTGTCCTGGGGACGGGAGAAATTAAAACGCTCATGCAGATAGGAAGGAGAAGATGGATTATGCAGAACATTATAAAGTGTGGAGAGAATGTGAGTATTCCTGCGAAGTCGGATTGGGAGCCACTTGAGCTGCGCACGGAAATGTGAGACACGATCATACTTACGTAAACCAAAGATGAAACGAATGCAGAGATTTTGAAGGCGCTCAAGTTTATTCAGTAGCTCCTCTGTAGCGTCCAAGTAACATGTATCGGCGTAGTCAAAAATGGGGAAAAGAATAGTCTGAGCTAATGAAATCTTGGTTTTTAGGGGCAAAAAACTTTGGAGACGACGAAGAGAATGAAAGGAAAAATGAACCTTTTTACTGACTTCGTTAATGTGGGAAGTCCACGAGAGATGGCAGTCCATAGTCACACCTAGATTTTTAGCAGTCTTAGTGAACTCGATAATGGTGCTGTTGTACAATAAAGGTGGAATTGTTGCAGAGTTCAACTGACGACACATATATGGACTACCAATCAGCATGGCCTGTGACTTCCTCGGATTCACTAAAAGACCAAACGATTCAGCCCATTCAGCGATTCGCTTAAGGTCAGCATTCACGAAGTCAATGGCGCTGTCAATATCATTGACACTGAAGTGGTGATATAACTGTAAATCGTCTGCATAGAGATGGAAATTGGAATTAAGAATAGAAGTAACAGTGTTGATGAAGATAGAAAATAAGAGAGGAGAAAGAACGCCACCCTGAGGAACGCCCGCAACTAGGTCACACCATTTTGAGGAAGCCTCACCAAAGCGGACCCTCTGCGAGCGACCCCGAAGATAGGAATCGAACCAAACTATAGCCGAGGGGGAGATGTTAAATGAGCGAAGAATAGAAACGAGGACATCAAAGTCTACAGAATTAAAGGCGCTGCTGAAGTCAAGCAGAGTAAGAATGGTTAAATGTTTGTTGTCCATCGCTAAACGAATATCCTCTGTGACTTTCAGTAGCGCTGTCACAGTGCTATGTCCAGTACGAAAACCAGATTGGTAAGGAGAAAGTAGACTATTTGAAGTTATATACTCAGTTAACTGCTTGTGGACAATGTGTTCAAGTACTTTGGAGAGGAAAGGGAGAATGGAAATAGGTCGAAAGTGAGAAAAAGATGTAGGGTTGGAAATTTTGGGCAAAGGAATAACATTTGCACGTTTCCATGCGGCAGGAAAAGAACTCATTACCAGGGAGTGGTTGAAAATATGAGTAAGTATTGGCAAGAGTTCGGGTAGGATGAAAGTTATCATTCGGGAACAAAGGTTATCACTGCCCACAGCTGTAGAAGTAATAGCATGAATGTGCTTCTTAACATCTCCCTCGGAAAGAGTGGTAAAATTAAACGGAGAGCAAGCTGGCAAACTTTGGCATTGAAGAAAAGAGATAGTGTTAGATTTAACATTAGCATCCAGGGTAACAGGTGGTGCAGAGAAATGATCATTGAGTGAATTAAGATCTATAGAACTTTCTGGAGAATTAGAGATTTTGCCAATGCCAAGCGATTTTAGGAATTTCCATACTTGAGTGGGATTAGAGTTTTTAACGGTTTCATGGATGTAGCTTAGCATCTCTACACAAACGACTACAGTGATTTCGAAGATATTTGTACCGAGACAAGTTCAGGTCAGTAGGGCTACGCCTATACCGCAGCTTGGCTCTGTCACGTTTGGCCATCATGCATTTAATGCCATCAGAGAGCCAGGGAGCAGGATCATGTTTTACCTTGACCCTCTTAACTGGAGCATGGACATCATAAAGCCTGATTAAGATGGCTTCGAGTTCTCGAACCTTCACATCAATATCATCTGTAAACAGAATTGGTGTCCAGTCAATATTGGCCGCATCCCTTCTTAGAGCCTCCAAGTTTATACCCCTAAAACTACGCAAGAGAAGAAATTTTGACTTACGCCGAGGGGGACGAATTTTAAAAGATAAATAAATTAGATCGTGGTTCGAAAAGTTGGCAGGAAATTGGCCGTGAACAGCAATATTGTTAGGAGAGGAAGTTATAATGAGATCAAGAAGAGAGGGAGTACAGTTAGGAGTGTGATGCGTAGCAGAAAGTGGGAGTAAGTGGAGATTAACCGACGACAAAAGAGACTGAAGTTTACTGCTACGGCTATCGTTTTTAAGTAGACACGTATTAAAATCACCAAGCAAAAGCGTAAAATCATAGTTGGGAGAGTGAGAGCTCAATAGATTTTCGAGGGCGTCAAAATATTCAACTTGAAGAGACGGACTATAAAACACTGCAAGCAGTATTTTTTTATGGTGCAGTGTGACCTCTATGAATAAATGTTCAGCAGAGCCAGAGTAAACACTGGGTGACACACTAATTACAGTGTGTACAATTTCGGCCCGCAGATAGATAGCCACGCCACCACCACGAGCGCCAGAGCGATCGTTTCGGATAAGCTTAAATCCAGGAAGTGGGTATTGGTACGAAGAAAGAGAGGGCTTTAACCAGGATTCCGAAATAAGGATAGCATCAATGGGCGTATTACTAAAGGACGCTAGAAGATCGGAATAATGGGCAGGAATACTCTGAGCGTTAATGTGAACAACATTAAAGTTATTAGAAAATAGGGAGAGAGTTGAACACAGCTGATCATGCACAGAATGAAAAGAAGAACCATCACTGTCGCTTTCAGCAGCGCTAATAAATTCATCAGACGAGGAGGAGCACGAAAAAAAATTATCATGTAGATCGGACAAATTATCCATAAAAATAAATAATACAACAAATAATATATATATAAATAATAATAATATAATAATAATATAATAATAATATAATAATAAAAAAATAATAAAAAAATCTAAGCACTAATCTATGAACAGCTGAGTCGTCACAAGCCACAAATAAAAAGTTGAAACATAATACATATATGTATCTATAAAAAGGCGTGAACGCTCTTTCAATTACTTATTTGGTAGAATACACCACAAAAAAGAGAAAAAGTGTGATCTGTACGTTTACAAAAATAAAAAAGAAAACTAATCTAAACATATAAAATTTTTTTAACTCAATCTAAAAAGTAAAAAATTGAATAAAAAGTCATACTTATTAAACTAACATTAAATATGAATAAAAGCAAAACAATCGGGGAGAGCAGGGTTACAAGACAGGAAAACAGAATAAACACCCATTTAATTTACCCAAAGAAAAGCAGTCAGTCAGTCCGCCTGTAAAATTGAGTGTTGATTATGTAGTAAGTATGATTAGGCTGTAAGTCACAGTTACTCTGCCTTTCCCTTCTTTTGCTCATTTTTATTTTGACATATGACATTTTAAATTAACCTACAAATTCATTCATGCACTCGGAAAAAACAAAATATACAATATACCTTTGCATTAAAATTATGCTATGAATATAAATTAAAACGATTCTACCTGTAATCAAACTTAAAAAGAAATGTGTAGTTCACCCTACAAAGAAGGAAGTGTAAAATACTAGAGAAAAAATTGTCAACAAGGAGTAAGAAAACTTTAGCGCCTATTTCTAAGTTTAATTGGAGCTCTAAAGGTAGAGGGCTTGGTTTTCGGTTTCACCGGCTGGGATGAGTCCGATTTCGCTGCAGATGTGACTGACCGCGGTGTTTCGGATGCGCCAGGAGATACCCTAGCGACTGGATGCGACTCGATCAGGCTCTGCAATTCGCTTCGGATCTCAATCTTATGGCGCGTTTTGTTGGGCAACAGGACGATGATCTTGCCCTCTGATGACCAGCAATTACCTACTCCAAAGTGTTTTCGAGCCTCCATGAAAACATCATGTCTTGATTTAGTCAAGAACTCTGAAACGATAATACCAGAGCCCTTAAGCTCAGTCTTACTATCCCAGGCTAAGCGACGGCATTCAAGGTCTTTGAATCTGGCAAGGATTGGACGAGGCTTTGTGGAGGATGATCCCAGTCGATGACAGGCTTGCAGATCATCTAAGGTGAGGTCCGGTATATTCAGTTTGTCAGTTAAAATGTTAAGAATCACCTCATTAGACTTCTCTTCTTTACTTTCAGCAACTCCATGAAATAAGAGGATCTTCCGCCGCAAAAAAGTCTCATGACGATCAAGACCCAGTGCAAGTAGATCCGTTTGAGACTTCAGACGGGTCAGGGCCCGCCACACTGTAGTTTTAAACTCGGCAAACTCACGGACAAGCGTTGTTAAGTCCACTTGGGCTGGTGAAGGTGGTGAAGAGGCAGTGGCTGACTGGAGGCGTTCCTCAAAGCTCCCCATGCGTTCAAATATCTCAGATATTACATCCGAGTTGGAGGCAAGCTTTGCTGACAGGTCCATTACAAGTGATGTGTTGTGATCCAAGTTTCAGTAATTACTATGAGTGTGAATTTGATTTGTAGCAGGTGACGACTAGCTTAATAGTTGAATAAATCAAAACATTACACTTATATAAAACTGTAAGTATTTATTTACTAATTAAAATTCAGAACAAAACCCAAAAGCTGCTACTGTGGCAACGTCTACCCACAAAAAAAAAAGTATTTTATACTATGTAGTGATAGTGATAACGCCAGCTTGTTTACCTACAAATCTTTTCATAATCTAAACGCCCAGGTGCGGACTATCTACCGACAGATTCTCACCTACGCGCGAAGATGGCATTTTGTAATAAATCACATATATTAGTCGTACTATTTTAAGAGGTGACAAAGACGGAGAGAGTCCGCAGGTGTGCTATTTCACTTTCTGCGCCTACGCAGTGATGAATCTTCAATTTTTAATATTGTAACTGGGAAAAATAAACGAAACTAGAAGTGGCTGAAGATTTAGCACAATTAGTAGATTATAGGGAAACTTATTATTAACTGAACTCGTGTCATATTCTTCGTGTGTTCTAAACTAGCACTTGTAAAATGGAACGTGCAGCGTTTGACCACTACAACCACAGAACAAAGATACCCAGTATGTGCACTCCGTACAAGAGCGCCCGAATCGTCGCACGCACACATAAGCAAATGTGTTACCTAGCAAATTGTTTTGTGTGTATAATAATGTTGCTTTATTGTTGTTAAATTTTGTTTTATCTGTTGTGTTGTGATGTGCCATAAATAAAATATTCTTTCTTTCTTTCTTTCTTATAAGAATCATCTACACGGCCGCTAAAAGCCGCACTACACTCTCCACAAAATTAGACGAGACATGGCCAATACGAGGGACGCAGTTATGCGCAAGAGTGAGCGCGGTGTATTCGCATCTAATTCTAACGCATAACTGCATCTCTTTCGGCTTTCGTTTTTTTTTTGCTATGGGATTGCGTTTGACCACAGTCTCACCTGGTGGAAAGCAACGACGTGGCCGATGATGGAACACGCTCACCCAGAAATTTGCCTATTCACTCTCGACTTGAAGACACCTAGGTTATACGATTCCGGAAAAACAGATGCAGGGAGAGAGAATTCCATTCTAATGAAATATAATGGTACTATCGTACAGAAGGGCAATTAATTCACCTCTCCACATCTGAACCGCCCCCACTGCACTGCTAAATTGTGCACAGATAAATTGAACAGGGTATGCAAACTATTTTGAAGATGTTAAAAAAACAAACATATCTTAATTTATGTTGCTGGTGGTCGTGTTCTTGTGAACTTTGAAATATGTAGGTGATTCACCAGATCAAATAACCAAATTCTCAAAAACAGTACGCAAGAGTACCTAACAGAACAGATGACCACAAAACTTTCTACTTCCTTTACTTTTTTTGAACATTTTGTTAGTCCGGCGACGTTAGCATAAGTTACTTGAAAAATACTGGCTATAAGGACGTTTTTTTTTGTTTAACATGCTAAATATTAAATTTTATAATCACTCTCGTCATATACTATCAAAACAAAACACAAAAAATGTTACTTTCTTTTACTTAACTAAATTATCGCATCGCTGTGCTGTCGACAAAAGCCACAAACCGCCCGAAAAGACATTGCCTTACCTATGTGCTTGTGTGCGTAATTATGATCATAGTGTGCATCGTGCTTACAGGAAAGCACACTACGCTATTATCTGTATAACACGATGCACACATAGGTACTTAAAATGAGATGTCGTGCTCTCCTGCAGAGCCACCCTTATAGAAAATGTCTTTTCGGGCGGATTGTGGCTTTTGACGACGGCACAGCGATGCGATAATTTAGCTAAATAAAAGAAAATAACATTTTTTGTGTCTTATTTAGATAGTGTATGACGAGAGTGATTATAAAATTAAACACGTTAAATAAAATGAACGTCCTTATGGCTTTTATTTCTTCAAAAAATTATATATTTTGTTGTGAAGTAAAAAAAAACCCGAAGACTTTCGAAAAGCGAGTAATAGAATGATCGGCAGTGCCGACTAGTCTCAAAAGTACTCAAAACCGATTAGTCGGCTATTCGGCAAATACCATAGTCGGCCCATCTCTATTGGCAATATTCCTGGGAACGGAAATTTCCCGGGAACGGCACGTCACTAATATTGTTTCTTTATCGTGTGGGTTTCGAGGTTACCCTAACTCAGTAACCCTGGTGTCACCATTATTGAGCCGCCTAAGGCATAACACATCATCACTACATAGTATAAAACAAAGTCGCTTTCTCTGTCCCTATATCCCTATGTATGCTTAAATCTTTAAAACTACGCAACGGATTTTGATGCGGTTTTTTTTAATAGATAGAGTGATTCAAGAGAAAGGTTTATATGTATAATACATGCATAATATACTTAAGGATAACCCACAATAACCGTTTTCCCGTGCGGAGCCGGGGCGGGTCGCTAGTGGCTCATAAACGACTATTACTAGATAGCAGCCTGGAACAAAAATACGAGTAATATTGACTCCGAATAAACATCATCGTCAACATATCAGAATGTAAACGTCCACCGCTGGACAAAGGTCTCTAAATACACGATTCATAATCCCGCCCACATTCACCAGCTTCTAAATACCCCAATTATATTTCTCAGACACACACAAATTACGTTTAGAATTCAAAGAAGCATGAATGAAATCTGATTATTTTAAGAAAAATTTGAGTATGACTCTTTGGCTTTTTGTTGAAAAACATTCATACGCAATGACATGCTGTTGATTCTGGCAAAAGTCCAACCTTTGACTCATTAGATAGAGATTACCCTTGTGTTTTGTGTTGTCCGCTAATCAATTTGTTATAAAACTATCCCAATAAATTACAACAATTACTAGATGTAATTGATAAGAGCTACATGTTTTTTTGTTTGGCTTAAGATTAATCATTTCGGTTTTTATGTACTGTAAGCAAAAATACTAGTAAAAATGTGTGTCATTACATTTTAACATTACTAAGAAAGTTTCACGGTTATGAAATTGGAAAATTGTCAAAAAGGTTTTTGATGAACAACATTTAAAATCTAGATAAATTTAATGTTTAGCTAGACACTCAAATAATCAGCCGTTTTTTATTTCACAAATTCGTTTTGACGTGTTTGTGTTTGAAAAATGTTCTCTATGCTGATTTCGACGAACTAAATTTAAAAATACTTAATAATAATATTTTTATTGTTGTAAATACCTCAGTGTAAATATAAAAAAAATCAAGTAGAGTAAAAATAGCTAAATTTAAATTATAGAACCACACTATTTTTTCCACAGTGACACGTTCGTGAAGATGAATGTCTCCGATTCTGGCCATGTGACACTATAATGCAGTAAAATTGTTAAGAACCTTAACGAACAAAATTTAAAACCGGTTAAAAGAATACTCGAACTCAGCAAAAATTTTTTCACAGCGACATTCGTAAAGAAAAATGTGTTCGATTCTGGCAAAACTCCAATTGTGACTCACCGAGCGCTTAGTTCAAAGAGATCGCCCATGTGCCGCGCGACATCACATGGATTTGTTGTCGCGACGCTTATGTCACGTTGTTTGGCCTTCAAATTGTGAGATGCCAATAGTTTTCCGCACAGTTGTTGGGTAAACTGCTTTTAGGATCTAGGCTAGCAATTAATAGTCTATGACAATAGACAGATTTTTGAAGCAGTTTTTTTATATAGAAGCGAAAATAAAAACTTCGAAATTTGAACCTGCTCGATAAGAATGTACAGTCTCCTGCATAGAAAACGGACCCCCCCCTATCGTAAGCAGTGACTACCCGCCGCTTACGATAGGGGGGTCCGTTTTCTATGCAGGAGACTGTACAACTGATACGAAAATCTCTAGCCCTAAGAAAGACGAGAATTTAAAATGTGACATAAATAAAAGATGTCTTATAGTGACCTGGCCCCCGTAACATGCAGTGCTATGACAAAAGTTTGTCGCACATTTAATTTGAAAATATTCTCCAATAGGATAAGAGAATACGCATGACAACATTATGTCTGTCACGCGTGGACAGGCATGTTAGAGGGCTAAGTTTAGTAAGGGGTTATCTCACATCATCTGTCAATAAGCGAGACCCGCATTATTGAAGTACAGATGGTCAAAAAATGATTAATAACTATCTTAAAATACGTAGCGTGATCTTCTATATTTACTTTGTCAATTTATTTTAATACAATCCTACTAATCTTATAAACACGAAAGTTTGTAAGTATGGATGGATATTTGTTACTCTTTCACGCAAAAACTACTGAATGGATTTTAATGAAACTTTACAGTTATCTAGCTCATACATCAGAATAACACATAGGCTACTTTTGACAGCAGGAAAATACTCGTACCTCATTCCCACGGGAAAAACGGGTAACGCGGGCGGAAAGGTAGTAAAGGATATTTTATATAGTACTAGCGACCCGCCCCGGCTCCGCACGGGAAAATGGTTATTGTGGGTTATCCTTCAGTATATTATGCATGTATGTATTATACATATAAACCTTCCTCTTGAATCACTCTATCTATTAAAAAAAACCGCATCAAAATCCGTTGCGTAGTTTTAAAGATTTAAGCGTACAAAGGGAGGGACATAGGGACATAGGGACGGAGAAAGCGACTTTATTTTATACTATGTAGTGATTGTAGGTATTATAAAGCGTAAACCACACGTCAAGGGGTGGAACACGCCGCCGACCGCATTGTCCAAATACAGGAAGCTAGGGATGGCACGCGACGAGTGTTCGAAACCATGTCAAATCCAAAACTAAGCATCTGGGCCAGACCAGCCCCCGTAACATTTTAGTTTGTCGCACATTTAACTGTCAAAAAACCCGCCATATTGAAATATCCTCCAATAGGATAAGATAATACGCACGACAACATTTTGTCTGTCGCGCGTGGACCGGGCATGTTAGAGGGGCTGGGTTACTTAAATTTATACCTTTTTCATTCATCATAAGGCACACCACTCGGTCATCTAACTTTTTGATCAGTTTTCCGTAGCTGTCATCTAAGCAAAATTTTGAGTTTCATGCATGTAATCTTCTGTCTATTTAAACAATAACAAAACTGAAGAATCGGCGTGTCTGTACATTGATTTGTTTTTCAAAAAACTGATTATAGGTGATGAAGAGAGTTAAGTGTAGCTGAACACAAAAATACAAGATTTGAAAAAAAAACTGTCTGTCTGTCTGTTTGTACACGCTAATCTCTGGAACTACTGGACGGATTTAATGAAACTTTACTTACAATAATATAGACTATACATCGGGAAAATACTTCTTTCCCACGGGAAAATCTGTAAACGCGGGTGGAGCCGCGGGGCGAAAAGCTAGTACAAAATACGATCAATGACGTCACAGTCACCCATGCGCGCGCGCCGACACACATTAACAGACCACAGACAAGTAAACAATACGTCAAACACGATGAAACGGTACAAATAAACACAGTTAAAAGACCGGTGAGATCTCTGATCCAAACTAAACGAATGGGATAGACGAATGATTAAATAAATAACAAACATTTAGGTAAACAATTTTACTTAAGAATATTTTAGTACCTGCTAATAGTTAGGTAGGTAGGTACTTTGTTGCACACAAAAATAGAAGAAAAAGAGTGCATAAAAGGCGGTCTTGCTGCCAAGGTAGCAATTTCTACAAATCCATAGTATTGATGTAAGTAGTAGGCCAATGAAAGTGACTTTTTAATAAGTGCTAAAGATTTTTACTGCGTAATATAAGGACGAAGTCAATTCTTCGTATGGTTATCATACGAGGCATCTTCACTAGTGTAACCGACAACACTGTTCTTTAAACCGTTCCCGCTTCCCGCTAAAGACGCTAAATAAGGCAGTTCTACCTTTTAAGGGGAGAGCATTAATTGTTCTTTATAATTATAAAATGTTTATCTAAAATTGAAAGTAGTTTGTCAACACAATGACACAATCTTGGGTAGAACATCGAATTCATTTTCTTTCAGAATTATAACACTAAATTAAAAAATTTAATAACCCCCCACACAAAACCGTTATTGGATCTTTTCAACAACTAGAAAAGAGCTGATAATCTTGAAATGGCTGAAGATATTTTCTTGGATCATAGCTAAGAACACTCTCGATTGTGACACATTGCAAAAAAAAAAAAAAAAAACTAGAACAAAATCGGCGCATCCGTTTAGAAGCTACGATGCCACAGACAGACAGACACACACGTCAAACTTATAAACACCCCTCTTTTTTGTCGGGGGTTAAAAATCAACATGAAGATGCGCAATAATTTTGTAATGGGATAAATGTTTATAATTACCGTTAGACTGCTGAATGCGTTTTATGTGCACATTAACCAGGTAATCTGCAGATTACTTACCTAGTTAATCTGCACTCCAACTGGTTTACGCAGATTAACGGTAAAATATATAAAAAATACAGTTATCAAACTGAATAAATATATCTAAAACGTGGGAAGTGATCTCTACCTACCCTATCAAGAAAAAGCCATGACTTCATGGTATTTCCGATCATAAGTTGTCAAACGAGAAGCAAAGCAACCCTCTTCACATCCCTTCAATAACCGGTATCGGCAAGTTAACCGGTTTCCCAAACTACTTTCCACTCTAGCGACCCCTGTATCTTATCTCGCCGGTAATACGGTAAGAAAACTAGGCGTCATCCATTACACACAACTGCAGCGTTGTGATAAGAGAAAACGCGCCTTTCTTAGCTTTTTATGTTAGTTGGTTAATAATACTAATACCTACGAGTATGTTGAGTTGGGATATATCAGACTTTCTTACCTTAAACACATAAAAAAGAGTGCAAGTGGCAGCTTAGCAAATACTGAGATGCTTAGTCAATCGTGCTGAGCAACTTTTTCAAAACAAAGGAACTTTTCCAAGAACGGAAATTATATTTGGTCTCAAACTAAATTGACTAGGTTTAAAGTATTTATTTTTACTTTAGGATATTTACATCATTTAGTTAAGTCAGTTACATATTCTTTTGTGGCGAGTTTAGAAATTTGGCTATCTTCTGTGTAGAAGAACTCGCCGGAAGAAACTCCACAGGCGTTGCATCTTTTCGAAATATTTTTACAAAATTATAAATGATTACAATTTTATTAATTTAACAAAGAGTGCAAACGAAATATACAATTAGAGGAAGGCAACCAGTCAAAGTAGAAAATCTAAACTATATAACAATCTCCTGTCTCATTTTATTCGTAAACGCACGAAAAGGATGTTGAATTTATTTTTTATTTATTATGTCATGAACATTATATTAGATTTTCACTAACACACATTTTCACTAGTAAGCTCAATTTAAAACTAAATCGTGAATTAAACTCATAATATGTCGGCCTCGTAGCCTAGTTGGTAGTACGTCTGCCTACGAAGCACAAGGTCGTGGGTTCGAATCCCGCCCAGGGCAAACATTCGTGTGATGAGCACTTGTGTTTGCCTTGTGTCTGGATGTTGTATGTTTATATATGTATGTATATCAGCTGTCTGACACCCATAGTACAGGCTCTGCCTAGTTTGGGGTCAGATGGCCGTGTGTGAGATGTCCCACATATTTATTATTATTATGTCGCCACAGAGGGGCTCCAGCCTACTCTGAAATCAGGGTGAATAGGCCTTAGTCGACCACGCTGGCCTGGCCTAGGGGTCCAGTACTAGTTAGTCAACTTCACACACAACCTTTTATTTACTTCGCATTGGTGACATTGCGCATTGGTGCCGATTTCCGTGGTCATGCTTATAAAGCTAGAAACTCTAGCTCAAGTCAATACAGCGATCTTTTTCACCCTCTCAAGAACGAAAAGGGACAGGTGGTAGTTTAATTTAAATTTAGAGACGTTAATTAAACATTGTCGGCGTTGTACGCACGAGTTTATGTGTATTATGTGTTATAATATATTGGATTGAAGGTTTATATTTCATTCATATAAAATAACGTAAACCAGTTTATAACATAACGCAATTCTTTTGCCAGTACAAATTAGATTTAAATTAGAAATACGATAACTGTTCGACAGACAACCATATCCAATTACAATAATACAAAAACATTTGCTATGCATATTTACTGTGAAAATTCTTATGCGTGTTTCTAAATTGATCATTTTTTTAATTGTAAAATAAAAGGTGGCCTATGTGTTAATCCAGGGTGTCAGCTAACTCCATACCAAATTTTATTAAAATCGTTCCAGCCGTTTAGACGTGAAGAAGTAACAAACATATACACACTCGCATATTCAGAAACTTTCGCCTTTATAATATTAGTGATAAGATAACACATACGTATGGCTACCTTTTACCGCGGGAAAATCGCTCATTCCCACGGGAAAATCTGATAGCGTGGGGGCCGCAGAGCGGAAAGCTAGTAGAGTTTATAGTTGAAAATGTAATCCCTTCTGTTTTGAAAAATATGATAAGAAAAAAACGAATAAAATGAAAAATTCCTTTTTACAAAGTCACGTGTAAGTGGACAGACAGACGCCCATCACCGGTTGACTATTAGCAAGATAAATGAGCGCAAATGTTGGGCTAAAACCGGCCGGATTACAGACATAACAAGGGCTTATAGGAGCCAGCTTAACAGACTGATGTGTCATGATGACGAGGAGACAAATTTTATCGCTTGGGCGGTACGGAATAAAGTTACAAAAATTATCTTATTTTAGAGGGTATGTAATGGAAAGCAGTAACATGTGTGGGTGGGATGATTAAAAGAATAGAATAGATAGAATATACTTAAAAACAAGAACGCTTACTGAAATATGAGAGCATGATTTATAAATGCTGAGGAAGAGAGAAAAAAAGTATTTGAATCAATGATTGAGAACAAAAAGTCTAACCTAAATATTATAATGTAATTTAATAGTATAACTACAAATACAAATACAAATCATTTATTCGTCAAAATAGGTTTATAGGTTGGTCAGTAAATTATCAAATGCATATATATTAAATTTGTTATTATGTTTTAAATTTAATATACATTATAATAAATTTAAAACATAAACAAATTCACCTAAAAAAGTATTAATTGTTAGTACTACTTAAAAATTCGTCAATAGAATAAAATGTCATTTCAATTAAATAATTAATCAGCTTACATTTAAATTGAATTATATGATCACATTGTCTTATATCTAAAGGTAATTTATTATAAATCTTTGGGGCCATACGAATTACACTTGCTTTGTATAAAGCGGTTCGACCAGTAGATATAAATTGCGGGTTCTGGACCACAAAAACCAGTATAAAGTAGACCCCTGTGTTGGTAGTAGAATGTATGGATGGAGGTGTCTGGTTAAAGTGGTCGGTCGTAAAATTTTCCCACGATGGCAAGTTTGAAGGCCAAATGTAGAGCTGTATGTAGGTAGTTGAATGAAGGGAATGAGAGTTCTTTAAGGCTGGCTGGTGAGGGATAGTGTATGTGTGTGCGTCGGTGTGAGGTAGTGAGTGCGTAGGTGCGGTTGTAATCAAGGAGGATATGATGATAATGGTGGTGATCTGTGTAATGTATGGTGTAATGTTGATGCGGCGTGTCAGTATATGTTGGTTAAATGGAAATACTAGAGAGCTGCAGAGTGCGCGCGTGTGCGTGTGTGTGTGTTGTCGAGGTCGATGTCGACGACGACGTCGATGCCGTTGTCGTGGTGGTAAAGAAGAGGTGGTGATGTGTGCGTTGTCGAGGACGATGTCGACGACGCCGTCGATGCCGTTGTCGTGGTGGTGGTAAAGATGAGGTGTGTGTGTGTGTGTGTGCGCGTTGTCTTGGACGATGTCGACGACGATGTCGACGACGATGTCGATGCCGTTGGCGTGGTAGGTTGGCTGGCCGGCTGGCTGGCTGGTTTTATTTTATGTTAAATACATACATACATATATATAATTATAATATGCCGCCGCCGCCGCCTACTGAACAAAATTATCAACGCTTGCGGTGAGTTCGCTAGATAATGTTATCATCAACCTCGTAGTATGATGACACGAGGGGCTAATAGGGTCTTAGTCCATAATATGATAGCTATGATAATATGTTATCGCATTCAATTTATATATTAAAGGGTTCTTTAGTAAGACGTTATATTAATTAAATGAGTGTGTATGCGATGTTTATATTTTATAGCTTTTGCATGTGTGTGTGTCACAAGCATAATATTATAGCAGAAGGTGGGGGGTATAAAAAATTAAAAAAAGAATTTTTTTCTACGTTTTATTCGTTTATTTCACAATGTCCCCAAGATAAAGTATAAATACCGTTATCAATTAAATAGCGTTTATCATCTTTTCCACTAAGAACTTTTTTCTTGGTGATCTGTGTATATACATCATGTTTATTATTAACAAAGCTATACATATCGTCATAAAGACATATATTTATATCTAAACACTTATGATAATTTTCGAAATTTAGTTTTCTAACGACTGAAGCGGTGACGCCTTTATTTTTTTTAACACAAACATCATTATCATCATCATCCTCTAGTATATAGGCATACATTTTAGAACGTAAACCGATAAATTTTGAGATTATTTTTCCATTGTTTTCATCTTTCATAAGTCCCACAACTTTTTTATTAACTAATGGTAAACTGTATGGGTTGTTTATGGGAAAATCTGAAGTATCAAATCTGTGTAAATCAGGTTTTATATCTTCATAGAAATCATTCGTATTTATTTCATATACAAAAGAGTCGGTGTCAGTGTATAGCAAACGAGCATTTTCTTTATATTTGAGTTGCATATAGTTATAGTGAAAGTCATACATAAAGGTTTTGGATAGTTCGAGTACGGTGAAACCGATGTAAATAGGTTTATCGTACATTATGCTTTCTTTATTTAACTGAACCGCAACCAGATCCTCTGAAAATATTGTACAGCTATGAAAATTGGGTCTGGAAATGTATCGACTTAACCCATATTTACACTTTGTAGCAGTCGTCTCGTCTTCCCAATGAGTACAAAATTTCACAACTTTTCTCTTCTCAACGTTTTCTATTGTTTTACCAAATATTGAGTTGTTCATAAGCTTAAAAAAATCTTTTTCGAAAGAATTTTTAGCATTCATTCTTTTATTAGTATTAAGATCAATGTATGATTTTAGCCACGGTGTTTGATTGAAAGTGAGTATTCTATGAATCTTTTTACAGACTAATCCGTTTTCTATACATTGTTTAAGATTTATATAATGTATTACATAATTTTTCTTATCGTGAAATGTAAGTAATAGTTTTTTATTTTTCGCACCAGGAGGTATTGCAGACTCTGAGCAGAATGGATAGTCGTTATGTTTGTGATGTAATGGTTGTGGATATTCAAGGTCTACTTCTAAAATGTAACCCACGTCTGAGTTTGGATGTTGTGAGAGAATATTGAAATTAGCAACTTCTATCTCGCTCATCCAACGAAAACCGTTAATAGGCAGATGTTGTCGCATAGCATGACCGTATAGGTTATTGATATCTAAATAAACTATATATTTGTCTTCATGGGATGGATGATAGTTTTTCATAAACTTGTTGTTGGCTTCAGAGTATCTTTTAGACACTTGACTGATACCTCCACGAATACCAGAGTTAATAAATTGAATCATTTCATAATCTGTGAGGAGTTCGAGACAAACTTTAGAATGTTTCAACATGGCGCTCCAGGAAAGAGAAGGCGCCGTTATAAACTGACAAGGATCTAAATTATAGGTGGATATGCAGATAGCACGAAAATTCTCAAATACTTCAGCCAACAAGAGAACATCTGTCTTCAGATACAAATCGCTATATTCACCTAAAGTTGTAATTTTAAATTTATTCCATACATTTTGCGCGTGTGTGAAATCATCGTCGGAGATGTGCGAGTTAGATATCTTGCTGAAAAATAAATCTTTACATGGTAAAGACTGTTCACCTAATTTTTCCCAACAGTCGAGATACTCATAGGGAAATACACCTTTGCGTGTTAAAAGATTAATCAATTCTAAATCGCTTTCAAAGAAACGAGGCAATATTTTAAATTGCTCAGGTGATAGGTTTTTCACTAGTTTTTCCAAACTGCTTGACATAAATTTGAAAGAGTCAATGAATCTTAGAGTAATATTTTCTAAAATATTATCAAAGGACAAGTATTTCTCTTTGTTTTGTGGTATACAAGTTAACCTCCCACCATTTTTAGCAAGTTCTTTTATAAACAAATGACAATCATAACCGGATAAATTATGAAAAACAACAGGTAAAACTTTAAAGAGTTTAAATTTTAAATTACATTGATTGTGCACTTTTCCTCTAATTTTTCCAGTTAAATGACAATGATCTATTACAATATTATCATTTTGTGTATTATCTAAAACCTCTTCGCAAATATGACATATATTGTTATTACAGTCTGGAGTAGTAGTAGAGGTTGGTGGTACAACGGTGTTTAAAATTATAGAGATTTTTTCCGCGTCAGCGTGCAAGTACTCCACAAATTTTTCAACACAATCCTCACCTCTGTAGGTGACAAACTTTGAAAGATCTGTATTATAATCGCAGTGAACATAATATGCAAAACTACATGGTACATGTTTATGCGTCTTGTAAGTTTTACTTTCATAATCACAATCTTCTTTTCTGTTGATTGGTTTTAAGATTGACTCAAAATCTGCATATATCGTGAAGGGTGCTTTCATTTTTTTATGGTAACCATCAAACTTCAAATTCGTTTTAGTAGGTAGTTGAACATATGTTTTAAGACATCCTGTCCTCGTATGTCGATCGAGGTTTTGTTTTGAAGGATAGCGTTGTAAACAGCCATCGCAAAAGTAATTTTTACATTTATGTTTGTTCAGAGTAGAACTTACAAGACGAGACAAGTTTTTAATCCAACAGTAGTGACTTTCACCGTGTTGTTCGAAATACAAAAGGTTAACATGATGATTACATTTCGACTGTGCCAAAGAAATGTACATGGGAAAAATATATTTCACTTTTTTGTTGTACACGCCATAAACGTTCACACTAATATTATTCAACTTTTCAAAACGTTTAATATCTTTAATAGACATGGGAAATTGTATATTGTCCAACTTTAGAACGTCTGTATAGCATGGGTAGGAAGAAACACGATCAGAATGTTTATCGGCTGGATAAAGAGCACTGACGATCGCCCACGCAAAACAGGCCCGGTCTTCATTCTTCACGTTCACACACGCATGTTTGTCTCGAATCCATTTCGGGAGGGGTATATGCTTAAACCCGCATATTGGTGTATATTTGTTTATGTTCACATCCAGAAAATCTATTTTCTCCAAAGCCCAGCCGCTGTCACGTTCTTGAAATTCTTCAGTTTTAGTTATCATCACTGAAGTGATTTGTTCATAAAAAGAAGTGAAATCGAAAAATTCATTCAAGCAAACATTTCTCGTGTTGAATGATTTCAAATCTTTAATCACATTGTCACCCGCAGTTTTTACATATGTACAAAATAACTCTAAATTCACTTTAATATTTTTATGAGTTTCAATTTCAATCTTTAACAGAGAGTGTAGAACGCTTTTAATTCTTTCAAAGTATGTTTTTGGATCTAGTAGTTTAGAGGATCCATTGATGCGATATGTAATAATTCTACATTTAAATGCAGATTCTAACACGTAAGGATGAAAGTCACAATGTTGATCTTGTACACACAAAAGTTTATGCTTCTTTGTTCTCGAGTGCGCTATCAAAGCATTTGCAGGCACATTGATTTTACAGAAGTGGCAAAAGTACATGATTTATATTGTTTAAACTTGTATATACATGAACACACACGACCTTTCTAGACGGAGGTATATAATACACTAATTTATAAAAATATGAGTTGTGGTTCTTCCGGTTAGCGTGTGTGTGTGTAGATAGTGATAAAATGTTATTTAGCTTATTTAATAATACAACAAATTATTTCAAAGACATGTTTATTTATTATATAAATGAACTAAGCCTAAGGCTATAATTTCTAAATCAATAATAGAATTCCAATCACATCTTTTCTCTAACACGTTTCGAGCTTCTTGAAGGGTAGATGGTTGCACCTTCCGTAGTTCCTTATCGAAAAAGTTTATTCGATTTTCGAATGATGGCTTCATTTGCTTTTGTAAAACGCCGATTCGTCTTGTCACACATGGTATGATATTTATAAGACTCGCCCACTTGTCATAGTTTAGCGTAAGAGAAGAGTGGAAATTACTCGAATAAATCACCATATAACGATGATCATTCATAGACGAGATGAGATCGAATCTTCCAAATCCACTTTTAGCAGAAATATTCCACGGCGCGTTCATGAAGAAAGCTGTGATGAACTGCTCATTATTTACAATGATGGAAAACCACTCTTCATCTGTGAGCCGTAGTATACCATCGAAATCAACTTTCACATCCAAGTCTTGATTTAGATAGGTGGAAACGTAGAAACCGCCATAATTAAAATCATAGTGTGATTTTGAAAACATACACTGATCCTCTTCCCAAACAGAATATGCGATCGGTATCGGAGTTAAAATATTCGCTTTAGAGTCTGCCATCTTCACCGAGGAGAAGGAGGTATATATTATGTACGTGCAAACTCGACAAAAGTTGAAGTTTAACTAAGTTAAACGTATGAGTTTATTGAGAAACCTTTCTTACAGCGCCAGTGAGGACACTATGCTCGAACATTACATCATTTATTATCAAACAATATGCGGTAGTATTGGCGGGTACATTTTTGGAAAACTCCATCTCTAGTTTAACATCGATTGCACCACTCCCATAGTTGTCGCTTTGTCGAGATGTGTCAATAACCACCAATGGATATTTAGTTTTAAAGTGTGAGCGACTGACTTGCGGCATCGCCTCACGCACACCATAATATTCACGCGTAAAATTGATGAAACTATCATAGAGTAATGCATATGAGTTTTTTTCAAAGTTTGCAGCGAATGGCTCATAGGGGTAGTACTGTGAGTTTAGGTATACTCTACAGTTTATCAGATTGCAATGATCGAAGTGACTCATGTCTTTTAACGCTTCATTCTTTCGACCGGTTTGTAATCCGATTATGATATAACGCGGTTTCTCCAACTGTGTTGTAGTTTTAATGCTCCACACATGTTTTTGTGATGTGGGTAGCGTAGGGTATTCATACAAGTCCCACGTGCGAAATGCAATAGGCAATGGAATGTTTTTTTCCATGATAGACATAAGATGAAGTTTTTCTTCATCACACACTTTTACAATCGGCACCCGCCACACTACGCGATCGATGTCAATGGAAATAGTCTTAGCCGCCAAACATGTTGCTGCATTTAAATTAGTGGAGGCTCGATTTAGAATCAACTCATGTTTAGCATTCATTACCACTTTTTTATAATCTTCAGCGAACCCCAACATATGCGAGAGTGGAATGGAAAAACTAAAGTCGCCATCGGTGATTGCGGAAATAGATCCCAAGTCCCATCCGGCGTTCTCTAAAGCGTTATCAGCCCCATCTCTGTAAGAGATAAGACCCTTCATGGTGGAGGTTATACCGCAATTTCTAGATCTGTCCACCTCAACTCCGTTTATTTCATAGCGGATTTCTTGAAACAGATAAGCGGGTGCGTTGTTAGAAAAGATGGTGTCTGAATTCACTTTTCCCTCCACCAGTAGATAGCTCTCGCTGGGTAACACTATTAAATCTTGCCGGTTGATAGAAATACGTATCTCATCATTATTTTTGAATGAGTTGTGATAGGGATTGAATGAGTGAAATTCTACACTCTCAATACTATTATCGAAATGTACCTTTTCTGTGATATTTAGGATTGATTTCGAAGGCATGATGATGACGGCGATGGTGCAACTTTTAAGCCTAACGATTTCAGGAATAATTTATTTGTTAGAGTCAATTTATTTTTAGGTGATATCGATGTGGTAATCAAAGGTGTTGTTGTTGTTGCTGCTCTTGTTACACCTCGATGTATACTGATCTCATTTTCTTTCTCTTGTGGACTTTTATACACAATCATTGTATGTGTGTGTGTGACAATAATTAATCAGATCTTCTTTTTATGTGAAGTCTAAGAGAAATATTTTCTCCTCTAAAATTTACAAGATTACCGTGCTCATTCAATAGACGTATGTCAACACGGTTAATGTGATCACCTTTTATGGGTAGATAAACAACGTTTGAAGGACACTCGATTATTTGAAATCCAGGCGGGACAGATGGAGAGAATTCATGTAATATGTGCGCTGGCTTTCCGTTGATGAATGAAGACTCTATTATGCTGCATTCCAATCTTATAGTATTCGTTGTGACTATATTTATCTGTTTATCCGACCAGTGCGCTTCCCCCGCTTTCAAAATAGTAGGTGAAAACCCCAATAACGGTGCGATAGAGTTAGGTTTATTGAAGAAAATATCTAAACTCGGAGAAAATATCTTACACTTGGCGGTGTTTACGTTAGCCTCCATATCAATTAATTTGAATGGATCGTTTTCCGACAACTCCAACATAGCGTTATTAAGATATTTAAAGATATCATCCAATTCATAAGCGCCTTCAGGTATTTGTATTACCTTATCACCATAGTGAAATAAATTATTATTCTTATCTACATTGGGTATGGAATTGTAGGTCTTCAAGTAAATTAAACCACACTCGTATTCCCCATCTATCAACTCTATGGGAGGCATAAACTCTGCGGATAATTCAGATGAGTCACCGCTCAACGTTATCGAAAATGATGTGGGTGGGGGTGGAGACATTGTATCAACCGACTTACTCGTTAAGAGGATTCTAGTAAAATAAAACAATAGAGTTGAATCTTTATTATATATATATTGTATTTATATAAAATCATGTGTGGGTGCATACTTAGAAAAATAAGATTTCATATTCCACAGAAACTTTAAACACAAGTGACCGCAATTTATCTGATCGCTTCTTTGAAATTTAGTATAATTGTACTCTATATTCGTGACAGGCCTGCTTCTTCGCATATACAACACAAACTCCTTAGGCGGTCTTAAATCACCAAAACTATCAAAGTATATACAACGGCTTCCGATTTTAGCATAGGCCACCCAATGTGTACCCGCTCCCTTCATCTCGTCCAGGTTGATGATACCGGTTTCATTCAACCATGGTGCTCCACTCGATGATGATGATGATGATGATGGTAAAGAGTCTCTCATAAAAATACCTCTAAAATGTGGAATACTATGTGTTTGCACCCACTTCTTTATGTCAATATCTGTGAGAGCTTTACCACTTCTAGGTAGAATGTTTTTTAACCGGCGGTTATGAAGAGAGCTAATTATCAGTTTTTTGGTGTGTACGGGCTGAGATATAACCCCATACCCTGCTTGTAGGGTCGTAGATATAACCCCTTGCCAATCGTTGCACTCTGACCCTGCTTTTTCCTAGTAACCATATCGTAAATGTTCTTAGCCGCAGTTGTAACCCCACCGGCTAAAGTACCCGTAGCTGCTAAAGCGCTCAGAAGCGGTATCAACGGCAGGAAACCGCCCGTTTTCGGTAAAGGGATCACCCTAGGGGTTTTTACAACGGGTCCCTTCTTAGCGGTTTTTTTAGCCGCTTTCAGAGCTGTTCTCAATAACTGAGTCTTATTAACCGGTCTGTTGCCGTTGGTCTTCCTGCCAAGATGTTTTTTTATCGCTCGCCGACTCTCTTTCACCACTCGAGCGAAAGAAACGCCCATTCCACGTTTCACCTTTTGTTTCATGATTTTATTCACAGCCAAACTAGCTAATTTCTCTCCAAAACTAGCGCTCGAATCTTGAAATCGTTTTTCAGCCGCTTCGGCTAATTCTAAATCAGCTTTGTGTCGCTCCTCCAACGATGATGGGTTGTTAGCATAAGCGATATCGTGACGTTTACACGCCTCGTCCAGTTCGTTAACGCCTTTATCACCGCGTAATAATCGTTTACGTAGTTTTGTACCAGGTCCGCAATAATTGTAGCCGGGTAAATGTAATTCAAACGGTAATTTGTTTATCAGACTATTGACAAAGCCCGCTCCTCTCACCCGTTTCCGATTGACTGATGTATTAGTGCTATGGATCAGCATATTTATATATATTATGTACAATTACCACTTTGAGATTGTCTTGAGAGAACAACAACATGACATGTTGCAATCACCACGTGAGATGGTTTCCTGTAATGGTGATTGTGGAGGATTGTCTTCGTTTATATACGATGTATCTATCTCAGTTTCAGGTTGGTTGTCGTTGTTGTTGTTGTTCCTTGACTCAAGATCTGTTGCTGCTGCTGCTGCTGCTGCTGCCGCCGCTGCTGATGTTGATTTTTCTTTTTCTTCTAAACAGTGTGGGCAGCGCTTTCTGATATACCAAGGTATATCGATTTGCGTCTCTTCAGGATTGCTGTTTAATAAATGATGATGTGTATGACAAATAAAGTGTTGGTTTACTTCGGGATCGTTTTTTAAGTGGTCCGGAAGAATGTGTTCCAATTCAGGCAACATTTTAACACAAGTCTTCAAAAGAAGTCCCTTAGAAATATTTTTCAACTCTTCTTTCGTCGGTATCTGTAGATCTCTATAATCTGGACCCAGAAGCAAAAACTCCATTTTTTTTAATAATTATATAAGAGACCACGCTCTCGTTCAACTCACAGTATAAAATGAAATTTAAAAAGCAAGCGTCGTGTTTAAAAGTTGAAGATTGGAATATAAAGGAGGGGGGTTGTGAGAAAGGAAAAAGACACGGTGTTCTACTTCCAAACAGTATTAGATGTTTAATATGCGGTCCCTCCAGTTGTGGTAAAACTAATGTTTTACTCACTCTTCTTCTCAATCCTACAGGTATTAAATATAAAACAGTTTACCTCTATTCAAAATCATTACTACAACCAAAGTATACTTTTTTAGATGAGGTTTTTAAACAAGTAGATGGGTTAAATTTTTACAAATGTTCAGATAAGAGTGAAGTCGTACCGCCTGAAGATGCGGAAATGAATAGCGTTATCATATTTGACGATGTAGCCCTCGAAAATCAAGAAGCTATACGTCAATATTTTGCAATGGGGCGTCATCGGAACATGGAGTGTTTTTATCTCTGTCAAACCTATAGCAAGATACCTAAACAATTGGTACGCGATAATGCAAATCTCATTTTACTCTTTAAACAAGATGAATTAAATCTACGTCATGCTTACGACGATCATGTCAACACTGACATGTCATGGGAAAAATTTCAAGATATTTGTCGTTGCTGTTGGGAGGAGCGATATTCCTTTGTTTTAATAAACAAAGATTGCGATATCAACAAGGGGCGCTATCGTAAAAACTTTGATAATTTTATTATTTTACAATAATTTAACCACTATTAAAAGCGAAAAAAAACATTAAGATTGCTCATACGTTTACAATGTCTTCACCCGAACGGATGTTTGGTGATAAGCAAACTAAAAGAAAATTGTTAACTTCTGTCAAAGCAGTTCGAGCAAAACTGAAAGCGTTGAAAGATGAAAAATCAAGTTTTTCAGACGCTATGGAGAAAACTTTTGAGCCTATTACGAAACCGCTTAATAATCTACTTAATGAAAAATCTATTAAAACTGAAACAATCACAAAACCGAAATCAGAAGTTGAGATAAAGACTGAGAAAGAAAACAAACAGCCTAGCAGCATGGGTGAAGGTGATGAATCTTTTCAGAGTTTTTCTTCAGATATTGACGACGACGATGATGATGATGATGATGATGATGATGATGATGATGATGATGAGGATGATGTTGTTGATGATGATGATGTTGGTGATGACGGTGGTGGTGGTGATGGTGGTGGTGATGATGGTGGTGATGATGGTGGTGATGATGTTAATTCATCCGATAAAAGTTTACGTTCGTTGTTAGATGAACATTTGAAAAGGCGAAATGCTGATAAGTCCCTCGAAAAACCAAACTATGGTATTATATTCTATAAAGCAAATGAATTTTATCTTGGTAAAGAAAAAGTTACATTTAAGGATAACTATAATCATATGATAATAGCGGGTAAAAAATTTGATACAACACCGGGTTTGATGGAGTTGTTGTTTCAAAGGCAACCTATCGAAACACATATATCTATACAAGATAAAAATAACTATAAAACGATTTTACATCTCACTCATGCTCATCGTCGCGGTTTCAAGAGTGACGGACAAGTTATGGGACATAGAGGTGATAAATATATAAAATTTATTAAAGAACCACTAAGGACAGCAGCAGCAGCAGCAGCTGCAACAACAACAACAAAGCATGGAAAAGGCTTACCATTGGCTCTAAAACGATTCCATCCTAAAACAGATTATGTCTACTGGGATGATGTGAATGAGATGGTGGATAGATTGCGTTTACTTATTGCATCACAGAATGCTGGAAATAGTGGACATGATAATGAGATAAATTCCATTATCGAGGAACTAATCGAGGCTGGTGTTTTATATTAAACTGATTTTAAAAAAAATTACATTATCAAAATGCCCGTTAACAAGTTCGGACATTATCTGCAGGCGAATAAAAAAGAATATACGCCTTTTATACAAAACGCTATTCACAAAGATAAGCAGCAGTCTGTTAATTGTGAAAACAAACGTTTATCGTTTGTTGCGAGAGCTCTACTTAAAAATGATGCGACTACTAAAGCGCAATTGGATGAAATATGTAACTTGTGTTTAGCAAAGTCGAAATTTAATAAACACGAAATAGAGAACTTACGAACAAAGTTGGATTTACTCATTAAACGAGTAGACGAACTATCAAAACATAGCAGCAGCAGCAGCAGCAGCAGCAGCAGTGTTACTAGCCTACCAAAACAGAAACCGGTAGTCACTCCCGTAAAAATTGATAAACCTAAACATTAGATTCCTTCCTACCTACCTAACTTTTGTGAAACCGATAATATGAGTAAAGCTCAAGTTGTAAAAGAAATACATAAGTATGCTAGGAAGAACTTTGCCCGAAGACGTTTTATACAGAAGGGGATGGATGACACGTGGCAGATAGATCTGATCGATATGCAAAAGTATGCTCGAGAAAATGGTGGATACAAATACATTTTGATTTGTATAGATACCTTTTCCAAATATGCTTGGGCGCAACCCTTGAAGACTAAGAAAGCTAATGAAGTTGCACAGGCAATGTTGAGAATTCTTAAACTGAGCGACGATAATAATAATTATAGACAACCGAAAAACATTCAATCTGATGATGGTACAGAGTTTTTCAATTCCACATTTGCAAGTCTAATGAAAAAGTATAATATTAACCACTACTCTACATTCAGTATAATGAAAGCTTCTATAGCGGAGAGACTAATTAGAACTCTAAAACACTGGCTTTGGCAACATTTTAGTTTGAGTGGAAATTATAAATGGAAACATTATCTCTCTGAGCTGCTACAAAAATATAATAATAAAATACATCGTACTATCGGTGTGGCGCCTAGCTCTGTAACGTCTGATAACGCTCGTCAGCTGTTAACTGGAGCATATAATCATATCAAGGTTAGAGGATATGGCAAGTTCAAGGTCGGAGATCGTGTGCGAATAAGCAAATATAAATCTATCTTTGCTAAAGGTTATACAGGCAATTGGAGTACTGAAATATTTCAAATAAGAAAAATACAAAATACTAATCCCGTTACATATCTACTTCAAGATGGGAAACAAGAACCAGTTTTGGGATCTTTCTACAAAGAGGAGCTTCAAAAAGTGAAATATCCTGATGTGTATCTAGTGGAGAAAGTATTAAAGCGAAAAGGAAATAAAGTCTATGTTAAGTGGCTTGGTTTGAATGAAAAAAGTTGGATTGATAAAAATAATATTGTATAAAATTAAAGTATACTTAGTGTACCTATATAGTTTACTATCATTATATTTTATTTAATAAAGGATGATGTTGTAAATAAAACATTGGTTTTAAATTTATACTGATTACATTTTTTTATTTATTAATAAAAGACCTAAAACCTAAAACCATGATTATAAAATAATGTTGATTACAATTTTCTGTTTATCACTAAGAAGAAGAAAAAGAAGATCTAAAACTATGATTACATTTGTTTTTTTAAAATTAATTCTAAAATTATAATATTACGGTTATTACAAGTTTCAAATTAGTATAAAAAACTTAAAACTATGTACATAGTAGGAATAATAATTATATCTTAACATTGTGTAAAGAAAGTTGCTAGAAGAAATGTGCACGCGTACAAACAGAGTTATTCATAAAATGAACTGAGCATATCCTCAAACAAAATATAGTCACCTAATACACAAAACATGACATTTAACAATTTTATATATGCTGATTCACAAAATTCAATGTGAGCGAAACAACTAGCGCTAATGATATTATCTAATTTCGCATACCACTCACTGTAGTTGACATTTTCATCTCCAACAGCCTCCTCCATCTCACTGTGGATATCATCCCACATGCGATAGATTAAATTATACTGATGACAATTCGTTCGGAAGTAGAGGCTTTGCAGAAACCGTGCTACTTCATTGGCAAGCGTGCGCAGAGGAATACGCTGACGCCATTGTGTTAGGAGTACATTACTTCTTAAATGTAATAGCCAATTGTCCTTACATGTAATGTTGTATGTGTTTACTTCTTCTAGAATTCTTTGCTCATCATCATCAATTTCATCAATATTTTCCTCACACATGATGGATCTATAATAAAAAAATATACTTACATAAAACACTTACAAAATTTAACTTTTTTTAATAATTTAATGTATACTGAGATATAGAAATGAGAACATAAATATTTTCAAAATTAATCTAATGTTTTACCTGATTTTTATTTTATTATTTATTGAAATAATTAAGTAAAACAGATTTTATAAATTTAAAGTCCGGTATCCGATCTGAAAAGAAAAAAACAAATTAAATATTACTCACATTTACAATACTACTCCATGACAATTTTCCACTTTTTCAAAGGCCACATTCCAGGTTTTTCTTATTGCTTCTTTTTTAATGAAGCAAGTTCTACCATCATTCAATTCTTTAAACAACTCCACATCAAGGTCATTGTACCTCGATGGCAGCGTTATATATCCTGCACTGGTTACTAAAATTACTTGCATGGAAGTCGGGCAATAATTAGATGTCATTAAAATGGCTCTTTTAATCAAATAAGGTTGATCCTGCACGATATCCGCCATTTTTAGCCATTGATGGCTTTTTATATTATTAAGTATATTCAGTTTACTGTCACTCATTTTTTAAATTTTTTAATTAAAAATAAACTTACAACTTTTATGACACTAACGAACACTGTGAATATAACGTTGAACTGTAGCCCTCTTTTAGAGTATAGCGGTTTTTATACCCGTTTACTGATAACAAAAGTTCTCACGCAAATGAAAAATACAATTAAAAATATTAGTCGTTATAATGGTTTTATCTCAGCGGATGTGGCTTATTGATAGCAAAATGATCTCAGGGAATAAAAAATATTACGCAATGCAAACCACTATCACTACCTACCTACTATTCACAAAATTATTATTATAAAATACATTAAGTGAAATACTAACCTCTCGCGTGCAGGAAGCGCTAATGTGCATACCTCACTGTCGCTTTCCAGATGCTCTATTTTATTTATTTCATCTAGTCCCCAAGTTACCATTTGCTCCAGCATGTGTTTATACTCATCACAATCATCTTTTTTTGTTGATGGAGATGATGAAAGTGTTCTTGATACTGGAGACGACGACGACGACGATGATGATGATGGAGGTGGATTAGTAGGTGATGGTGGTGGTGGTGGTGGTGGCATAGTGGTTGAGGTCGTTGTTGCGCTCGACATTAATTTATCTTTATTTACTCTTAAAGTGAGTTCAATTCCAAAATCATCTTTTATTACTTGAACAAATTCTTTATCGTTAAACACATGTTTAACGCTAATATCGCGGCGGGGGCGATGTGATCCGCCCTCAATTTGATTACCAATTACACTCACTTTATTTAAAATCCAGGACGCGTTGTTTTCACATAGTGATAAAAACATGTCTTGTTCTATAGGAGGCAACTTTAATACTTTTGTTTGTCCATCCTCCTGATTCTGAATACTTAAATAAACCATTAAAGGAATTATGTTTGTAATAAACATTTTCAAAATTTGAAACCCTTCTGCGCGTTACACTCGAGAGTGAGAACTGTGCTAAATAATGTATGACTGCATAAAATCAAAATCGTTATCACAGGATATGTGTGGGATGTGTGTCCCACGACCTAAATTACTACAATGTTATTATTATCTATGTCTTATGAAATCACTAGTGTAAATTTTACATTATATTTTTTATTGTATATACCTCTACTCGTATATATTATTTCTTGCACACCAGTTTGCTAAACAAAGAACACTTTTATTCGCACACTTATTTTTTGTTTTATAATGATATTCACAGAAAAATTGTATATATGGGTTTTTAGAATATTCTTTGTACAATTCCTTTATGCTAGGACAGCCTTTATCTTCTAAATTACACACAATGGAATTAGGAAACTTAAATTGCTCAAAATATTTAACTTTTTCCGATCCTTTTACATAAATAATTTTATTTGCTAGGTCAAACATATCTAAATATAGGCGTATATTTGAATAATCACCAACACCTTCATTCCAAAGCATTTGCTTGTTTTTTTCAATCCAAGACAATTGCTGTCTTTCTGATTTAGTTAATTCACTACGTGGATATGGAGGTGAAGCTGTGATACAAAACGGCCATGGTTTTCGAGATATAACTGCAATGTCTTTCGCAATAAACTTTTCACCGAGTTTGAACCCTTGCACATCAGCGATCACAATGTTATAGGGTTTTTTTAATGTCAAAAAATCATATTTTTTACAATCTTCTCTAACTATTTCACGATGCTTCTTACAGGAATCCAGCACGTGACGACGTACGCTGCTTTTTCGAGTAAATTTTTTATCACAATATTCACAAACAAACATTTTTATGAATTAGATGAGACACGTTAGTATCAACCGAGTAACAGATATACAGTAAAAAAAGAGAAAAAATATCATATATATTGTTCCTTTTATTATATATAGGTACATAGCAACAACAACCAGGCATATAAAAATATTATCTAGCGAACTCACCGCAAGCGTTGATAATTTTGTTCAGTAGGCGGCGGCATATTATAATTATATATATATATATATATAGGTATGTATGTATTTAACATAAAATAAACTATCGCTTACCAGCCAGCCAGCCAGCCGGCCAGCCAACCTACCACGCCAACGGCATCGACATCGTCGTCGACATCGTCGTCGACATCGTCCAAGACAACGCGCACACACACACACACACACCTCATCTTTACCACCACCACGACAACGGCATCGACGGCGTCGTCGACATCGTCCTCGACAACGCACACATCACCACCTCTTCTTTACCACCACGACAACGGCATCGACGTCGTCGTCGACATCGACCTCGACAACACACACACACGCACACGCGCGCACTCTGCAGCTCTCTAGTATTTCCATTTAACCAACATATACTGACACGCCGCATCAACATTACACCATACATTACACAGATCACCACCATTATCATCATATCCTCCTTGATTACAACCGCACCTACGCACTCACTACCTCACACCGACGCACACACATACACTATCCCTCACCAGCCAGCCTTAAAGAACTCTCATTCCCTTCATTCAACTACCTACATACAGCTCTACATTTGGCCTTCAAACTTGCCATCGTGGGAAAATTTTACGACCGACCACTTTAACCAGACACCTCCATCCATACATTCTACTACCAACACAGGGGTCTACTTTATACTGGTTTTTGTGGTCCAGAACCCGCAATTTATATCTACTTCGACCGGATCTTGGTTCCATATCGTATTTACGACGTGCACTTCGTACTTTACTGAACAGATGCTGGTTACGTTTTACGAACAATGATATTTCTAATATATATATATAACGAAGGTAAGGTCAAAATTTTCAATTCTTTGAAATGTGGTTTACAGCTATCCGATCCTTTTAAGCCGCATATCGCTCGTATACACCGTTTTTGTGCTCTAAAAACATTTCCTACATAGGGACCGTTGCCCCAAAAAATGACCCCATATCTCAACCTGGAAGCTACTAGACCATGATATGCCGTTAACAATGTTTTTATGCTCGCTTTTTTTCTAAGAACATATAATGCATATGAGGATTGTGCCACTTTTGCACAGATTGATTCAATATGTGTATTCCATTTCAGCTTATAATCGATTGAAATACTAAATACTAATAGCGTAAAAACTACTGTGCGTATCGTGTCGTCGCTTTCTATCAGGTGACACTGGAACAAACTGATGGCAAATAAATTAAACATACATACACACATAAAGTCATGCCTGTATCCCGGAAGGGTAGGCAGAGATTACTTCCTTTCAAAAAATATACTAAAAAGGTCAAAAATAGTGACATAGTGCTTGCAACAGCGCCAAAATATAGGGACTTCCCCGTTAAAATGTCTCAAAGAAAAAAACGTCTTTTTTCCTTTTCTTTTTTTGAATTGACCTATGCTTGTGTCGAAAAGGTACGACCAATCAAGCTTCACCGGACTTGGAAAAAAACGTCGTCATTATTTGTACTCGCTCCTATAGCCGTTGTTAGCTCCACGCAATGACTATAAGAACTTGAGTCCGGAAAGCATTTCCTGAATTCATGCACGTACTTCAGCTATTAATAGATCGATTAGGCCTGTTCAAGTGTTTTGATGGCCGCTGATGAGTCTGTCTGTGTGTATCGATTAAAACCGACCGTGTGTAGTGATGTGCCGTTCTCGGGAATACTGATATAGCATCGCCTCTTTTTCTTAGATTGTTTAATATATTCTGTTATTTCATTTTTTTTTAAATTGGACTTGTATATTCGTTTGAGAAGACGAGACGATTAAAAGTGTTAAAATACATAAGTCTTCCTTTTATTTCTGACGCTATTTTATTAAGCAAAAAATAATCTTTATGATGAAGCCTTTCGATCGGTATGATAAAACTACAGGGTATTTTTTTTTTTCGTGTAGCGGAATCGATTCCCGGTTCAACCATGTAATTAATAACAAATGTATGAATGCAGTTTTAATAGATTTTAGAAATAAAATAAAGTCTTCTTTCAGTAAAATTTTCTACCTACAACATTTAAGGTACTTTCCCTCCATGTGGCATAGCCGTGGGACGCCCTATATTATGTCTCAATTAATTTTTTTTGAAGTTCAAAGGGCAGGTACCCAAAACCTCGCAAGCTCAAACAACAAAAATAATATGAGCATAAGTTTTCTAAGTATGTCAGAATGATTTTACACACATCAAACTTCACAAAAAAACTAGTTAAAAGCAATCAAAACAATCGTCAACTCGAGCGCAGGTCGCGGCGCATACCTGTGTAAAGGTCGCACTATTTCTGTCCGCGGAGATTTATATGCGCACGGACAGATTGGGCTGGATCCCTGCTGCCGGATGCGTGACGTCACACTTTCTCGTATAAGACTCACGTGGAGCGACAAAATAAATATGTGGGGACATCTCACACACGGTCATCTGACGTCCACTGCTGGACAAAAGCTTTCCTTGATCTTCACAACGATGGGTCCTGCGCTGCCCGCATCCAGTTAGCGGCTTCTCGCGATAATAGTTTTTCCCGTGGAAATGAGGAATTTTCCCGCGGTAAAAGTTAGCCTATTTTCTTCCAAAAGATCTATTCTATCTTTGTGACAACTCCGCCCGCTTTTTCATTTTTTTCCGCGATAAATCGTAACCTATGTTCTTTCCCAATGTCTGTTCTATATTTGTGCCAAGTTTCACCATAATCGGTTCAGTAGTTTCATATTCAATTATTAGAAATTTTTGTGGTTTTTTTTTTACACCTTGGGTTACATTATTGAAGTTTTAGTACCTAAGGATTCCTATTTAAAAAAAATATAATATATCCTATGTTATTCAGGGATCATGTAGCTTCTCAACAGTGAAATAATTTTTTAAATCGGTTCAGTAGTTTCGGAGCCTATTCGATGCAATCAATCTATACTAATAGATTAAATTAAAAAGAATAAGTCGATGAGTTTATTTCTAACTAATATTATCTTTTACTCTTAAGGAGCCTACAGGTCCTAAGTGGAGCCACCCTTTAAAAAAAACTAACTCGAAAAATAATCAATATTTCAAAAATCTAGAACGGCGAGGAACTAGACGGTTTTCTGTAGGATATATAGAAGCCATCAATTAACTTTATTATGTTAATTACTAGGTCTAGGTCTAAAATACCACCTGAATATAACTTAAAATCTAGCTTACGTCACAACACGAAGTCTAGACTCAGACATGTAACGTCTAGCTTAAAGATGTCTATGTTTAGGCTAGCTTTTCAGGTCACATGTCAATGTCTAAAGTGGAACGAGACGAGAAAAGAGGCTTTTAGATTCGTGACGGTTTGAAAGGAATGCTTTCTTGGATTTCAGTTTCAGTGGTTACAAGATACTACACTTTCATATCTCATTTTTCTCCCGATGGATTAGTAAGTCATCATCATCATCATCATCTCAGCCGAAAGACGTCCACTGCTGGACAAAGGCCTCCCCCAAGGATCTCCACAATGATCGGTCCTGCGCTGCCCGTATCCAGCGGCTTCCCGCGACCCTCACCAGATCGTCGGTCCACCTCGTGGGGGGCCTGCCCACACTACGTCTTCCGGCGCGCGGTCGCCATTCAAGAACCTTTCTGCCCCAACGGCCGTCGGTTCTACGCGATTCTTCGGGCTATGTCGGTGACTCTGGTTCGCCTGCGGATCTCATCATTCCTGATTCGATCACGCAAGGAAACTCCAAGCATAGCCCTCTCCATCGCTCTTTGGGTGACTTTGAGCTTTCTTATGAGGCCCATCGTTAGCGACCACGTCTCAGATCCGTAAGTCATTAGTAAGTAGTGTTACATTTTTTATCACACAAATATTACTCGGAACGGGGTTCGAAGAGAGACCCCGTACTTCGAAGGCAGGTGCACTACAAACTAGGCAACAACGGAGCCCGGTTGAAAGTGAGATGATGAATAGGGGAGGGATCAGAAGTGGGAAATTTTGTAATGCTATTTTTGAACAGCGGAAAGCTTTGACATCAAAAATGATTTTGTTAATTTTATTCGAATAAAAAAGCTTTTGATTTTGATCAAAATTGACTTAAAAAAGGTGGAGGAGTTTCATGTTTACAACAACACCGTATTTCGGAAATCCCTTGATGCTATATACGGCTTCTTTGAAGAAGGCACACTTTAAATCTCAATTTAATATCTCAGTAAATGTCCGTACGCGGCTTCTGTATACAGTCCTTCGATTTTACGAGCCGAATCAGTTTCTCAAATGTTACAGCAATATGGACATTACTGGCATGGCCCGCATTGAACGTGTTAAATGTTTAATGTTGTTTACCATTGAGAATATTTAAGTACTTAATATGATTTATTGTGTTTACAAATGGTTAAATAAATTTATTTTCATTTTATTTATTTTCACTTATAGGTTTCGCTCGTTTGTTATCTCATCACATTATTATACTTGAAATTATAATTAGTTTTTATTTTTATTTTCAGGTAACCGGGATAAACAACAACTGCGATCCCCAAACTAAGAAATGGGGATTATTTAAAAACAACGTTTCGAATATATACTAATTCCTAAGATTTGCCAAGTATTATGTCATAATCAGGGTCTTTATTTAAATTAATTAGACCTCCAAATGACCTATTTGATCCATATAACTTCGACCGATATCCAGAGCCTAATTTATACAATGTCCAAAAGTTAAAATAAACGATTTCATTTCTATTGTTGCTTGGTCCATCAAAGTGGATAAATAAGCAGTTTAAGAGTAATTTAACACTTTAAAACATTAAAGAAGTAATAAAACAAGTAAAAATAACAAAAAAAGGGAAATAAAATAAAAATGACAACACTGAACTTTCCAAAATTTAATATAACAGCGTCTCAAAGGCGATAGAACTTTCATCTTCTTATAAATTCTTTTGGTGACGCCACAGTCTAATTTATGAGCTGACATCCGCCTGTATAATGAATTATCATAATTTATCACTATAGGCGCGTGAAAGAAGAATCGCTATATCATGAGAGATTCGTCTGATTCAATATTGTTAATATTGTGTTGTTTAATTTTGTGCTCTGTGGTCACCGCTTTAGTATGATATACTTGACTAGTGTGTCCAAAAAAGGCTGCAATAGAAAGGTATGCAAGAAAAGATTAATAATTTATGTTCCTTTTCGATATTTTCTATTACGTGCATAATTTAATTGTAAACAATACATATTCAAATTTTTCAATAAAAAATTTTTGCTCATATTTTTATTATTTGTTGCCTTGAAAATCTAGGAAAAAAATCTACGCTCAGGTACTGAGTACGTACTAAAGTGTATAGGCGAAATTAAATATCGTAGCCTTTTCGAGGAGATTCTAAATATCGTTCGTTCAGGCATCAGAATACTGGCCTTTTTTGATTAATTTTCTTTGTTATTATTAATTAAGTACTAAATATCTAAAAGGTATTAAATAGTAGCCACTAGGTTTCGAATGTTAGTGCATTTTAATGCTGATCTTTCACTTTGGCCAGTCATTCTCATGCTCACAAATCTATTATGTATTTTACTAGCTTTCCACCGCAGCTCCGCCCGCGTTAATCGTTTTTCCCGTGGAAATGAGGCATTTTCCCGCGGTAAAAGGTAGCCTATGTTACTCAGGGTGAATGTAGCTTTCTAATGGTGAAAGAATTTTTGAAATCGGTTCAGTAGTTTTTGAGTTTATTCATTACAAACATACACACACAAAAATACAAATCTTTCCTCTTTATAATACCTAATAGTATGATGAACATGTTCCGCCTGGTAAGAAGAGAATGGAGAGAATGTTTGTCTGTGATATTGTGACTATCTGTAAATTAGTAGGTATCTACCACAAAGAAGTTATCCTCCTAATTGTAGTTTAATTAAACAATAGATTAACGTATCACTAAAGAAAGAAAGAAAGAAAGAAGAAAGAAAGAAACTTTATTTGTATAAAAGTATTGTAATTTTAATAAATACTCGTATATTACAGTAGTGGTCAAATCTTGAGTTCGATATTCTTCTAATATGATAAATGAAAAAGTGTGTTTGTTTGTCATCATGACATTAGCATGACATGTTTTTTCTATGGAGATAGTTTGGCTGAGAGTGAAAAGGACAAGGCTAGTTTTTACTGCAAGAAAATACATCATTCCCAAGGGAAAAGAAAAACTGTTAATGCCTTTTTACTCTGCTGTTTTTCTTAGCTTAACTATAGAAAACAAACTGTTAGTTCCAATGCCGTCCTCACAAGTGTAAATAATATGGAAACTACCGCGTAGCGTGCCCTTCGAAACGCGCAATCAATCACCAAACCGACACGGTAGATTGATTTATTACTGACTCAAAAATTCTGCAAACGTGGTTAGCTAACCTATTCGAAACATAGATTGTTATGTTACGTAGGAAACTAGCATAAATTTTGCGTATTTTCTATCATACTAATACTAATATTATAAAGAGGAAAGATACATAGGATAGGATGTTTGTGTGTGTGTATGTTTGTAATGAATAAACTCAAAAACTACTGAACCGATTTCAAAAATTCTTTCACCATTAGAAAGCGACATTCACCTTGAGTAACATAGGCTACCTTTTACCGTGGGAAAATGCCTCATTCCCTCGGGAAAAACTGTTAACGCGGGCGGAGCCACTTCGGAAAACTAGTACCTTAGAGTATAAATAGAAAAAATCTCTAGTAATATACTTTTTAAAACTTTCACGGTTACTTTTACGGTAAATATCCCGTTTTAAATCTTAATATTTATGAAAATCTCTAGTACTTAAAATGAGACAGTTTTCGTTGTAGCGGACAAAACCTAAATTAAAAAATCTAGACGTCCTTTTTACGATATTAATAACAAAAAGTTTTAGAGACGTCATCGTCAAACATCGATACAGAAGAAAATTACCGTCCGGTCGACTTTGACCATTTCCATATTAGTCCATTTTCAAAGACGACCACTTCCTGACTTGACCAAATAGTACTAACCCGACGTCCATCTCCAAGTTAAAACATTTGCTTTGACTTACAATTATTATTACAATTTAAATGTTTATTTGACGAGACGGGTGCCGGCCGAGATTCGAATCGAACCAGTACCATTAGGCTTCTGCTGCGGCTTTCGTTTTATTTTTGTTATTTTCTGTATTGTAATGTCCTACAAATAAATGTTTCTGAAATGTTCAAATATCAGTATCCTTGTCAATTATTATTGTAAATGTTTAGCCGCCACTAAGCCCCAACTATTGGACCAGTGGTTCAGGGTAATTAATCACCCGGAGACGGCTGGAGCGTGCGATGAGCGGCTTGCGTCGGATTTTTGACTAATGTTCCGTTTATCCCGGGGTTACGCTTGTAATCCCACTGTTCATCATATTTAGGCTAAGTCTGAGCTAGACAGAATAAAACTTAAGCCTCATTAAGGCTGCGTTTCCACCAGGGATGAGCGAGGATGCGTAGCGAGGGATGTGTTTGTTAAGAAGCAATAGAATTGCTGTGCTAACCGAGGTGAGGTAAATGAAGCGATTATATTGGTTCTTTACAAACACATTCCTCGCTAAGCATCCTCGCTCATCTCTGGTGGAAACGCAGCCTAACGCCCAGGCAACAGGACGCAACAGTGTCGCATGCCACATAATTGTGACACGCGATATCTTGTGGTATGCTAAAAAAACATTTGCAGCATGCGGCAGCGTCGGCAGGATCTCTTCGGAGCAAAATGTACAAAACGCAAAATGAACACAACACGCAAAATGAGCAAAACGCAAAAAGAACACAAACACGCAAAATGTACAACAAAGACAAGGCCTCTTTCACGGCGATATGCCGATATGTCTGTAATTATGTCTAACTTACTATATCAAATGTCTTGCGTACATCGTTGTTCTGCGCATAGTAAATTATATAGCGAGGAAGTAGAGTCCATATTTGTGTATAATTTACATACCTGTAACAAAAAAAAAGAACATTAGACGTAGTAGTTCAAAAACGGTTAGGAATATGAAAAGTGTATATAGAACAAAATTTGTAGAGAATTTTATAAGCTTTCGTTTCATCTTAGATCATATTTTGCTACTACGCACCGTTTCTATAATATTGGCTAAAAACCTAAAAATGAGACCTTTGACCCCCCCTCCCTTCGGCTCACCTCCTAGACGTCAGGACTTTTAGTATCCCTAAGCACTCTGAATAAGTTTCTGAAGAAATCGCTTAGGCTCCCAGCTCACGCACTCTACACCCCCCTTTGAGACATTCGTTAATCGAACTAATAGCTTTACTCGTAATATAAGATAAAACTCAACGGAAATTCTGTCAATACAAGTATGTCAGTCACAGAATTCCCCAGTTATTATTTTATGTAAGATACAATTTTGTTTATTTTATAATTTGTTTGATAAATTTTATAGTTTTTTGTCACCAATTATGTCCAATGGTAGTTTTAACATCCTTGGTCTAATGCAAGGATTTCACATGGATGTTATATATGTATAATTATAATATAAGTACTCGTTTTTATGACATTCTTCTTACTGGGTGCCCCTTAAATTGCATAATATAAATATCCCTATTATGAAAATCCATAACAGACTTGCCATAACTTTAAATAGTATAACAATTAGAATCCATAATTTAAAAATACATACCATTATTTAGCAATCTATTCCCATCCAATCCCACAAACTAATACCATGTGGTATTAGTTTATTTCCGAATGTTTTTTCTATTCCTAACGAGTACCACATAAAAAAACCAAACCCAAAACAAGTTTTAAGGAATTAGGTACAGTCAGGTTCAGTAAAATTAAAATGCTTTGAGTTGTGATTTTAGTAATGTTTTATAAGATTAGGGTTTGATATATATGTTACGCTCAAAGATCGAAAACGCTCAGTAAGCGGAAAAATAGCTCACAACGCGTTGTGGTCACAGTAAAACATCCACATCGCGAAATTCGTGTTATGGCTCTAATGAAAACGCGCACGACGACGCGTTGTGGCAATCACAGAAGGACCAAATAGCGAAATTCGTGTCGTGGCTGACATGCTATTCGATCTCAACGCATTGTGGCAATGAAGAAAAGCCATGACGCGTTCTGAGCATTCATTGTTTTAACCATATCACGACGGACATATTGTATGAAACTTGTCGGTGTCGGCTTGGGTGCAAAGACGCATTCAAACATCAGTTTTATTCATTTCTTTTCTGTTTATGAGAGTGAATTTTATTGTCAGCGCTAATTATTTTTTAAAATAAAAAATGTTTCCTAAGGACATTTACCAAAACGTTACCAGCCTAGGCCTATTAGGATCCATATCGGAAAGTAGTGTGCGTCGTAATCAAATAATATTCCATACGCGTCATGGCTTTTCTTCATTGCCACAACGCGTTGAGATCGAATAGCATGTCAGCCACGACACGAATTTCGCTATTTGGTCTTTCTGTGATTGCCACAACGCGTCATGCGCGTTTTCATTAGAGCCATAACAAGATTTTCGCCATGTGGATGTTTTACTGTGACCACAACGCGTTGTGAGCTATTTTTCCGCTCACTGAGCGTTTTCGATCTTTGAGCGTAACATATATAAAACACATATATGTAGGAATGGAACGTGAGAAGTATGAGTGAAACGAAATGTAAGTTTGAACGAATGATGATGAACGATTGGAGAGAGTGAGATGAGAATGAAAGAATGAAGGAAGATTGATTCTTGTTGTATTCGAACGACGACCATGTTACGATTCTGCTCTGTAATTTTTTTGAATAATGAAAATAAAACTTCAATTGAGATTATCAAGAATTTAATTCGAAACCCATTATCCCACAATTTTGGGGGCTCGTCCGGGATACAAGTTTCGAAGGAATCACGAAGATTACGACTTTGAAGAAAAAAATAACGACGACACGACGACGACCACGTTTTTTTCAACGGAGCCATCACGAAGAAAAACCGGCAAATTACTTGATAAACGACGCAATACGACGACGATCAAACAGGAAAACAAGGATTACGACGAATAAAGAAGAATACAAAGACGAAAACTCAAGGATTACGACGATTTCTACAGATAACGCAACGACGACAACATGCCAAGACACAGAAAGAATGACGATGACGAACCGAAGAAAGACCAGCATCCACCTGCCCAGAGCATTCTCATGCTACTCGAAGAAGCTATCCCCAAGTTTACTGGAACAGACAAAACCTACAGCGTAACGAAGTGGTCCCAGGACATAGAAGATAATGCTGAGATCTTTAGCTTGACAGATACGCAGACCTTGCTAGTGGCGCGAAGATCGCTATCAGGAGCCGCAGCATTATGGTTACGAACAGAAAAACCATTTGCTACCTATGACGAGTTGAAGGTCGCGCTGACGAAAGAATTTCCAGATGTAGTTAATGTGAAAGAAATCCATGAGTTGATGGCAAAACGTAAGCTACAACACAACGAAACCTGCTATGAATACATGCTACATATGAAAGAATTGGGCAAACGAGGTCGACTACCAGACTATGTATCCATACAATACATAATAGACGGAATCACCGACTATGAGTCTAACAAAATCATATTATACGGTGTCACGACCTATCCTGAGCTAAAAGAAAAACTCAAAATATACGAAACAATAAAAAGAAAGACTGGAAAACCGAGAAGTGAAACGACTGATAAGACGACTGATAAGACATTTACAAAGAGAAGTGCCCGTTGCTACAACTGTGGAGAGGTTGATCATACTTCAAACGATTGCCCTCATCGTGATAAGGGTTTGAAGTGCTTTCGGTGCAACCAGTTTGGCCACATAGGAGCTAAATGTGATGCAAACAAAACGAATTTTGAATCAAGATACAATAGACCGAACTCGAATCATTCTCCAAGTACGGCAACCGGAGCGACGACGTCACACGCGCACACTTCACGACGTTCGATGTACGTCAAGTTGGTACAAAGTCAAGATGGCGACAGCAACGACCAATCGCAGAATGGAAACTATGACGCAGAATCACGACACTCGCAAGATGGCGGAGAAACGTCAAATGTTCTCAATACGAGTGTAAACAAACCAAAGAATATCACGAAAAAGCCTATAAAATGGATAAAAATTAATGGAAAATGTGCGATGGCACTGATTGACAGTGGCAGTGACTTAAATTTAATGTCGGTAAAATGTTTTAACGCCAGTAAGACAAAGAATTACGAAGCCGAATATGTACAGTTTACTGGTGTTGGTGGAAAATCAATTTCCTCACTTGGAAAATGGTTTGGAGAGATGGAAATAGATGGAAACATATACGAAACGATTATGCACATAGTACCTGACGATGTTATGCCCTACGAAGTGATAATTGGGCAAGAATTGTTGAAAGATGTGACATTTGTGAGTACAAATGGATCAGTGACAATAACTCCCGATTTAGAAGACTGGTTGAATGAAATTCACTTTACTGAGATCGATTACGACAGCAATCCCCAAATACGAAGCTTAATTCAGAACTACAAGCCCGAAAAAGTAAAGGAAGCACCCATTGAGTTAAAAATAATTCTTAAGGATGACCAACCAGTTGCATTCAGGCCTAGAAGATTATCCTTAAAAGAACAAAGTGAAGTTGATCAGCAAATAAAACAGTGGCTTGAAGAAGGCATAATAAGACAAAGTAACTCTGACTACGCAGCTCCAGTCGTGCCAGTCAGGAAGAAGGATGGTTCAATGAGGGTGTGCATTGATTACAGAGGTATCAATGAAAAAATGGTCAAAGATGAGTACCCACTACCCTTGATAGAAGCACAGATAGACCAGTTATCAAAAGCAAGAGTGTTTAGTAAACTAGACTTGAAGAATGGCTTCTTCCACCTGAAAGTACACGAAGACTCAATAAAGTATACAGCTTTTGTGACCAGCCATGGGCAATACGAATTCCTACGTGCACCTTTTGGGTTATCCAACTGCCCCAAGGTTTTCATGAGATTTATTAACATCATCTTCAGAGATCTCATTGAGAGGGGAATCGTGTTGATTTTTATTGACGATATTATAATACCAGCAGAAGATGACCAACAAGCAATTGAAAGACTTAAAGAAGTACTGAAAGTGGCAGCAGACTACGGTCTTGATATCAACTGGAAAAAGACACAACTGCTTAGCCGGAAAATAGAATATCTGGGACATATTATTGAAAATGGAAATGTGTACCCATCGACAGAGAAAACTGATGCTGTAATAAGATATCCACAGCCAAAGACACTGAAAGAGTTACAGAGATTCCTAGGACTAACGTCCTACTTCAGGAAATATATTCCACAATATTCAAAGATAGCTTCACCTCTGACTGATCTACTAAAAAAGAATAATGAGTTCACATTCAACGACAATCAAATAAACGCATTCAACACCTTGAAGAAAATAATGGCAAGTGAACCAGTACTGAAAATCTATGATCCAGACCTGGAAACAGAGTTACATACTGACGCATCAATGGAAGCAGTATCAGCTATACTACTGCAAAGAAATAAAGAAGATGGACGACTTCATCCTGTACATTACATGAGCCGAAAGACGACAGATGCTCAAAGAAAATACTCAAGTTACGAGCTGGAAGCTCTAGCCATCATAGAAGGAATTAAGAAGTTCAGACCTTACCTGTTCGGAGTCAAGTTTAAGATTGTGACAGACTGCTCAGCATTTGAAATGACCCTGAAAAAGAAAGATATTAATACTAGAGTGGCAAGATGGATTTTATTTCTACAAGACTACACATACACAGTTGAACATCGCCCAGGCGATAAAATGAAGCATACTGACGCCCTCAGCAGAGCACCCTATGTTGCTATCATTTCACCAATACGTGAGAGCATTATAAGAGCACAAGAAGCAGATGAGAAACTACATGCTATTATGGAATTAATAAAAGCACAAAATACTTACCAAGACTATACAATGATAAATGGAACACTGTTCAAGGGGCAGGAGCAGCAACTTGTAGTACCTATAAAAATGGAACAAGAAATAATTAAAAGAGCACATGATAATGGACATTTTGGAAAGAGAAAGACGATAGAACTAATAAGCAAAGATTACTACATAGAAGATCTAACTAAGAAAGTAGAAAGCCACATTATGAACTGCATACCATGCATACTATCTAATAGAAAAGAAGGAAAGCAAGAAGGCTACCTAAATCCTATACCTAAAGAAGACTTACCTTTGGAGACGCTGCACCTGGATCACATTGGCCCCTTCACTGAAACAAAGAAGATGTACAACTATATACTTACTGTAATAGACGCCTTCACGAAGTTCACATGGTTGTTCCCTGTGAAGTCCACAACTGCTAAGGAGACCCTGATGAAAATGCAAATTCACCAGCAGACGTTTGGCAATCCTGCTAGATTTGTAACTGATAAAGGAACGGCATTTACTGCCCATGATTTTGAAGAGTATTGTAAAGAAGAAGGAATCAAACATGTTACCATAACCACAGGTGTACCAAGAGGAAACGGCCAAGTAGAGCGAATTCACAGAGTTATAAAATCAACCTTAACGAAACTCTGTATAGACAATCCTGATCAATGGTACAAGCATACAAGTAGATTGCAGAGAGCTCTAAATAGCACTTATCAACGCAGCATAAATACCTCACCATACGAACTCATGGTAGGAACGAAGATGAAGATGAAGGAAGATGTAGCAATATATGACATGCTGCTGCAAGAAAATATAGACAGCTTCAATGACAAAAGAGAGGAAAAACGGGTCGAGGCCAAAGCCCAGATTCTTAGAGTGCAAGAAGAAAATAAAAGAACATTTAACAAGAAAAGGAAGGAAAGTTACAAATACGGAAAAGGAGATCTAGTTGCTGTAAAGCGAACCCAGTATGGAAATCAAATGAAGCTCAAGCCGCTATACTTAGGCCCTTATAGAATCACAGAAGTCAAGGGCAACGACCGCTACATTGTAGAGAAGGTCAATAGGAAGGATGACGGACCCAACAGAACTAGCTCTGCAGCTGACTTCATGAAGAAATGGCCTGACAACAACATTGTCTGAGGACAGACAAGAAGTCGGATGGCCGAAGATGTAGGAATGGAACGTGAGAAGTATGAGTGAAACGAAATGTAAGTTTGAACGAATGATGATGAACGATTGGAGAGAGTGAGATGAGAATGAAAGAATGAAGGAAGATTGATTCTTGTTGTATTCGAACGACGACCATGTTACGATTCTGCTCTGTAATTTTTTTGAATAATGAAAATAAAACTTCAATTGAGATTATCAAGAATTTAATTCGAAACCCATTATCCCACATATATATTTTTTTAAATATCATGGACTATTGACTCATATGATTTTGGTATGATATAATTGCGTATAATAATAATAAATCAAGTAAAAATTTGGCAAAAAACGAATATGAATAATACAAAAAATCTAACAAAATTATAAAATATCACAAATAATCAACTTTTAATATAAAAATATTTTTGGAAAAAACTTCAAAAATAGAACATTTACTTACAATGTACATTGTACGTATAAAATATCACAGACAATCAACTTTTAATGTAACAATTCGCGTATCTTGATGAATCACATAAAAATTTGGCAAAAAAATCAAATATGAATAATTTACATAAATCTAACAAAATTATAAAGTTTCACAGATGATCAACTTTAAAGTAACAATGATTTTGGCAAAAACATCAAAAATGGATAATTTACCTACAATCTAACAATAGCAAAATTATAAAATATCACAAATAATCAACTTTTAATATAAAAATATTTTTGGAAAAAACTCCAAAAATGGAACATTTACTTACAATGTACATTGTACGTATAAAATATCATAGACAATCAACTTTTAATGTAACAATTCGCGTATCTTGATGAATCACATAAAAATTTGGCAAAAAAAACAAATATGAATAATTTATATAAATCTAACAAAATTATAAAGTATCACAGATAATCAACTTTAAAGTAACAATGATTTTGGCAAAAACATCAAAAATGGATAATTTACCTACAATCTAACAATACCTATATATTGTGATATAAAATATCACAATCAACTTTTATATATAATTGTGTACTTTAAGTAGTGATAAGTTAGTAATCATAAACCATCATTTTTTGGCAAAACCATCAATATAAGTAATTTGCCATTTAAAAATTATAAAATATTTCTTAATTTTAAAATATCGCCAAATAAGTTAGATTAGACCCTTTATTTTTCTAAACAATGACCAACGCTAATTTTCTTTTCGCGGAGTTGGTCAGTAGTCAGTAACGTATGTGATCCACCGATTTTTTGCAATCGTTTCTGTTGCACGTCGTTTTGCGTCGGGTACATTGGTCATGTAATGATTTACAACCACTGATTGCAAATCTGCGTCTTCTTTCAGAGCTTTTAAAAGCTGATACAAATTCGCATTTTTCGGCACAGTGGAGTTTATTGATTCATTTCAACAATGATTTAATTATTTTTTTTATAATTAAAATTTATTTATAATTGAATTTAGTTAATGATTTGTTTCTAAAAATCGTGGCACGTAGTAAGTTTGGAAAGTTTTAGACTTTTAACATTCAATTACGATAGTATGTAAATGTCAGATAATAAAATAAAACTTTGTGTAGCTGAGTGTACAAAAAGTAACGTTTTGGTATTCGTTGGGAATAGATTTTTTAATTTGAAATAACGTGGTACTCGTTAGGAATAGAAAATAAACTCGGAAATAAACTAATACCAAATGGTATTAGTTCGTGGGATTGGATGGTAATAGATCCTTATTAAAATCCATAATTCTATATAATGTTTCGAAATCATTTTAAGATATTTTGGTAAAAAGGAACATAAGAGAAACAGCATTTATGGTGATAAAAAATAATAATTTAATAAATGTGGGCTTGTATTTGTCAAATTTATATTTTTTAAATATTATACATACTAACAGTATTCGTATTAAATTTAGGGCTATTAAATATATGTTTTTCAAAATTATGGATTTTGATCGTTATGACATTTACCGATTATGGATTTTCAATATATACATTTTCAATTATGGGTTTTAATATAGACCCTTCTTACATACATACATAAAGGCACGTTCTTCTTATAAAGTGAAAATAGGATCTCTTAAGGAATTTCCAAAATAACTAGGTACCTACTTCTAAGTAAAAACACGTTCAGAATAAATATGTAATTTAATCCGGGATTCCTAGCTGGATTGAACGAAACTTTGAACAACTTATTTTGGATGTAGGTGAAGTTATCAAGAAACTTTCCAACCAAATTAGGGCTTCGCAGAACCATCTTTTCACTGGAAAATAATTGCTTCAAGGATATTTTTTAAATGGATTTCTCAAAAGTATATTAAGTTAGGTGGACCGCCGATCTGGTAAGGCTGAAATGATGATGATGATATTAAGTTGTTTATTTGACAGCCTATTTTTTGTCCCACTACTGGGCAAACGATCAAGCGCATTTGTGGTATAATCATTATAGTACGCGTCCAAGTCATTCCGCCAACATGTCGTCGTCTCGGGGTCAATTTTCTAAAGAGACACAAAGAAAGATATATAAAACCTGTAGCCAATTTTGCCAATCTTTCGAAACAGTTAAGTTTAAACTAGCTTTCCGACCCGCGGCTTCGCACGTGCTAACAGGATTTCCCGTGGGAATAAGGGATCCAGTAGCCAGTAATTCATAAGCTATATTAAACTTTCATTAAAATCCATTCAATAGTTTTTGTGTAAAAGAGAGAGAGAGGGAATTTTCGCGTTTATAATATACTAGCTTTCCGCCGCGGCTCCGCCCGCGTTAACAGTTTTTCCCTTGGGAATGAGGCATTTTCCCGCGGTAAAAAGAAGCCTATGTTACTCGATTAGGGTGAATGTAGGTTTCTAAAGATGAAAGAATTTTTAAAATGGGTTCAGTAGTTTTTGAGTTTATAAATTAATAACAAATACACACACACACACACACACATACACAAAATACAAATCTTTCCTCTTTATAATATTAGTATGAAGTAGGATTAGGTATTTTTGCCATTCATTTATGGCCCAGTCTGTTGGGACTTTTTGATTTTGAAAAGAAATGAAAAATGCCACCGAAAACGTTCTCAATCCAGTTCTTTACGACCCCGTAACCAAATAGTTAAAGAATACTTAATTACCAAAACTACTTCCTGTATTACAGCGACGACTGCCGGCAATAAAGGGGACTTAATGAGCTATTAAATAATTTATTCCAGCCGACCTGAGGGTGGTTTTGTCACGGGAAGTCGGCTATTTGGACAAACAATCGTGGCGGTCACGCGAGTGACGGGGCAACTTCGATCAAATATAAAAGTAGATACACGCTCTCGTACAAAATCAAACGTAAAACACATCACCTCGTCAACTATTAATTTATACATGCCTATACAGATATCGTACCGTTTAAACTGTGTGCAAATTATCTTGAATCATTTACTCTCTCATATTTAACCCCCGACGAAAAAGAGGAATGTTCGTTATAAGTTTGACGAGCGTGTCTGTCTGTCCCATCGGGATTAAGTTCTATTCTAACAAATCCAAATTAAATTATATTGAATGAAATGAATCAGACTATTGAAGGTTTCTCAACAAGACGGATTTGTTTAAAAATAATAGATCTGTTTTCTAGAAAAAACGAATTTGTTTCTTTAAGATTTGCATGTATAAAGTCTTTAATCACACAATCATTATTATAAAGGCGAAAGTTTGTGAGTGTGTGAGTGTGTATGTTTGTTACTTCTTAACGTCTAAACGGCTGGAGCGATTTCAATAAAATTTGGTATGGAGTTAGCTGACACCCTGGATTAACACATAGGCTACTTTTTACCACGGGAAAATGCCTCAGTCCCACGGGAAAAACAGTTAACGCGGGCGGAAACTAGTAGTCTCTATAGATTATGGTACTACCCCCATGGTTAGACAGTGGTTGTTATAGAAATGTATTGATCAGTATTCGGTGCTGTCACTGGGACTGTAGTAAAATCAATGTTGCCTAGCGACTGACGAATACTACCTTAAAGTTGGTATTGAAAGTTTTTTTTAGTACGGAGTACGTAAGTAGTACTTTAAAAATGTGCAGTAAAAAGCACGCTGGGCTAAACACTTTGATGTTTGCACAGTTCGAAAAATAAAAATAATTTCTTTATACCTCAATATTTTATCCCGAATATTTGTTGTCGTCTTCATTCAAAACCCGTCGGTATATTTAGCTCCATTTCAATGCTAAAGATGTACAAACCAACAAACACGTTAAAAATAATTTTCTAAGAAAATAGGTAAATTATTTCCGGCGGCAAAACGTGGAATTTAGCTATGTCGAAAAGATTTTCGTTTCACATAGGCGTGTGTTCATTAACCAGGTCAAATCATTAAAAGGCTTCTAACATGGCCCGTGTGACGAATACATCCGTAGATAGTACAAGTCCAGTGAAGCTTGATTGGTCGTACTTTTTCGACACAAGCAATAAGCATAAGTCAATTTAAAAAATAAATAAATTTATAACCGTAGATAGATAGTAGCCGCGGCCCGCGACCAACAGCTAAAAAATAAAAAAGTAAAAAAATAAGCATTCTATAAACTTCTAAAGTTACCATACAAACATTCAATCCAATATCAGCAAGCTTAAAACACCTTTTAGACGCATGTTGTATAACCAAATATTGATCGATTGATGTATAGGATTCCATCCGTGTTTTGATTGAGAGATTGAGAACTGCGCGGGAGTCGAATGGATCACTAAAAGGCTATTACTAATAAGATTTATCTCAATTCAAAGCTTTGAATAAACAACAGCGAATGTGCCGTAATAAATACAGAGCGGTGGGTATCTGCTGTTATTGTGAATCATTTTAATCTGTGGTTCAGAATTCAACATGGATGTACTACCATTATTGTTAAGTGTAGCTATGATACTAAGTCCATGGAATTCAAGGATTGGATGGAACGTTGAACCCGGGATTCTTAGTTTGAATGTTTGAATAGATCAATCGGTCGCTTTCTTAGAAGTCTGCCGAATAATGCGATTTCCGAATGCATTATGTAATAAAGATGTAAAGTATAGATTTGCTTTTAAAATTTACTGAAAAAGAAAAAGCATTACATTATCATTCTTAAAAAAAGTTATATAAAATAGATTCATAATTGGCGGACATATAATAACTCCTTTTTTGAAGTCGGTTAAAAAGCGCAAAATATGTATGAATTTTCAAATATTTTTTTCGATTCCTTTAATATACTCGTAGTTTTGTTAATTCTATCTATAGTAGGTTTATAGTTCGTGTATAGTAGAAAATATGTAGTATGTAGTAGTAGCTCACATAATATTTTTTATTATTATAAGTTAGTGATGGGTTGCCTGATAGAAATTGCTACCTTAGCAATAAGGCCGCCCATTTGTACACGTTTATAGTTATGAACCGTATTTCTTGTCATTTATTAATGGTGTGCAATAAAGACATTATATTCTATTCTGAAAACAAGAAACAAAATTGTTCCAAAAATAAAAATGTTATTGTCTTTTTCAGAGCGAATTTTCATGAAGTAAACAAACACCTTAATCTGGCTACTCCGAAAATGCATGGTTGTAATGACTATTTATTACTAACTTCATTAATCTTTCTTGTTTACGACAAATTTTCAGGAAATCGCTTTTCCGACCATTTCTCAAATGACAATCAAACAATGACAAGCAGATTTATACAGTCCAAATTACTGGGCAATATTACAGTTCGTTACAGCGTATAACATGGCCCCACCGAGGGGCTCGAGCCTACCCTGAAATCAGGGTAAATTAATCAGGGCATTGTAATATCTTCTGATAAAAACCTATTTTTCATACGAAAGATGTATGCATCCTTCTGAATAGGCCTTAGTCGACCACGCTGGCCCAGTGCGGGTTGGTCAACTTCACACACAACCTTTGAATTACTTCGCAAGTGTGTGCAGGATTCCTTTACGATGTTTTCCTTCACCGTAAGAGCGTCGAATAACGTACATATGAATTCGAAACTCGGGAACACATTGGTACGTGCCGAGGCTTGAACCCGCGAACTACCGAAAGGAAGTCAACGGCTTAGATTTTTCGCCAAAAATACTTTTAAAAACAACAACTATGGTCTGTTTCATATGAATCCGGACAAACGTTCATTGACCTCTTTCTTTTTTTGAAAGTTATTAAAAATAATGTAACGCCAAAATGTCTGTCAAGGTCACACGCTCACCCCGCCTTCTACTACGGTATGCCAAATTACGTATTTTGCGATAATTTTCTATAGTTTTATCGTATCGTTTGAAAACAATGTGCGCATTGTATGCAGGCGTCAATAACATTTTGTCCGGATTAATATGAAACAAACAACAAACGCAGCTTTCAACTAAAATCTAAATCATTTAAACCTATTAAAATAAATCAAACCTCGAAGCTGTAAATCTGAAACCTAGACAGTTAAGATCATACACGCTTGGGGACATGTGGGATAATTTATAAGATGTCACTGTGAGATGAGACGCATGCTCGTGTCGTTGGATCAACAAGCGAAAGACCTTTGCTTGAAGAACCGTCCAAAGAAAACATTGGATTAATCGTATGTGCGATATTATTAATGCGAAAGTTTCAGTTGTCAGTTTCGAGCTAAAGCCCACACTTAATCAGATGTTTCTCGTAAATGTTTGAAAAATCAAGCAGATACTGTGGAGTTTGCATTGTTATAAATGCCACTCCTTCTTTTAAGGTAGTGATGTGCCGTTCCCGGGAATATTCCCACCATTCCCGAGAAATTTCCGTTCCCAGGAATATTCCCAACGAAATTTGCTGTTCAAGCTGGCTAGATGTGGTAGACCGGGTTGGTGTTTTCCGGTTAGGTACCTAACGACCCGACCGACCCTACAGATCTCACTGACTCGTCCTAGTTGGCATCAAACGGAAAGCAGCATTCTTAGGTAGCGTAACAAACAGACAAACAGAGTTACATACGCATTTATAATTTAATATAATATCGTCACCCGGCTGAGAAAACCTCGTAAGGGACAGCTTTTGTAAAATTCCTTTTTTTACAAATTGGACAAAAAAAACGCGCAGTATTTGCACTATAAAATTTACGCATTTGTTTTAAAGCTCTAAAGATAATCATATTGTAACTAAAAAACTACAGAATTATTATTTAGGTACCTATCATACTTTTTTTTCAGTAGGTAGTTTTTTGTGTCTCCTGTAAAAGATTTTTTGAAAGCATTTAAGAGGTTTCTTAGCCGGCTGACGTTATAGTAGGGGTATATTCACTTAACCAAACATAACCGTAACCAAACTACATTACCACTGCAGCAACTGAACACGCATCAATATTTCAATGAAATGCATCAATAAGTTCGCATAACGCATATTATGCGCGTCAAGATGCGCCGGAGCGTTCAAAATAGATCATTGCATTGCAATGTTAATGCACTGGAGTTAAATGTTATTATGACGTGTATTATACTTAAGGCGATCTATCACACTAAAAGGCGAAATTTTGTGAGTGTGTATTTTTGTCACTTCTTTACGTCTAAACGGCTGGAGCGATTTTAATAAAATTTGGTATGGAGTTAGCTGACACCCTGGATTACAGCCAGCAAGTGGATACATAGGCCACTTTTTACCGCGGGAAAATACCTCGTTCCCACGGGAAAACCTGTTAACGCGGGCGGAGCCGCGGTGCGGAAAGCTAGTTAGTAATTATCTGCCAAAAGTTTATGCTTGCAGGCGTCGATCCCCAGTCAGCCGGAGCCAACAAAATCGATTTAGGTTTTTCTGACGGGACGGATCACCAATGCCAGAAAACAGTACGTTTTAATGCCATAGCACATTACTCATTACTTTCGAAAAGGTGATATCACCCCGTACCAGTACACATCACCCTAAATATAATCCGAAATGTTGAATGATATTTATCGCTTTGTACGAAGAAATGCTCTCCATATTCCGTATTTCCGTACCCTACCGTACCGTAGACAAGCAGCATACATTTTTTTTAATTCACATATGCTTGAGTCAAAAAAGTACGACAAATCAAGCTTACCGGACTTCTGGAGGAGCCAGCACACACACATTACTTTATTATAACATTACTCGCACGTGACTGACGTGACCGAGAGATTACTATTACTCGACGAGATTGCTAGCAAACATAGAAAAAGTATTTTTTGTTTCTTTTTTACTAACTGACCCGACTGAAGTTGTTTTTTCGTCATAGTAGCTAATGTGTGATGTGTACTGGTTAGTATACTCGCGTAATGTGTGATATTACATTACCTTTTAGGGTGATATTACTTTTGTGATATCATACGCATTACCTACACATCTCTAATGCCAGTGCGGTCTGTCGCCGCAAACCATGGCCCACCTACTGTCGTGTCTTGCATGCCCTGAGTCTTGTACCGGAGGAGCTCATGGAGGGTTCAGAAAGCAGCAGCAGTTAGGGGATTAGGCAACAAAGATATGACAACCAGTTATCGCCATGACAGAAGAGGATGTCTTCTTATCATGTGGGTTTTCAGAACCAGAATCATAAAAAATATATTTGTAGGACATCACAACTCAGAAAATAACAATAAGACAAAAAATAATAACTACATACATAACAACAAGCAGCAAGAAACAACAGCGTGCAAACATCCCTCTGTGCTGCGACACACACACACTCTACGGCGCTGGTCTTCAGTGAGTTCAAAATGGTCGCGTCACGGACGACCGCAACGTTACACATTATTGATAAAAAATAAATAAAATAAACTTAAACCTTACAATAATAACTAAATAGAAGTATATTTAGTTTCGAAGTTGTCCTGCCTCACACTTTCGCAAACCATGAAAAACCTTATCAAATCTGTGTTGATTAAATTGAACCGCGTACGCGCAGATGCGTGAAAGAGCGGACTGCGGGACAATATCCGAGTTTATATGCAAGTTGGCTCGTAGAAAGGGCGCGCAATCTGTGCTACGGGCTGCATATAAACCTACCTCAGAAACCCTGTCAATAGTTAAATTAAAATAATTATTTTATCATGTGTTTTATGATGTCACAATTGTATTGTAATATTAATAGTAGCCTTATACTATCCACCAGCCATTCGTGATTTTCATTATCGTTTAGATTTAAAATAAATCATCTATCATCTATCTTAATAGACGACATCAGTTGTAAAAGTAAAAATAGATTAGATATAAATGTAGATGAACTAGCTAGGAATAAACATTTATCCACTATTTGGGTACATATAGATTGTATTTACAAGGTTTCCTTATCACCTACTATACGGTCATTTAGTATTCGATTTTTGCCGCCTTATCAACCTGTTCACGCAATCAATTTTAACTACTCTTTACATTTTAACTACTCGTGGTTGAAGGAAAGGTACTCAAGAAAACAAGGTCTTGCATTCGGACCACGTGACTTGACACAAGCCTACGTCATCATGCTGTTCATCCTTGGTTATTAACACGCATTAGAAAAGGACGAACAGCATGATGGGATGGTGGGATAAAACTAGAAATAACCGATCGTTTTCAGCTACACCATGGTCCAAGAAAACAAGCTCTAACCGTTAGACCACGTGACTGACGCAAGCCTACGTCATTTTGCCTAGTCATCCTTGTCGAATGCGTGTAATAGACAAGGATGAACAGCGCAAAATGACGTAGTAAGTTTTAGTCAGCTAAACCTAGGTTCATCCGCACTTCGGCCTTAAGCCGTACCATATACGAACAAAAAAAAAGCGGTTTAAATTTAAGTTTAGAATGTGACTGGTGAGAAACAGCACCATGCATTGTCAGAGCATCTACCCACAATTACATAAACAAACAGTGCACTTATCAACACGCAATACATAATTGTTACAAAACAACTCCAGAGCAGAATGTGTATACCTAGATTTCCGCCGCAGCTTCGCCCACGTTAACAGTTTTTCCCGTGGGAATGAGGCATTTTCCCGCGATAAAAGGTAGCCTATGTTACTCAGGGTGAATGTAGCTTTCTGATGGTGAAAGAATTTTTGAAATCGGTTCAGTAGTTTTTGAGTTTATTCCTTACAAACACACACACACACATACTTCAGTTTACCAAAGTTTAATCAAAGGAAGATTCCTCGTCAACATCATCATTTCATCCAAAATATGTCCACTGCTGGACAAAAGCCTGCTTGGCCCACATCCAGCGGCCTCCCACATCATCAGAGCGTCGGTCCACCGTGTGGGGGGCCTGCCTACACCCCGCCTTCCGGCGCTCGGCCGCCATTTTATAACCTTTCTGTCATAACAGCTGTCGTCTTAAACATTATTTGATAAAATCATCACATAGGGATTTGAACCAGGAACCTCTGATATCAAGTTGTATGGACTGCCCAATTTTAAAGGCTTTCATGCATTAAACAATCTACTTTTCTCTTACAACTAATCTTCTAAAATTTTCATGGTGGTTTTAATAACTATTAAGATTGAAACCGGGATATTTACCGTGGTATTCTTGGTGTTATCTAAATAATCTAATTCAATTTGCTTCCCTTTAAACATCTGTATCTGCAGATAACAGTTCAATTCAAAATACTATGATACAATCCTTCATTCTTCGGTTATCGTAACAGTTATCGTGACTTATAGCAGATCTATTCCTGACAAACAGACGCAGGCGCAGGTCGACGCACAATAATAGATCTTTGAATGCCTCTAGCTAGTGATGTGCCGAGTCAGGCTGACTCGAGTATATCAAAATACTCGTAAAGCAGGGTTTTCCAACCTTCTTTTTGTTGAGGCTCCCCGGACTATTAATAAATTAATTGTTTAATGCCCCCCCCCTTTTTTTTTCAATGAATATGAAAAGAACGTAAATTATGCACTTAAAAACTTTTTATTTTTAATCTAATGAACAAACTTTAAAAGTTCAAATTAAAGTAATAAATTATTTCATCCAAAAAAATGCATTTATTTAAATGTTATTTGTCGAAGTTGTTTGTTTATTTTTTTTGCTTTTTCTTGCCTGTTTCCCACCCAACAGAAAAAAAAATGGAAAGGCTTTTGTCGGGTCGCTAGTGAGAATTAAAATACTCGAATACCAAAAACGGCCGACGAGGCACATCACTACTCTACCACACTTCAATAGGCGAGATCGATGTGTTATATTCATACTAGTGATTAGTATGGAACTTTTTAATCTAGTTTTGTATTAAAAGCTTTTGAAGTGCCGTGTGGTTCCCGTTTAGTATTGGGCCAACCAAAATCTTCCTAGTTGAATCGTACGAGATGACTAGAGGATAAAAAGTATCTAATCCAGTGAATGGCGGTCGCGCGCCGTAAGACGTAGTGTGGGCAGGCCCCCCACGAGGTGGACCGACGATATGGTGAGGGTCGCGGGAAGCCGCTGAATGCGGGCAGCGCGGGACCGATCATTGTGGAGATCCTTGGGGGAAGCCTTTGTCCAGCAGTGGACGTCTACAGGCTGAGTAACTGCTATGTATAGGTAATTAGGTATGTTAGTAATTTTTTTTATTGTTTAATTTCGTTTTCTCTTTTACATTGGTAAGCAAGTACACAGAATAAATATCAAATCTATTTAACAGCTAATACTGTAAATTAATCCAGGTATCGAGGAAGCGTGCGGTACTTACCTAGTAGTCGCTTTCAGTATTAAGCCACACGTTAGGTATAATATTTCCGAGTTACGGAGTGAGCCCCGTTTCACGGAGGCAGCTACAATCTTAATGTCGCAAATATTTAGAAATACTTTACCGTGTTAACAAAAAAAATTTTTAAACAAACACTAATCTGAGAAATCTTCTATGAGACTATTTAGACAAGGGTTTAATAAGTGACTAAATTACGACTTTGTTGTAAAACCCTTAATGTTCTTTGGATTTGCCTCCAATGTAGCTTATCAACTAAGAAAAAATAACTATAAAAATGGATGTGTTTGAGAATTTCGTGGAATAAAAACGTAACTGAGCTCACCATACCATTTTCAGTACCTACCTACTCGATACGAAAAAAAAAAAAACTATACTTTTTAAAACTTTCACGGTTGTTACAAATACCACGGTAAATATCCCGTTTTAAATCTTAATAGTTATAAGAGACTGTATTGAAAACATCCTTTTTTTAAATAAAACAAATACCAATTTCACGCAAAATTACTAAAATGTTTTATTTAAGATGGGTATCATGCTAAATTTCATTCAAAAGTACATTCCGCGAGGTCAAATAGTAAAGAAATAGGTGGTAATAGGTAGTTAGTGGTACTAATATTATAAAGAGGAAAGATTTGATTGTTTGCTTGCATTGAATAGGCTCCGAAACGACTGAACCGATTTTAATAAAACTTGGAACAAAGATAGAATAGGCCTAAGGAAGGACATAGGCTACCACCTTTTACCGAGGGAAAATTCTCCATTCCCAACTGTTAACGCGGGCGGAGTCGTGAGGCGGAAAGCTAGTACATATTTTATATATATAATATGGTTTCGTGAAACTTGCCCCTGGGCTTAACTTGTAACTTGTAAAGAAGCAACGAAGCGCGTCCGGTATTACGTGTGGAATACTTTCGCTCGCTCACTTTTAAATAATTTATCGCGCATTTACCAAAGAAAAAGAAAAAAAGAAATTTGGGAACTGCAATTTTGCGAAGTTAACAGGCTGGTTTATGGTGTTTTTTTTTTTTGACTAACTTCCGCCGTATTTTTCAATAGGAATAATGTTATTTCAAAAATGTATATATTTATCCCTATTATCTCATAATGCCATTTATTACCACAACGCAGATTTTTTTATTCTTTTTTTAAAAATAAGAAAGTGAGACCTTTAAATATTGTGTATTTCTTCTTTTCATTCATCACAAGATTAAGATTAAGCGCTGTAATTATTTATTAATTATTATAATTTAGTTATCACTGTTTTCGCCTGAGATACAGGTTCATTCAACCTAGTTCAGGCTTTTGTAAAATTATTTCCTTTTGTTTTGTTTAGTAAGTTTTTTATACCTACATCTGAATTTTATTGTTATTATTATTATCATCATTAACAGCCTGCGGCAGTTCACTGCTGGACATAGGCCTCTCCCAAGGCGCGCCATTTGGCCCTCACTTCGGTCGTACGCATCCACCTGCTGCCAGCCACATTCCGCAGATCGTCACTCCATCTGGCCGCGGGGCGTTCTTTTAACTTCTTTTATTATATATTAGCGTTCCGCCGCGGCTAGTTTTTCCCGTAAGAATGAAGCATTTGGCTACCAAATGCTTCATTCTTACGGGAAAAATCTCTACAAGGGTCTCTTATGTCACTCAGGGTGAATGTAGCTTCTAATGGTTAAAGAATTTTTGAAATCGGTTGAGTAGTTTTTGAGTTTATTCCAAACATACACACACACAAAATACAAATCTTTCCTCTTTATAATATTAGTATAATAGTATGATGAACGTTTAGTCGACGCTCTTACGGTAAAGGAAATCATCCTGATGAAACCTGCACACACCTGCGAAGAAATTCTTCATGTCCTGTATTTATATGAAGTTAACTAAGGCCTGTTCACCCTGATTCAATGTAGGCTCGACCTCTTCGGTAAGACGTCTACAACGATATCAACAGGAAGGGTTAGGATGGTTCCGAAAACCACAAACAAAAATCTTTTGACACCAATCCGTCAAAAATACTGATCTAAGTGCAAAAGGGCGTAACTCATAACCAACAATACATCCAGCCAATCGGAGGCCATTGGCTCACAGACAGGGCACGCCCACTTGGCAGTAGATGCGCATGATTCACGGGAAAACGCCAACTATGCGCTGGAACATTGACAGATGGCATTTGCGAAAATGTTACGATAATTGACTTACGTCACTTTGCCGCTGCCCCGCTGGAGTTAATGGACAATAGAATGTTTTGGATACGATTCTGAAAACGTTGTCTTAAAAAAAACTCTACAAATTTATAATTACTGTTAAGAATCGATCAAAACTTGTCAACAAAAATGAACGGTAGTTGGCATCCATTTGCTCAATTAAAAGCGATTAAATTAACAGAAACTTTTTTTTCGCCAAAACGCTTCATAAAATGAAAACGTCTACCGCGTCATCATTTTCAAAAAATTCTAGTAAGTAAACTTTATAGAAATAAATATTTATTTATGTACTAGCTTACCGCCGCGGCTCCGCCCGCGTTAACAGTTTTTTTTCCGGGGGAATGAGTAATTCTCACGCGGTAAAAGGTAGCCTATGTACTTTTCCACGTGTATTCTATATTTGTGCCATGTTTCGTCAAAATCCGTTTAGAATTTTCGAAATTTTTTCAATTATTACGAATAATTAAACGGCACTACTTCTGTTCATATTTCTGTTCATGTTCATATTTAATAAAAACGCGAAAGTTTGTAAGTATGTATGTATGTATGGATAGCTAGTTATTTTACGTAACCTATTCAGTAGATAGAAATAGTATAATTTTACCGAATTTACAAGGCATTGTCGACACCTCTCTATTACAAATCATAACCCACTAATACCTATACAAATATTAACAATCGCATTTTATTGCTTACGCGCAGGTGGATCATAATTCGATCGTTACTAATCCCTTATTTATCTAATAGTCGCGTTACAAGTACTACATTTCAGTTATATACGGAACAATGATGAACTCAGACGCATAGAATTAGACAAAATCATGCGGAAATTAAAATGATACGTTTCCATGGTCTAAAAAAACAAGGTCTAACAATCGGACTGTCAAACTTGACACAAGCCTACGTCATCTGCTGTTCATCCTTGTCGAATGCGTATTATTCGACAAGGATGAACAGCAGATGACGTAGGCTTGTGTCAAGTCACGTGGTCTTTTTGTTAGACCTTGTACGATTCTCTACTGAAAGAGTCAGTGGTCTAGTGGCTAGGACCGATGCCTTTGATTCGGCAGGCGAAGGTTTATGCCTTGGCACCCACAAATGTGTTTTAGATTACCCAATAATAACCCACCGTACGTTTAGTCTACGCTTTTACAGTGAAGGAAAACATCGTGAGGAAAGGAAACCTGCACACACTTGCGAAGAAATGAAAAGGTTGTGTGTGAAGTTGACTAACCCGCACTGGGAGAACGTGGTCCATTAACAACACTAAATAACAACAACAACAACAATACATACATACTACTAATAACAATAATTACAAAATTTAATAACCCCCGACACAAAACCGTTATTTGATGCTTTCAACAACTAGAAAAGAGCTGATAATCTTCAAATGGCTAAAGATATTTTCTTGGATCATAGCTAAGAACACTCTCGATTGTGACACCTTGCAAACAAAAAAAACTAGATGAAAATCGGCGCATCCGTTTAGGAGCTACGATGCTACAGACAGACAGACACGTCAAACTTATAACACCCCTCTTTTTCGTCGGGGCTTAAAGAAAGCCCATTCAGCCAGATGACACGCTCGTAAAAACATTCAACAATACAAAATTTAATTTTAAACTTATAACTAAATTTTATTGCATTTTCAAGATAGGATATCTTATTTCGCAAGCTTACTATATTACTAAGACTTAAATGAAGACTTCTGCTAACTAAAAAGCAGCAACATCAATCATAATCTTTTCAAAGAGTTTACAAAGTACCATTACCTATCAGTCCAAATTACAATCGCGATATTTCAGATCCAACGTGGCCTCCTCTTCAAAGGTTAATTAAAAATCGTTTGATGGAGGTTTTAATGCGGACATTAATCACTTGGCGTTACACTTTTGAGGTAGTTAAACTAATGGAATATAGATCTTAGATTTTATTGCTAAGAAATCTTCGAGATTCTTCTGTCTTTCACTTACAAGTAACGAAAGAATCTCGTTTCAGTATAGGATCTACGTATTTTTATTAAATAACTAGCTGTCTGCCCGCGGCTACGCCCGCGTTGTTTTTCGCCTTTTCCGTAGTAATTTTTAACTGTCCCACGGGAATTTTCATTTTCCGGGATAAAAAGTATCTAAGATGTTGACCAGGGATGTAAAGAACCTCCATGCAAAATTTCATTCAAATCTGTCCAATAGTTGCGGAGATTAGCCCGTACAAACAGACAAACAGAAAGAGAAACAAAAAAAAAAGAAAATTATCTGGATATAATCCAGAACATATTATGTTCTATTTCATTTCTTACATCCTCCTAACTCGGATTTTATATTTTTTTTACTATTTACAGACATTTGACCTATACAGTTTTATTATATGTACTATTTTTCTGTTTTTTGAGAGGTAGTACAGGCTTCAGTTAATATACTCTTTGGGTAAGGAAGGAACGCCAAAAAAACGCAAGGTAACGACAAAGCGAAATCACCGAATCATATAACGTGTAGGTGGTACCTTTATTTTTATTCTAAGTGGAAGACAAAAAAACGAAGTATACAGCCTAATTGACGTTGAAAAATGATTTTGTTAATCTTACTTCGAAAAAACATTTTAAATTGATTTTGATAGGATTTAAGTTTTGTTTCACTATACGTCACCCGGCTGAGAAAACCTCTTAAATGCTTTCAAAAAATCTTTTACAGGAGACACAAAAAACTATCTACTGAAAAAAAAGTATGATAGGTAAATAATAATTCTGTAGTTTTTTAGTTACTATATGATTATCTTTAGAGCTTTAAAACAAATGCGTAAATTTTATAGTGCAAAATACTGCGCGCTTTTTTGTCCAATTTGTGAAAAAAGGAATTTTACAAAAGCTGTCCTTTACGAGGTTTTGTCAGCCGGGTGACGTTTAAATACAATTTGTCAGAGTAAAATATGCAGGCATCCTATTGTTAGTTCAGTATGATTGTTAGCTAACCAGTCCTAACATAACTTCACTCAGAAACATAAAACGGTCGGTACTTTGAAATTAATGAGTACCTGGGTTATGCAGTTCGATTCAATGCTCGAACTAACTAATGAGGTAGTTCAGAATTAATGTTTCATCTATATTTGAAACACATATGTTTGTTAGTGTAATTTGAACAAGTCTACCTTACGTTTTTACAACGAGTCTTTTATTTTTTATTATACTAGTTTTCCGCCAGTGTCCCAGAATAAATAAATAGTACTAGGTACAGAAGGCGCACTCTCTGATAGCAAACGTGCGAATTTAATTCTAGCTACCACGCCACTAACGTTCAAATTACTTTGAACGCGTCGAACGTGACCCTGGCTATAATAGCCAACGGTTTTCGTTGCGCTCGTATTAAAACAAAATGCACCTTAAGACCGCGCCGTGAGGTGAGAGTTCGTATTACCACAGAATTCATAATAGAATCGTCACAAGCGCACGCGTTTTTCCTACTAACCGGCCCCATAATATGGGGCCGCTCGGCGTAGGTACATTCTGGAGCGAGGGCGCGAAGTGCGCCGGGCCTGCCAGTGTTAACAAATTTTCCCGCAGGAATAAGATATTTTCCTGCGGTAAAAGGTAGCCTATGTTCTTTCCCAATATTAGTAGGGATACAATACTTAACATTATTAGCCAAAAAGAGGCAACAAACAAAAATAATAAAAAAATATTTTTGGCAGGCATGTATGCGACTTGTATAAAACCAACTTTATTTTATTTTTTTAAGAGGAAAGCTTACCAATTCTTTACGGTATAGTCGTACGCATTTTCAGCATTTTATTAACGCAAATGTTAAAAGGCAGATTAATACAAATTTATTGACTTTAAACAACATTGCATGTCACTATTTTGATCAAAACTTATAGGCACAGCTGCCAGTCACATTTTGAACGACAAAAAATACGTGCAAGATTGTATGATTGTATTTTTAACATCATAAGGAGGAATGGGTCATTACGCGCGTAAGCATGTGAGTAGGATTAGTATTATTATTTTCTTTTTTTTAACCTGCACGGCATGGCACTAAAGACATTGAATACGTCATGCTTTTCTATTTTAATTCTTTTTTATTTCTACGGCCCCGTAGCCTAGTTCGTAGTCGCGGGTTCGAATCCCGAGCAGGGAAAACATTCGTGTGATAACTTCGTATGCATAAAATAGTTCGTACGTTGTTGAATGTTTTGTTAAAATGTCCAATCATCCCTGAAACCTCGGAAAATATTATAACTAGCAGCTCTTAGTTAACGTTTACCAATTGATTTAATTAAATGGGCCATAAAGTAAATTCATTAATGATGTATCTAGAAATGGATGCTGAGAAAGGGCGGCACATGGCCCGGAGCCTAGGGCGGCTAGGACTGCAAATCCGTCACTGAAGAACCTACATCATAAAATTTTGACTGTGTAGCGGCGCGCCTGACTCAGCGAATACCTACATAAAGCTGACACTGCAGAGAGCATACGATTGCACTCACATGTTGTAAACAATGCCTACGTCACATACATCATTAGAAGAGCAACCAATCTAAAGCCGAAGCCTGAAACGCGCTATCAGAGTTTTCGCAAGACATTGAATAAATACAAGTTCCAACGAAGTACAGTTGGACCGCGGTCCCCGGGCTCACCACCATGCCCCAAGGAAGATCTTCCCTTTGCATCCACAACTGTTTCTCGCCTTGCACTTGCGGTAATGTAATATTATGTATTTCGATCTTCGAAAACGTCATCTCATCACCATTTTTAACGTGTAACGTGACTATTTTTGTTTACCATAAGCACTCAGAAGTCTAATTTCCATACAAGAGTGTCGATTTGGCACTGTCAAACCTGATGCCCTATTTTGGAGTGAAGGTGTGGCTCTAGGACTCGATACGTCGAAAACTTGGCTTATCGAAATACACAATCTCTACATTATTATTGAAACGTATACTGATAAGGACATACTCGTTGATATAAAACTGTTATGGAATAACAAGGCTGAATTAATAATAGGTATAATATGACATGACATAGAATTATAAACATGTTAGTTAAAAAAAAAAAAACTTATCAACGTAAATGATTTGAGAGTTTTGAGCGGGAAACGAGGAGAAAAAGAATTGGCCATAAATTTTCTGGATTTGTTTTTCATTATTTTATTACAGAGGTACCTATGTTAAAATCATAAGGAGATTCGATTGGTACATTCATCATAATGTAGTAGGTACCTACGTGAAAAATAATATGCAACCATAGAAAAATCGAAATTTGATTGGTGAAGTTGCTTTTTTTGGATAGTTACTCGTAATTATTTACCCTCTATTTAAGTTTCTCCAACACAAATAATAGTTTCATTCAACCAGACATTTACACGGCGCTTGAATAGTGTGAAAATAATGTCGGCAACGTACCTACTGAAGTCTAGGCAGTATGGTCGACGATTTCTTTGTCTTCCTAAAGTGGTTGGTAAAAAATATTACATTTTTCTTATTCATTTAGCAGAGTTTTACGCGGCAATCGAGAAGAAAAGGCGGGTTCATTGTTTCGTCCTTTATAAAATTAGTTTTGTATGGTAATTGTTTGTTAATATGGTGGAATTAGTGCGATAATGAGCCGTTAACGAAGAACTATTCAATAAAAGTGAGAAACAATGATAGTTTGGTGGTTAACTGTTCCTGGTTTGATACCCCGCGTTAAACTCCGATGTTATTGTAATGTAAGGACCACCCTTGCATTTCAATGATGCCGTGACAAGACAAGCATGACTACTGAAGTCGTTCAATACGACAAAATGAAACGGAAGATTCCCATATTATTAAAAGACTAGGCTGTATGGGCTTTGAACCCTTTGCCTTTCCCATAAGGGATAAATAAACTAGACCAGACAGTTTATTTTATTGACAAAGTTGTTGTCTGACTCATGCATGAGCCACTTTGAAATTAATGATTTTTATACCAACATTTGCAGAGATAAGAAACTATTTAGGGCCACCTGTTCCAATAAAGTAAAACAAATGTGAGCCCAATAATCGGGTCAATGACACGAGCTTCTTGATGACTTTAAAATAAACTAAAATATATTCAACCGCTGCTTCCGACAGTCGTATTGTTACCGGCTAGAAAAATAGGCATTCTGCCTGCCCAGCCGATCCCTAATGACCGAGCTATGTCAATCACAATAATTGACAGTGGGGCTAATTCGGTATTGCACCCGCCTTATCTTAACTAAATTTTAGTTCATTTTTGACAGGACTTAACAAATCTTGACACGATTAACGTTCGGATACACATTATCTCGCTCTGTGCACGCTCCTGCAATATTTTTTTTTCAACAGAAAGGCAAAGGTATAAAGTCATGCAACCTTAATCCGCAATAAAGTGAACGTTAGTGAATCGAACGCGCGCGCAACGAAACGCAACTTAGTATGTGTTACGTTCCGTTTTAGTTTCGGAAATTAGAAATTTATATTTATTCTGCGTAAAACAAAAACGAAATTGCAAAAGAGAACTTATGGTCGATTTGTTGTACAGTAAGCAGCACATGCTAGACATTATAACCTTGAGAGCGCCTGTATTCCGTAGCGGTAGGGGTGAATTTCGTAGTGCAAGTGTGCAACCGCATGTGCTGGCTTCTGCAAGTGTCCAACTGCATATGCTGGCTTCTGTGAAGGTTAAGCTGGGCCAACGCGATTGCGATTCTGTTCCTTATTCGATGGACATAAGAAAGGTGCAAAATCCAAAGTAATCTACTTAGCATGCTCTTGCTTGTACGATTGATGGAGTTTTTAGCTGAAAGACTCGACCGACCCTGCTGACCTGACTGAGGATGAGTGATTCAGTAAATATCCAGGATTAACGAAAGTAGATTGGTTGAAGAAACTCACCACTATTTAATTTTTACCTGATTTCCTAGTTTGTTAACCTCAAAACTTACAAAATATAATAAGTCTACACCTAAAAATACTGAACTAAATTAAGACCATTTTAAGTTCAAAACACCTAAAAATGACAGATAACGAACTAAAAATGACAGATGAATGGTCGTTTCCGAATAGCTAAATGGCGTTAGTTCAACTTATTTTTAGTCCTGTCAGATTTCATACAAAATTAAGTTAAGTCGTGCGTTCCGAATAGCTAAATATGTCATTCTGACACATCTTAACTAAATTTTAGTTAAGATTAGTGCATTGGCCAACATCGAATCGACACCAGTGTCTGCCGTAGTTATTTCGGTCCGACTAAACATATTTTCCGCCACGACTCGTGGCTGCATCGCTAATTTCCACGCGCTAATAACAAAAATAATTAAAAAGTTAAAAAGCTCTGGCTGGCAACGACAAAATATAAAAAAAAACAGTCAGCTCGTGTGTCAAATTTGGACGTAGGTAACCTCAAATTCACAAAATCCACATCGTAACGTGTGGATGAAAGACCTATCACAACCTTTCATCAGACTAATTATAGTAGAATATGGTTAATTACAGCTGGCAGATAACGAAGCATGTGAAATGTGGAAGTGTTTCACGATTACAAAGCAAAACATGAACGGGCACGGTATAAAAACACGGCCATTTTCGTACAAGGCAATGTTGGAAGGAGTTAGTCGATAGAGTCAGATAGTTCATAACTTACCCTTTCCACGTCGAGGTCAGTTCCCGTACACAGCCTCTTGCCACCACTACCGTTGTACGCCATCGTGCACCACAAAACAAACACAAATCACACCGAAACGCGCTTTGTTGATTTCGAGATCGACAATACCTCTTTGTACGACGACCGCGAGCAGACTGATTGAGCGAATGGATGGATTTGCAACCGGTCGGGAACGAATGATTGAACGATGACGCTTCGCTTGCTGCGCGCGCATGTCTCTCGTCTTGCGTATAATGTTGCCATTTTACAAAAATATGTAGCAATATAGTAGAATTTTTAGTTTATATGCAACTCGTGTCATAGAACATGAAAATGACACGAAAATGATAATTCCAGGGTTCAAGCCAGGGTTTAACCTATCATATTTTAAACATAGACAAGAAAATGTAAAGGAAATTATTTATTTTACAAATAAAATAGATTTCTAACTTATTACATTACACAACTGACTAAAGCCTAAACATTGGTTTATCTTAGCTACATTTTTGTAACAATAATTACAAAACAAAGAATTATTCCAGCTACTTTGTAGTGGTTTGATTTCAAATCTAGTTGCATTACAAAAAATATATGCTCATTGATTAAATTATTATCTGAACAAAGAGCATTAACAAAAGCAAAGCTACCATTTAACATTTCATTCGGTAAAATATTTTCAATGAGGTGTAGGTTTGTGTCCATCAACATAGAAATTACGTGTAGCTTTTGGTAAATGTAGTTCAATCCCTTCTAGATCTTTAGTGAGAGTTATTTGACAGCCTGGAAAAAATATATAAAAAATATAAATAAATTGGTAAAACTATCCAATTTGATAAGGAAAGATTCTGGGTTTGACAGTCCAAGAATAACTAGAGTTTCAGGGAAGGGAGGAAATTGCTCGCAGATAATCTAATTTTAATTGTAACAAAAAATGTTTGAGTCTTTTAGTCATAACAATGTTAATTAATACCCAACCCACTGACTGAGTCTGAGAGATAAAATATGATGTAACTTGTAAATGTTTACCTAATCTTGAGTTCTCTTTTAAAAATGGTGCCATATCTAATAGGTCATCTTCCTTTTCTTCTGAAGGTGGTAATTTATCAACATAATCATGGTGGACATAAACATGACATGTTGTACATGCTAACGATGCTTCACAGGCTCCTGAAAAATAAATACAGGGTGTAAGCATGGGATTAGCAAATGCTGAATGCAAAGGACAGTCCAAGTGAACAGGAATGATTTTCAGAATCAAAGAAATTTCATGCTCAGATACATAATAAATAATAAATTTAATTGGACAAGCTACGATGGTTAATTGGGAATCATTCCAATTACTACATTTTTCCTCTCAGTTTTAAATACAAGACAAGATAGAACAGAATCATTCACTTGTTAACATCAGTTACAATGTAAAGTGTAAATCAGTTTATTAATACAAACCTTCCATAGATATTCCGTACCGATGTGCCAAATATAAGATGTTATCTCCAACTTTACCTCTCACATTCGTTTTTTTGCCATCCTTATCAACATATACTACATTTACTCTGAAAATAAATATAAGATAAGTTTCACAACAAATTCGTATGAATCGCATGACGAGACAAATTATCTTTAATAAAACTTAATATTACAACAAAATTTATAAATAGACTTACAGAATTACCAATTTATTGTTACAATGAATCAAAACAAAGATAAATTGGTACATAAATAATACCCACACTTCGTCCTCTGACTTGGGGTCCTGCCACTCATATTCTCCATGCCTCAAACCTACAAATCGATAAAATAGAATAAACATTAGCTGCTAATAGGTAAATGTAATTTAAATCTAATTAATTTATCAAAAACTATTGGAACCTGATGTCACATGTATTTTCCTATTTAAAAAACGTATTTTGTTAATTCTTATACGTTGCGTAACTCGATAATATCCTGCTAACTTTTGAAACATGATGTAACTATTAAATACACATTTTGCGCTGAATTAATGCAATAATTAAAACTGTTTGGTTATAAAATTAACACAAAGAGTATTATGATACACACACATGTCACAACACAAACTTGACGGAAGGATGAGTGCTGCCACCTCTTTGACGTCAGAAAGCGCTAATAGACCTTTGATTAAAAGATTGACCTAGATCTGCTAAAATAAAACATTTCAAAATAAATTTATTTTAAAGATAAAGACATTTATTTGCTAAAAATATGGTAGTTATAACAGTTGGTAAAATTTCATACAGGAGCAGTCATGTTTAGCTTACATAATAGATTAGCATGCAAATGTCTAGTAACTGAGTAACTGATAGTCAGCCTACAGTATAACGGTTGTACGGTACTAGTTACTAGTAACATCCTTGGTTAAAGTCATGGTCCACCGTCCAAGAAAACAAGGTCTTACAATTAGACCACGTGACTGACACGAGCCTATGTCATTTCTACGTCATTTTGCCTATTTATACTTGTCGAATGGTTAAAGTCCACTTAACGAAAATAAAATAACTTTTGGCGCTATGTATCTATTTAAAGGGTCAGATTTAACTCCAGAAGCGCTAAGTTGGCAGCACTAAACTAACAAACATTCTTTTTTTTTAGTTTATTTATCTCCTATGGAAAAGGCAAAGGGTTCAAAGCTTATTCAGCCTAGTCTATAGTAATGATGGATGATGATAGGCTTCACTTCACTACCTCACTCTCCTCACTGACAAATGTGCTTTATGTTATTTTATCCTATAGTTATTAAAATCACAGTATAAATATAGTATGTACTACGGTGTTAAAATACACATTGGTTTTATAAGATTAGCGCAATTTATTATAGTTGTAATAATAATAATAATAAATCAATTTATTTCAGGCAATATTTACATATAGATTTTAAATATGTAAACAGAGGCCCATATCATATTATATACCTTACAGACTATTCAAATTCAGTTCGCTATTTTTTTTCAAATTTCTTTTATTATTATTTTTTGCCTTTCTGATAAAAAACTAAACATTAGAAAAATAAATAATTGTTGCTACTTTCTAATACTTCTCCAAAAATTACGGTAGGTTTAAGTATTATTGAGAAAAATAACTTTGGACTTAACGGATTCAAATGAATTTTGATAAAATATTTAGTAAAATTCCTGAATTATTACTTCCTAACTTTTTTGAAAAATGTTTCCAAGTTTTAAAGCTTAATAATTTTATTTATCTTTGTTTTAGTCTTTTCTACTATACAGGTCACATTTTTCAACCGACTCTCGAGAAATATTGTGTAAGTACTATCAAGCGCCACCTCCAACCAAGGTCTATTCGTATGGTCAAGCTCAAGTCGTTCGTCCTGTGGGCCTACTATGTAAGTAGCGACAGGCTCGAGAAGTGCTAGAGAGAACTGCTATGGCTCTAATGTCACTATGTCGCGTTTGACAGCTTCTCGAGTCTGTCGCTACTTACATAGTAGGCCTACAGATGCGGATGTTGCAGATGCTTGTATAGTCAAGCAAGATTAGAAGAGAAGACAGCCAAATTGTGAACCCGCCTCGACGTCGAAAAATGATTTGTAAAATCTTACTTCAAATAAAACATATTTCATTTTCATTTTCATTTTCATTTTCATTTTCATTTTCATTTTCATTTTCATTTTCATTTTCATTTTCATTTTCATTTTCATTTTCATTTTCATTTTCATTTTCATTTTCATTTTCATTTTCATTTTCATTTTCATTTTCATTTTCATTTTCATTTTCATTTTCATTTTCATTTTCATTTTCATTTTCATTTTCATTTTCATTTTCATTTTCATTTTCATTTTCATTTTCATTTTCATTTTCATTTTCATTTTCATTTTCATTTTCATTTTCATTTTCATTTTCATTTTCATTTTCATTTTCATTTTCATTTTCATTTTCATTTTCATTTTCATTTTCATTTTCATTTTCATTTTCATTTTCATTTTCATTTTCATTTTCATTTTCATTTTCATTTTCATTTTCATTTTCATTTTCATTTTCATTTTCATTTTCATTTTCATTTTCATTTTCATTTTCATTTTCATTTTCATTTTCATTTTCATTTTCATTTTCATTTTCATTTTCATTTTCATTTTCATTTTCATTTTCATTTTCATTTTCATTTTCATTTTCATTTTCATTTTCATTTTCATTTTCATTTTCATTTTCATTTTCATTTTCATTTTCATTTTCATTTTCATTTTCATTTTCATTTTCATTTTCATTTTCATTTTCATTTTCATTTTCATTTTCATTTTCATTTTCATTTTCATTTTCATTTTCATTTTCATTTTCATTTTCATTTTCATTTTCATTTTCATTTTCATTTTCATTTTCATTTTCATTTTCATTTTCATTTTCATTTTCATTTTCATTTTCATTTTCATTTTCATTTTCATTTTCATTTTCATTTTCATTTGGCGGAAATTCCAAGCGGTTGCGAAAATCTGCCAAATTTTTATACTACTACACTACTCACCTTGAGTTTGACTTGCTTGCTCTTGAGTCTTGACTTATACGACTTCATTTCATATAACATTGTAAAAAAAAAAAGCAGTGACAGTGAACATTTTTATAATAGTTCAAAATTTTAAGAGTAGGTACTCAGATAAGTAGGTTTTATAACATTTCAAACTCTCGCTATTTTTAGATTTTTTTAAACAATGCTAATATTCTTTATTGACACCATTAGGACACAAAATAAATGAATCTGTATAGCACCCACCATACATAGCCCAAGGGTGAACCGATTTTTTAGTTGAAAGTGGGCTTTCTAGCGGTGGTTCATAGACATCCAGATAAGGTTATGCACTGGGGTTTTTAATTTTTTTATTAAGTATTATTGTAATAATTATAAAAAAAATAATTGTATTTTAATACGAGTAAAAGTACACTAATAGTCCAGTCAACGAATGGCTCAAAGGGGGGTGTAGAGGGCCGTGAGGGGGAGCCTAAGCGATTTCTTCAGAAACTTACTCAGAGTGCTTAGGGATAAAACATACTAAAAGTCCTGACGTCTAGGAGGTGAGCTGGAGGAGGGAGAGGGGGGTCAAAAAATGAGAATTTTTAAGTTTTTCGCCAATATTACACAACGGTGCGTTGTAGCAAAATATGATCTAAGAAGAAATGAAAGCTCATAAAATTCTCTACAACTTTTATTCTATATCAATTTTTCATATTCCTAACCGTTTTTGGACTACACGCTCCTGAAATGTAGAAAGTATTGTTAAGTAGGAGTTTTATTGCAATCTTTGTATGGGAAACATTTTTTATTGGACGAGTCGACGAAACTTGGCATGGTTGTAGAATAGGTGATCCTGAGTAGAAATCAACCGGAACCCATGACTCGTACTCCTCCCGAAGCCGGGGGGAGGGGGGTGAAGTTGGATTTTGCCGCCCTTCTTGTTGACGCTATATCTCTAAAACCGTAAGTACTATGACAAGTTTGGTATCATTTTCGAATAACTCGTTAACGTAGAATTTATTTTCGGATTTATAAAATAGGGTGGCCATACAAAAAACTACATTTTAGGACAAAATTCGCAAAACACAGATTAAATCTTTCCACATAAATGTCGTTTACTTTTCCCATGGGAATGGTATCGATACAAAAATAATATAGTCGGGTAGCAGCATTCACGGGCTTTACAAATACTTATATAACTTTTATGGCTCTCTATTACGTCAGGACTTTTAGTATGTTTTATCCCTAAGCACTCTGAATAAGTTTTTGAAGAAATCGCTTAGGCTCCCGCTCACGCTCTCTACATTTCTTTATTGACCGGACTATAAGTACAGCAAAAGTTTGTGACCACTATCTTCTTAGGTGTTTTTATGACACACTTTGCGCGAATATTAAAAATACGTACTTTGCGAAGTGTGACTTTTATTTAAATACCTTTTTTACTTCTTTCAATCCTATTCCTATCCTACCTACTGTATACACATTTTGTTTTGTATTTAGGGAAAAATTTTAATATTATTGTGGCAACCCTAATTTGAAATGTCATCTACATTTTTTTTTTCATTCACTCACGTCAATAAATTTTTTTTCGTCACAAAAGTGAAAAAAATGGCGAATTTGATGATGTTGGTTGATAATAATTTTAATCAATATTTTATAAAAATAAAATCAGAGTGATATTTTGTGCGTTTAAAGAATTGAACAAAGCGAACGCCGGATTGACGAAATAAAAGTTGTGCTAATTAATTACTGTTGGGGAAACCAATGTTGTGTTGACAAAACTATTTAATTTTATGTGCAATATTTGTTCCACTAAGATAGAGGTAAATTTTATGGCCCGTTATAGATTAGTGACGTGTAGTAGCGGTATCTTTTGCTTAGTACGCATTTATCTATAACTTTCTTATTCTTTGAGGTGGAAATTCCGTATGAAACATGTTTCAATTTTGATTTTAATTAACTTGACTGCAAAGAGTCAAGCTGACCATCCTATTTGGTCATTTATTTTGCCGCTCGGCTCAGTCGTCAAGACTCATTATTTACCTATCTTTTTCGTATCTATTTCTCCTTACATAAAGTATTTATTTTCTTGCTAACTTCCCGCCGCGGCTTTATAGTTTTCCCGTGGGAATAAGGAACGTTCCCCGCAGTCAAAGTTAGCCTATCTCTGACTCTGACCCTTTGCTCTTCCGCAAGTTCTATCTGTGTTGGCACACCGCCCGCTTTCACAACTTTTCCCGTGGGAATGAGAAATTTTCCTGCAGTACATCGTAGCCTATGTTCTTTCCCAAGGTCTATTCTATCTTTGTGCCAAGTTTCAACAAAATCAGTTCAGTAGTTTCAGAGCCTAGCCTATTTAATTATTAGGAATATTTTAGGTATTTTTTGCACCTTGGTTTTTTTAAGAATAAGAATCCCTATTTTTTTATTTTTCAGGCATAAATTCCAACAGATGTTTGTCAAAATCTAAGAGATGGATTTGACAATCAAAACAGAGCCCACAGACCTATCCGAACGTAAGGATCCCACGTCATTCCTTCCTGAAGAACCAATGACTTATGAAATAAAAAATAAAAAGAAAAAGAAGAAGAAAAAGAAGAGACAAGAAGATGATCCATTTAAAGACATAGGAGACGCTGTAGTTACTACTGAAAGAGTTGTTATTCCTGAAACGGACTCTGAATTGGAGCCTAGACTCGACCCTGAAGTTACAATAAAAGTTGAGAACATTGAAGTGGAGTTGGATTTTAACGACGTGAGTATTTCTGGGCAACAGCCGGTTGCAATTTACCACAAAAAAAATTAAGAGTTCTTAAATTGTGAATCGCTCATATTATTTTATTTCACCATCAAAGGGACAGATTAATCCCTTTCCATGAAAAATATTGCCACTTATCAAATTAAAGTTAATGAAACATTATAATATTTATTTTCAGTTTACATGCAATGATGAATTAATGGTGCAGCAAGATGAAGACAGTCAAGAACAAGCTATAAATCTAGATCAACAGAGTAAGGAAGCCGTCCTACTCACTTTTGAGAGTGTTGTCAATGAGAAAAAAATAAATATACCTGAAATCAGTGAAAATTCTACTGTCATATCTAATGGTCACATGTGTAAAGTTTGTCACCTACTTTTCAAAAACCAAAAAACACTCAAAATGCACCAAAAGCGCAAGCATAAAGCATTTAGACGTTTCTGCAAACATGTTTGTGATCACTGTGGAATGGCTTACGATGCTAAGAGCAGTTTAGCAGCTCATATGAAAAGAAGACATGCACCTGGCGTTGACAATGATAACACAGAAAGAACTTGTGAAGAATGTTCACTTGTTTTCAAAGGCATGGGTAGGTTACGTATGCATATGAGAAGGAAACATGGAGCATTTGAAGATGCCTTCAAGCATATCTGCGAAGACTGTGGTATCACATACGACAAACTCAGGAGCTTACTTGTTCACAGACAGAGGAAACATTCTAATGTGAAAAGTGAGAATTTAGACCATTGGATCCAATGTCCATTCTGTTCTAAAATGTTTAACAAGAGAGAGACTTACGGTAGACACATGCAAAGGAAGCATCATGGTGAAAATGGTGAGATTAAACTTCCAACAGAAGAGGAAAAGGAGACTTATTTGAATAAGGCAGGAGAGATAGTTTGTAAGCATTGCCCGTTGGTGTTTTCAAATTTAACTTTCCTCAAAGTACATATGAGGAGGAAGCATAATGCTTTTACAGATGATTTTAAGTTTAAATGCCGTTTGTGCAATTTGTCTTACGATAAAATGCAGAGTCTTAAAACCCATGTTTTACGAAAGCATGACCAGGAGTCGTATTGCAAGATATGCCAAAAGCAATTTAATAGTAGGGAGTTATATTTAAATCATACACATGTAAAAATGGCAAGGGAATGCCATATTTGTGGACAAATATTTTCCACTTTAGGTGGTTTGAGGAAGCATATGCGTTGTACTCACAAAATAGATACACCGAAGACGGTGTTTTGCAAAATTTGCAATGAAGGCTTTTCTGACAAACGTCGATTGAAGCCACATTTATTGAGAGTACATTATAAAGTAACATATAACTGTCAATATTGCAACAAAGTGTTTAAAGCTAAAGAAAGTTATCACAGACACCTGCTCTTTAAACATGGCAATGAAACAGCAAAATTAAACGATGTATTACAAAAATGTGAATCATGTACGGAAACATTTACTAATGAATTTGAATTGTGCAAACATGTTAACTTCGCTCATAGAGAAGATGAAAATAACGTAAAATCGGAGAATGATGACCAACTTGAAGAAAACCCATTTTGGTGTACGAAATGTTCACTTAGATTCAGAACATGGGAAGAACTACGGTCACATTATGAAGAGACTCATTACACAGAGAAAAGTTGCATCTGTCAAATATGTGGGCAGCAAATTAAAGCAACTGATCTCCAAAAACACATAAAGCAAACCCATTCAGAAGGAGAAGAACTGGTGTGTCGATATTGTGATTTTAAAACTAAAGTAAAAGTGACTATGACACAGCACATGTTGAGGCACAAAAACGCTAAAACGTTGCATTGCGACTTCCAAAATTGTAGGTACAACACCTATTATGAAAGCGCAATGGAAAAACATAAAAAGAAACATCTAGAACAGGGTGTGAAGTTCCAATGTACACATTGTCCATTCCAGACTATGAATAAATATATCTTGAGATATCACGAAGAAAATCATGTCACAGGCAAGAAGCGTTACAATTGTGATAAATGTGACTATGCAACAAATTTACCAGCTAACTTAATTCAACATAAATACAAACATTCAACTGAAAAACGTTTTAAATGTGAACTTTGTCCATTTGCAACAAAATATAATACTTCTTTACGTTTCCATGTTAAAAAGAAGCACTGTGATCTCCCGTTGTAAGATTTATATAATTATAATTAATAATAAATAATATAATGATGTTGTTATCCAAAGTTTTGTTTATTTATTGATTGATTATACTATAAAAAAAATGAGTTTTATTGGTTAACAGTTTTCTTTTTCCTTATCTAATGGTCAATGGATACCATTTCTTTTATAATTCTAAATAAATCGATATTCAGATTCACATTTTGAGAGGTTTTTTTATTTCTTAAATGCAGTTGATAAAATCATAAATAAATTAAAACTTGCAGTGCAGAGTAGCGTCATCTATGGTGGTAAGAAAAATATATTTGTATTGTTGCATTGCATTGTAATAGTAAATAATTGTATAACATTACAATAGATGGCGGTACGTATATGTTTTTTTTTGCAGCTTACTTGCTACAAGCAAATGAAACGAAAGAGTAAGTTAGATTTTATATTCATTTATCGGTCTCGGTTGCTCTTCTCAACTAAACCATATTACAAAATAAAGCGCATTATTCGCAGGCGTTGCATTTGTCAAAGTTTTCATTCCTTCCCTTTTTCGCTAGTATTGTTTAACCGTGGACAAAAAGAGATAACAGAACAAAGATTTAATATTTTCTTCATTCATGCTTGCTACAAAATCTCCCGTCCGTACCGTACCTACGCTGCTCGCTTGTTCGAACGAAACATCGGGAAGGAAACATAACCACACATAACCCAATGCTTTATGACAGTAAATATTATTTAATTTTTAAGAGATTCAACGATTTAATGTGTTAAAATTCTAATTTATTGTTTGCTGTGTTCATTGAGAAGAAAATTATCATGGAACTTATTCAGCTGCCTGTGGTTATGATCGAGAATATTGTGTCTTTTCTGTCCTACGATGAAATCGCGAAGAATCGCCTGGTAAGTTGAAAATTAGTTCATTTATTTATAGAAATGACCATTTCCTACACCTACGTGTTGATATGCGCAATTTCTAGTACTTTTCGAGTAGTTTCCGTTTGTTTTCTATTAATAGACCGATTTTGATAGCTGTACTGTACACTCAATTCAATGCACTTTAGTTCTAGAAAATATTAGATAGAGGATGTTACGTTGTAATAATCTGATGTCAGTAATGTATTATTTACATTGGACAGTGTTTTGTTTGATAGATAAACAATTTAATTAGATTTAGCTAAAGAAAAAAAGCAAATATTTTATTAAATTTTGTTCAATGTATTTAACTCTGATTGGTATTTAAATTTAGTCTCCTCGCCTGCGTTATATTATTTTTCCCTTACGAAAAACTATATTTGCTATTTATTACCACTTTGCATTTTTTGTCTCCGGAAGGCATACAATGACTTTTTCTCTCTGTTACTGTATAGCTACTTACTACATCTGTAGAACCAGTGTAATAAATGAAGCCATTAAAATTATCTACAAATGAAAAGAATAATATCAAAAGCTGTAGGTTACAAATATCAAGAATTAAAGCAACAAATAAAAAGGCTAAACTTTCCATTAATATCCCAGGCTTTGGCGGTTCATGATTTTATGGCTAAAAGGTCTATACTTAAGAAGCATTTATGCCAAGTTTCAAGTTTAGGAGACTCATAGTTTTCGAGAAATTAATTTTCTAAAATCAACAAATTTGGTTGTAAAAAGACCACGTTTTTTTTTTTTTTTTGCGTGGTAGTGTGTTCGTACCGTGTTCATACAGCCAAGTTTAAAGTTTTTTTTTTTCTTGCTACTTTATTTTGCTTTAAAATACATTAGAATTATTATTTTCGTTAGTGAAAACAATTTTATTGTATAATTTACGTTAAATGCATGTTAAGAGTAAAAATATATTATTTAGTTAGAATAAAATAGACTAGGCGGGTGCGAGCGAAGGGTGTTAGGTTCCGAAGGCTAAGGCGGAAATAGGTTCCGAAGGCTAAGGCGGGAACGGAGCGAGCGCAGCGAGCGAGAGACCGCCTTAGCCTTCGGGGTGTTAGTAAATTTTTTTTTGTTGCCACCCAGAAAGAAAAGTGCAGGGCAGGAAGACTGGGGAGGGTGGACTTCCCCCTGCTGTCTTTTCCCCTACCCAGAACCGACTTGGAGCATCTCTGAACACTGTTAGTTGGGTTGTTTTGGCGAACATAACCTCAAATTTATTTATTTTTTATTTTGTGGAAACTACTTATCTCCGCGCTTGGGGGAGGGGGGAGGGGGGTTCCCCCAACTCCCCCCCCTCCTAATTGTGGTATAATTAGTTACCAAATATGGCCTAATTAACCTAAAAATGGTTATAAAACTGGACATAACCTCAAAACTTTGACCTTAAATATCTCGAAAACTATGCACCTCCTAAGGGGGGGGGTGGTATCGGGGGACACCCCCCTCCCCCCCCTACCCCCCCTCCCCCCCCCCTCCCCCAAAATCGTGGGATATTAATGGAAATTTTTACCACAATTTGACATCTCTTCCTTTTTTATTTATAATTTCTTTTAAAAATTAATATTGCTGTTTTGCAAAACTTCATTTTTTAGTCTTCATTTTTATAGCAAATTTTACCTACATTTTCGCCATAATTCATAACTTTTTCTGTTTCATTTAATAATACTTAAAAATTGTGTAGGTAAATACAATAATCTAACCTTGAAAGTGGAACACATGTCATGATAAGCAAGCAATAATCTAAACTTAGTATAAATGCAGTAACTCATTTGCCAACCATACTAATATTCACATCCCAATAGAATAATTCTTTTGAATAGATCATCGGCAAGAAGGTTTGGTGGCTACATTTTATTTTACCTGAAATCATTAAATATGAAATTGAGAATAACATATTACCACAGACAAATATATTAAAGTAGGTAGAGCCAGGAGCATACCATACCAAATAGTAGTCCCTACAGAAGATTCAATTAGCAACACAATTCAAATAAATAGCAACCCTAGCTCTGTTACAATAAAGTGCAATTCAGATAAAGGCACTAGCTAAAAACAAGAGTTGCTGCATCCCTTTCTATCGCATATCACACCTTTCTGCTAACATGTTGAGTTTCTCATAAAACATCCCAGGTTAGCGCATCGGCTGATCATACCTAAACTGTGGAGTGACATACGCCTGCCAGAAGGCAGAATCTAGTGTACTATATTATAAACTAGCTTTCGCGTTTTCCCGTGGGAATGAGGTTTCCCGCGGTAAAAGGTAGCCTATGTTATTCAGGGTGAATGTAGCTTTCTAATGGTGAAAGAATGTTTGAAATCGGCTCAGTAGTTTTGTGTGTGTGTATGTAGTACAGACATACATATTGTATTTTTGTGTGTGTGGTGTGTATGTATGTCTGTACTACATACACACACACACACACAAAAATACAATTCTTTCCTCTTTATAATATTAGTATGACAAAAATACCTTATACCTACCTTCATAGTTTGACCTTGCAGTTCCTTCTAGGCTTACATTACATAATACCTATTTATTCGTTTTTCCAACTGGTTTTCTTCACATGTTTGTAAACTTACTATAGCATAGCTAATCTAAATATTCTACATACTTGATGTTCTTATGCTCATTAAGGAATAAGTACAAACACTTTATTGCACTTAAACAGAACAAATACAACAATAAAATAACAAACACCACAGGTTATAGAGTGCGCAAAGGCGGTCTTGCTCTTGTAGCGATCTATACCAGACAAGCTAAGCATAGAGGGCACTTTTATGAATGAAATTTAAACCAAATATGATTTATTATACAAAAGTGACACAACACAAAAAAAATTAAGGTAAATGACGGCCTTATCGCTCTTACAGATTTTTTCCAGGCAACCAATGTATTCAGTTTATAAAAGTTGGAAACTATAAAGCCTGACGAAATAAGAAATTTGTTCTGGGGTCGCCACGTGTATATTTTTACGACTATGGCAACAATTTCCCTTATAAAATTAGTTCCATTGAAATTCCGCAATATGGCGAGGTTTCTTATTTCTTTACTAAGAGTTATTATAAAAATCTAGAATGAACGTATTCGTAATTTTATTTACACGTGACATACGATAGAGCTTCGGTGCCCAAGTGGCTAGGGCCGTTGACTTCCATTCGGACGATCTAGGGTTCAAGCCACGGCACGTGTTTTCGATTTTCGTGACGACGACAACGCGCTTACGGTGAAAAAAAAAAAACTTAAGGAACCCTGCACACACCTGCGAAGTAATTCAAAAGTTGTGTGTTCCTGACTAACCCGCACTGGGCCAGTGTAGTCGTGAACAGGTCTGTTCACCCTGATATCAAGGTAGGCTCGAGCCCCTCGGCGGGGACAATGAATGACGAGTTACTACGGAGGGCTAGTAGCCCATAATTGAGTTGAATAAGTCATCGTGTGAACCAATGTTCTCGGAAAATCCGATCAAAAATGTAATCGTTTCGGAGCATAAGTCAAAATAGCAAAATGAAAGTGGGAGCAGGACAATGCGAGGTCGGTGGGAGTGCGACCATTTGGTCAAAAGAGCAGAATGTGAAAAGCGCACAATGACAATAGCGCATAGCATAATGTCAAAAAATCTACTTAATATCAAAAATTGGATTTCGTTTTGGAGCATGGTCTTTTATATAGATTAGTCTAGTAAACGAAGTCATGTCACGTGTTGCTGAGATAATTAATTTTGTTAATTATTAATAGTAATACGTTAACTAATAAACGTGACTTCTTGTGATAACGAACGACCGAGAAAAATCTTCTTATCGTTTGGGTTATTCTTAATTAGACCGGGGCCAGGCCCGGCGCACTCCGCGCCCTCGCTCCAGAATATAACTACGCCGGGGACGCCGGGCGGTCCCGATTTCGCGGCCATTTCGTAGGAAAAACGTGCGCGCTTGTGAAGACGCTATTATTTAGTCTGTGGTAATAAGGACGCGCGCGGCGCGGTCTTACGGTGCATTTTGTTTTAATACGAGCGCAACGACAAACGGTAGGCTATTATAGCCAGGGTCACGTTCGACGCGTTCAATATAATTTGAACGTTAGTGGCGTGGTAGCTAGTATTAAATTCGCACGTTTGCTATCAGAGAGTGCGCCTTCTGTACCTAGTACTATTATATATTCTGTGCCGGGGCCGAGAATCGTGTCTGTGGCCGAGTGGTAAAAACGCTCGCCTCACTTCGAAGGATCGAACCCCGTTGGGACACCGTCGAATAAAATATTACTTGAGGCTTTCCCCGGTTTGGTTAGGACATTGCTGAATCACCTTTGTATGAAGAGGAAGATGAATGCGTGCGTAAAGCCGTTAATACATTTGAATTCAAATGCGACAAATCCTACAATATTACAAATTAAAAAAAATATAATTTTTAAAAGATGCGACGCTTGTGGAGTTTATTCGGCGAGCTCTTCTCCACAAAAGACCGCACATTTTGCTTCGCTGAACTCGCCACTAAATGTAACTTTATTTGACTTAACTAAGTGTCCAAAAAAGTGTCCAAAAGTTAAAAATAAATGATTTGATTTGACAAATATAATAAATGCGAAAGTTTGTAAAAATTTGTTACTCTTTCACGCAAATAAATATTTCTGATTTCTGTTTTTTTTCATTTCAAAAAGATGAATGAATGGATTGCAATGAACAATAACATAGCTTTTACAACAGAATAACAAATGGGCTGCCTTTTACCACGGGAAAATCTCTCATTCCCACGGGAATGCTATTATATTATAAATACTATTATAACGCGGGCGGAAAGCTAGTATGTGGTAAATTAAAGCCTGACCAAAGAAAAAAAAACACCTGCTCTGTAGGCCTACTATGTAAGTAGCGACAGGCTCGAGAAGCTGTCAAACGCGACATATTGACAGAACTACTATGGCTCTAATGTCACTATGTCGCGTTTGACAGCTTTTCGAGTCTGTCGCTACTTACATAGTAGGCCTACTGGGGGCGCCACGTGTATATTTTTACGACATTGGCAACAATTTCATCATAAAATTAGTTCCATTGAAATTCCGCAATACGGCGAGGTTTCTTATTTCTCTGGTCGGGCTTTACTTACGAATACTGATGCCTTTGATAATTACAGGTGTGTCGCGCCTTCAACGATATATGCTCGCGGATGCTCAACCGAGGTTTCCTCATGATCGAGCGGAGGCACGCGCTCGCATTGAAGACAGTGAAGGCCCAACTGCCGCGGAGGGAGTCCGAACGCAGGTAACAATGATATTATCTGCCAAATTTAATTTTTTAAAGATTCTGTGGCGGCGCGCCATATATTACGTCATTAGAAGCCAAAACCTGAAACGCGCTATCAGAGTTTTCGCAAGGCATTGAACAAATACAAGTTGCAACGAAGTACAGTTGGACCGCGGTCCCCGGGCTCACCACCGTGCCCCAAGGAAGATCTTCCTTTTGCCTCCACACTTCTTTCGAAAAGAGAAAGGAGAGGTAACAATTTCCCTTCAGGTGACAATGCCCGTACCCACCGGAGGGGCGCGGCTAAAACCAAAATCAAAACTAATCAGAGACGGAGCCCCTCAGGCGTCGTTTACTTCACGATGTTTTTCCGTATCAACGCGCTAGGCCGTGGTCCGAGGCGAGGAGAGCCATCCGCTCCCCCGCAAGTCCGGTAAAGCTTGATTCATCGTACCTACTTTTTCGACTCAAACATAGATCAATTAAAAAAAAGCAGTGTTGCTCAGCCTAAAGTATCAATATAATAGGTATCATTCCTATTTTTCCCGCAGCCGTCGATGGATTACGATTAAGATTCAATTAAAGTTTCTTACCAATTTTTCACCTCTTTCAGTAGCGATTCTTATGTAGGGGTACCTACAGAATGATGCTATCTCTCGTGCTATCTCGCTCACTCATATTATACTCAGTTTCATATAAATAAAGGAGGGCTTGCGAAGAGCCTCACTCGATCGCCACCCTCGACTTGGAACGCTTGTTTCATTCCCTTTGCCTCCACATTGGTGACCACCGACATCAGAACACACGAAGATGACTTCCTGAACACAGTTGGATCTCGCCAGACGACTACCGAGCATCGATGGATTCATAGGCTAGCGACAAGCGCAACTACGTATCCTACAGCTCGAAGAAACCGCAACTCACTATGCTGGCACGAGAACTGGAGTCTTGATTTCCTGTTGGAGGGGGAGTACTGTGGCGGCGCGCCACATACTACCTACGAGTACGTCATTAGAGGAGCGACCAATTAGAAGCCGAGGCCTAAAACGCGCTATCAGAGTTTTCGCAAGACATTGAACAAATACAAGTTCCAACGAAGTACAGTTGGACCGCGGTCCCCGGGCTCACCACCATGCCCGGCGGAAGATCTTCCCTTTGCCTCCACACTTATTTGATAATCTATCTACCTTTTCAGGTACCACCCCCTCTCGCGTCACTGTGACATACTCACGTCGATCGAAACACGCATATCAATGCTCAACATGACATACTCCAAGTTTATCGACAATGGACTGTGCTGCTTCATACCGGGGAAAGTAAGTACTTTTACACCATTGATTTATTTATTACAGACCACAGGTAAAACATGAAATGAATAATAATAGATTTGGCATTCAAAATTGAATGAATGAGAATTCAACATTATATTCCGGAATAGTTATAACGTGACCGACGATTGACGATTAAAGTTATAGCACAGAAGAAAATAATAGTACTAACCCGTACAGAAAGGACACTCACCCCCCCGCGCCAAAATTAGTTGCCGCCCGATATAGCGCCCCACGCCCCGCACCCCGCAGGCGCCGCGGGACTCCGCCGGTGGTGGAGGGGGTGTTTTACATAGCGCCTAGCGCCACTGACTTGTAGTTGTATATTCATAAAGAAGTAGCTTGTCAAAATGCGTTTTCTCTATGGAGTGACCGCCCAGTGGTTATAGTCAGTTGCAGAAAGGTTCATTAAAGTTAAAGCTTCTTTAAATCTATTGCTGACTCTTTCTTTGTCAACAAGATAAAGAGGGCAACTGTAGTCAGTTGCAGAGAGGTGCATTTAGTAATCGACACAAAACGAAAGTACCAGGCGTCAAGAAACTATACAGAGTAGTCAATCAAGCAAAACCTCCTTTCCCAAAGGTGATAGACGAGATCCAACGCGTGCTCCAAATAGTGGAGACGTCTAAAACCCCGCCCCGCGCGCACGAGGTGTTGCAAGAGTTGCGCGACATATCGAGCATGGCGATAGAGCACTTCGATGACAAGATATCTCCGGCGTTCAGGAAGAGGTTACAGGAAGGGACGCAGGCGCCGGTTAGGACTACTAGTAAGTATTGAGTTCATAGTATTTTTTTATCCTCTAATCGCTGTCCTCTTTCCTTTTTCCTCTTTCCTCTTGCCTCTGGTTTCTTTCCTTTTTCCTGATTCTCTATTTTCTTTCCTTTTCCCTCTTTCCTCTTCCTTGTTTCCTCTATTTTTATTTCCTTTTCCCTGTTTCATCTTTCCTGTATCCTCTATTATAGACTGGGCTCCGGTCGCAGTAATCCTTACCTCATAAGATACACTTTTAGACGCACAATGCAGTGAAAGATAATGTTGCCGAGTAGGGGTATTTATATTGTTTTCTTCCCTAAACCTGGCAGGACATTGTTTATTTTTCAGCTGAAAACCCTAAATTTTGCTCAAATTTACATCATAAGATTTCAATTCAAAATGATAATGCAGTGAAAGATATTCCTTCGTAGATGGGGTATTTTGTAAGTTGGTTCCCCTCACCCTGGCAGGGACCGCAGTAGGCCGCCTCAAAGTAGGCGAAAAATGTCGATGTCTTACCTCATCCGATTTCAAGCTGAAACTAATGCAGGACGATAGTTTGAGAAGTGCCATTTATGAAAATATAACGATATCTGCCAGAATCCTGACCGAACCTTGTCATCGGAAGCCTCAAAGATAACACCTAAAATCTTTGAACGGCTGAAAATTGATGTATTTGCAAAAACATACAGAAAAATCCTTTATGCCGTGAAAGATACGCTTGTGTAGATGTGAATTTATATAAGTTTCCTTATCCTGACCCTGGCAAATTCTGCAGACAACTTCTTTCGAGAAGTCACAAATTACGTTACTTATCTCATCAGATTACAAGATAAAAGTTATGCAGGATTATAGCTCGAGATGTGCCTTTAATGAAAATACCAGGTTGAATGCGAGCAGCCTGGAAGAACCTTGTCATCAGCCTCCTCAAAACTAAAGAAATTCTTCGGTTGGGCAAAAATGTTTGTATTCGCCACTTATTGGCGTCTTAATCCTCCGTAGTAGAATAATAAAATGCTCTCTTCACATTTCAGAGGGTTCAGGTTCGAGTCCCGGTAGGGCACTATCGGAAATATATCACGGTGAGTATATTAAAATTTCCCCAGTTTGGTTTGTACGTTAAAGGTGAAATCATCCAACTGAATGTAGAAAATAATGATGATTCTTTGTTTCGGAAGGCACGTAATGCCGTTAGTCCTGGATATAATTCAAAGAGTTGTTTTCTGTATGTCGACTCCCAGGATGGCGATCATTTTATTTTTGAAATTATTACCGACCGTTAAAAATTTGTAGTCAACTACCCGCCACGGCGACTGGAGGTAGTCGTATAACACGAACCATATCAGAAGCCTCAGGTAACTCAATAATTCTGACATTCAACTACTTACATAATATCGTCGGTGATACTGCAATACCGCTGAACCAGCAATGGTTAATACCGCGGAACTACAAAAAAAAATCAAAAACGAGATTTCGTGCCTGTAGGTGCATGGTGGTGAATTGCGCATAATGACATTGACAGAAAAATCAATAGTCCAATCAAAAGGCTTGAATTTAACAAATTCAAAACCGCGAAAGTAATCTGCACCCAAATGTAGTCCTTAATCCGCGAGAGTACGCTATGGAACCAGGAAATTTAGTAGTTTTTCAGGGCGCTTCGTGTTTATAGCGTAGAAATTGTGTATTGGTTCGTGTGCAGGTCGCTATCCTGGGAGTCGACATGCAGAAAACAATTCTTTGAATTATAGCCAGGACTTACGGCTTTACGTGCCTTTCGAAACAAATAATCATCATGATGATTTCACCTTTAACATACCAACTAAACCAGGGAAATTATACTCACCGTGATATATTTTCGCCAATGCCCCACCCTACCGGGACTCGAACCTGAACTCTCGGTAATGTGAAGAGAGCATTTTACTTCTCTACTACGGAGCAAAGGAAGATGACCATTTTTATATAAGCCCCGCCCCCCCCCCCCTCCAACAGATCTTGTTGTATATGTCAATAGGTTCTTATGGATCTTTAGAAAGGCTCGTAACCAGTTATGGATTTGAAAAATAATAATATTTTTTTCAATAATTCTTCACTTACAAACATGTTATCAATTACTAACAAATCAAAGTCTCTTATTAGAATGATAAGTATGTCGCAGAGGGGCACAAAAACGAACGATGGTGGGTGGTCAGAGCGAATAAATAAAGGAAACCCGCAAAGGGCTACACGAGGAAGTACGCTAAGCGCGGGCGTATGCTACAATAACTTTTCAGAACCATCGTACACTATCTTTGTCAGGACTATACCAATTTTGGTCACAATTTGAACACACTATACCAACTATGTCGATTGTCATTACAATTGAAACAGACTATACCCGCTATATCGAATGCCGTCATAATTGAAACAGACTATACCAACTATATCGAATTCCATCACAATTGGAACACACTATACCAACATAGACTCCATTGTTTGTTATCATGAGCGATCGGGACCTAATCAATCCCTTAAAGGGGTTTAGGTAGATCCGAGCACCATCAAAATGCCATAAGGGGAAACTGGCATGGAAAACACTGAACAATTACAAACTGGCCAACCAAGGGGCCTCCCCGCCCGGACCTTATGTAACTCGACCATATTACAGTTACTCTACCCGCGGTCATGATAACAATGCCATAGCTAACACCATACGAATATCACACAACCTAGCCAACCTTGCTAGCGACACGATAATTAGATCACTTTACTCACGGTTTACAGACACCACTGGACTGTGGTACTAACAATATTCCAACGATCATTATTTCAGCACACATTCAGATCTCACATCGAATCACACATCACACTAATTCTCAGACACACAAAGTTATCAACACAGCTGCAAATCTACCAAGAGCTCGCCCTCCACTGAGCGATGCTATTTATGCGAGTGAACCACCCGGTCCCAATCCCGGTAGTAGGGCCTCCTGTCAAACGTCACCGCGCCAACTTCACACCGGTCGACTATGTCGATTCTACCCTCAACTATTTGAGAACGTTAAAATAACTATCAATCGATGTTTACAATCGATTTAAACGATCAATCTGGCTTCAATCTCCGACAAGTATATAAATGCACTCTAAAAAATACTAAATATTCACCAAAAAATGTCTATCTACGTAGGAGTACCATGTACTTACAGTTAAACAGATAATTATTGTTTATCATTAGCCTATAAATGTCCAGTGCCCAATTGAATGCTTACAATCTATTATTTTGGGTATCAATATTAAGACAAACGATTTTTTTCTCGCAATATCCCGCGTCTTTGAAAGATATCGCCATAGTAAAAAGTAATCACATAGATAAGACGCATGTACTGAGATACATTTTAAATATGTTGGTCGATTTTATTAGTTTTTGTTTTTTGGGGGGACGTTTTGTCTGACACATCATCCTTTCTAAGTAATATGAGGATTAAGATACCAATAAGTAGCGAATACATGCATTTTTGGTCAACCGAAGATTTTATTTATCTTTGAGGAGGCTGAAGACAAGGTTCTTCCAGACTGCTTGCAGTGAACCTGATATTTACTTCAAAGGCACATCTCGAGCTATCATCCTGCATAAGTTTTATCTTGTAATCTGATGAGATAAGTTACGTAATTTATGTCTCCTTGGAAGAAGCTGTCTGCAGAATTTGCTACTTTGAGCTAACGTATCAAAGTCTCTTTTTGCGTCCAGGTTTTTCTGGCATTTTTTATCTCGCACAGTATATTATACCGGTTGAAGACCTTTGTTTTCAGTCACTGCGGTACTTTAGAATGGAAAACGTGTTTTAACTTCCCAAAGGCGGCCCATCCAAGCTGTATTCTCCTACCAACTTCAGATATCATCTAAAGTTCTATCATCTGTAGTTGAATGTCAGAATTATCTCCATAGTCGACGTGGTCGGTAAAAAAATACAAAAATATAGAGATCGCCATTATGGCAGTCGACATATTGAAAACAACTTTCTAGATTATAGCCAGCATTAACGATTTTACTTATCATCCGAAGCAGGGTATCATCATTCTTTTTGATACTTATAAGTAAATTTGGATGATTACTTACACCTTTAACTGTGGAAATTATACTCACCGTGTTATATTTCCAACAGTGCCCTACCAGGACTCGAACCTGAACCCTCTGAAATGTGAAGAGCGCATTTTATTATTCTACTACGGAGGATTAAGACGCCAATAAGTGGCGAATACAAACATTTTTGCCCAACCGAAGAATTTCTTTAGTTTTGAGGAGGCTGATGACAAGGTTCTTCCAGACTGCTCGCATTCGACCTGATATTTTCATTAATGGCACATCTCGAGCTATAATCCTGCATAAAGTTTTATCTTGTAATCTGATGAGATAAGTAACGTAATTTGTGTCTCCTCGGAAGCAGCTGTCTGCGGAATTTGCAAGGGTCGGGATGAGGAAACTTATATAAATTCACATCTACACAAGCGTATCTTTCACGGCATAAAGGATTTTTCAGTATGTTTTTGCAAATACATCAATTTTCAGCCGTTCAAAGATTTTAGGTGTTATCTTTGAGGCTTCCGATGACAAGGTTCGGTCAGGATTCTGGCAGATATCGTTATATTTTCATAAATGGCACTTCTCAAACTATCGTCCTGCATTAGTTTCAGCTTGAAATCGGATGAGGTAAGACATCGACATTTTTCGCCTACTTTGAGGCGGCCTACTGCGGTCCCTGCCAGGGTGAGGGGAACCAACTTACGAAATACCCCATCTACGAAGGAATATCTTTCACTGCATTATCATTTTGAATTGAAATCTTATGATGTAAATTTGAGCAAAATTTAGGGTTTTCAGCTGAAAAATAAACATTGTCCTGCCAGGTTTAGGGAAGAAAACAATATAAATACCCCTACTCGGCAACATTATCTTTCACTGCATTGTGCGTCTAACAATGAATCTTATGAGGTAAGGATTTCTGCGACCGGAGCCCAGTCTATTATCTTTCCTCTTCCCTCTTTCCTGTATCCTCTATCCTCTAACCCTTCGCGATGTGTTGCAAGAGTTTTATTAAAATTGGTTCGATGCTTTCGGAGCCTAATCAATGCATACAAACAAACAATCAAATCTTTCCTCTTTGTAATCAAGTTTACAAAATATTTTTTTCCTAAATGTCACAATAATGTGTTTACAATGCATGTGCTCGAAAAGGAGCGTTTTCTAGGCAGCCAAACAGTGCGGAAAGTAGTACTTTTCCGCACTAGTGCTTTTTACTTTTCAGTTTTTTTTTAATTTTTGCTCAAGCTGTCATTCAGCCAGTCACCCTAACATTTCAGTATTTGAGATATTTTTATTACCAATTGTTACTAATATAAAGGGAACAATAAAAATAACAATTCAATAAACGCGTTTATAATTAGTATAATTACTTTAGAAATTGATTTTTATTGATAAATTACGTTCAAATATTAATTAAAAATTTGCGTGGCTGAATAAATTTTACTCATTGCCTTATTGCGATTCGACAGCTTTGCACATGCGCAGTAGATGTTTTTTTCAGCGCGAATGTGTTTTGTTTATATGAAGCCCGTCATTTTATACGCCTTTTTAATATAACTGTTTTTTTTCTTGCACAATGCATTGTAAAATCTTGTATGATACACGTGCGAAAGATGATTTCCGACTCGTGTCGGCTTATACACTCGCTCGCTTTGCTCGCTCGTGAATAAAATGACACTCATCGGAAATCACATACTTTCCGCACTAGTATCATAAATAACTATTGTAGCATCTTATAACAACGTACTTATATGCCGTAATTCTTATCTAATGTGTATTAAGGTTGTACTTACATTGATAAATAAATGCTGTTTCATTTTCATTTTTATAAGCTTTTTTTTTTCACTATTTCAGGCATAGTAGCGCCTTTACAGATGCGCCATGAGATGAACAGCTTAAAACGTCGGTCGATACTCAACGCCAAACTGTCTTTGTACCTCGCCTCGCAATACAAGATGTTCTACAAGAGGGTGAGTTTGCATCACTACAGTATAAAACAAAGTCGCTTTCTCTGTCCCTATGTCCCTATGTATGCTTAAATCTTTAAAACTACGCAACGGATTTTGATGCGGTTTTTTTTAAAGATAGAGTGATTCAAGAGGAAGGTTTATATGTATAATAATGCTTATAGGATAACCCACAATAACCATTTTCCCGTGCGGAGCCGGGGCGGGTCGCTAGTCTCACCTATGGGTTTATTCATAATCCGGACAATAGGTCATTGACGCCTATTGTCCGGATTATTATAAAATGAGCACATTTATTTGAAATCTGATATTCGAACTTTTACTGTCAAAAAACCTTTACTCCCTTTTTTCATATTCTTTGTTAAACGTTTATGAAATAAGGAGCTTAGATATATATTTTTCACAAATAGTTTTTTTAATTTCAGATGGTAGAGTACAAGAAACTGGCGTGGAGACAGAGGAAAACAATAAGAGAACTGACCAAACACCAGAAGGACCAAGACGCCACTATAGGTGAGAGGGAGACACCAATATCACCTGTCTTTTATGTATGTTTTTAAAAAAAAGGGATTATGAATTTAAATCAAAATTCATTCATACTCTTTTTTCAAAGATACGAATTATTTTACGAGTGATATTGATTTATAGAGCAGGGCTTGTTAACCTGGTTAAAATTTCGAACCAGGTATTTTGCATCTCCATACATTGCGCAAGAGAGCGTTATCATTTCGGTTTCGCTCTACCGGAACCCATATTTTTTCAGGTTTTGCTTAAAGAGCGAAATGATTTCGGTATCTGTTCAATTAACCGGTTAAAGAACTAAAAATTTCGCTCGTTCCTCCGAATAGCTTTTGTCTGAATGAGACAGCATGATTGCGAGCGGCGAGCTCGTCTCGCTTACTCTACGCTCGCTATGTTCGCAATGGAATTAACCTGGTTTTTTTTCGGTCCGATATGTGTTCAGAACGAAATTTTGCTCCGAGCACAATTTAAAGAGCGTAATGCATATATCAGCTTAAAAACCTTTACTTAGCGCTCTTCGAAATAACGGTTTCAAGCTCTGTTATAGAGGTAGGTTAGAAAGAGAGATAATGACGTCACTCACTTTACATGTCCGCCATATTATTTTCATAGAAAAAGTTGTCTTGCTGAGAGAAACAGAATAGTTTATTTTAAACCCGATTTTTTTACTGTTTTCACTGTTGTTATTATAGTTTAAGATATTTCTGTAAAACTTGTTGAGATTTTTAGATTTTCTTCCAGTAATATTCCTATTTCTTTTTTTTTCGTGAAATATTGTGAGCAGTTTCATTAGTTATGTAGAAATATGTTTTTTGAAAATTTAAAAATATAACGGTATGTTGTGTAACTTGTGAGCTCCTAATAAATGTTTGATGTTTTTTATATATCTAATATTATAGTTGTTTGTTTATTGGTTTCCAGCGGACCTTAAGAAGCGTATAGAAGAATGTGACATCAAATACAGCGAGCTGACTCACACCAACCAAGCCGTCGGCGGCAAGGCCATTGCAGGTACATCGTTCGTATATCTGACTAGCTTTCCGCCGCTTTTCCCGTGGGAATGAAGCATTTTCCCGCGGTAAAAGGTAGCCTATGTTGCTCAGGGTGAATGTAGCTTTCCTATGGTGAAAGAATTTTTGAAATCTGTTTAGTAGTTTTTGAGTTTATTCATTAGAAAAACACACACACACACACAAAAATACAAATCATTGCTCTTTATAATATTAGTATGACAAAATAACGCCAAATTTGACCGCTGCGCTCTTTTTTAGACAAATTTAAAGTTTAAAGTGTAACTTGAGACATATATAATTTTTTTCTAGTATATTATCGAAGTTGTTTATTTATCGTGTGGGTTTAATAGTAAATTTTTTTGGACATTAAATTCTACACAAAACTTATGGAACACATGTTAAATGATCTGCTAGCTAGAGTCTTAAAAGGTAACCCTGAGCTAAGACTAGCAATCTTCCTGAATGGACCTATAATATTGATTTATCAACAAATAACAACCAAAAGCAAAATAATAATTAACAAACAAATAAAACAAACAGACTTAAAAAAAGTCGGAATGATTTAGCCTTATAAAGCCTGACCAAAGAAATAAGAAGCCTGCTCTGGGGGCGCCACGTGTATATTTTTACGACTATGGCAACAATTTCCCTTATAAAATTAGTTCCATCGAAATTCCGCAATATGGCGAGGCTATTTATTTCTTTGGTCGGGCTTTACATGGTTTTTTACAATTTTACACTTGTAAACTACATAAATTATATAAATTAAGCCATTTAACGCTGGATGCGGGTCATGCAGGACCGACCATTGTGGAGATCCTTGGGGGAGGCTTTTGTCCAGCAGTGGACGTCTACAGGCTGAGATGATGATGATGAAACTATTTAAAAGAGTGATGTGTGCTGCGTTATTGTGCATGTGTGTGAAAGTTTATTATCGACTAGCGACCCGCCCCGGCTCCGCACGGGAAAATGGTTATTGTGGGTTTCCCCTAAGTATATTATGCATGTATTATACATATAAACCTACCTCTTGAATCACTCTATCTATTAAAAAAAAAACCGCCTCAAAATCCGTTGCGTAGTTTTAAAGATTTAAGTATACATAGGGAATTAGGGACATAGGGACAGAGAAAGCGACATTGTTTTATACTATGTAGTGAAGTCATTTAACGCTGGATGCGGGTCATGCAGGACCGATCGTTGTGGAGATCATTGGGAGAGGCCTTTGTCCAGCAGTGGACGTCTACAGGCTGAGATATTGATGATGAAGCCATTTAAAAGAGTGATGTGTTCTGCGTGTGCGTGTGCATGTGTGTGTGTATGAAAGTTTATTATCGAAGTAATATAAGGTTGTAAGGTTGTGTTGGTGTAATGGTGCCCCCCTGGTTGCAGCGGCCCCCCCGGAGGCGGGAGCCCCCCAGCCGCTGCGGCACTTCGGCAGCCAGATCAAGCTGGACTTATCCGTGCTGCCCATCGGGACCAACAAGAGGAACCACAAACGTACGTGCTCACTGCTCATGTTCATTTATATATCACTACACAACCTGGAGCTCTATTTTTCAAACGTTCGTATGATTTAGCGTAGGCGTATGCGACATAAGTCACAATCGACTTTCAAGTCGAAGGACGCTGTTTTTCCGTATTTCTGAGTCACTCGTCTTCGATATGGTGTTTTGTTCATTTTACGCAGATAAAACAAAAACCGGTAGTTTCCGAAATAAAAACGGAACGTAAATCTATGGTCGCTCCCACTTTGCGGAGTGTCGCTCTCGCTCACACTCCCGTGTCGATCGTATAGGCGTCTCTTTTATGTCGGGGGTGTCTGTGTGTGTGTGATCCGAATGTCAATCGAGCGAGAACGTCATTGTGGGAATATAGACGTTATTGCTTGGCGTTTAATCTATCACTCGCTTGCTGCAACGAGCGCTTGTGACCACTCGTTGCAAGCGAACGATCCAAAAATGTCGTTTTTCGTTAGACGAGCGTAAATCAGTAGAAATCGAGCGATCTTAGCGACACGAATGTTTGAGAAATAGAGCTACAGGCCTCCGTCACTCTATGTACTTGCGCGCTATAACTACCTACCGCCCGGCCGAGCGGTCTCGGGCCGACCCAGGACCAATTCCCCATTGTCTAAACGTGTGACGTAGAGTGGCGCAATACAAGAGAGAGAGAGATGCTGCAACTGCGTCTTTTCGCCTAGCGCCGTGCGATCTGAATTGCACTTTATTATAACGGAGCTAGGGTTGCAATTTATATGAATTATGTCGCCTAGTGCAGCTGCTCTTTAGGGACTACTATTTGGTATTCGGTTTGAATGTGTGCGTCCGCGCCGCGCGCCGTGTATTCAAAGCGTGCCTACAAGGAGTGCTTACAGACAAACCGACGCGGCTAGTAGGGATGGAGATAACTTTCTGTTTAGTCTTCTGTGTTTATACAGTCTAACCAAAAATAGTAGAAATTTAAAAGTAGCAACACTGTAGTGTCGTGTAATTTTTACGATCAAATAGTTTTTTTTTTTTTTAGTTTCTTTCTCCCTTATGGGAATGGCAAAGGGATCTAAGCCCATACAGCCTAGTCTTTAGTAGTTTCTTGCATTATCCAAGTTTAATGTCTTCATCTTCAGTCATTATTTCTTCAGTTTCATTTTGTCATCTTTAATTTACGATCAATTAGTTGGAAAGAGACGTATCTACAGTGTTGCTACTTTAAAATTTCTACTCTTTTTCGTCAAACTATACACGTGTTTAACTGGCTGTTTATCCGCAACATAGTGGTAGTACTCATGAAACTGAACAACTTTCCCCAAGGAACATTTGAAATCTCAAAATTAAAATTTAACTTGTCAAACAAAGTGGCATAATAATATGACTGAAGCTATGAAAAGTTGATTTTAATTTTTACTAGCCTACCTTATAGGTACTAACGCCATCTACCGAATCGAAAGGAAGCTTTTTTAGTCTCTTTCTCCCTTAAGGGGAAGGCAAAGGGTTCAAATCCCATACAGCCTAGTTTTTAGTAAGAATAGGATATCTTCAGTTTCATTTTGTCGTCTTTAGTCATTTCTTGTATCCTTCCTACGTCTTCAGTAGTCCTGACTTGTTCAACGTCCTCAGTAGTCTTGTCTTGTCACGGGATCATTGAAATGCAAGGGTGGTCCTTACATTCCAATGACATCGGAGTTTAACGCGGGGTATCAAACCAGAAACAGCTAACCACTCATTATTTCTCACTTTCATTGAATAGTTCTTCTTTAACGGCACATTATCGCACTAATTCCACCATATTAACACAACAATTACCATGAAAAACTAATTTTAAAAAGGACGAAACAATGAACCCGCCATTTCCTCTCGATTCCCGCGTAAAACCGGAAGCTTTTTCTTTTCTAGCTGTCAAAAAATATCATTTAACTTTTTTTTTGGTTCTTTTATCCCTTATGGGAAAGGCAAAGGGATCAAGGCCCATACAGCCTAATAGAGTCTATGCGGAAAGAGAATAGGCGTGGCCGAAAACGGAACTAACATAGTTTTACAAATTTACTAACATTAAAACAAAAGACAGACAGACAGACAAAATCGGAAATCATTAACATGGTTTTATTTAAGTATAAAAAATATCAAGATGTTACAGTTATGCTATAATGTGTTACCAGTATGACAAATACCGTAGAAAAGCACTACTGCGCCCTCAAATCTAAATCCCATTCTCTTTCCGCACAGACTCTATCATTTAACTTTTCTTTCCAGTGTTGCCAAACATGAAACCACGGCAGCCGCGCATAAAACTACCCAGCTTATCCAGCGACGACGAGCCTCCCGCCAAACTGCCCAAGACAAACGACACCCCCCCCGCGGCCCCTTCCCCCTCCCCTTCCCCCTCACCCGGCAGGAGTAAGGCCCAGACCACCATGGCCAAGATACGAGGCATTACGAACGAGATACGTCATCTTACCAACCTCTCCAAAGCCATCGACACCAAGCTCAAACGGCCACACAGTTTGGCAGCGCTCGATATGTTGGAAACGGAATGCAAGAAGCAGAAAATTGATTGAGCGTTTCGTTTTTCGTTTGCCAGTTTGAGGTTAGTAATGATTTTTGGCTATGGATTCGAGTTGTTTTGGCTTGTGACGAATAGTGGGTGATAAAATTTGGGTGAATTAAGTGAACTTATCGGTTTCTAAATTACACCTAATTATTCGAAATTTTGTTTTTAAATTACTAAACCATATTCTGTCTTCCTTCGACATTTAATTATCAATGAAGCTACTATAGAAATTGACATGTTCGAAAGGGACAGAAATAAAGAAAATAAGGTAATTTAAATACTCCGTCACTCACTTTTATGAGTTCAAATATCGCTACGTATTTAAAATTATTCCTCTAACTAAAGATAACAAAAAAGACATGTACGTTTTCTGTTGTATTGTGACTGTATATTTTACTAATAGCTTCATTTAAAACAAGTGTGAAGTAAAATTTTATAAAACCATTGTACCAAGATCCACATTATCCATGGTTGGCCATTCAAAGGTGGCGTTCGTCTGTAGAGAAGAAATAAAGAAAAAAGTCTCATAATTTTTTTAAAAAGAAGAAAAAAGAAAGGTAAGTCTTATTTATGTATAAAACAACTTAGTATGAGCGAAGCTATGTAACTTCTGACGTCATCAAGTGTTTTGAAGCCCTGTAAATGAATGATCAATTGCAATTAATATTAGTAATCTATAAATTAAATATTGCTTCTATAACGTTACACATTTGTGTGTATAAAACTTTTTTTCGTTTATGGCACTAGTCAACTATGTGCCGTAAAAATACTTGGTGTCTTAGTTGTCAAAATGACAACCAGTGGTTGCCAACGTTTGTATTAAAAAACGAAATTAAAATGTCTGCGTATAAATTAAAAGCAATAGATGTTGTGAGTTTCCAAAAAGTTGTTGTGAGATTTTAGTTGTTTATATTAGGTCTATGTATAAAATTACTGGCTAAAAAAATTTAAACTAATAAGATAAAAAGCCAGACCAGAAAAATAAAATGCCTCGCCATATTGCGGAATTTCAATGGAACTAATTTCATAAAGGATTTTTTTGCCTTAAATATAAAAATATACCCGTGGCGCCCCCAGAGCAATTTTGTATTTTTCTGTTTAGACTTTACATCGACAGTAGAATTCGATTAATTTCTTAAGTCTGACCAAAGAAATAAGAAACCTGCTCTGGGGGCGCCACGTGTATATTTTTACGAATATGGCAACAATTTCCCTTATAAAATTAGTTCCCTTGAAATTCCGCAATAAAGCGACGTTTCTTATTTCTTTGGTCGGGCTTTACGCAATACCATACTATTTCTTGAACATAAAATCGATACAATAAAAAGAGACCCATTATTTATAACCACCTGATGTAAACAACATAATATATTAGAGTGTTTAATAATTATTGTAAAATTTGAATAAGGTAGTACAGTTTGGCAAAAAAAATTTGAAACGGAACTAATTTTACTTCTCAGAAATATTCATAAGTTAGAGCGTGATAGTATATGACATATAAGATGACGGCCTCGTAGCCTAGTTGGTAGTACGTCAGCCTACGAAGCACAAGGTCGTCGGTTCGAATCCCGCCCAGGGCTAACATTCGTGTGATGAGCGCTTGTGTTTGCCTTGTGTCTGGATGTTGTATATTTATATATGTATGTATATCAGCTGTCTGACACCCATAGTACAGGCTCTGCCTAGTTTGGGGTCAGATGGCCGTGTGTGAGATGTCCCATATTATATTTAAAAAAATGGCAACACCGCAAAGGAGGTGGCGCCACTGTTGATTTCACGATTTTTTGTCAAGCTGTTTACATATTTTCTAAATCCGCCTATATACTATTGCTTGGATGTTTGTATGAGAAATTGTAATCTTTAAGAAGTGTATTTATCTTTAGATTTAAAACTTCTATTATAATGATTGCATAGTAATGTAATATACGTACCTACTCAAACAATTTAAGTAATAGTTGTGTGAGCAAAGCCACAACTTTATTGAGACTAAATTTTTTAATGAATGGATTTATGACAAGGAAATGGGACTACGATTTTTTTGTCACACTTATTATATTAGTCATCTATTAAATACGTGTCACTCTAGTTTAAGGTGCATGCAAAAACATCCGACTTTAAACAGGAATGTTAACTGAGTAGTTAAATGAGTTTTTTTTAGAAATGTCTATACTATAGTATGGAAAAGTAAAGGGAATACAAACTTATGACGTCATAGTCTTGTATTGATCGTTTATGTTCGATTTTTACTTTGATTTGCAAGAATAAATCATAAAAATGTATTCTATTCTAAAAGTGGATAAAATCGCCTCAAAATTTAGTTACACAGGGTGTAAGGAAAGGTATAATTATCCTTTATAACCCAGTATTGTTTTGGTGACGTGTACCGCCCACGGAGTAGAGAGGGAAGGGAAGATGACATAACGATATTAGCCGTGTATCCGCAGGCGACTACTTACTTTTCACCACTAGATGTCGCTTTTGTCATATCAGGTAATAATTACCCTTCAGGTAACAACGCCCGTACCCGCCGGCGGGGGCGCGGCCAGAACCAAAATCAAAATTGAAAATCAGAGACGGAGCCCTCAGGCGTTTTGAAGACGATCAGACGATGTTTTTCATTATCAACGCTCTAGGCCGTGGTCCGAGGCTCCCTCGAGCCGCCCCTAGACGCGTTGGTATATGACTTTTTTTGGGGTAGAGTCTTCCACTCCCCCGCAAGTCCGGTGAAGCTTGATTGGTCGTACCTTTTCGACACAAGCATAGGTCAATAAAAAAAAAAAAGCTTTTGTCATACTAATATTATAAAGAGGAAAGATTTGTATATTTGTGTATGTGTGTGTGTGTGTGTGTGTGTGTGTGTGTGTGTGTGTGTGTGTGTGTGTATGTTTGTAATGAATTAACTCAAAAACTACTGAACCGATTTCAAAAATTCTTTCACCATTATATAGAAAGCTACATTCACCCTGAGTAACATAGGCTACTTTTTACGTAGCTTCTGAAAGATTTGAAAGTGAAACTTGAAGTGAAAGAATTTTTGAAATCGGTTCAGTAGTTAGTTTCGGAGCCTATTCGATGCAAACAAACAAACAAGCAATCAAACCTTTCCTCTTTATGATGTTAGTATACGTAGTACAAAATGAACTTGTCACTTTCAGAATGCATACACCTGAATTACGCTAACCGTACACCTAATAATGTATGTAATAATGAATTATTTGCACATGCATGATAGTATAAAAGTTATATAAAATGCACTTTATTTGCATTAAGATATACTTATATCCTACTTTAATTTTATTGTAATTTATTTTAAGTAAAAACATGATTGCATTTGTATAAACATAAAAAAAAACACAATATTACGAGCACATTATTAAATTGATTCCAGAATAACTTATCCATCTTTTAAACTAATTAGTTAGCTATGCGTTTGTTTACAAAATTGTATAAAATGATATAATATTAAACTCGTTTTCAAATAAAGATACAGACGACTACAAATTTATTTGCGCTTCTTTACCACTCAATTCTATACATAGTAAAGGTGGCGCAACATCAAATATAACTTTGTGTTTTATACAAAGTTGTTTTTGCGTTTTATTTCATCGGTTTTGCAGAAAATTAGCGTGCTTGTATGTGGACGGCAAATAAATTTGTAAAATTATATTATTACCTAATTGGTTTGTAAAAGGATTGCCCCAGCCTTCATTATTTTAAGCTTTTATGGAAAAGAATATTTAAATTATACAAATTAACATTTCACGTTATTATTTAAGGTAATAATAATATTTTATAATATTGTTGTGCCTAACATAATATTATTAATGTGGCTTGCGTAAAGATAGATATATGATATTTTTAAAGTATTATTTAATACTCTTTTAATAGAATAAAAATACAAAGATGATTATCATAAACTGGATTTTTATTTAGTTTGTTTCCCTGGGAAATAAGAATTGTACTTTTTTTTAATTACAATAAATTGTTTTTCATTTTATTAAATAGAAAAAAATAAATTAATGTTTTGAAAACAAACATTATTCGATTAGGTCACTATATTAAGTAAATATTTATACTTGCGTAGGAACTCGTCAGGACCATAAAACCATGTCTCTTATCACTCGTCAATCATGCACCATTCGATGAATGGCAGATTCTGAAAATGGCAGATTATTGTAACGACAAAAGAGACATTCGCACTACGAAATTCACCGCTACGGAATACCGGCGCTCTCAAGGTCAAAATGCCTAGCCGCATGTGCTGGCTACTGCACGTAGTACATACTATATTTATACTGTGCTACTGCACTGTAGTCATATGCATAAAGAGGTATTCCGTATAGAAAATTCATTCATTACTTAAGCACATGCTACAATAATACAACAGCTCTTCAATGAGCGTCACGTAATAAAATAACTACCTACGTTTGTGATGCAATAGGAAGCTATATGTGACAAGACAACATCGCCATAGCATGTGCTTTCACAGTTTTCACTTTACATAGATACATGGCTAGGTTGAAAATAGCATCTGTATGAGACCAAACACTTTAATTAAATACACATTAGGCAAAAGTTACGTACCTATTACGACCTCGTAATTCTTCCTCTCATTCGATTCCGTTCCGAATTCAAGAATTTCATACAAAAAAAAATTGGTTCCGTCTGACACAGTTTGTATCACGGAAACCTATACTCGGTATAACACTAGAGGAAGTGGCATACCTAGGTCACTGGGCGGTCACTCCATACAGAAAACGCGTTTTGACAAGCTACTTCTTTTTGAATAACAACTGAATATCAACTACAAGTCAATGGCGCTAGGCGCTGTGTAAAACACCCCCGAACACCACCGGCGGTGTCCCGCGGCGCCTGCGGGGTGCGGGGCGTGGGGCGCTATATCGGGCGGGGAACGAGTGCCAAGCGGGGGGGTGAGCGTACTATTATTTTCTTCTGTGCCTAGGTATTTGTAATTTTGTAGGAAAACCAGTGTCGCCAAACTGAAAGTACTTAATACTAGGTACGTAATATACAGGGCGTCCCACAGCTATGCCACATGGAGGGAAAGTACCTTAAATATTGTAGATACAACATTTTACTGAAAGAAGACATTATTTTATTTCTAAAAACTATTAAAACTGCATTCATACATTTTTTTATAATTACATGGTTGGACCGGGAATCGAACCCGCTATACGAGAAAAAAATATATCCTGTAGTTTTATCATACAGATCGAAAGGCTTCATCATAAGGGTTATTTTTTTGCTAAATAACTTAGAGTCAGAAATAAAAAGAAGACTATGTATTTTAACATTTTTAATACAAAATTTATCAATTTTATCGAATGCTCAAAATGACCCCCACGCTGTTGAATACAAAGTCGCACTCTTGATTATTTCACTCCCTGTCGATTTTTTTATCTTTTTGTGGTGGATATTTAGAATAATACGTCTAAGTGTAGCTCGTGGACACTTTCATACCGGTTCTTGTAAACAAATTTTTTTACATAACCCCATAAAATAAAATTAAACACGTGGTTAGATCTGGCTACCCCGGCGGCCGCATCAAATGTTAAAATTCATAGTCTTCCTTTTATTTCTGACACTATGTTATTTAGCAAAAAATAATCCCTATGATGAAGCCTTTCGATTGGTATGATAAAACTACAGACTGTTTTTTTTTCTCGTGTAGCGGGTTCGATTCTCGGTTCAACCATGTAATTATTAAAAAATGTATGAATGCAGTTTTAATAGTTTTTAGAAATAAAATAATGTCTTCTTTCAGTAAAATGTTCTATCTACAACATTTAAGGTACTTTCCCTCCATGTGGCATAGCCGTGGGACGCCCTGTATTGTATAGGTATACACAGACAGATAAAAACATCATACATAAGCATAAGATAAAAAGATGCGGATCTTTTTAATGGCGCACTGAATAATTGAAATACTATGGCGCTATGAATAAATAACCATGTAGGTATAATTGTGATTAAAATAAAACACGAAACTATAACACATTTTTTTTTTTTATTATTATAAACAACACTTACAAATAGTTCTCTTAATAAATAAGGCACATACGCCATAAAAGCGAGCATTTTTACAGAATTTTATTAGACTAGGACGTATAAATATTATTATTATTAGATATAATACTTATGTTAAGTAATTTTTTTTACTGTCATTTCATTATCCATTAATATTGCACGATAAAAATTGCACAACCCATGATAGAGTAGATAAATATATTTCGACACAATAATGTTCTAGATTATTTTTACCAAATTTTGTTAAGTTTTATCTGCGTGGATAAGTTTTCCTGTAAAAATTAGGTATATCTCACAGTAAAAAGTAGCCATTTATTGCAATCCGTTTAGCGGTTAATAGTGAAGGCGAGAAAATAACTGACATACCTACCTACTTATTCAAGCTGTAGAGTCTAGCATATAGATAATTAGGTAGAGCTTAAATATGAAATAAATCTATTTAAAAAAAGTTGTGTTAGTTACAACACGTCTTACCTAAAACTCGAGATCGGCCGTACCAATTTTCATGATCTTTGTTTTGATTAATTCGTCGCCATCCTGGTCAACATATAGTCAAATAAAATATAGATAAAGTTTTCTAAAATATAAGTTTTAGGCAAAACAAATTTTCCCATACAAAAATTTCACACATAGTTCAAATGCAGAACGCCATTGATTGATAAGCAGAAGATAACACTACATGAAATTCTGAAAAAACTTTATTCATTAGAAGCAAGAGTGATATTTGGAATTGACTAGGATACACGAAATGTGACCTAACGACTTAACTCCCCCTCTAACATGCCTGGTCCACTCGTGACAGTCATAATTTTGTCGTGCGTATTCTCTTATCCTATTGGAGGATATTTCAATATGGCGGGTTTCTTGCGCGACAAACTTTTGTCATAGCATTGCATGCTACGGGGTTAGACCTGACTCTTGAAACTGTGATGAGATCCACCTTGTTAATTGCGAAGAGCCGCCGGTAATAAATTGAAGTTGGCTGGAGAAAGTTTAAATCAACTGCTTTCTAGCCATTTAGTTATATCTCAGAGCCGGAACCCCTCAGGCGTCGTCTCCTTCACGATGTTTTTCAGTATCAACGCGCCAGGCCGAGGTTCGAGGCTCCCTCGAGCCGCCCCTAGACGCGTTGGTACATGACTTTTTTTGGGGTAGTCTTCCGCTCCCGCAAGTCCGCTGAAGCTTGATTGGTCGTACCATTTCGACACAAGCATAGGTCAAATAAAAAAAAAAGTTATATCTGTGGCGGAGAACTGGTCCTTTAAACTCGCTGAGTCGACTCGCAAAGAAGAAGTTGCTTTCTGGCATAAACAGCCTCCCCTAGCGTGATCATAGACGCGTAATTATAGACGGCCCCGTTGCCTAGTCACTATCACTACATAGGTACTTAGTATAAAACAAAGTCGCTTTCTCTGTCCCTATGTCCCTATATCTCTATGTCCCTATGTATGCTTAAATCTTTAAAACTACGCAACGGATTTTAATGCGGTTTCTTTAAATAGATAGAGTAGTTCAAGAGGAAGGTTTATATGTATAACACGTCATGCATAATATACTTAGGGATAACCCACAATAACCATTTTCCTGTGCGAAGCCGGGGCGGGTCGCTAGTAAATAATAAATATAAAATATCCAGACCCAAGATTATTTTTTTCGATAGATTATTCTCAACGCTTAATTACAAAATCAAATATACAATAAAAAGACATTTAGATTATCAAATAAATGAATTTAACCAAAAAATAAGCAAAAACCGGTTAAGGCAATTTAAAAAAATTTCGAAAATCCATAAACGGTTGACCGAATTTCGAGATTATTATACTCGTAGTAGGAAACGCTTTCCAAAACCATTTCCTCGTGTTGTGCAAGAAACTCTTATTAGTAGGCAGATAACTACTCTTTTTTGAGATTACGAAACAATGTAATAGTTAATTTGTATGTACTTAGATAAATGGTCGGAAGAAGTTGGAACTTAAACTCAAGTAGATAATAAGTAAGTTAAGAAATTATGTAGAACAAAAGATGATAAGATAGCGTACGTAGACATAGACAAACCTTAATAAAAACAAACAATAATTATGTATATTAAAACAAGCTCATTTATAGGATATGTCGCTACCGAGTTATGTTGCCTTCAAATACAAATATTCTTTATTGACACCAAGACATACAGACAGACAACACAAAGAAAACAATAGGTTTCAACAGCCGGCTTATTGCTAGTGTAGTAATCACACACAGTTTTTGAATTTCTTGGCAGGTGTGTGCATGTTTTACGATGTTTTCCTTGGCAATAACACAATGAATTCGAAAATTGAAAATACTTTGGCACGTGCCGAATCTCGAACGCGCGCCTTTTGCATAGTGGCCATAACCATTACACCGCTGCCGCTCTCTATTCATCTCAGCCACAAATAATATAATACTAGCTCATAATAATATAATGTCCTTTTCTCGGAAAATCCTTTCCTAAAGCCAGACGTAAAAATCAATACAATACAATATACTTAATTGCACACAGAACATTACAGTGAAAAAATTATTAAAAAGGTACAGAAAGTGTACTTGTAGGCGGCCTTATTGCTAAGCAGCAATTTCTAATTTTCCAAATTTTCTGAACAGTACCAGTGGCTTTTGCGGAATTTATTTCTGTCTTTCTTGTTGAGTTTTTTCACGCGTATATTTGATTGATGTGCGGTATTATGATATGACTTAGGTAAACTTGTCGCGTCTGCGACCCACCAGGAATTTGGCGAGCCGACAGGAGCGGCTGAAGATTGAAGGTTTCCTTAGGCACTAGTAGTAAATACACGAGGAACTGACCGGCACTGGTTTATTTACGTTTATTTACATGGAAACGAAACAGGTATAAACTCCACAGTATAAAGCAGCTTATACATACTTTGCGCCTGTGGAGTTTCTTCCTGCGAGTTCTTCTCCACAGAAGACAGCCAAATTCTGAACTCGCCTCAAAAGAATAATGTAACTGACTTAACCAAGTGATGATCATGTAAATATCCTATCGTTAAATAAATACATTGAACTTTACAAAATTACACACATTTTAAGAGATACGGCCGTCAAGGCCGGATGCAAAGAGAAAAATAACTTTAATACGCCGGATGTCAAAGGGGAAACTAAAGACAAATGGACGAGGATGACGTATGAATGACGAAGGAATTCCAAAATTGAATGTTTGTATTTAGACGAGAAAGAAATGGAAAATGAGGTGGAAATGAGTTTACAAAGCGCCTCGTTACAAACTAATGTGCAAAGTCATTGAAGAGTGGCTATTTGTGTCCGAGTGTGTTATTTACGTTACGTAGGTAGTACCTAGTAGTAGGACGGCCGCGTAGAAGATGGCGGGACGAGCTTGATAGCTACTTGAAAGACTGGCCAGAGGACAGGGAGCAGTGGAAGAAAAAGGGGGAGGCCTTTGCCCAGCAGTGGGACAGCTTAAGCTAGATAAGATAAGATAAGATAAGATAAGGTAGTACCTAGTCAAAACCGCTTGTATAAAGTATTGTAAGTAAAGTATATTGCATTGTATTGTATGGACCCAGGTTGGCGGAAGTAAGGAGAATATGTGCAGATGGGGATACAGCTCGGATAGCGCATGTCTGTGTGGTGTCTCTCCCCAAACCATGGCCCATTTATTGTGCTGCCAAGCGTGTCCCATCCCAACAGCTGCACACGCGAGGAACTGTACAATGCTACGGACAATGCCATAGCCGTGGTGGAGTACCTATTGGTCCTCTTATATCTAGTCGCCGAATCGAGACGAAAAGAAGATTCTATTGTATTGTAGTATAATTTTACTAACAATAAGTACTGGCGCTACCAGTTCTACCATATCTGGTCTAACAGTAAAATGCGTAAATAATAACTGTCATCTGCGTATCAGACAAATTGCGTTTCTGGCAGTATCGTCGAAATGCAACGAACGAACAATTTTATACACAGGATGTAAGTATCGGCTCAGCAAGTACTGAGAGCACGTGCTAAGTCAATTGATCTGAACAACTTTCTCAAAGAAACATTTCATGGATATTTTATGCGAGTGTAAATTTTTGCCGAGAAAAATTTCTACGGGAAAATTCGTGTAAAATTATTCAGAACAGGCAAAAGGGTTACCTGGTAGAAATTGCTACTTTAGCATTATTTTTCTGGAACACGAATCACAAAAGTCTTTAGACATTCAATCAGATTTATCTGATTTCTAATTTTCATATAATTCAAGCCGTTATGACGAATATGAACATTGAGAAATATGAATTTCATTTTCTTAACTTTATACACTAGTGAATCAACAGTGGTATTAAGATAAGGGGTGTTCGATCGCAGTTATTTTTAATCCTATAAAAATAAACGCCTTACATAATTTATAATAAAATAAAAGTTTAAATAATAGCGGGGCCCAGTGAGTATATATTTTGGTTCGGTCACTTTTGACTCGCAATCGCCGTTCTGTTGCCGCGGCGAACACAACTTTCAATTTTTAAAAGTAAATTTTTGATAATTATGTGTTCGTTAAGTAATTTTTGTAACAGTTTTTAGTGAAGTTGATTAAGTGTCCAAGCGTAGATGAATTACAATAACAAATGGCTGTGTGTGAGATGTCCCACATATTACTCGTATTATTATAATAATTAAAAAAGTGTTTTTTTTTGTGTTTAGACGTTTAGATAAGAAAATCTTACGTTGAACGATTGGACTATTTTCATTGTGATGTGTCAACCTTGCTTTTATTGTGGACTGATTTTTGTGTTATTATATCTTGTACTAAATTTTAGTGGATTTTATTACAGTTACTACAGAAAATTTCACTTCTATATAAATAAGTTAAAGCATGAGTAGTTACTTAAACACTTTCGTAAAATAACATCTTTTTACGATATACCTAGTTCATAAGCATGTAAAATTATGACTGTAATTAAATTTGTTATATTGTCTTGTGTTTCATTTACCTATTATATTTTATGTGTTTTCATATAGTAATTGCATACTGTTTTAATATACATATGAATGTCTCTATTATTTACAAAATGAAAGCCTACTTATCTACCTGCAATAAAAATAATAAAGAGTGTAACAAGAAACCTTACAAAACTTCCTTGTTTTACATTAGCACCTTTTAATCTTTTCTTTAAATTAGGAGGTTTCTGCAAAAGGTATAAATGTTCAAGAAATCATTGACTCTGTGGCTGGCTGGTCAATGTTTCTATAGTGTAAGAGGATACTTGGAATATAAACAGACATTAATTTTGACATAATCACAAAAAGAAGTTTTAACAGGAAGAAATAATTTTATAGCTTAGTCCAAATTAATAAGCAACTTTTAAAAACCAATAACTACAACGCTCCAAATTTTGAGAATTACGCAATTTTTGCATCATAATGCCGTAAACCTACATCGATTTGTTTTGACTTCCTAACCAATTTATCACACATTATAAAATTGATACTAATCTTTTACAAAAAGTATTTACAATATAGTACAACGCTTTACAATAATTTATTAAATTAAACGCACCATTTATTAGTGAAGGTGATCATAGGATATGTCAGCGTGGAATCCTTCGGGACCTGCTGAATATTTGACCTTCTGCATCCTTCCATCTGGTAAAAGCACATGGTAGTGACCTTTGGTCTTCTCTCCTTCCTTCTCCTCGTGGTGGCCAAAGTCATTGCCGGTGTGGTAATCTTTCACTCGGTATCCAAACTCGTAATTTGCTGCGTAGTGGAGCTGAAAATTTTAATTTGTTTTAGTTTGGTTCTATTTTTATTTTATTTTTGGTGTTTGTAAGATTAAGGTCATATGTTTCTATTTACATTTGTAAGTATGTTGAATGAATTTAATGTTTTATGTTTGGTTTTTACAAACGTGATGTAAGGAATTTTATTGTATTGTAACAATTCATGATAAAATATTTGACTTTATTAAACGAATTTGTATTATTATTAATAATATTTGTATTTGATATAAAATAAATATAGTCGTGAAAATATTATGTAGTCTTTATTTATTATTATTTGTAAAGAATTATGTACCTATTCATTCAGTTTATCGTAAATCATAATCTGATTTTAATAACAAGAGTTGGTCAAGAAAATCCTTTTTTATTGGTATTTTATGTGTAATAGAGATAGATTAAAAACTCACGATATATACATATATTTTTTAAAAGTATTTAAACATTTATTATATTTTATATAGTAATACAAATTAACAAAGGCAAGATTGTATTTTTCTTAGACAAAAATAAATAATATATCTACATCTATTAAAATTACATGGTACTTTCAGCGATTTCATTATTTTTTTGATAATAAAATCTTTGCTCATGACTTTTTATTAATTAGGTATCTATATCTATAATAAATTGTAAAGTATGTTATCGAGAAAATAATGAAAACACACTTGTTTATGACATTTAACCACGAATCCTATTAAGTTTAGCGATATTCTTCTTAATGGTTCTGATATTTGGACGTTTGGGACCGCGATAGCGTTTCTTTTGCTTCCTTGGAAAATGTCGAGGAGGATGTTTTTTCCTAGGTTTATTTAGTTTGAATATATCGTAATGTTGAATGTTGACATTGTGATCACCAATAAGGTCTTTTAACTGGGATTGTGTCAGCATGTATATAGGTTCTATGACATTAGGGCTGTGTATAGGGGCACCATATGTGATGGGGACTATAGGAGATGCTGAGGGTTTTGGAGGGCCATAAGATGCAGCAGGAGGCCCATAAGATGGCGGCTCACCGAAATTCGGCGTCGCAGGAGGACCATAAGAATCGTGACCGTAACCGTTTTGGGAACTGTATTGCGGATAACCGTAATCTTGATTTAGACCAGGTGTGAAGCTACTGGAATCGCGATTCGGTGTGAAATTTGGACCATTGAATCGGTTGATTTTGTGCGTGAAACTCCCTCTCAAGTCCACGTTTTGGTTGTAAGTGGATTCTGGAGCGTAATTTTGGAATGGTCTATTTTTATACAAAGAAGGTATGCTAGGTTTGAGGAACTGATTAAAACGATTGCTGTTATGAGGTTTGGTGTCGTAGTCGTTGTCATAATCCTCGTCATCATATATTTCATCGTATTCGTCTTCTTGGTCATCATATACATCGAATTTATTGAGATTAAACCTATTTGGCCTAAATGTAGGTCCAATGGGTCTGAAATCATCTTCATATTGTTCCCCACCTGGGTAATCACTAGCTACTCCAACGGGAAAGTTGGGTGTAGTAAGAAATGTACTTAGTTCTTTTCTGGGATACGCATAGTTATTTAACCTTATTAAAGCATCAGCTTGGGGAGTATTATTTACGTTATTGAGATTACTAAGAACAGACGCTTCAGTAGTTAACGTGACACTAGGAACGACAAAGGGATCGGTTTCCAAAGATCTCGGTATTCTTTTTCTTTTACATGTATCTAAGTTGGTATCGTTGGTATTCTGGCAAAGATTACTTACATTTTCATCACCATAAGCTGAAACCCCAGAACCATCACCAGTTAAATGTTGAATGCCTGTATGTTGAGCGTTGTGGTGTAAATATCGCTCACTGTGGTCACTTTCTATTTTAGAATCCTTATTGTAAGATTCGTAAGGTTGATAATAAACTACTTGATGAGCAGGTTTTTCTTGACTATGAGGTTTGTAATAGTAACTGGCTTTAGGATTAAATGGCGCACTTATGGTTTGACTAGCTACCTCTACTTTATAATAGTTATTGCTTTTTGTTGTAGTAGTTTCTATTTCATATCCTTCTGGTGCTACTGATTGTGCTGTATATGATGCAGGTCTATGTTGATTTGGATCTTCAACATCGTCTACATCTTCAGTGATAGGAGTGTGGTCTTTGGTTTCATGTGCATACGCATTGGCATAATTTGGTATATGAGCATATTTCGTATTATCATACAATTCCGCTTCAGGCTTATCTTTTAAGTAGAAATATAAGTCTATAGGTGTTGTTAGAGCAGCTTGAGCATCTTTTTCATGTTTTAGTAAGGCGTTAAATTCACTGAGTTGGTCATTTGGGTTCTTATTTAGCAAAGAACTTAGTGTGTCTATGTCGTAAGCTGATTGGTAACTTTGCATTTGATGATATTGCTTAGGATATACATATTGTGTTATAGTGCTGCTACTAGGAATAGCAGCTGTATACAGTTTTGATTCTTCTTGTGTTTGTGTATTCTTCAATGAAGCAAGACCGGCATTTCCATTCGGCTTGATTGTCACTCCTTGGTCATATGTCGGTCCAGGTGATACATAAACAGCCTTTTGTTTACCTGGTTTCGGTTGTAAGTACTGACTGAGTGATACTATGGATCCGTATGACCTGTGATTTCTAGCTCCAGATCTATCTCTACTTCTAGGTCTATCAACTTGGATAATAACATCAGATTTAGTTTTAGCAACTTCTAGTTTCTGTGTCTTTGGTGCCCTTTTAGTTTGAGGTGCGTTTCTAAGTTTAGGTGCAACACTTGTAGCCTTGGCATCTCTCAGCTCTTGTTGTTCTTCTAAAGCTAAGTGATGGTTCTCTTGTAGTTCGTGATACGCTTTCATGTAGCTGTCTTCTTTGTGTGGTGCCGTTTTCCATCTTTGTAGCTGGGCTCTGTGCTGTCTTATTCGCTCGGCGTTGAACATAGCTTGCTGGTTTTGTGCGTGTAGTCTCGCGTTCTGTTTAGAGTTGCCAGCCAATGGATTACTGTATGGCAAGAAATCTGATCTCGATTTGGCGCCATCGTCTATCCTCGCTTGCTCGTTAATTATTTCCACGACTGGTCTAGTTTTCACAGGCACTGTCTTGGTCATGTGTATGCTTAAAATTAGAAAGGCGGCTACGAATTTGATGTGTCCGGATTGCGACGTCATTTTATCTGAAAATAAAGAGATAAAAAACATGATTTTTTTATTTAACTCAATTTAGAACAGTCAAAATCTAGTTACATTGGCCGCTGAATTTGCTAATGCCAGAGTTAATCGTGCATACAATTAATAATCATACTAATATTATAAAGAGGAAAGATTTACACTCGCGAGTAACATAGGCTACCTAATAATGGTACATTTATGTCTATTTATTGTTATTTAGATCTTAAGTTATGTGTACTTATTGGTAAATAGACCTCATTATTATTATTATTCGGCAATAATAATCATAATAATGAGCTTTATTTACAGTAGCAATTTCCACCTTACATAAAGAAATTCTCTCCAGACGAAGTTTTACGTATCTTACTATAAGTAGGTATGTTTATAATAGAGTTCTTTCAACTCCGGAACTACATGACAATGATAATTATGATAATATCTCTGCCACGGTACCTAACTATGATATAATATACGCAGTTAAAATTACAGTTATATTTTAAATTATGCTAAACTATGTGAACACGTCACAATCAAACTGTGTCACATAATTTATTTACATTACTAGCTTTCCGCCGCGGCTCCGCCCGCGTTACCAGTTTTTCCCGTGGGAATGAGGCATTTTCCCGCGGTAAAAGGTAGCCTATGTTACTCAGGGTGAATGTAGCTTTCTAATGGTGAAAGAACTTTTGGTTCAGTAGTTTTTGAGTTTATTCATTACAAACATGCACACACACAAAATACAAATCTTTCCTCTTTATAATATTAGTATGAAAAGACAATCGCCTTAAACAATCAAATGTTAATAAAAATACCGCTAATCCTCTCGGGTGGTAAAAGAGTTAATGAAACTACCCAACTTTTTTAAGAAACAAAAGAGGCAACTCGGCTGCCGTTTACCTGATATCAGAATACCTTATCTTATCTTATCTTTTCTTATCTGAAACCACGGATGACCTGAAACTCTTCAAGAAGAGTTTTGAGGGAAATAGACAGTTGGACGGATAGACACACGAGCGTCCTATAAGTGACGCATTTTTCCCTTTTTTTACGGAACCCTAAAAAGTCTGCAACCGTGTACCTAAGTTTTATTTACAGCAATGTAATGCAATAATAATAGCTCTTGTCACTCTTGTCGCTATGTCGCTAACATAATATTTGAGAAGTCACGTTACTCATTCAAGAAGAAATCGGACATGCAATGTTAGGTAACATTAAATAGATTTAATGAACCACCATCCTACATTATACATACAGTACAGTTAGAACGAAAAATCTTTATATATTAAAAATATTTATCATTATCATCATCATTTCAGCCGAAAGACGTCGACTGCTGTAAAGGCCTAAAAAATTCTGATCAAAAATATAACATACCTACATAAAGACACGCTCTATTCCCTCACGGGGTGAGCAGAGTTTTTGTAAGCTCACAGAGCAATCAAACTTAAAGCACTTAATAATATAACATAGAGTCAACAAATTAACACATTATCTTGAAATACAAGTCAATTTAAAGTCTATACGTCATTTTCCCGCTTTCAAGGACAAAAAGAAACTGTCAATTTAGTTTTAGAAACGTCAAACATCGATTTAACGCTTCGCGCACACTTGTTTATGGTGCATGAGAAAACATCCGACTTAAAATAACGCCTATATTGGGCCCGATTCTACATATTACGCTTTAACTTAAATTTAAAATAAAAACTGTATGTCCGTTTCACGTTCTTCAAACCGAAAAGGGACAGGTGATTGTCTACTTAAATTTAGAGACGTCGTCGAACACCGATTTTACGCGTAGTAGTTGGCACTAAATTTAGCACTCTTATTTTAACGATCATCAGTTCAGAATATTCATTCATCTCCCGTCATTCACGGTTCTCATATGGACGAAAAAGAACTGTTCTTTATTTTTCAATTTAGAGAGTTGTTTACTTGGTAAGAGGAGAGGAAGTTACAATGGGTGAAGTTTCTATCACATTTATGATTCGAAAGAAATAAAGATGAAAAAAGAAAGAATAATAATTAACTTGTGTGTAAATCTCGGCTAACACTTTCGCTCTCGCCAGTACAGTACAGCATCGCACGTTGACCGTGGAATTACTTTCACTATCCGACGTGCGCGTGAGTTCAAATGTACATATACGCACGTAACAACCGGTACGCCGCCGCCGCCGCCGTCGTCTGTGTGTCCGGGGAAGTCGTTATACCTTACATTATGGCGCGGTGTTGCCATGAATAAGGATATCCAATGTCTTCATTTCCAATCGTTGCCATGTTCTTTCCGGCTTTTAATTATTGGACTAAGTCTTCCTGAGTTGGGATTCTAGAGATTGAGGGTTCGAGATTGGTATTTTACAATGGGCCTCATAGAGATACCATAGCATAGAGAGGTCAATGTTTGGTTTTTTCCTAAGCAATCATATCAAGAATGATGAGAACCGCAGGCATACTTAACTAACCGACATAGCCTGAAGAATCTTTAAGCTTAAATAGCAGAACCGATGGCCGTTGGGGCAAGGTTCTTGATTGACTGCCGCTGGCCGTAGGAGATAGCGCAGACAGGCCCCCCACAAGGTGGACCGACGATGGTGAGGGTCGCGGGAAGCCGCTGGATGCGGGCCAAGCAGGACCGATGGTTTGGGAACCTTTGGGGGAAGACTTTGACCAGTAATAGTGTCTCTCGGCTATAATGATGATGATGATGATGAAGCTAGTAAAATCCTATTGAAAGTGCTTCGATTTGAATAGCAATAGTACGCACTGTGACAAGACATAATTGTATCTCACATTTAACTTTCAAAATGTTGTGACTAATCCACCAATAGGATTCAACTCGAAGTCCTCCAAAGAAAATATTATACACACGACAAAATTATGTCTTCTCTTGTCACACGTGAAACTTCATGCTAGATGATACACTGGTTTAGTTTCCTATGTAATTAGCTCTACAAAGTAGGTAATAACAATCTTAGCAGCTTGGGTATATGGAAGGATATCATAATTTCATAGTTTGCAATCTAGATTAAAGCTAGACAGTAAGTCTAAGTCTGATTAGTATCTAGAGTTTTACTTCCTTTTGTAAAGAAAAATAAAAGAATCACTACATAGTATAAAACAAAGTCGCTTTTTCTGTCCCTATGTCCCTATGTCCCTCCCTTTGTACGCTTAAATCTTTAAAACTACGCAACGGATTTTGATGCGGTTTTTTTTAATAGATAGAGTGATTCAAGAGGAAGGTTTATATGTATAATACATGCATAATATGCTTAAAGATAACCCACAATAACCATTTTCCCGTGCGGAGCCGGGGCGGGTCGCTAGTAGGTAATAAGACAGAATTTCATTTTCTTTAAATAGGTATTAATGCGTTTGTGTTGTTTGAAAATTTCACGAAAATACTTTTCGCTGGGGAATTTATCAACTAGCTTTCCGCCGCGGCTCCGCCCGCGTTAGCAGTTTTTCCCGTCGAAATGAATAATCTCAAAAACTACTGAACTGATTCAAAAATTCTTTCACCATTAGAAAGCTACATTCACCCTGAGTAACATAGGCTATCTAATACCGCAGGAAAATGCCTCACGGGAAAAATTGTTAACGCGGCCGGAAAGCAAGTAATAATTAATTTTACGCGCTGTTTAAAGTAATACAAGTAAGTATTATTTAATTTATTAATCGATAGAACTAGAGACTTTTCACTCAAAAAGCAGCCAGATCACCAACTCGACTAAATCGGTCATAATTACGTCATTGAAAGTTAATCGTGGGAGCATAACAACATAATCAATGATAAAGAATTGATCGAATGCGTGATCCATAGATCCCAGCTATTGTTTGCTAGAGTTACATACATATATATTGCACAGTTGTGTACTTTTACTTGATCTTGAGTCTTTGACCTTGGGGTGCTTTAAGTTTATTAACTTATGGCTGTGAGAAAAGATGGTTAGTGATATAGGGTAATGGCTGCATTGTCTGTAAGTTGATTAATGTTTATTTGAAGAGTTCTAGAGAAAGAAAAAGAGAACATGCATGTATCTTAAGTGCCTCGTTTGATGACAAATTTTAGCGCCCCTTTTTTGGGGACAATTGATACAAAAAAAAACCATCCGTCCTACATTATATCTTTATTGTGAAGATTAAAATGTTTACCACAGTCTTCACTATCTCGCTCCGGTTTGTGTGATACATAAGAAGTTTAATTAAATTGATACGAGGTGTGATATATTTTGATAAAGTTTTCATATCTCCATAAACAAGTCTATCTCACACTTATTCCAACGACAATTTTTATGTAGGTTATTATGTATTACCATCTATTTATCAATCAGCTATTATTTATGTTTATTTTTTTATATTCCACGGGAAAACTAATTATTATACAGGGCGTCCCACCGCTATGCCACATGGAGGGAAAGTACCTTAAATATTGTAGATAGAACATTTTACTGAAAGAAGACTTTATTTAATTTCTAAAAACTATTAAAACTACATTCATATATTTTTTAATAATTACATGGTTGAACCGGGAATCGAACCCGCTACACGAGAAAAAAAAACACACCCTGTAGTTTTATCACACCAATCGAAAGGCTTCATCATAAAGATTATTTTTTGCTAAATAACATATGTCAGAAATAAAAGGAAGACTATGAATTTTAACATTTGATGTGGCCGCCAAGATCGCCAGATCCAACCCCGTTAGATATTTTTTATGGGGTTATGTAAAAAATTTAGTTTACAAGAACCGGTATAAAAGTGTCCACGAGCTACAAACAGAACTTAGACGTATTATTTTAAATATCTAACACAATAAGATAAAAAAATCGACAGCGAGTGAAATAATCAAAAGAGTGCGACTTTGTATTCAACAGCGCGGGGGTCATTTTGAGAAATTGATAAAATTGATAAATTTGGTATTAAAAATGTTAAAATTCATAGTATTTCTTTTATTTCTGGCACTATGTTATTTAGCAAAAAATAACCCTTATGATGAAGCCTTTCGACCGGTATGAAAAAACTACAGGATGCTTTTTTTTCTCGTATAGCGGGTTCGATTCCCGGTTCAACCATGTAATGATTGAAAAATGTATGAATGTAGTTTTAATAGTTTTTAGAAATAAAATAAAGTCTTTTTTCAGTAAAATGTTCTATCTACAATATTTAAGGTACTTTCCCTCCATGTGTCATAGCCGTAGGACGCCCTGTATAAGTGAGACAGTAACAGTAGCTAAACTTTTTATATAAAAAAAAATAATCTTAATCTATTTCCAGTTACAAAAAAATAACACATTACTTTTGAGAAAAAAATCTTATGAATATTATTACAGCTGAGCAGCACTATACCACAGAAGAACTATACCTAAGAAAAATTAACAATCTTGGACTGACCTTTATCGAAAAAAAATTTAACTTAAACATTCAAAATCACTCAAATTAAGTCAAAAATATCTATTTTTTTTAATTGACCTATGCTTGAGTCGAAAAAGTACGACGGATATATCTTCACCGGACTTGGAATACATGTTAATAATAAAAAAAAAAAAAATTTAGTAAATAAATTGTTAGGTTCTCAATAATGAGCCCTTTGTATTAAAGATCCTTGGCCGCTTTATGCCCTAACAAAAGTCTTAATTCCCACGAAATACACGAGTGTTTATTATTGTCATTGAGTAGTTGACACATTATTCCATGAAGGAAAAAAAAATCCGCGTTAATTTTTTTTTCCTTCATGCATTATTCCCTTCATGATGTTTTTAATTGTAATTTAGGGTAGAGTCACATTGTCATAGACATAAATTCTTATTAAAAAGGCGGTTTATTATTATTATAATTTTTTGTGATTATGGCACTAGTTAATCTTTGTGCCAGTGTCAAGTATTTACAAATATACAAAAGTTTGGGAAACTAAACGCTAAAAAATAAAATCGGATTAATTTTAGAAAGGACAGGACAGGTTAGCAGTTAAGGATCAATTCTAACCACTTCTTCGACGACGACGCGACGTGACGGCGCGAAAAGCGGGAAGAACGGTTGTCAGCTAATCAGTCATGTCCACTTCCGGTAATTATCGTCAATATATGGTTTGAAAATTTTAGATAATTTAAGTTACACTATTAATAAAAATAAGATTAAATAGGTAGGTACTTCTATTTATTTGCATAATATTATAGAAGTTGATCGGAGTGTCGTAAGAAAACTGGGTACATTAATTGTGAATTCTATACATAACAGGTTCCGAAGATAATTTCAACAGTTGGCAGTGGTTGGCAAGCCTAGTACACTGCCAAGTGAACGGTTATTGGATAAACATGATCGTTATGCGCGAAAGGTTGAGCAGTTCTCCGCATACTTAATTTAATATCATACAACAAAATAATTATTGTAGGGAGATTAAATAGCTTACTATTTCATGTTGTGCATTGAGAGTTACCTAATCTATTTGCTAAAAAAACGGATTTTTTTATATTTCTGACTGTTTTTTTAAGCACTTAATTCGGTCACGTGATTTTGTGTAGCAAATCTATTTTTTTTTATTACAAAACAAGAGATTTCAAGAGAAAGGAAAATCGCGCTTCGCTTTGAGATTTCGAAACGGAAAAGAAAAAGAAAAGTGTGGTTTAGAAAAGGTTCAGTTTTATTGTCTGAAAGTCATAGCACCGCCTAGTTTTTTTTAAGTTTATTTTATCTTTAAAAGAATCTAATTCAATTATGAACTGTGCAATAGCACTTATAATGACAGGTAAATAAGGAAGTAATAAGCCTAAAACGTAATTTAGGTTTAGTTAAGTCGTGTCGTGTTAATGTATTGATTGGATCGTGACATGTTTTAACATGTTGCATAAAAAACATTGAAAATTCGTTCACAATGTTTGATTTGAACCACAGAATACCAAATAGTAGTTTTGAACATGAACTTGAACTATTATGAATAAATATGAATAAGTATGAATAGACTGACATAACTAGGGTTGTAAATAGAAAAAAAACCAAATGTTTTTTTTCAAATTCATGAAAAAAAACATGAAAAAAAACCTGGCACCATTGTTTTTTTTCTAAATATGGTTTTTTTTTCAAACCAATAAATAATACGACAATAGCGGGTTTTCATGGTTTATTTATGTAAGTAACTTAAAACTACTTTGCCACGGCTACAGTCTTTCGACCAGACCCTACTCTTTTCGGCATAATTATATCTTGTTTTAATATGAACTTTATCGCTTATCTTTTCTCAATATTAAAGGAACACAAAAAATGAATTGTTCATTCACGAGGACGTTTTTGATTTGAGAAGTATAACTTACAAAATAAACTAGACTGTGTTTCAATAGCAATAACGTACATTTTAATTCGATAAACATTCAGTATAAAAATATTTATTGGGGAATCCCCGATGCTGCGAGGAGAGGCGGTGGTGTTGCCAACAGTAAATGGCGATAACTACCATTACAGATTTCATTAATGTTATTTTTATAATTACTTAGCAAATTTTGAGATTCCGTACTTATGAAAAAAAACGTATTCCAGAAAAAAAACTGTTTTTTTTCACGGTTTTTTTTTAGGTTTTTTTTTCAAGACAGAAAAAAAACCGTTTTTTTGCAACCCTAGACATAACTAGTTTAAAAAAATCGATGAAGTAAAAATTACTTTCAAAGCTCATCTATTATATACAGTTGGCCTTATTGCTTAGTTAGAAATATCTACCGGGGACTTTTAGATGAAATTACTGAAGCGATTTTGATGAGACTGTGAACTTTATAATTTGAATCAAAAACCTTTATCAGATTGCCAAATAAGGTTAGGTTAGGTTACGTTTCCGATTTTAAAATTAATTTACCGTTGATGCACTTCAGATTTTATTATTGACACAGTTATTTAGTAGTATGAATTTTAATTGTATTATATAAAATAAGAACGTAGAAGGAACGTAACAATAACTAGAAAATTTTACACGTTTTGTCTTCTGACCCCAATCGCCGGTATTCTTATCCTATAACTTTTGAATTCAGAACGTTTTGTGTGTGTCTCGAGGTCACCCGCTAAACCGGAAGCTCAGATTCGCGCCAAAACTCGTTCCGTTACGTCACTTATTACGCAAACTTTCGCATGTCATCTCTTGCGCGCCCGAACGGAACGCAATTTTGTATAAGACTTTTTTATTGCATATTAAATTTATGAATAATAAAGGTAATAATATGAAGGTAAGTACAATAATAACGTAAAGCTGTTCGTTGACATTCTTTTGTTAGTGGGTTAACGGTTGAGTGAATTTGTATAATGAATTTTCTTACATTGACATGCTTCCGCGTTGTAGTATATTATGTAGTTTAAATAGGCCTTTTCAAAGAATAATTATTAATTTATAGAATATAGCAAGAGCGTCGGTGGCCAAGTGGTTAGGCCTGTCGACTTCCATCGGAAGTTCCCGGGTTCAAGCCTCGGCACGTGCCTACCAAATTACCAATGTGCTTTTGAATTTCGAATTCATTGTACGTTTATTTGATGCTCTTACGGCAAAGGAAAACATCGCGAGGAAACCTGCACGCGCCTGCGAAGTAATTTAAAGGTTGTGTGTGTGAAGTTGACTAAGGGTATAAAGAATACCACATACATACATACCCAGATAAGCGTGAAAAACTTAACCCTTCCTTTGCAGTCGGGTAAAAAAGCATAATTTTGAAATTATGATTTTTTTATTTGAAAAATAAAGAACCTCTCGATAGGGACACAATATTGCTGAATATTTTGAAGGAAATATTATGCTGAAAGATGCCAGCGAAATAACCTTTGTTGTCCTCAAAATGCATTTCAAAATTGCAAATAATTTTACTGCTTTTAAATTACATAACCATGTGACCGAAATACAATAATGACTTGTAAAGTTTTTATTATTTACCGAACTAAGGGTAGTTAATAATTTTATTACACTGTAATTTATTGTGGGTATCTAGTTACAAATGAAACAATTGCTGAGTGTAAAGTGATATGATCTTTATCATTAATTATTTTAGAGGTCAATATTGAGTCACCTGCTGACATCTAAAAGATGCTTATCTCTAGTAAAATTTGGGTCCATTTTTCAGTTAATTAATTTAGAGTAAGGTTAATTAGGTACTGTGAGTTTTATAGGCAGATATTGCAACAGATATTATACCTAATTGTCGGCCTCGTAGCCTAGTTGGTAGTACGTCTGCCTACGAAGCACAAGGTCGCGGGTTCGAATCCCGCCCAGGGCAAACATTCGTGTGATGAGCACTTGTGTTTGCTTTGTGTCTGGATGTTGTATATTTATATATTATGTATGTATATCAGCTGTCCGACACTCATAGTACAGGCTGTGCCTAGTTTGGGGTCAAATGGCCGTGTGTGAGATGTCTTACATATTTATTTATTTAATTAAATGAATAAGAGTGCATTAAATTGAACTTTTAAACCTTTGGATCGTTCTAATGTCAGTTGAATAATGGATATAATCGCGAGACGCGTGTCCAGTTTAACCTGCCCTTGGCCGTATAATAACTTGCAGTATGTCTAATTGTTGGCACTTACAATTTCCGGAATTATTAACACAATTCTGTAGTGCCAATTAATTAGGTACTCTCCTACTATTAAAAAAATATGGAATAGAATTCCGAACTTGACATGGACTTGTGTCCTATCAAATTGTTTTTTTTTTCGATTATTTAATTATACCACCTCTAGAAATGAATATTGTATGTTTATCGCCTCGTAAATACCTTGATCCAGTGGTCAATAAAAAATAAAATAAAAAATGAAGTACGAGTATTATTATAGCTTTATCAAAAACAGCTTTAGTAAATTTTGCCATAGCATCTATTTTTATTACTTTGATAGCCATCAAAACACCATCAGATTTTAGTTTATCCGACCCTGTAGCATGACTGTTTACCATTTTGTCGTGCGTATATTCTTATTAAGGATTTAAGGTCATCAATTATCACTACATAGTATAAAACAAAGTCGCTTTCTCTGTCCCTATATCCCTATGTATGCTTAAATCTTTAAAACTACGCAACGGATTTTAATCATGAAGGAAATAAATGATAAACACAAAGATTTAATTATTGATGACCTAATATTTAATTTAGGTATATTCAATTATATTTATTATTTATATGCCCATTGAATTTGTAATACCCATTAGTAGTTCCCGCACCCCACTACGCGGTTCCGCCGCCGCCGTCCCAAACATATCCTTTCCGAACGTGATGACGAAATCACAGATGCAGTTAAAGCAGTCAAAGAATTTAGATTACACCTTACAGAATGCCCTTCTGGTAGTGAATACCCTTCAGGTAATAATTACCCTTCAGGTAACAACGCCCGCACCCGCCGGCGCGGGGGCGCGGCCAGAACCAAAATCAAAATTGAAAATCAGAGACGGAGCCCCTCAGGCGTCGTCTCCTTCACGATGTTTTTCAATATCAAGGCGCTAGGCCGTGGTCCGAGGCTCCCTTGAGCCGCCCCTAGACGCGTTGGTATATGACTTTTTTTGGGGTAGAGTCTTCCACTCCCCCGCAAGTCCGGTGAAGCTTGATTGGTCGTACCTTTTCGACAGAAGCATAGGTCAATAAAAAAAAAAAACCCATTAGTAGTTTCGTCGTTCTAAAATATGTAGAAGAGTAATTTAGTTGCACATCATAATATGGTTGGTTATTTATGAACATTAATTACAATCTAGTGTAATTATTAGGACTCTTTAGGTTTAGGTTTTTATGGAATCATAAAATAATATAATTAACAAATAATTATATCATTTATTTTGTAATTTTGCTGTTCTACAGAGAGATTCATTATACAGATTTATAAGTGGAAGGAAGTGTTGGAAGCGGAAGACCAAAGCGAACGTCCAGGGTTAAAATCGGGGACGTTCTGACAAAAGGTCAAGTCAGGAGTATTCTAACAGACTTGCATGATGAAATTAATGAATGTGGATGAAGCGAAAGAAGTGTTAGGATCGTAGCGAGTGGAAGGAAGTGGTCTCTACCTGCCCCTCTGACCTTATGTTATGTAGATATATTATAAATTATAAAAAATCCACCTGTCAGTCATGTTTTGAATCGTTTGATAGTAGCATCAAAAATAAAATATGTTCTGCTGTGCTATTCAGAGCATTTTGTTTTATCATGGTTTCATGCAACTTTTTAAAAGGAGCTTGTAATTTTCTGTTAGACCCTAGCAACGATAAAGAAATAAGCAGGCATACGCAACGAACCGTCAAATGAGGCACCTTGGAAGCAAGGATGGGTAGGTCAATTAATATAAATACCAATATTATGATTACTGAACGAAAGTCGCGTGCCTTGACCCGGTAATAATGGTAGGAATTCGAATGGTAGGTATCCTATACTGGTACCTGTTTGACTATCCGTTTAAGGTAGAGTCATGGTAATATTAAAGTTCATTGATATCATGTTTCTATGAATGTCTATAAATTATCAATCATAATATATAGTGTGAAAAAGTCTTTATAGTCAATCATTTATATAGTTGCTTGCTACGTAATTATTACCTTTGTTCATTTTATTAACTAATACAACAAACGTATATTATATTTTACAAGTCTACCAGGATATGGCAAAATAAAAGTTAAAGAAAGGGCGATTTTCATATGGAAACAAAAAATATGTCATCTGTCAACTGAAATATTGAGGAATTGTTTATGGTTTGGCTTCAAATTTTTCTTTTAAAAGTGGTGAAAATGTCGAAGAAACCTTGTTAGCGTCAATTTATTTTTTCCCTTTATGCCACCAGATTCTGGTAGACCTATAGTAAACTACGTTTAGAATGTACTATTTTACTTATGTTTCACTAATAGGCTCCGCCCGCGTTAACAGTTTTTCCTGTGGGAATGAGGCATTTTCCTGCGGTAAAAGGTAGCCTGTATTACTCAAGGTGAATGTAGCTTTCAAATTGTTAACAATTTTTTTGAAATCGGCACAGTAGTTTTTGAGTTTATTCATTACAAACATACACACACACATAAATACAAATCTTTCCTCTTTATAATATTAAGTATGAAGTATGATGAGTGCATGATTTAATTATGATTAACATATTTATATTTGACAAAATTATTTAATTTTAAAAGTAAATACTTACTTGGGTAAGTAATTGCCTATATACTAATCTTTACTTAGTACTGTTATTTATTCTGTGTCTTTACTTAGGTATTGCCAGGTATTGCGGTTCTATTTACTTGTCTATCTAACGTAAATTTATTAAATTAATTCTAAAATAAAGCTATAGACTTACAAAATAAATCAATCCAAATTGTATGAAAACTTGAAAAACCTTACTGGCTTAACTGCAAACTATACTAAACCGACACATTTACACTAATTAAAAACAAACCGATCTTAATTCAAATTAACGTAAACAAATCAAACTTATTTACGTCATTGATATGAGTTTATTTTTAAAGATTTAAAAAAAGAGCGCTCACTTCTAGTTTTAATTTCACACTGGCAGGTTTAACATTATGTTTTTCGTTATAAGCCTTTGACATAACTTGAAGTGGTGGGTGCATCAAGCCGTATGTATTTCAAACACAGATGCCGTTTTACTTTCGAATGTAACCTCATTCATTGACGCTTTTCGTCTGGACTTTGTGAAATATAATGTTGTATAGCGATCAATGTATTAGTATTTATTTATTAGTTTCATTCTCGTATATTAGCTTGGTAAGATGGTTTAGCTGTATAATACCATACGAACGGAGTTGTCTCCGCCTTTCTTACAGAGCTGGTTTTATATTAGTACCTGAGATTCTTTAGTCAAGAAAACGGTTAATGGATAATAAACTTTTAAACAAATCATAAACGAAAGTGAACGTTTTAATTTTATTAGGCTTACGTGATCCTTATATCAATGTATTCTCATCACGTTTTTGAGATACAAAATGTGGGAATCTCTTTAGAGAAGATGAGAATGTTTAGATTTAAACAATGAATTTAGTTTTATTATTAAAGTAATTTGTTGTCGTCAAGATCATTAGGAAAAGAATGCTTAAAGCTACGTAACGGTTAAACTTCTTACTTAACTAAAGGTGGAATTGTGGTGGAAAATTGATGATAACATACTTATACATACACAAAAGCATACACATAATATTATAAAGAGGAAAGGTTTGATTGTTTGTTTGCTTCGAATAGGCTCCGAAATTACTGAACTGATTTTGGTGAAACTTGGCACAACGATAGAAAAGAACATAGGATAACTTTTATCGCGGAAAAATTCCTCATTCCCACGAGAAAAACGGGAAAAGCGGCGGGAAGCTAGTAATATAATAATTATATGCAAAATAAAAACTAGCTTTTTAGGACGATCGATATTTCGAAATTTGCCAAAATCAAAATTAGCATTTTGGTGGCTTCTTTCGTCTTAATTAATCTTTTGTCAAGACCTTTTCGTGCCAATTGTTAGTTATTCCAACTACCAAGAAAATATAACATAAAGTGATGGTTTTCTATTCATCTGCGTAGCCAGTAACAACTGTGTTAAGTTATGGCCCCAAGCACCGCGGGGATCAAGCCTACCCGGAACCAGGGTGGATAGGCCTTAGTCGAACAGAACACGTTAGCCAAGTGCGGGTTTTTCGGCTTCACAGCGCTTTACGCAATCTTTAAATTTCTTCGCAGGTGTGTGCAGGTTTCCTCACGAATTCACGATGTATTTTTACTCATCGTTAGAGCATCAATAATTATACGTACTGTACAACTGTACCTACATATAAATTCAAATATCGATAACACATTGAAACGTGCCTGCCGAATGGAAGACAACGGTCCTAGCCACTACGCCACCGATGCTCTTTCAGCCTTTAAACTTGATTTTATTTAGGCTCCGCCCGGGAAAGAAGTATTTTCCCGCGGTAAAAAGTAGCCAATGTGTTATTCTAATGTATAAGCTATATTATTGTAAAGTTTCATTAAAATCCGTCCGGTAGTTCCAGAGATTAGCGTGTATAAACAGACAGACAGACGAAATTTTTTTTCAAAACTTGCATTTTTTGTTCAGCGACACTCCTTTTATCACTTACAATCTGTTTTTTGAAAAACAAATAATGTACAGACACGCCGCCGATTCGTATTAGATAGTATATTATTAGTGTTTTGTTGCTAAGCGGAAAAAGATTTACAATACATCTAGTGGTCACCTAGCCTAATTGTGGTTGACAACTGTAATGATCGGAAGAATTGTATGGTGGGAAAGACTGTAGAGTTTGGCTATTGAAAGGAGACAATGAAAAGCCCGTTGACTTTCATTCAGAAGTTCGCGGGTTCAAACCTCGGCACGTACTAATGTGTTTTCGATTTTCGAATTCATATGTAGGTACGTTTATTTGACGCTCTTACGGTGAAGGAAAACATCGTAGAGGTGCAGGTTGCGCACACTTGCGAAGAAATTCAAAGGTTGTGTTTGAAGTTGACCAACCAGCACTGGGCCAGCGTGGTCGACTAAGGCCTATTCACCCTAATATCAGGGTAGGCTCGAGCCCCTCGGTGGGGACGTATGAGCTGTTAACGAATGAAAAAACGCGGCAAAGGAGGATGGGTAAGAGCGTACCCAGACACAAAGTTAATTGTAGCATTATGAAATATATCGGTCTTTATTGCCCGTGTGGAGTACTTTAATATCATTGATCTCAACTATAATCCTTATTTCTAAAACACACCCTGATTTAAATCAATGCGCATTAAGAATTCATGGAAAAATAAATAAATAACAATGAAAATCCAGTTTTTCTAATGAACATATCTTTTTTCTCCAATTGAATTCAGACATTCTGTCTTGGGTTAATCAAACTACTTCATTAGGGCTACAAAACCCGACATATCTCATAATGCTACAGTAATGATTTTTTTTTGGGTACGGGTCCCATACCAAATTACCCATTATCCTTTGAAAAAAAAACTTCGTGGCAACCCCAATTCTATGGATTTACGTAATTTGATACTTTTTTTTTCTATGTAACTTTTGTTGCCAGTACAATGTTTTCCAATTTCATCGATTGTCTACTGTCAATAGCCAAACTGTAACAGCCCACTGCTGTGTACTGTTGGTAACGACCAACAGTTCGCAAGTCCGTAAAGTATGTGTTAGCCCCCGTAACATGCAGTGCTATGACAAAAGTTTGTCGCACAAAAAGTTGCGAGAATCCCGCCATATTGAAATATCCTCCAATAGGATAAGAGAATACGCGCGACAAAATTAAGTCTATCACGCGTGGACCGGGCATGTGCTGGAAACCCAACATTTCTTTCAATGCATTCTGCATTAGTCCAGCAATGGTCTAATAGCACATTAATAGGCTGTTTAAAAGATAAACCTACTGAAATAGATTAATAACCCAGCCCCGTCACCCTGTTATAATATAACGCGTCACGCAATCGGGCAAATTGCTAAATGAGGTATTCACACCGAATGATTGAAGCCAGTAGGACAGCGGGGACGACAAATACTTCTGGTGTCAATAGTCTTTATTGACACCAGAAATAATTGGGTTATCTAATTTGTATTTTTTTTTTATACAGTACGTACAGTTACAATTTTCATGAGTGTTAAACAAGGAGCCAATAGGCGGTCTTATTGCTAAAGTAGCAATTTGTTCCAAGCAACCAACGATGACGACGACGGTGTTAAACAGGGCTCTATTAGGTTTGGTTATGTTTTAGATAAGCTGTTCATTTTATTAGCCATTTAACTTTAACCCTAAGAAACTACAATGTTAGTTTATTTATTTATTCATTTTATTTTATTGTAAAGGTACAATAACAAGTAACAGAATAAAAATTACATAACAGAACACTAAATTAATTTTTTAGTTAATTTGCTATATTTCTGAAATGAATGCTAATGTAATTAGAATACTAGGTGCTTCGATCATATAGGAGATTCCTGTTTTTGAATACTTACAATAGGTAGGTAGTTTATGAATTGGATGTGGATAAAATATATTTTTTTTAATATTTATTTATTTATTTAACTATAAAAATCGCTGTTCTCCTAGCCTCATTGTGGTTTATATCACAACTTCGCGAGAGAAAATATCTCCCAAGCATGTAAAAACAACTGCGATTGTATCAGTCAGTGTGGGAGCCGGGGTTAACTGCGGGTTAAGTAACTAATTTGAGCTTCACGCTCACTCCCGTTACGGGGTGGGCAGAACATAATGCATTAACTACTAAAACAAGTTAGATTGTATCAGCCGTGGGAGCCGGGTTTAACTGCAGGTTAAGTTTAAGTAGCTTATATGAGCTTCACGCTCACTCCCGTAACGAGGAGGGCAGAACCTAATGCTTATTAAATACTAAAACAAGTTAATCAGCAGTGGGACTTATTTGAGCTTTACGCTCACACCAGTAATGGGGTAGGCATACCCTAATGCTTCAACTACTAAAACAAATATATTGTATCAGCCTGCAAAGTCCTACCGTGGTCCTAACTAACCAACCTAGTCACAATTAACTTTGGCCCACCGGGATTTGAACCCGCTAGCATTTTACCAAGACTGCTATAAACCCCCCGGGCCCCAGGGCCCCGCTCTATTGTTGCCTCTACTTAGCCATGGGTTACCTGGTAGAAATTGCCGTCTTAGCAAAAAAGCCGCGATGATCGTAATAAATTACGAAACGAGTCATTGCTGATGATATCACTATTCTTTATGAAGGCAATTAAGAATAGAAATCTCATTAAAATCTGAAAAAATAAAGATAAGAGGCTAAAAAGCTTAGCTCGTCAAAACATAAAATAATGCTAAAAATAATTTCAGAACAAACAAGTTTTATGTTCAACCGAGCGCCTTACAGTAAGTATACAGTAATTTCATCAGTCTTCTCACCGGCTCGTTGGTCTAGGGGTATGATTTTCGCTTAGGGTGCGAGAGGTCCCGGGTTCAAATCCCGGACGAGCCCAAATCCTTTTTGTCTTTTTTTCGATTTTAGAACTAATTTAATTATGGATTTTATTTTATGAGTGCTATTTGATAATCCAAAAAAAATTTCAAAGGTTTTAAAGTATTTAAATATCTATTATTGTTCTAAATTTAATTACTGCCTATTTTTACAAAGATTGTACTGGATGACTAGCAAACTACAAGTGTACATTATTGACCTACATTTTAATGAGTCCTACATAAAAGAACCGAGTCATTCATTGCGTCATTTTACTGTTCGATGACAGACACCGTAAGTAAATAATATAATACCATGCATAATACTAATTTGTGCTAAATATGATTCAGCAGAAATAAAAATTTTGAATTTCGTACCGTCAGAAAAAAGACTTTATTTTTTGTTTTTGTGACAACGCCATCTGTCGGTTGTTTTATGAATTAATTGACCAGCTATTTGGATCCGTTGTTGATAAATGTAGCTGAAAAGTTTGGCTGAGTACTCTAGACAACAAAACGGTAGCAATCTCTTCCAAGCAACCTTAGGATGAGAAATCAGAATAAAGGTTAATCTGTGATGAAGGCTCAGCAATATCTTTCACGATGTTTTTCAGTATCAACGCGCTAGGCCGTGGTCCGAGGCTCCTTCGAGCCGCCCCTAGACGCGTTAGCATATGACTCTTTTTGGGTGTAGAGTCTTCCGCTCCCCGCAAGTCCGGTGAAGCTTGATTGGTCGTACTTTTTCGACACAAGCATAGGTCAATAAAAAAAAAAAACAAAAAAAGCTCAGCAATAACGCAGACTTTTGAGTCTATGTTGTTGTTCTCATGGTTTTATTTATTGATGGTTCTATTGAAATAAAATCACTATGTAGTAACTTTTGTGAGGCAAGCATGATGCAAAGAAATAAAAAGATGGTGCGTTGTTATTTATTTAACGATAGAACCCCTTTTTTCCATGAGACTGCGCGCGACTTATTTACTTATTTATACCTATATTTTTTTGCACACAAATATCATAGAAAAATAAAATCGAAGAAACTACACGCCTACTTTTTTTTGAAGAAGACAAAGACAAAGACAAAGATATTTATTTGCGTAAATACATGTAAGTATATACAAGGATATTTCGTTTTATAATTACCATTGAAACATAGCTCTTTCCCACGGGAAAAATTAAAATGCGGTTGAATAATGCTAGTTTTTAAACAATATTACAGATCGAACCTTTTTTATCTGACTCTACCTGCTAGAAAATGTCACATAGGCGCATCATTGACCTAGCATACAAATTGATTTAAAAGTCAAATATTACGATAGGCGGAAGTTACTTCACCAACTGTACTGTTTTTTTTTAATGAGTTAGTCCAATTTGCTAGATTATACCCAACTTGCTGTCCTACCGTGAAATTTAACTGGTTGTTTATCAATCAATCTGGTCAATATATAAAATTTTACAAACATTTTTTTAAAAGAAAGGATAAAATATATATTTCTTTATTCAAAAAAAGTAAGACTGATTTCAGTGGAATACTCAAAAATTCCCAAACCACAGAATCCAAACAACAATATCTGGAGACAATAGCAAAAATCGACAAAACGGTCGTATAAAATAGTCAACAGTTCAGTTATTTTATTCGTTTCTGTAAAACCTTATAAGTAAATAAAAATGCGCCTACTCTGTTCAGATGAGAGATTACTTGCTTGCTAAGGCACTAATGGCATTAATGGCGAAGAAAATGTGGGGGAATTCTTTGCTATAACCAATGAAGTAGGCACTCCACATTAATTTACTTGTTGTCTTCTCGTCCGTCGTCGATTTATGAAGAAATATCTAGATTCGAAAAAAAAACACACAGTAGCTTTCATAAAAACATTTATTCTAAATATTAAGTCTAATTTAAACTATATTAAATTTATGGAAACGATCAGATTTTTTTATTTTTTTTCCTCAGTTCCATAGATCATTTCTTCGTCTACCATTGCAATTAATACTAATCGAAAAATAGATATTTTTTAAAACATTATTTTACAAATTTTGGCTTATGTATGAATACAAATATTTACTAATTATTAATTTAAACAATACCTACTATATAAAGTTGTGAAGTGAAGAAATAATTGAATGGAAGTACTGAGGATCCTGGTTCTATTTATTTAAATAGTAGACATAAAGTAATCATCTGCCGGGCATGGGTCATTAGCATCTAATGGTTTATACCTATATATCTTCCCTTTAGTTCCAATAATTATATTATTTTTATTATCAAAGGCCATGCCTGTTATTTTATAACCTAGTTGAGCAATCTTCGTGGGCAGTATACTTTTCGTAGTCAATTTGAACAGGGATCCTTTTACAGCTACTATTGCTTCATCTAAATTGTTTAACTGTAGTATATATTTTAACTCCCTTGTGAATCCTTTGAACTGTATCGGCTCATACAAGTCAACAGAAAAGAAATACAATCTTCCATCAACATATTCGTAAAATGCGTTACCTTTGGTGTCCAGAACAAAGTTGTATGCCTTTGGTATTCTGTCATACCTTTTCACAGCCGCCGAGCCATTCATAAACCGAAATATTTCTCGGTTGGATCCAGTCGTTATGTACATCTGATTGTCGGTTTTGTCTATAAATATATTTCTCACATCATCATCTCCAATCGGCCTTTCAGCTGAAATATCATTCTTTGAATAATCGTAAATGACTATTCCTTGGTTTGTGCCGATGTAAATGATATTGTTAAGTGCGTCTACACCGACACATTGACCTGTTAAATCATCTGAAACTGGCAATTCTTTAATTCCTAAAGAACCATGTTTCAGCAAATGTATTCCTTTGGTATAATTCCTTTTGTGTAGAATAAAGAATACGTTTTCGGTTTTCGGGTCTATCACTATGCCTGTTGGGTATCCATCTATAGTAGCAATTAGTTGTCGCTTGTAGAATTCCGATCCAATTTTGATTCGTTCGCATTTTTCAGCTCGATACAAGTTAAACAGAATGAAAAAGAGAGGAAGAGTTATAGCCAGACTGCTCTTTAAACACCTCATGTTGCTATCATGACCACGTTAGGTTAACTGGAAAAAAGTTGTTGAAAATTAATAACAAGACACATCCTATTCTACCGAATCACTCTACATCTATACGCTTGATCTTAGAAAGTATATACCTAACTATCAAGTTACCACTTAAAGCAAGTAGAAATTAATGTAAATTTAGAATATTTCAATTACACTTGGGATTATGGATTTAATAATTTTGATGCACTGTCACACACTGAGATGAATATCACATATAAAAGTAATACGAGGTGTCTCATACCTGAAGACTGATGATTTGCTCTGAATGGCTCACTAGAATGAAATGGTGCTTTTCATTAGCTGATAGCATTTATAAAACATGCGGTCCATCCATTGTATATTATAACATCAGTGTTTATAAACATGATTGTTTTGAGTCTAGTCACACTTTTACAGGATGTTAGGAGAAATCTGATGGTCTAAGGAAATGAGCGAAAGGAAATTGTTGTAATTTTTGTCATTGAATTTTTGATTCAGATTATTTCATTAAAGGGTCAGAATTTGGTAGATTCCAGTGGGATTCTATAAATCCTAGTTAAAATTTAGCTGGTCAGGGTCGCAGGAAGTCATTGTATGCTGCTTGCCAAGCAGGACCAGTCTTTGTGGAGATTCTTTGGGCTTTGTCCAACAGCGGACATCTTTAGGGTGATATGATTATGGAAATTTCGTCTTCGTCTTTCGTCAAAAGTAATAAAATTTGGTGTTGAGACCACCTCTTCAGGTAGTTAATTTCATTCTTAGTAGCAGGTATTCGAACTATAATACCGAAATAGATAATTCTTATAAAATAACTAGCTGTCCGCCCACGGCTACGCCCGCGTTGTTTATTTTCCGTTGTAAAAAGTATCTAAGACGTTGGCCGGGGATGTATGGTACCACCATGCAAAATTTCATTTAAATTGGTCCAACGGTTCTAGAGATTAGCGTATACAAACAGACAGACATACGGTTTTTTTTTTTCAAAACTTGTATTTTTGTGTTCAGCTACACTCCCTTTATCAATCACCTACAATCAGTTTTTTGAAAAATAATTCTTTATTCAATGTATAGACACGCCGATTCTTCAGTTTTATTATAGTATAAATAGAAGATAGATGTATTTAGCATACCTGATTCAAATCATCCTGTACAACTGGATGATCTAAAAAAGGTAATAGGACAGGCCTAATGTTATTTTCGATTGTATGAATGGCGATTGGCAAGTGTTCGAAGAGTTATCGTTATCAAAACACCTCGGTCATGGATGGTTGATGTAATATCTATGAGATAAGTACCGTTATAAAACTGAACTAATATTTAGAGGACAGTTTTAATCACAAATTACAAGGCGGAAGTACTTTTCTAGTCATCTCCTGAAAGTATTTTATCTTACTCTTTTTAACTTTCTATAAGATTAAGAAAGTAGCTTACGGTGTTTTAAAGTTGCATTTTGAATTTTTCCAACAACAAATTTAGCAAAAATGGTGAGTGATAGGATAAAACATTTACTTATTATTTATATCGAATACTATTTAACTCTACCTTGTATATTTCTGCTTAATTTTATAAGTAGTTTATTTAAATTTAAATTTTTGACTATCAATCATGGCAGTCTAAAAGCATTTTTAACTTTTATATTATCATTAATCTTCATCTGCTCCTATCAAGTTGTTTGACCTATTGGTATTGTAAAATTACCCGTTGCAGTTAAAAGTTTAAAATGGAATTACTACCTAATCAATTTTTGAATTTTGTCTGCCTATAAAAATTATAGGATACCACAAGTTAAAACATCGACAGGTATAAAATAAATATTTATTTCGATATTAATATAAATTATTGACATTCATTGGCACTGTATTCGTAAATCATTCCACTGGTCGACAAGAATATGTTGTTTTCTCCATCAAATGCTATGCCAGATGGCACAAAATCTAGATTCATTAGCTTTTTAGGAATCATGTTGTTCGGTTTGAGATGATATAAGCCGTCATTTGCGGCTAGTACAGCTCTTCCTGCATTGTCCACAGCGATTGCTCTTGCAGTATTCTTACCAATACCAGCAAACTCAACAGGCTCATGGAAATCCTTTAAAAGCACTTTAACATACTTCGAATCACATTCGTAGTAAACATTATCGTACGAGTCGACGGCGAGAATGAAAGCACATGGTACATACTCCACTTTTTTCTTTTCATTTTTGTCTAAATTCAGAACATATACTTCGTTTTCGGGGAATGTAACATAGTACAGTTCGTTTTTGTGAGCTGGCTTGAAAAGTTGTACTATATCTTCGTCTTTTAAGCTTAGGAAGCTAGCCATATCAGTATTGTTGAGTATATTTAAGCCATCGTCACTTGCAATGTAAATTCTGCCTGTTTTAGCATCTACGGCTGCTGCTTGACCGTTGACATTAGTTATCTTGATAGGTTCACCATTCCTAAGTAGGTATTGGTCCATTTTAGTCTGTTCCTCGTCATTTTGCAGTGAGTCTACGTCTATTAATGTGAATAGAAGGTTCCCTTTGAAGGGGTCGTAGGCGAGGTTTGTTGGTAGGCCTTTGATGGTTAAAATGGAGGTTCTTGAATAAGAGCGTCCTTCGAAATTGTAGGAGCAATTGTTGGCCGCAGCTGCTGTTATTATGAATAGTAAGAGGTATGGCAGCATGTTTTCTGAAACAAGAGAATCAAAATTTTATATAATTAAAAGATGAAAAGTGTGAATGAATTGCATTAATTTAATTACTTTTTTATTTAGGGATTTTTACTGTATTTTAAATAGATTATCTTATTTTAACTTGGAAAAGACCATCTAAAGTCGTTAGTGTACAACGGGGCTCTGGAAAAAAAATAGTAGTTATGCTTGCAGCTTTTCCGGAGCTAAGCCCTGAAATTGTGTATCACAATCCGTTCAGCTGTTTAGCAAATTCGACGTGTTTACGACTTTACGACTGAAGGCAAACAGTATGTTACTTTTACATGGACTTTCTTTATATCTTTGTACTTGATACTATGTATTATTCTATTCTATTATTCGATTATATGTTTATAAAAAAAGATTAATTATGTGTTTCGGAGATACCGAGTATTCATATTAAGAAAAGTACAAAAAAGCTGTGTTCATAAGTAAAAAAAATTGGAACAAATTTTTTTTAATAGCTATAGGAGCAATAGATGTATATTAGAAAATTATACTTACAAAGCGAAAATTTCTAAAACTGGTTTTACTCACAACACATACACACAGCTTGTGGTACCGAACTGAGAAATTATGTGGGTCTTTTAGACCTCCTATCTCTGGTTCAACGCGCTATTATCAAAGTAGGACACTCTATCGTTAAATTAGTACATTATAGCTTATTAGACCAATTATTTACAAATAAATGTTGATTACAATCGTAACTAGGTGAACGTATTTGGTATTGGTATGTTCTGGTGGTAGTGTTAGGATTACGCCCTGAAAAGTCAATATATAACTTTACAGGAAGGAAGGAAGTAAAGAAATAGGTTTCCATTTTACAAGACGGAACGAGATGTGTAAAGAAATATTTGTATAAGTAGTAAATTTCACCATCATCATCATTTCAGCCTGTAGACGTCCACTGCTGGACAAAGGCCTCCCCCAAAGATCTCCACAACGATCGGTCCTGCGCTGCCCGCATACAGCGGCTTCCCTTGCGTCCTTTTATCATAGGTTTTGACGGCCCCTTGTAGCCTAGTTGGCAGGTGAGTACGTTTATTTTCGAAGTACAGAGTCTTGGTTCAAACATCCCCCAGGCCAATCACTCGTGTCGTGCCATGAGCAATCGTGTGTTTGCCTTGTCTGGATTTGCCTAAAGTTTGCGGAGCTCCGTAAACATTCAGATCGTCGTGTCGTCGACTGATCGATCACTACGCGCGTGTTTAATATATTTATAATAAGTATTTATATATTTATATCTCTATATCAGCAGCGGTCTGATATACGTAGTTATATAAACACAGATCTATGTAAATTAGGTTATTAATTATACGAAACCCACGGGACTATGTGAAATACTAGGACATGCATGGAATAAATAAATTATATAGGTACATCCTGTTAAGTAATAAACTAGTATCAGTAACTAGCACCTCTATTCTATTCTTAATTGCAAAGACACAAGGATGTATATCGCCATTGAATGAAAATACCCATTGAAGATTTGAACACGTAAATCGAACATTTCATAACATCCTCGTAGACATAATAGGCTCAACACTATGTTTGATGAAAGAATACTTTGTCACATTTTGTCACAAAGTGCTAGGATAGTAAACACGGGTTGTGACAATGGAAACGCGGCCAGTTTATACAATCCAATGAACACACGCGAAGTCTAGAATAAGCGTGACGGGTGCGGTCGGCGGTTGAGTTTTTACTACAAAATACTACAAATACTACACAGTAGTGCCTTAGTATTTGCTTACACGTTTTTAATAATAAATCTTGATTACAAATTAATTTGCGATCAAACAAAATTACTTTCCATGGAAATGAATTTACTAAAGCATTTTTGATGTCTTTGTGTGAATTGCGGACAGCCAGTAAGTAAATATATGGGGACATCTCACACACGGCCATCTGACCATAAACTAGGCATAGCCTGTACTATGGTTGTCAGACAGCTGATATACATACATATATAAATATAGAACATCCAGACACAAGGCAAACAGAAGTGCTCATCACACGAATGTTTGCCCTGGGCGGGATTCGAACCTGCGACCTAGTAATTTGAAGGCAGACGTACCAACTAGACTGCAGGCCGTTAATATTTTTTTATGAAATAGTATTTTCTTCTTTTCATTCATATTATACAAAAATGTTTATAATTAAATCATAAATGTCAGGCATTGCAGCGGATAGGATAGGATTTAAAGTAAGTAAGTATAATAAAAAAAAACATTTATGTACAAGCTAACCTCTTTGATAAGCTATAACAGGTTTTACAATAGATATAGAATGCAAAAAAAATATTCCTCTATGGGCTTTACTATCCATTAGTATAAAAAGCTAGTGATGGCGCCCGTACTACAATTTGCATATTATTGTATTACATTACATAATACCGTACAAATAATAAATGGATTCGATCGAATTCCATGTTCACTGAACATGTTACGCATATCTCTTCAAAACAAAAACAGAACTATTAGCAATAAAAAAGTCAACAGAGTTAGTAAGCTAGCTTACATAACATTAAAATCGCAAAGTTACGGTTTTTCAAAGCTGTAAGACATGTCCTACGTTTACTGGTAGCGCAATATGTAATCTCGCGTAGGTAGGTATTCGAAGTGTGTCATTATGCGTATTTCTGCTAGCGACATATAAAAAAATCTGAACTAGTCGTTGTTTGCAATTTTCGGGATTCAGATTTAGATTTGAGCTTTCGCAGTTAACCCGTCTCTCTGTAGCCTGACCTGAAAAAAAATGTTCCAAGAAACAATTTATGACGATGTCCATTGTCCATTCGGTTGAGATGATAATGGCTTTGTAGTATTAAATAAATATAGGATAGTGTTAAAAACAATACCAAGTAGAATAATGAATGGATAATAATACTAATAGTGTAATTCATTATCCATTCATTATTCTAAGTCTCTTTTTTTATTATTTAGTTTTGTACCCAATTTTATCTCTCTTTTTCAGGTTAATGCTCCGCAATCTTCTCTCCTATTCATCGCAGTTTTACAAGTAGCCAGCTCCTTAAACTTAAAAACAAACAATGAGACTTTAACATCGATATTCAAAGAAGAACAAATAGTTTTTTCAACAAACCACAATATAACGAAAATTCTAGTACCAGTCGACGCAAAGAATGGCCAATCAAATGACATACCTTCGATATTTTTTACTGTAACAGATCCCAAATTAGATGGAGGTAGTTGCATTTATGTTTTGGAAGGACTGGCTGCTTACGAAATTCTTGAAGGGGGCAGAGACTCCACGGCTGACTACGGATCAAGCAGAAGTATATATTTCGGCGCAAAAGATGGCATATACGTATATGATTCAGAAACTCTTTCTGCTAAAAGATATAGCGTTTTCAGAGATGATATACTTCAGATACAAAAACTAAACGGCACTGAAGCTTTTTACATACTTACGTCTGATAAAAAACTTTACAAGATTGATAATGAAGGTAAAAATAAAACTAGAGTCACTACAATAGTATGTGCTTTAGAATTTGTATTGGACACTGCAAACAATATATATTACGTAGCTTGTAACGATAACTTACCTCGCATAATTTTAGCCAATGGAAATGAATCTGAAGTGCAGTTTACAGATGAGTTTAAAGATTTAAAATTGATACGTCCAGCTTTCGTCATGGAAGAAAGCATTCTATTCTTTGGCGATGGGGTTTTGTATATATTGCATTCGAATGGTACATGTGTGAAAAAAGACTTTGCTATGAAGGAGAGACCTTCAGCTTTCAGTGTTGACGCAGCTGTTTATTTAGTAGTTGCATTGAACGGAAAAATTTACGAGTTTAATGTTATGGAGTTATTACTGAAATCTATGTTTGGAATGATCAATGAGTGGCCCAAGGATATAACGAAGATGGTTCTCACTATGATGGAGACTGTGAAAGGATCTGTGTATAATAACTATTACATGTAACGTATAACTATTTATCGAGTAGTTGATATCGATAAGTAACTTGAGAATATGGGTGTATGTAAAAGAGTAGTTAGCATTATAGATACGTAATACATGCAAATTTTAAGAAAGAAAGAAATTCTGTCATCTAGCTGAGGTACAGGGAGGGTTGTCTCGGTTGTGTGGTTAAGGTACTCCAAATGTCATGCTGCTTTCTATTGGTTGAAACTGACGGAAAACAAAATGATATCAGTATCAAATCACATTATGTGTTGACAGGGTCAGGTTGCCTTATATTAAATCTTTAATGCTACTCAAAAAAAATATTACTCTAAGTGTATCAGGTGTATGTATGTATAGTTTGGATAGATGGAGCTGTAGGCTTATTATGTAAGAAGCGACAGGTTCGAGAAGCTGTCAAACGCGACATGGTGATATTAGAGCTAATATGTCGCATTTGACAACTTCTCGAGCCTGTCGCTTCTTATTCTTACGTAGTAAGCTTACTGATATGCTATGTGCTTACAATGGTTGGAAAGCGCTTCGCTTTTGAGCTTACAAGCACTCACTAAGAAGTGCTGATGAATTTCGTATGGCCCATAGAGGGGCCGGGCTGGGCTGGACTGGGCTGGGCTCTGGGCTGGGCTCTACAATGACATGGTGGCACAATTGGTAGTGCATCTGTGGGAGGAGGTGCGGGTTCGTGTCCCTGCACAATATTTTAATTTAAAAATAGTAAAATACGCAAACAGAGGTTAAAATGCTCAAAAAGTAATAACCTGTTAATGTAAATTAAATACCGTAATTAAAGGTTGTACGAGCTTTTTTCTAAGGGAGCAGTGGTAACGTCATAATAATTTATATACTCATTAAAATGCATAATTATAGAAAGCTAGATAAGCTAGGTTTTGTAGAATAGCATTATTTTTAACTGTGGGAATTGTAACTTTAATAAATAATGTAAAATAGAGTGAGTAAGAGAATGATAAAAGTGGGTAATTTACTTCTTCTAATTAAATAAAAAATACTCAACAAAGATTTTATGTTTAAAAATATTACGATCTTAAGACACCATAATATTAAATTATATATAATCGAAGCGAAAAATTTTAATAGTATACGTTAACAGGCGTCATCTGTTGAAAAATCAATACATCATAATATGATAGCAAATAAATAATATAAAATCCGTAACTGATAGTAATTCGATGTTTGTTAATGCTCATTATAATTAAGTTCTACCGTAAAAGAAAAGAACAATAAATTATTATATAAATCTGATTTTATTTATTTTTCTTCATAATAAAAGATAAGAACATTTATATAAATTAGGTACCTATCTAAATTATTTTTACGTCCGTAAGTAACAATTATATACGTCAAAGAATTACATAGATTTTGGGCCCTGATTGGGATTGAGAATAAGATTTAAAATTATTGGTAATTAAGTAGGTATAGTTTTATGATCAACTATTATTCTCAAATATGACATTTAAGTATATCTGTCGTATATACTTACAGGTAAGTAGGTATATCTGTCGTAGACCGATTGCTGCAGCCATATAATCATCTGTCTAAACTAAACATTTGTATGTCGATTCAAGATGGTAAGAAAACTAGATCAGATGGTCCAATTCTCAAAATGACGAATTATCAGATAGTCTCATTCCCAAAATGTCCAATGACCTCAATGTCCAATCCCTAGACAGGTTATTATTTACCATTGTTGTTCATCTGTAAACGTGTTTAAGATTCAACCACGTCAGACCATCAGAGGTCAATGTTGATCATTTACAAATTGAATATATTCCACCAACAACAAAGGAACAGCCCAGGACGAAGCTTATAACGTCCATGGACCTGAAATGACAAAAAATATTTGAAATTTAAATGAGGGTAGTTTACAATAAAACACAAATGCCTTTGGAATGGAATTTAAAACATCTAGAATATTTAAAACGGTCTCCGTAGCCAAATAGTAAACGCTTGTTTTTAGTACGGAGGTTCCGAGTTCGAATCCCGGTGGCGAAAATAATGAACAACCGAATTAAGATTATCCTAAGTTTTTTTGACAATGCAAATTGCATCATCAGATTTCCGAAAGACGGTTCCTTGCTTTGGAAAGTACCTACGTAAAGCCATGGGTAGGAGGGCATGGTGTACTGATTTTTATCATGGTTGACTCGTGCCCCTCGGATTAAACACACGTTAAACGCTTGTCTAAAAAAGTCCTGTAACTACGAAAAATTTCATACAAGATTGTAATTTTTTTTGTGGTAAAAATAATATTGAACATTCTTAGATTTTCGACTTATTAACTGACTTCACTAACACACATTTTCACGGGTTTTCTCTACGATTAAGTTTTAAATTGAGCTTCGATATTTCGACCGGGTTACGCCGATCATGGTCACGGCAGAACTAATCGTGGAGGAAATCCGTGAAAATGTGTGTTAGTGCAAAAATAATATTATTTGAGTTATAAAATTATCTTATTACCTTACTATTCTAGTCATTTTACCTTTTGAAAAGAGAAGGGTATTCCCTGTGCGAGAGAAGGCAGTGGATTATCGAAGGGAAAATAAATGTGAGGAACCCCAACAACACGTTACCGATCTAGAAAAAGCACAATTAATGCTAACTTGCTTTGCTTGTATCAACCCCAACAGTAAACTGGCTCTCTAACATGCCCGTCCACGCGTGACAGACATAATTTTGTAATCTAAGTAGATCGATTGTTTACCCCGAAATCCCCCATATACCAAATTTCTGCGAAATCATAAATAAATATACTATTATTGCTCGTTTAAAGGTATAGATAAGATAACCCGGATCAGGTAGCAATGTCCGCACACCCCTCGCAACCCCCAATTCCAATTCAAAGTAGAGACGGAGCCCCTCAGGCATCGTCTCCTTCACGATGTTTTTCCGTATCAACGCGCTAGGCCGTGGTCCGAGGCTCCCTCGAGCCGTCCCTAGACGCGTTGCTATATGACTACTCTGGGGTAGAGCCATCTGCTCCGCCGCAAGTCCGGTGAAGCTTGATACGTCGAACTTCGGGTAACAAGCCTAGGCCAATTTTATAAAAGACAAACCGCGCGGTGTATTGTGCACCTAGTGCCATTTCTACGTTATGAAAGTAAATATATTCTTACCAATCCAATAAACCTGCTGATGCTAGGGAAAGCAACTGAGCTTATAGTTATAAATAACACTAGTAGTGTCCTCCACAGCTTTTCACAACATCTACGTCTGAAATGCAAGAATTTCAGTTTATTCGTCAACATTTTTTTGCAAAATATGTTGTCGTCTACAGCTGGACAAAGGCATTAAAAAAACGAGAGAGATGCCACCATCTCGCTCACTATTGTTTGACAGTCTCTTTCTAACGTGTAGCGCCTGAGGCCACGCTCATTTAGATCCGCCACGGACTGTATAACCAATACATTTCGTAGCTCCTGCTACGTAACTGCGTAGCCGTAGCAGGAGTCTACGGAAGGTCTACGCCGTAGAGATTTATCCCACTTCGCTTTACAAATCGACAAGGAATATACAAAAATGTTAAATATATGTTAATAATAATTTTATGGTATTTATTTATTTTATATATATTTTTATTTTTTTTATTTGGGAAACAAGCAGTGAAATTTAACAATTAAACAATTAAATATAACAAAACAAAAACCTGTAAAGTTTCCACAGTTATCAATACTACAATATCAAAACCCCTTTGTATTTCACGTCATGAATGGACAATCCTTAAGCTAAGTGACAAGTGTATCGATAGTGGTTCTTGAAATCTACCTCATACCTCTTTTTTATCCTTTTCCTCCCGTAACTCCAGATTATTTTGAAGGGAACCCAAAAATGTACTGAAAAAGTCACCGCCAGAGTAAGGATGAACAGAAAATACATTATAATAGTACCCCTGAAAAAAATATTGGAATATAATATACCTATAAGCTATCTTCCTGTATTAACATTTATGGGAATGATAAATTTTCGAGTGCGTAACTTGACTTCGAGAGCGTCGGTGGCCTAGTGGCTAGGCCCGTTGACTTCCATTCCGAAGTTCGCGGGTTCAAACCTCGGCACGTACCAATGTCTTTTCGATTTTCGAATTCATATGTACGTTTATTCGACGCTCTTACGGTGAAGGAAAACATCGTGAGGAAACCTGCACACACCTGCGAAGAAATTCAAAGGTTGTGTGTGAAGTTGACCAACCCGCACTGGGCCAGCGTGGTCGACTAAGGCCTATTCACCCTGGTATCAGGGTAGGCTTGAGCCCCTCGGTGGGGACATATATGAGCTGTTAACGAACTTGACTTCGACAAACAATAAAGTTATTCTCGAAAAAAGGGTGTAAACTATCTTCGTACCAAATTGTATCGTTTAATAACTCAGGCGCTTGAAAACGGAACAAACGTCCCAAAATAGTTCATAATAAAGTGATATTAGAATTTAATACTTTCACAGGCGTGTTTCATGAAACCATAAGTTTTAAAATCTGACCAGAAAAATAAAAAATCCTGCTCTGGGGGTAACACACATTTTTTAGTGCCATTAAATTTCCGCAATACGGCGAGGTTATTTATTTTTCTGGTCTGGCACTACAAGTACAGTTTCGATTATTTCGTACCTATGCTTGTAGTTTCGTAACACTGGGCTTATTATACTTTTAAAAGATAATTAAAAAACGGCCAAGTGCGAGTCGGACTCGCGCACCGAGGGTTCCGTACAAACCTGCAAGGTTTACAAAGTTCTTTCATTACGACAATCGAGTCATAACTATGGTAATCTTATTGCAAAATGAAATTCATAACATTACAATGGGGAAAGATGGAGGAGCATAAATTTAAGACAAAGATCTCTTTATCGTTTAAGTAACTAAGTACTAAGTAAGTATTTCAACTTGATAGCTCTACGCGTTCATGAGGAAAAAAGTAATAAGTTTATATTTATTAAAAAATATATATTTTGTAATGTAACTAAAAATTTAAGGTTTTCGGAATTTTTCCTTTATGTGTGCTATAAAACGTTGCTTCATGCCAAATTTCAAGATTCTAGGTCGACTGGAAGTACCCTTTAGGTTTTGATTCCCTTGCGAGTACTTGCGAGTTTCAAAATATGCAGCTTAAATTGCTGTTTCTTTTGATTGCGTTGACATAGAAGTTTGATTTTGTTACAGCTTAAAGGTATTATAGACCTGAGTATTTGGTATGAATTTCAATTTAATACCTCTACGCGTTTATGAGGAAATGGGTAGTAAGGTTAAAATTATTAAAAAAATATATATTATGTGATGTAACTAAAAATTTATGGATTTCGTAATTTTTCCTTTATCTATGCTATAAGACGTTGCTTCGTACCAAATTTCAAGATTCTGAGTTCACGGGAAGCACCCTGTAGGTTTTGATTCCCTTGCAAGTGTCGAAAATTTGCGGCATAAACGGCTGTATCTTTTGATTGCGTTGGCTTAGAAGTTTGATTTTTTCACAGCTTCAAGGGACAGTAGACCTGAGTAATTGATATAAATTTCAGCTTCATACCTCCACGCGTTCCTGAGGAAAAGGGTCTTGACAGACGGACAGACGGACAACAAAGTGATCCTATAAGGGTTCCGTTTTTTCCTTTTGAGGTACGGAACCCTAAAAAAGATAATAAATGAATGAAAATGTGACATACACGGTCAGCGGTAGATGGAATATAATAGGACTGATACACTCCTCCCCCCACTTCCAGTATCCGAAGAAACCAACAGCTGTACAAGAAATGATAACCAGAGGTATAGCTGCAACAAATAGTTAAGAGATCAGCCCCCCTAACATGACCGAGCACGCGTGACATACTAAATTGTCAAACTAATATTGACAAAAAGCAGCATACATTGCGCGAACCTGCCAGTTCTGTTCAAACTGATATCGCATCGCCTCTTTCAGATTGTTTGGTCTCTTTTTAATTGCTTAGACTTGTACATTGTTTGAGACGAGAGCCGGTCTTGGCTTGAGCAAAGCTTTTGAGCTTCTTATATGACGTCATTAAGTGTTTTTTAAGAAACCTATGATGAATAAAATAAATTCTTGAATTTTGAATTTTGTCGTGCGTATTTGCGTATACCTTCTTTTATCCATTTGGAGGATAAATAAATATGGCGGGTTTCGGATGGTATTTGACACAGTGGTCATATTAGAGGGGCTGAGACCCATTTCACGAAGCAAATGTATTATTTAATGTGCATTACTTGGCCAATGTGGAGACATCTCCACACAGGGACATCTGACTCCAAACTAAACAGTCTATGGGTGTCAGACAGCTGATATACAAACAACATCCAGACACAATGCAAACACACGAATGTTTGCCCTGGGCGGAATTCAAACCCGCGACCCTTGCTTCGACGGCAGACGACCAACAACTAGGCAACGGGGCCGTTACAATTTTGGCATACAAATAAATTCTTAATAGGTGACTATTTGATTAGGTACTCTGCAATATTTACTCACTGAACCAGATCACCAAAGGGAAGAACAGTGGTTTGCTCATGTTATTTTCCACGGGCATGGCCAGGGTGATACAGTCGATGCTGTAGATAAGGATTCCACAGAACCTGAAAAAGCCGTGGACGCTCTTCCAAGCCGGCCTTTCTGACAACGCCACCTTCCCATTGGCTGTGTAGCACAGGGCTATAATGACACAGAATACTGCAAACAATCAGGTAACATTAGATATAGGCATTATAACTTTTCTTCTTCTTCTTCTTCAGCCCGTTATCACCTATTGTTGGGTATAGGCCTCTTCATGAGCACGCCAAGTTTTGCGGTTCCGTGCCAATCGCATCCAGCCACCTCCCGTATTAAGTAGGTACCTAATTATAACTATTAAGATTTAAAACGGGATATTTAACGTGGTATTTGTTTTGTGTAAGTGCCTGATATTTCGATGCAGTTGCATGCATCATGATCACTGGACGACTGAAGAGAACTTGCGGGTGGCTGCTATGGGCAAACATATCTGTCTACCCTCTTTCTGTTGCGTTTACTAATGTTTGTGTAAATCGACTACTCCGAAATTGTCGCATCACCACTCAATACACTTTCACGACACACAGAAATTATTACGTCATTATTGGTTACACTTTTACATACCTACTTATCACCGGATTCCACGCACTTGACATCGAAATATCGGGTACTCACACAAAACAAATTCCACGGTAAATATCCCGTTTTAAATCTTAATAGTTATGAAAACAAACCGTGAAAGTTTTAAAAAGTATATTGGTATTATTCTCACAAATAACAATCTAAAAATTTAAAAGAACTTAAGAAAACCCCAACACAGTCAAATCGATACCTCTAACAACCTCTACTCTATGATGAGGAGTTGAGCATTTTGCAGATGATACCACATTATTAAAACAAGTTATAAAGTAACAGAGTATCAATTTATATATCGATCAGACTGGTGAAAATCACTCACATCCATTCATCATCTAGAAAAGTGTAATGAACTTTAAATCGCTAGAGATATTTTCTTGAGACATAGCTAAGAACACTGTCAAAGGGTCACTGTTCAAACAAAAAACTAGGTTAAAATCGGTTCATAGGAAAACCCGATCAATTATCCCATAAAAATAATCCATATCGGTTATTTGTTCGTGAGCTATGATGCCAGAGACACTCAAATTGATTCAAAACGCCGAGGGTTAAAATTGTTTTATTTTTAAACCGTTACAAAGCTCACCTATAAAGACGTCCGCCAAGAGCGCTAAAACTGCCATATACTTCAAGTGCTTGATCAAACAAAGTAGAATGAGTGGCGGGGCTACCATCAACGTGTAGATCCTCAAACTGAGTTCCCAGTCACTCAATGAGTCCGAGATAGCTTCCAGGGCCTGTAAAAATACAAGCAAATATACAAACGAATTTACGCTTTATACAATACTAGCGACCCGCCCCGGCTCCGCACAGGAAAATGGTTATTGTGGGTTATCCTTGAGTATATTATGCATGTATTATACATATAAACCTTCCTCTTGAATCACTCTATCTATTAAAAAATCCGTTGCGTAGTTTTAAAGATTTAAGCATACATAGGGACATAGGGACAGAGAAAGCGACTTTGTTTTATACTATGTAGTGATACATGGCTAACTGCTTCCGTGGTCGAGTGGACAAAAGCTCGCCTGAGGGTACGGAGGTTCCGGGTTCGAATCCCGGTGGGGACTCTTCGAACAAATACCACTTTGTGAGATACTGATTGTGATGGAATTTTCGCATACATCTATTTTAAAAATAAAAACTGTGGCGGTACGGATTTTGCTAAGGCAGTCAAAAGATCAATAATGTAGTATACTGTTTACGAACCTTTTTTGTTAAAGTTGCCATAGTTATTTGGTAAACATTACACGTACTGCATAGTTCTATGAACAGGAATATTTCAACTATATATCTGAAAAAAGAACAACAGCAATGTATTGCAAATTAACAATTGAGGTGCACGAAATGCACATTTCAAAAACAAAACAGTAATCTTGGGAGAATCGAAAGTAGGGAAAGGTTAAAAGATGCGATCCTGGGAGTTTCTTTGGGGGGTTCTTCTTCACAGCAGCGCGTCACATATTGCGCGAACCGTATTGTTCAAATTGATATCGCATCAATTATTAATTACTTACTAGCTTTGAATCACCTATTTTCCTGAGGTAAAAGGTGGCTTATATCCTTCCTCAAGGTCTATTCTATCTCTATACCAAGTTTAATCAAAATCTGTTAGTGGTTTAGTCGTGTAACAGGCAGACGGACAGATAAAGTAATTTTCGCTTAGGCTTGTTCATTCAATTGATACGAGAGTCTGGCTTGGTTCGAGCTAAACATTTCGAAATTCATTGTTTTAAAAACCCTAAACATTAAACCTTCTAAGGTTTCATTTTGTTTTAGAGATACGGCACCCCAAAAACTGAATAAAACCTTTGGATGTAAACTGTGAAAATAGAAGAACCTTACCTGAACAACCTCCTATGTTTTTTCAGTCTTGCTGGCCCGGTAGACACGGCAGCCTCCATCAGGTCTGGGTAGCTCATTTTGGATATCCTCAGCCACTTGTACGTATTCTGCGCCGTCCTGACCAACATCTATATTGAGGAACAAAAGTCAAAAGGTTATTCGAAATAAGATTTTACAAAACCAACCTGTGCATGGGTTCAAGATTCTCCTTTAGGAGGAACTCTACATGTTATCGTGAGCGAAATATTTATCGCAAAAGCAAGCAATTTATCGCACTGACTGTGCCGATTTACCTACCCATGAACTCTTGATAAATCCTAAAAACTATTCTTTTAATCCGATCGAATACCACGCTTTTTAAAATAAATAAATTCAAAGTGCAAGCTGATCTCAAACCAGAATTTTGTACGTAAGCAGAAGGCTGCTTTTTTATATTGCTTGGTTGGTATCTATTCGTTTCAACAGAACCAAAAGTTTCCAAAATGTCTGGCAAGGTCACACTTTCACCCCGCCTTCTACTACGGAATGCCAAATTACGTGTTTTGCGATAAGTTCCTATAGTTTTATCGTGGACATAAACTGCGCATTGCATGCAGGCGACCTTTTGTGCAGATTAAGAAACAAACCATAAACTCAAAGGGAATGCCTATCAACGATTTATCGACAACAAACTTACTAACGCGTTGTAAGGAGCGACGAACCCGATGACAGCCGTGGCGCCGAGAGAAGTCCACGTGCCCCCGCGCATGTATGCTTCGTGCATACTCAGGATCCCAACCCCGAGCACACCTTTCAGCATGTGCCCTATTGACTCCACTAAACTGCAACATTAGCATGGTCTAAAATCCTGTATTCACTTTGATTAGTGCGAGTGCAGGTGATTAGTAATTGCGAGTATTTAGCATAGGTGTGTAGTGCGAGTAGTGTCCAATTCTGTTGTTTAACTCGCAATTACTAATCACCTGCACTCGCTCGCACTAATCAAAGTGAATACAGGGTGATACAGGCCCTAAGAAAACAAGGTCTAACCGTTAGACCACATGACTTGACACAAGCATACGTCATCATGCTGATCATCTTGTCTATTAACACGCATTCGACAAGGATGAACAGCATGATGACGTAGGCTTGTGTCAAGTCACGGGTTAGACCTTGTTTTCTTAGACCATAGTATAACATTAGTTAATTAGGTAATTTTCAACAGATACCGTCATTTAGTGTATTTTATTAAAATATTAACAAACCCATGGTCCAAGAAAACAAGGTCTAACAAGAAGATCCCGTGACTGACACAAGGCTACGTCATTTCTACGCCATTTTGCCTATTCATCCTTGTTGAGTGCGTGTAATAGACAAGCATGAACAGCACAAAATGACGTAGGCTTGTGTCAGTTACGTGGTCTTCTTTAAGACCTTGTTTTCTTAGACCATGAAACAAACCATAGGTTTGAACACTCACTTTGTCGTATACATGTTAAACCTCTCAGATGAGAAGTTGAACTCAGTTCTCTCGGCGCCAGGGTAATTTCTCAAATCGTCGAGACTACCTCCAACTGGCTTGTCCAAAAATTGAGAAATTTCGTTTTTCATTGAATATATAGAAGCTGCATCTTCTTCATCCTAGAAAATAATATTTTTCGTTAACAGACCATATGTCCCCACCGACTACCCTACTCTGTTACTTCAATAACTTGACTTAATAATAGGGTTTGCACACTAAACCTAACCTAACCTAACCAAAGTTTAGTGTAGTGCATTAGCTTAATGTAGGTTTAATATTTGCCTTAAACAAGTAGGCACTGTGGTGTGCATGTGTCCTTCATGCACGCCGCTTTCATGCTGGAAGCATCTTTTCGCGTTTGAGGCTTTATAATTGTGAAAAGTAATATTGATTTGAATTTCGTTGATGTGGGAGATGGCCGTAGCCCGCGCTACGAGCTTTGTTGAGATTTTCGTTACTAATATATTATGCTTGTTTTCTTTTCCTCCACCATTAGGGCCGGTTCATACAATACCTACATAATATAAATAAGAACAACTTTACCCACATTGGCTTTCGAAGTGCCTGTTGATGATTTAGGAGACTCGGAGGTAGGGTTGGCACTCGTGTTGGAGGCGGGAGCACCCTGTTTGGTTTCATTCGGGTTCTGTTCGTTTTCTTTCTCAGCCGCTGACAGCAGCAGTTTATTGGGCGGCTGAAAATATCAGGGTTCATTATTACCTATTTAGAAACCCGGAACTCGTTGTTACGCTTTAATAAACTTAAAATTTGAAAACCCAACAACTTATTTTTTTACTTGATCTACGCGTACGCTTGTGTCGAAAAGGTACCAATAAATTCCAACCAACGCGTCCAGGGGTGGCTCGAGGGAATATCGGACCACAGCCTAGCGCGTTGATACGGAAAAACATCGTGAAGGAGACGACGCCTGAGGTGCTCTGTCGTAATTACTTAAGTATTTTGATTTTGCCCGTGCCCCATGGCATTGTTACCTGAAGGGTATTCACTACCAGAAGGGCATTCTGTTAAGTGTAATCTAAATTCTTTGGCCGATTCTTTCTGATTCAGTGATTTCGTCGTCTTGTCTGGTTAGAACAGGACTAAAAGTGGTTTAAGTTTGGGCTCTCTGTCTGGTCACCCCGTTAGGGAAAAGAGCGTGTCTTTATGCTATGTTAGTCTATGCATCCTTATCACGCTTCTAAGATCGAAGGGCAGGAAGTTGCTAATTTAAACTTCGATACGTCAAACATTGATCTAAAGCGTCGATTGCAAACGCATACGTAGGTACATATTTGACAACGGTTCAGTGTTAAGGGGCCTTGATTCTGATTTCTCGGAGTTACTTTTATTTGTTGTATAACTGATAAATATTTTCTCTTTTGAGAGGCCTCTACTGGTAGCATCAAGTACCATGTAACTGGTACTGTCGAAAGATCAGCGCTGTTCGGTGATCAAGTCACTAACAGCATTACTCTGAGGCATGGTCCAAGAAAAGAAGGTCTTGCAATTAGACCACGTGACTGACAGGAGTCTACGTCATTTTGCGCTGTTCATCCTTGTCTATTACACGCATTCGACAAGGATGAATATACGTAGAAATGACGTAGGCTCGTGTCAGTCACGTGGTCGAATTGCAAGACCTTGTTTTCTTGGACCATGCTCTGAGGCAGCGCAGCGCTCTTTCACCACTGCTTTGATATAAACTACATATTGTTGTGATACCCACCTTTGATTTTTGTAAAAATGCTATCGTCATTGTTTGTGTAAGGAGCGTTTTTGTAAATGTATGTAATGAATGTATTGTAAGCCTAAATGGCAGATCTTCCTATACTAACTTTTAAGGAGTTTCATTGTATATCCGCACCTTAGTAGGGTCATTTGCTGGCGGCGGCGGCTGCGGCGGGGGCTGCGGCGGCGGGGGAGGCGATGATGGAGAGTTTGGTTGTTTGTTTGGCGACAAGTCCTTCTTAATAGTTTTATGAAAAAATAAACATAAATATTGCCAGCAGTATTACAAGCTAATAATACAAGTAAGATACTATGTGATACATTATAAGCCAAGCCCTAGGCTCTATACGCAATGTGCGGTTAGCCACAGGAACGTGAAAAATACGCACTGTGATGCGGCTGCCGGCCAACCGCTGCGGTACAGGCGCCACGCAACCGCCTTCTGCAATCAGCCGGACGGTCAGCCGCCTAGGGCTAACCACTTAGTACGTATGGAGATGGTATGGAGCATATAAGGCCATGCATGTTTCTGGTAAGAATTACAATTTTAAAGGCTAAAAAGTATAGCCAAAAAGCTTCTTTCACTTTCGTGAGACAAACTGAGGCAACTAATATAAAGGGCGGACGGCGGTGATTGGTTGTACACTTATAGCCACCGGAAAATAACACAGTGTTGCTAATAAAACCAGACCAACCGAAAACCGCGCAATAACTTTTTGGACGATGCGATGATTTTGTCTGCTATATGCCATGGGTGTTTTACAAAGAGTTAGGAAAGTCTGCGCCTCCTGATGATGATGGAAGGTTTTCCTTGTTGGGCCTTTTTGTTACTATCATTACTTTTTTAATTTACTTACTTTATTCATGGTATGCTGCCAATTTAAGTATTTTACGTTTGATAATAAGTGGTAAATAGTCGTCTGTACATTAGATATATGTAATAATGTTATAATAATCTTTAGAATAAATATTTTTATTGAAAAAATCTAGATGGTCAAAGCAAAACTAAGAAACATTGTCAAGTTTGCACACTGCCTTTTACTGAATATTTTTTTATAGATAGATCATAAACATCGTGAAACGTTTAGCGTAAAAATGATACATCAACATAAAAAGAAAACACAAAAATTCAACACAACACAGCACCCGATAAACACAACAATTAAAAAATTGACACTATTGGGTGCTATTGGCAGTCAGTCTCACGCACGTGCAGTTACTGTCATCTTTCTGTCAATGAGAAAAGTAACAATATAACTACGGTAGGTACATACTTTGATTTAAGGGTAAGTAGGTACTTTTATATAGGTAACATCCTTGTACCATCAAGGTGCTTTTCCACCAGAGATAGCTGGTAGAAACGGATTCAGCTAAGATAAGTTTTTATATTGAAGGATGCTTTCTATGGATTGCGTGCTATTTATTTATGCGTTCTATATGGATGCTGCTATGGATGTGTGCTATGAATGCACGCTGTGGATGCGTGCTAGGAGTACCTACTAGTGTTCTGTGTGCGTGCTATGGATATATTATGCCCTATACTAGGAATCATTACTATACATACATAGTATAAAACAAAGTTGCTTTCTCTGTCCCTATATCCCTATGTATGCTTAAATCGTTAAAACTACGCAACGGATTTTAATGCGGTTTTCTTTAATAGATAGAGTGATTCAAGAAGAAGGTTTATACGTATAATACATGGATAATATACTTAAGAATAACCCACAATAACCATTTTCCCGTGTGGAGCCGGGGCGGGTCGCTAGTAAATTTATATATCGCTCTAGTTTTTGGTGTCGATGTCGAGCCTACTTTGCATAGCTCTAAATAAATAAAAAAAGACCTGACGCAATCAACAACGGCCTGAAAGTAGTATTTTATGTGAAATGATAATTTGTGTATCGAACACTTTAATTACCAGTTACGCATAATGAGTGGGCAAACTAGGATGGTTGGATTCGAATACTTGTATCGAGCATGTGCCGAGTGTTGCGCAGCTTGAGCCCTTGAGCCATCAATCATAGATCGCTTGATATATCGATAGTGGGAAAGTTAGACTAGGAAACAAACTCACAATTTTGATTGTCAAAGGCAGATTGTATAACAAGTTGCTCATAGTGCATTTCGGGGGTTTTGGACATCGCTGAATCCGAAAATCGCTATTAGCTATTCGAAAAATTCATCCAAAATGGCGGCCAAAAAAATAAACAAAAAAATAAACATGCCATGTGGGGCATGCAAATGAAAGGGAATCATGAGTAGATTACAAATATGTAACATGTTGCTATATCAGCCCTCCCCGGTCAAAGTTATTCTAAAAATATTTTTTGAAAGTAGCGTTTCGAGCCTACTTTGCATAGCTGTAAAATTCAAAACTTGTAATCAAAGGTATTTGTAAATTATTTTTTTTATCATCACAAATATCCTGAAATATGCGCGAAAACTAAATTTAGCCAAAAAGATTCATAAACAATGCTCTTCTAAAATTAATCATGACATTATTATTATTTTTCCATTTGTCCCTAATGGGAACAGGCAAATGATGATGAATGGAAAAATAGAACTTACTGAAAGCTTACTGACAAATGAAGCTAGATAACTAAAGCTAACCGAAGGCTAGATGAAAGTAATATACCTAATATAGCTAAACTGTAGACAACGGCTGTATGGTTTATAATTTTGCCTTTTCCTAAAAGTGAAAATGTCATTATTCTTGTTGACATTGACAAATACCTAACATGACAAGTTGTTAGTTCGTGAGGTTATGTTATGTTGTTGTTATTTACTTTTCTTACTTATATTCGACATTTCTGTGTTATAATTATAATATTGTTTTTTTTGACTGAAAATGGGGAAGAGATATTACTGTGATTACTGTGACAAAACTATGGCGGCTGCCCCGTCGACAATTAGGACTCATATGAAGGGTTTGGTGCATCAGAAACTAGTGTTGGACCACTATCAACATTTCAAAGGTTAAATCTATCTCACACAAGATTGATACACAAGATGAAAAAGCGCCGTAGATTTACATATTTGTTCAGCTATGGATGTTTATCGAATATTGTTTTATTTCTAAACACAACTTAAAGTCAGTTTTGTTTTATAAGTTGATGGTGCAGGGATTATTTTGGCTTATGCGTTGGTAGGCGAGAATTTGAATGAAAATTATATCATTGTGATCTATATGTACCTATGCCATATTCTGATAGTAATATATTTCAGATCCAGAAACAATATTAGCTGAAGAAAGTTTGAAGAAGCCATGTTCTAGGTTCCCGAAAGGGGAGTGCTCATTTGGAAGCATATGCCGCTTCTCTCACTACTCGAGAGAACAGATTGACGAACTTAGAGAAATAGGTATATACCTGACAATATTTATAAAAATTTATAAATAAAAAAAAACTTATATTTTATTGCAAAACAAGATTTACTATCAAGGATCATATTTGTCTGTTGTTGGAAAATTACTGGCTGTATCGCCAGATTGTCTAAACTAAAAAGAAAGATGGTTCTTTGCTTTAAAGTACATAAAGCTTTGGTCCTTGATGGATGTAGTCCTAACATTTAAGAAACCGAAGCTCAAAAATTCTGACACTATAGTTTGTGAGGTAAAAAATACAGAAACAAATTTTTATTTAATAAACTACAATTGCAATTTTGTTTTTCAGTTGCAAGGAGAAAAAGACTTAAAGAAGAAATCCCGCAGCCATCTTTTGAAGATTTATACCAGAAACTTCAAGATCAAAGAACTCAGAGTAAAAAAATAGAAGACGGTCAAACCATATTGTATGACAACAATGGTAAAACACATGTCTTCCCATGGGTTTACAATCCTATACTGAGGAGTTACGGAGAAAATCTGCCACCTAGTATAAAAGAATTGAAAATTGAGGAATTTGAAAATGCTAGTATACAAATGTGGGGGTAAAAAGCCCTAAAATAGCATAAAAAGTCAAAAGTTTATAAGGAAGCAATTTCTTTCAGGCAACCATTAACAATATCTAAAAAATAGATTTTTCAACCTAAATAATATGAATTTAGTCACAACTTGTAGTACTGAATAAACAGCAACCATAGTGAGATTTTCTTTTAATAAAATCATCATCTAATGTTTTTGTTACGCTATATTCGTTTTGCACGCTAATCAATTTGTACTTGGTTCATAAATTTTTTCGAGATCTAGAACATGAACAGCATATTTTCTTTCATGTCTATAATAATTCTTGTAAGTTGTTGAAATTTAAATTTTATACTTACTATAATTCAGCAAAACTGAAAATGTCGATGATTTTTTAAATTATAGATATTTTTATAGAGTGAACTTGATTATGCACTTCTTCGTAGTATATGATACATAACTCCGTATGTTTAAAATTAGCAAATACTGAAAGTACATGCTAAGTTAATCAAATGGTTTTGAGCAACTTACCCACAGAACATTTTCGCGGGAAAAAGTTCGACGCTCACATACAAACCAGTCATTTTAATTTGACTGTTTATTTATATGGACAAGTTAAATTGTTCTTCGTTTCCGGGAGAAGTTTTTTTTAAAGTTGATAAGATCCATTGACTGAGTATGTCCTATTTTTGTAAACCGTCACTTACAGTCTTAAAATATAAATAAAAAACCACTTAAACGGATAATACTTGAATATGATTATTATGGTTTTCAGGTAATAATAATCTATACTAGAACTAGTGTCGCAACTTTATATTATCTTGACAATAGTGAGACGGTACCATCAAATGGTAATGATAAAAAAATATATGCAAAAGATTTGGTGAATGAAGATATGAGACAGCGATATAAAGAACCTGATCATAATTTCGACGTCTTAACATTTTACAATGACAAGGTTGAGAAAAGCTACTATGATGACCGCAATGTTAATGATGTTATTAATAAAATCCTTAATCGCGGTAGAAATACGTATGATGATATACTAACACTACAGAAAACTTCCTCTTTACAAGCAAATGACGATGTGAGTTATGAACCAAAACATGGCTCACTGCGATCTTACTCTTCATTAGTGCAACATGATTTTGAATATGCTGAAGATATGTCGGAATATGTTCGTAAACTAAGTAATTGGTACGATTCTCGTTTAAAATATACTAAGGCTAATAAAGAAATTACGACCAAAGTGGATAAGGTTACTGAAAAGCATGAAATCCTAGTCGAAGACTCGTTTACAGAAAAAAATTCGATAAAAGATGATAATACCGAAATAGAAGCGGTAAACGACGAAGACTCGAATACTGAAGACAAAACGGTAAAAAATGATGACTCGAACGACGGTAAAAATATGGCAAAAGATTATGATATAAATGGAGAAAACAGTTTTGTCGAAGAAGCTGTAGTAGACAATGATCTAGAAATTGATATTGAGAAAGGATATGACTATGTTACCGAACGAGTAGCCTTCAGCGCGTATATCAATTATACTTATGAAGTATACAACATATGTAAAAGAAAAAAGGAACTGCGAAGTTTCTATGACTGTGTCAAAAACCATGGTGGATATCAGAATGTATTCCTACGCACTGGCCCTCTTGTTCCAAAACTTGAAAGAAAAAAGCAGAAAAGTCATAAAACTAGATATCTGAATAACAAATCTAGATATAATGAAGAAAATAGAGGAAATGTTAGGCATAGGCTTGGAGTACGAACTACTACTAGAGATGCTAAAAATAATACGAATAAAACTAGTAAAACAACTACCAGTAATGGAATTACAGGTAAAAAAAATATAACAGTTACAACTAAGAAAACTAAACAAAGAACTACACAGAAACCAATTTTGGATATCAATCGTAAGCGAAGAGTGGATAAAATTATGGCATTTCTTCAAGAAAACATGATGAGTACTTTGTACGTATATTACGAGTTGAAAAGAATAGTTAAAACTCACGATATTCGAGACAAGATCAGAAAAATGATATTTGTAATGGAGCGACCATATTACCGAAAACATAAATTGGCGGATAGTGTTCTTAAATGTTACAAAACAAAAATTAATCAAATGGCCAGGCATTTGTATATGTGGACCAAACGACCTAATCACTTAGTACTTCATCTTGTCCCTGATTACATTAATGACGGACTCTGAAGTTTATTTTTATATCGTAAACCTATAGGTACCTGCTCAATCAATTTCTGGTCTGAGTCATAGTTGTTATTAAGAAGATATTCAGAAATGCAAAATGGAATTATAATTTAAATACGTATGTGATAAATAATAGACCGAGTTCCACAAAGGCTGAAAAGTCGAAACAGCTCTTCTATGTCACTTCCTTAACAGTCGGTCGACCCTGCAGAGGCGAGAGTTGAGCTTTGGCGGAATAGTGTGTCCTTTCCTAACCCATTTGTCCCGATAGCTGAAAATCTCCCACCCTGGTTAAAAACAGCCATGGCCTATCTTGAAACCCCTTAACAGACTCCGGACCCAGGTGGGTCGGACTAGGCATAACTTATACCGATGGGGTTCCATAGGTGATTCTAACTTGGAGTGTAGGTGTGGTATAGTTCCCCAGAAAATGGAGCATCTCATTAGCTGAGTGCCGAGTGCGAGTTTTTTACTCACGAAACGCGCTCGATAACTACAACGTAAACGAGCATTTAGTATGGAGAAATTTTAGTTCAGCGAACTGTCTACAGATGGCGTAGTTTCAATTCCATACAAAATCGCGTTTACGCTCTCGCTATCGAGCGCGTTTACTTTGGTTGCAAAACTCGCACTCGGCACCCTGCCCTTGTTGTGCTGTCGCCTGCACGCGAGAGGACTTGATGAAGGCTACTGACGACGCGACGAGAGTGGCTGGTTTCTGGGCCAAGACTGAGTTTGCTGTCGACTCGAAAAGAAGAAGATATCCCGAGCAAGCCGATGAAGCTTGTTTGGTCATATCTGAGCCAGCTCAATGCGCGCGTACAACAATGGGTACAGTAGCCACCACATGCAGCTGGACATGTTGATCTTGAGAGCGCCCGTAATCCGTAGTGGTAAGGGTGAATTTCGTAGTGCGAATGTCCAACCGCATGTGCTGGCTTCTGGGTACATAGTGGTCCAGTTTCGTCAAAAATAACCGCAAATCGATATTACTTTATATAGGATAGCCGTTTAGTATACAGGTACTTTAGGCCCAACAATAATTTTGAACGGCAGTTCTCGGAAATATTGATGGGGGCAATTATGACGTTATCATTTTTTTATATGGGATTTGATTTTTTTGAGACATAAGTCAAAGTAAGTAAGTAAGTATGGTATCAAATGAAGGGGCTTCATGAGCCGGTCCTAAAAATATAGCACATCATTACTTTTCGGTCAACTGTTGATGAAATGTTTTCAAAAATTGCCAAGTTTGCATAGGTACCACTTACTAAAATATTTTATAAATCGTCTTCTTGACATTAGATATGAATATGAGCATATTAAATAACAAATAAGCAAAAAAGGGAACCCTTTTGGATTGCCGTCCGTATGACACAGCCACTTTTTTTCGAAAGTATAAAAACTTTACCTACTGTTGAGACTTGGTAAGTAGATGGTATTCTGTAAACCGCATTTTTACAAGATTTTTACACAAAAATAGAAATAAAAAAACAATGAATTTTGGGGGTTCCCCATACTTAGAACTGAAACTCAAATTTTTTTCCCTCAAACTCTTTGGGGTATCTATGGATGGATAGGTCTTTAAAAAATAATATTGAGGTTCCTCATATAGGTAATTTTTTTAAAACTGAAATGTTTTCGCAACCTACATTTCCAAAGTGGTAAAATGTGGGCGGGCCCCCCCTCCCTCCTGTAGCTTTTAAAATAAGAGAATAATAAAATTAAAAGAAATATTATGATGTAGGTACTTATATTACTTACAAACTTCCACCGAAAATTGGTTTGAACTGTACGTAGTAGGTACATACTATATTTATACTGTGGTTTGAACGAGATCTAGATAGTAGGTGATAGTAGTTTCTTTTTAATACGTCAAAATACGTAAACCGGAATTTACCTTTCATTCAATCAACTCAAATATGTATTAAAAAAAAACATTTAATTTCATAAACAAAACTTATGCGTAAACCGTGAACCATCATTATTTTCTAATAATAAATCTGTAAAAATCTGTAATAGGTGTATTAGCTATCATCACACGCCCATATGGTTCGATCAAATATAGGTACTTAGTAATGTGGTAAATAGTAGATCCGGGCTCATTCATACTCAGCTCTCGCCGCCCAAGTCTGCTCGCTTGGTGTCCGACTAATCGCGTAACCAGAAAGAAAAATCTAAAACGCACGTGCAAAGTATTGATTAAACTAGTTAGCTAGTAGGTACTGATAACATAGTTTTGATCTGCTTTTCGTATTGTTTAAAGCCCTGGTGGGAATTAGATTTATTCGTGTATAAGATTTTTAAATCAAATGTTTGGAAATCATGAATTTAGTATTTAATCTGGTGGAAACTGTTATTGTAAGTGATTTTTTAACAAGCATATTATTATTAATTTATAAAAGCCCAAAAGATAAATAATTATAATATCATCATGTTGGATGATTTTTGTTTTGTTTTGTAAGTATGCGTTTCTGTCACAATATCTGTGAGAAAGGGAAGAACGGAAATAGCACATAGGTAAATGGATTCTATCTATTCTACCTACTGAGAGCGTCGGCGGCCAAGTGGCTAAAGCCATTGACTTCCTTTCGTAAGTTCGCGGGTTCGAACTTCGGCACGTACCAATGTGTTTTCGATTCTTGAATTCATATGTACGTTTATTCGACGCTCTACGGTGAAGAACGTCGTGAGGAAACCTTGCAAGTGCGAGTTGAACTCCGAACTGAGAGGGTTCTGTACAAACGAAGTTCTTTATCAGATAGGCGCCGAATCCGGGACCTACAAACACCCGAGTGATGCTATAAGGGTTCCGTTTTGTGTTTTTGAGGTACGAAACCCTAATAATTTAAGACTTTTTGAATATTTAAAAATTACAGGTAACATCAGTAATCAATCTTGTTTTTTCTGCATATGCCAACGAAGACGTTGATTCAAAGTCAGAGTATAATATCGTCATACCAGAAATCAATGAAAAAGAAACGAATAAGATTTTTTTAAATCAACGTAAGACTGATGAGGAGTCAACAGGCGAAATCCCTCTAGAATTGGTACTGCGAAATCGAAAGAAAAAGATAAATGATTTTGAAAAGGAAGAGATGAAAAAAAAGAAATTGGTCCAGGAGCAACATCAAGCAAGACTCGATTACATCCGAAACGTACTCTCGGATCACCACTCAAGTGCAAGATATATCAAGCAGGAAGTAGACAGAATTCGCAAAACAGGAATAGTAAAAGACGAACTTAGAAAAATGGCTCGAATTTTAGACAGGTCCAGGTTCTCAACCGTAAGAGCTCGGGTTATAGAATGTTATGATTTTCTTATAAACAAGATAGGGCCGGAACCTATGGGTGATATATGGAAAGCAAAACCAAACAATTTGGTAAAGTATATCGTTAATGACTATATTAATGATGGTCTGTAAGGTAGTGAACCTTGTTTTATTAAAATTTTATCTGCTTATTTCATTTTTGCAACATTTTTTTTTTTCTTCTATATTTGACTTCTAAATATTACCAGTTCTGAATTCGACCACTTATTGTTCTTTCTACCCAGTTCTAAAGACCATTTCTAGATTTGACCACAAGACGTGGTTACGTCTACCATAAAACTTTATACGCTTTTTACGCTTTGCATTTTTTACTGGCTTATTTGATCCAACAGCTAGGTATATAGCCCTTCTCGACTTTTTCCACCTACCTATCTATGTCCTGATCCTGAGCATGTTCAGACCAGCTATTGAAAGCTATTGAAAAAAGGCGTCTCCATCTCTATCTGAGTCTGCCCAAAGAAAGTACATTATTTAACCTACTCACTTTCACGAGAATCACAAATTTTGACTTTTAGAGAAAGAAGAGATAGCTGGATCGGAAAGGCCTGCCTGACATACGTAACATTTTTTCCTAAGCTAAAACGGATGAGTTACGTTTTCCTACTTAGCGCGCTCTTTTTTAAACAGCTTCTTTTACCGCGGGAAAAAGCTAGTGAAGCTTCACCGGAAAATAAAAATCATTTTCTGGGGGCGCCACATGTTCTTTTTTGTGTTTTTGGCAACAATCGCACTATTTAATTAGTTCCATTGCTTGCTTATTGTGTGGGTTTCGAGGTTAACCAACCTTACAAACCCTGGTGTCGGAATTGTTAAGCTTCCGACGTGACTTCTATCACGACTATACATCCGCAGATAGTAGCCGGGACCAACCGCTTTACGTGCCTACCGATGCACGGAATCATCTTTCTTTTCGGACAATCAGGTGATTCAGCCTGCAATGCCCTAACCAAACTGGGGAAAGTCTCACAAAGTGATATTTGTTCGACGGATTTCTACCGGGATTCGAACCTGGAACCTCCGTGATGTCTGACGAGCTTTTGACCACTCGACCACGGAGATTGTTCCATTAATAACATGGCAATTTTTTTTTTCTGGTGGACTAAAATAAAACAAGAGTTGTTATATTCTTATTTAATTGTCGTCAGTGGCAGTATCGTCGTTGATAACGTAGAGCAACTTCGGCGACAGTTCCTTGGTCATTGAAACTATCTTGTACAACTTAGATCCTGGCATGATTTTCACTCGAACGGATTTCTGGAAAAAAATATCAAAATTATGATGGTAATAGTCTTCCTGCTAGTGAGGCGGCTGCTATGTGTAGGTATCGAAGGAAATGGGCAGCGATCAGCCGAGTTACCACATCAACAATGAGGATCAGATGACCTACCAGAGTCCAGAACTTTCTCTGGTCTGATTAACTTTTTGCGCAAACAAAAAACTATTTTGACTTCTTCATAAAACGAATTGTTCGATTGAAATGAATTTTTTGTGGGGGGGTGTTATATATTTTACCATTCAGAGAAAAGTTTCTTTGGGAAAATTGCTGAAAACGCCCAGCTGCGCCGCTAGGTATATTTAGGTATATTTGTCGCAAAACCAAAGAATATGTCCTTTCAGTATTGCGAAGCCATTATTTAAGTCCAGTATTGATAGCTCTTATCAATTAGATGTAAGATTAACTTACTAATTTGTTTCCAGATCTCAAATTTTCCTTCGGTTCAGACACTTCTTCTTTCCACACGGAGTTCCAGTAATCCTGAAAAATATTATCAATACTTAGTTCTAATTTCTCCTTTGTGTTTCATCAATATTAATATCGCTTCTCTTGACTCTTGACCAGAAAAAATCAAATCCTATTTTGGGCGTTGTTTTTGTGTTGCTGGCAACAATTGCTATGATGAAATAAGTTCTGAATAGGGCTGTTGACTGTATTCGAAACAAAATCTTACACTATGTAGGAAATAAAACATCTATACCTACATACATACTAAAACGACAATACAAGCCTGTGACGTCATAAGCTAGTATTCCCTTTAAATTGTTTTTGACATTTCATAAAAAGAAGATCTTTTGACTAACCAGTCAACATCCCTATTTCCGCAACATAAATTAGATTTTATTCGTCTAGTCTAGTTTTATAGACCAACATCTCTTTTTATTTATATATTATATGCTATAGGTATGCTTTTCAAATGCTATAAATTCAGTTCATAATACGTACGCCTTCTCTCAATGCCTTCTGCGGCACGAATTGCTCTGGCTGAAGAGGTTGAGTATTCTGTGCGAGCAATGATTGGCGCGCTACCGCTAACACCACGTGTGGTGGGGCCTGCAAAATATTGTTTGAAATTTATAGCATGACAAAAGAAATAAAAAAACCTGCTCTAAGGGCGCCACGTGTATATTCTTGTTTATGGCAACAACTTCCATAATAAAATTAGTTCCATTGAAATTCCGCAATATGGCGAAGTTTTTTATTTCTTTTGACGGACTTTAATACAACAATACAGTTGAGGAAATCTACAGCACATTTCTCTTAGAACCACCGAGTATGGTCTAAAACACCTAAGTCTTCTCATAAGTCACATAACGCTGAAATATCTATTACTGCGTCCATGAAGACATCCATCAGTGATAGGCAAAGAGCAAAATATATAAATTACCACATGTGCAAGCAGTATAGCAAGATTGACAATGTCAAATTTTGATGACGACGATGATGTGTGAAGATGTTCTGGCGTCGAGAATTTGTACCCATCATCATCATCATCTCAGCCGAAAGACGTCCACTGCTGGACAAAGGCCTCCCCCAAGGATTTCAACAATGATCGGTCCTGCGCTGCCCGCATCCAGCGGCTTCCCGCGACCCGCACCAGATCGTCGGCCCACCTCGTGGGCAGGCCCCACACTACGTCTTCAGGCGCGCGGTCGCCATTCAAGAACCTTTCTGCCCCAACGGCCGTCGGTTCTACGCGCAATTTGCCCAGCCCATTGCCACTTAAGTTTAGCGATTCTTTGGGCTATGTCGGTGTCTCATCATTCCTGATTCGATCACGCAAGGAAACTCCAAGCATAGCCCTCTCTATCGCTCTTTGGGTGACTTTGAGCCTTTCTTATGAGGCCCATCGTTAGCGACCACGTCTCAGATCCGTAAGCCATCACTGGCAACACACATTGGTCAAATACTTTAGACTTAAGACACTGCGGTATTTGGGACGAAAAGATTGCGCAGCTTCCCGAGCGTTGCCCATCCAAGTTGGATTCGACGATTGACCTCCTTCTCGAAGTTAGATCTACCTAGCTGGACTGTTTGTCCCAGGTAGACGTAATGGTCTACAACTTCAATTTTTAATGAATTTGTACTATGCGGAGTATATTTGGATATTATTATATTAAGTACAGTAGCTAGAACATGCGGCTGGACATGTTAACCTTGAGAGCGCCCGTATTCCGTAGTGGTGGTAGTGAATTTCGTAGTGCGAATGTTCAACCGCATGTGCTGTCTTCTGTACCACCATTATGCCGCAGAGTAGCAACCACCCATAGGAAGCAATAAAATATATTTGGGACATCTCACACACGGCAATGTAGGAAGACAAACAGTTGATCAACAAAGGGGTTCGATATTCGGAGATGATGATGGATACCTACCTACCTATTCTAATATTCAGTGATCAGTATGTGTGTCAAAACAATCTAAAGCCAATTTAAATTAGTTACTAACATTTACAGTGCCATAATAACTTTTTGAACATGCATCATTTATGAATATAAATTCAGCCTCTACTAGGGATGCGCATTACGATTCGATTTTTATGAAGATCGATTCAAGAGCATACGATCTAGCGATTTTTTGAATCGATTCACTTCAGTACGATCTTTGTTCGGATCGATTCATAAGTAAGGTAGATCGAATCCCTTAGATCGTATTCCCAAACAAAGTATTAATTTGTTATGATTATAATAGAAATAAAGAAAGATCAAGTACATGTACCTGACAGATAGTAGGACGACACGTTATAATTGCTCCTTGAAGTTATTATTTTTACTCGGTTAAAAGTGTAATTTGTTTGAAGTATTGCATAAAAACACCAAGTTTTTGGTTGAAACTACAAATTGTGTTAGTTTTTATTGCTGGATCTATTGTTTAACGATCAGTTTAATTAAATATTATTACTCAACAACACGGATTCTGTGCAAGTGTATTGAAGGTGGTTTAAAAATACTTAGTTTACATCCATCGAATGAGTGGATCAATCATTCAATGTGAAGCGGTCAACTTTATGTACATGAACATTTTGCGTGACTTGCATGCACGGAAACAAGTTGCGCTAGTGCGAGTTTTGGGCGGCTGTAAATTAATGAATACTCAACGTTTGAACAATCGTTTGATTTGATCGTTCATCGCACTGATACTTATTTATTATTTATTTGCTTCTGTTTATTTTTCTTATGAATATTGTTGAACAAAAAAGCAACTATGGCTAACAGCGCTTCTACCCAATGGGGATGTTGCGAAGCTGTAAATACGGATAACGATAACAGTAATTACATAGGTTGCTCCCAATGTGGGAAAGCGTTTCATTATGCATGCATGGCGCTTGATGAGAAATCAATTGACTCACCATGGGTCTGTCCGACCTGCCTTAGCAATGTACCGAAGGGTAGAAAATGTGACAATACTCCCGCACGAAACATCTCTACAACTAGAGGGAGCAAAAGAATAGCGCTCAACTCCCCTCCTCAGGTTGATTCAGAAGCTAACATTACGCGTGATGAAGTACGGGTGATAATTCAGGAAACTGTGCAAACTTGCGCAGACAATTTAATATCTAAGTTCAACACCATGCTTATGTCAGCTCTAAATGCCAAAATAGCACCTATAGAAAAGGAAATAGCGGAGGTAAGGTCGTCAATGACATTTATGAACGATCTGTATGAGAAAATGTTGAAAGAACAAGAGGAAAATAAAAAGGAAGTCAAAGATTTGCTTAAAGAAAATGAGAGCCTAAAAACTACGGTAATGGATCTTACTACCCGTGTTGCACATCTTGAACAACATGCTCGGTCCAAAAATGTGGAGATACAATGTGTCCCTGAAAAGAACCATGAAAATATCATAGGCATTGTAACTAATTTGGCCAAGGTAATAAACTGCGAAATTAGTGATGACGATATACATCACTGCACGCGTGTAGCAAAGATCAACCCAAGCAGTACTCGACCAAGAGCTATTATTGTCCAGTTTGCAACTCCGAGATTGCGAGATACTTTTCTGGCAAAGGTGACAGTTTATAACAAGTCTAATTCTAAAGCTAAATTGAATGCAATGCACGCTGGACTCAAAGAGGATAATGCAATTTACATCACAGAACACTTGACTCCTTCTCTTAAGGATCTTCACTACGCGGCTAGAACTAAGGCGAAGAAGATGGGTTACGAATTTGTTTGGATAAGAAATGGGCGGATCTTTGTGCGTAAATCACCTGATTCGGATTTTATTTGGGTCAAAGACGCTAAATCTTTGGATAGAATCGTATAAGTTAATTTTTTTATTATTTTTTTATTATAATTTTTTTGTTAAACTGTTTTTTAGTCTTTTAGTATAAAATTCGATAAATTAAAGTTATATTACCAAAATGCTAATGGTTTGAAAACTAAAACTCAGGATTTTTATACTCAGGTTTGCTGTAATGATTATGATATAATTGTAATAGTGGAATCATGGCTTAATGCAAATATATATACAGAAGAACTTTTCGATGACAGGTATACGGTTCACAGGAGGGATAGAGAGAATCCATGCTTTCACAATCATAAGAAGGATGGTGGAGGAGTCTTGGTCGCGGTCAATAATAAATTAAAAGCGAAAAGAATGTTATCTTGGGAAAGTAAATGTGAAGACGTATGGCTCAATTTGGAGATAAGTGCTGCTGGTTCAGTAAATCAGTTAGCTCTGTGCGCCGTATATTTGCCATCTCCGATAAGCCGTAGCATACTGGAACATTTTCTAGATAATTGTAATTCAGTTTTAGAAAACAGCTTGTTGACGTGTATTGTCGGTGACTTTAACCTACGAAATATTGATTGGCAATTAGTAAGAGCCGATGCAAATGTTTATGTAGCGCAAGGATTGGGAAAGGACTTGGTAGATTTCGTACATCTGCATAAATTTTCACAATTAAATAATTGTACAAATAATAAGAATGTAATCTTGGATTTGGTTTTAACTAATACTCCTATGTGTACAGTTTCGGAATCGACAATAATTCTCAGTAAAGTTGATAAACAGCACCCTCCTTTAGAAATATTGCTTTCCTTACCTGCAGAAAAGAAACTTCCTTACAATTCCGATTTAAAAAAATTAAACTTCTATAAAGCTGACTATAGTAAAATTTGTGATTATTTGTCTAAAGTTGACTGGGAAAAAATATTTAGCGATTATGCAGATGTAAATAAATTGGTCGGGGTATTTTATGATGTTTTATGGGATGCTATACATAAATTTGTACCTTACAAACGTATTGGACAAAAGAGACAATTTCCACCATGGTTTGATAGAAATCTGATTCGTAGGTTGAATGAGAAGTATAAACTTCGATGGCGATATAAGTTGTATGGCAATCCACGCGACCGAATTGAACTCGAAATAGTTAGCAAGCGTTGCGAGCTCCTGGCCATTAATAACTATAAAGCCTACACAAAGCGGCTTGAAGTTAACATTGTTAACAACCCAAAGCATTTTTGGTCATTTATAAAAAGTAAACGTGGGGGTAAAGGATCCTATCCTGCTGAAATGGGTGACGGCTTGGTTAACACCACTAACGGTACTGCAATATGTAACATCTTTGCCAAGAGTTTTTCTACAGCGTACAATGACAAAACCAGCAATAGTAATAATATTTGTCACAGTAATCTCCCGTCATTAAACGCTATTAATAATTACGGACAGACAATTGTGGCACCAATAATTGCAGAGAAAAGCTTGTTGAAAAAGCTTCAACAACTAGATCGATCCAAGGGCGCAGGGCCTGACGGTATTCCTCCAATATTTATTGCTTCTTGTGCCTCCTGCTTGACTACCCCGCTATGTTACATATACAACACATCGCTACGCACAGGGGTATTCCCTGATGTATGGAAAGAGGCAAAGGTGGTACCAATATACAAGTCTGACGATGAGTGTTTGGTTAGCAATTATAGACCCGTCTCCATTTTGTCGAAATTTTCAAACATTTTAGAAGCTTTTTTATGTCCCACGATACAGAGTCACCTGAAGCTTTACATTAAAGATAATCAGCATGGTTTCGTTGGATCCAGGTCTACGGCTACAAACTTGACAAGTTTTGTGGAGAATGTGGCCGAAGCCTTGGACCGTAAACTACAAGTCGATGTAATATACACAGACTTTAGTAAAGCGTTCGATAAAGTGCCTCATGATATTCTTATTAACAAACTATCTTATTACGGATTTACTGGTTCTCTTTTAAAGTGGTTGTCATCATATCTAGAAGAACGTACTTTTTATGTAGTGGTAAACGGTTTTAGATCTGATAATTTTAATATTACGTCGGGAGTTCCACAAGGATCCCACCTTGGTCCTATACTTTTTAATTATTTTATTAATGACATACCTGACCAATTGAATAACTCTTACGCTTTTATGTATGCTGATGATTTAAAATTCTTAAGACATATAAATTCTATAGAGGACTCAATTTTATTACAAAAAGATCTAAACAGCTTGATTAACTGGTGCAAAATGAACTGCATGACGCTGAATCCCAAAAAATGTCAACATGTTAAGTTTAGTAGAAATACAAAAACTATATCATATAGCTACAAAATTGACAACCACGCCATTCAAGAGTTTGAGGTAATAAAGGACTTAGGGGTGATTTTTGATAGTAAACTGACCTTCGTACCTCAATACGAAAATATAACAAAGCGGGCTTCAAGGATGCTTGGGTTTGTGTTGCGTAATAGCAAAGGGTTCAGTATAAAAACTAAAAAGGTGCTATATTGCAGTCTCGTTCGCAGTATACTTGAGTACTGCTCTGTTGTCTGGCGCCCGCATTATGCTGTGCATAGTTTGCGCATGGAGAGAGTACAAAAGCGTTTTCTGTGGCATTTGGCACGACTTATTGGTAAAGCGAAAAGAGATTTTTCGTATGTGGATAGGCTTAAATATTTCAACATACTATCTTTAGAAAAACGTAGAGAGCTGACGGACATGTTGTTTATATACAAAATTTTGAACAATAAAACTAGCTGTCCACAATTACTGAGCTCAATTAGGTTCACCGCCCCTTCGAGATACCCACGTCACCCCATTGCGCCGCTCAATCCACCTATTCGTAGAACCGTACTAGGCATTAACTCTCCATTGCCCAGGCTGTGTAAGCTAATTAATAACTACAAAAATGTCATCGATTTAAACTTTGATTCCACTAATAGTTTTTTTAAGAACATTGTTACGAGCAGGAATGATGTTTAATGGCAGGAATGATGTTTAATTAACACATTTAAAAGATGTTATATTTCTTTCTTGTTGCCTATGTCCTACACTAAATTTTTATTTCATATTTATTTATTTTTTGTTACGAAATGTCTTACATTATTGTGCATGCTGTGCTTACTTGTAAGTAGTCACTACACTAGCATAAGCTTTGGTCATGTATTACAATCATATTGTATTAGTGTAAGTAGACTGTTAGTAAGCCAATAAAATAAATAAATAAATAAATAAAGATCAAATTCAAACGAATGCCGACACCATATTGACATCATTAGACCGCATTGTTTATGTTATAAAGCGAAGCCAATTGTATCAGTGTTAAACGTCTTCAGTAGTTTCATTTCTTGTTACGGGATCATTGAAATGCAAGGGTGGTTCTTACATTCCAATGATACTGAAGTTTAACGCGGGGTATCAAACCAGAAACAAAATGACTAAAGACGACGAAATGAAACTGAAGAAATAATGATGGATGAAGACATTAAACTTGGATAATGCAAGAAACTACTAATGACTAGGCTGTATGGGCTTAGATCCCTTTGCCTTTCCCATAAGGGAGAAAGAAACTAAAAAAAAAAAAAAAAAAGCGAAGCCAATTGATAAAAATGTAACATGATGCAGGTAGTTCTAAAAAGTTCTCGTCGTTTGTGCCATAGGTACAAATTTTACCGTGTGTGTAAAATAAATAATCATGCTATTGTAATTTTACCGATGACTCCACTTATAAAATTCAATGTGTTATTGGAAAAACTAAAAATTACGTCATTGTATCGTGAAAATAATAATAATTTAATAATACAAATAACGATTTATTTTTGAATCGATTTTTGTGAGATCGATTCAATAGCATACGATCCGATCTAAGAATCGATTCAAATGCTTATGATCCATTACGATCCAAAAAATCGATTCAAAGGCAATAAATCGCGCATCCCTAGCCTCTACTCAGCTGTGTAGAGCATAACCCAGCAAGGCGGTTCAAAAAGGTTCCGAAAAACAGCATTTTTGCTGAGAACCCTACCTTTTTACCAACAATGTGTAGATTATGTCTATATGTTATTGTTATTTAGATCTTACGTCTATTTGTACTTATTGGTAAATAAAGATTATTATTATTGATATTATTATTCAATTAATGATATTATTTACCTTTACTACGCTCAAGTTGTCTCCTTTGTTTCTCTTTCCAGATTTCTTGAGAGCCTTAAATTAAAAAGCAATGGTTAAAAAGATACACCGAAAACCAAAATGTCCATGAAGGAAAAAAAAAATCCACGCCCATAAAATTGGGCGCGTAAAATTTTTTCTTCCTTCATGAAAATGTCAGTTTCTAATAACTACTTACTTACATTCCATTTTAGTGGTATTATAATTGTACAGTAGCCAGCACGTGCAGCAGGGCATATCTAATATAGACCTTGAGAGCGCCCGTATTCCGTAGCAGTAGGGGTGAATTTCGTAGTGCGAATGTCAAACCGCATGTACTGGCTTCTGTACATATCGTTACAAAATACAAGCAAATACATAACCAAATTAGGGAAATTATTTACTTTCATATTAATTGCTCAGCAATGTCTAGACTAGTACTGTGAAATATTATTAAAAAGCCCGACCAGAGAAATAAAAATCCTCGCCATATTGCGGAATTTCAATGGAACTAATTTTATAAGGGAAATTGTTGCCATAGTCGTAAAAATATACACGTGCGCCCCCAGAGCAGGTTCTTTATTTCTTTGGTCAGGCTTTAGATACCTATCTAAAAAAGGTACCTACCTGCCGAATTATTTTATCCAAATGTTCTTCCGCCTCATCGTCTATTTGTGCTGCAGATTTCTGAAACATGCCAGTTGCATAGAGTTAACACGTTCAGTAGCAAGGACTGGCAGAAAACCAAATTGAAGACAAGGACTTCTGTGTCTTGGGGTTGCATACATTGTAAGCTTGGCTTCATCAGGAGATGTCAAATCATCCAAATATAAACACAGTCTTTGTACATCAGCAGATTTCAAGGATTTATAAGTATAACCGTACGGCATCCATGGCTGACCCATTCGTCAAACCCGTGAAGGTGGTGCTGCTTGGGGGGACTGGTCTGCTCTAGTCGATTGCCGGTTGTTGCGCTTGTGATAAATTTATTGGTTATATTAGTTTTTCTACTTTGACTGGTTGCCTTCCTCTAATTGTTTATAAACGACATAAACAATTATGCACTCTTTGTTATATATTAAAATTGTATAAAATAATAATTTATAAGTTTGTAAACATTTTGAAAACATGCAACGCCTGCGGAGTTTTTTTCCGGCGAGTTCTTCTTGTTCAAATTGTGAACTCGCCTCGACGTCGAAAGGTGATTTGTAAAATCTTACTTCGAATAAAACATTTGAATTTGTTTTGAATTTTGGTATGTCTAGAATTTAGAATTGTTCTCTAAAAACGAGTCTCTCTACGACCAGCCACCGCACTTAGTGTCATGTCAGCGATGCTCGTCTTGTATGCTAATTTTCTACAAGTTACTTTTATATAACAGCTCTTATAAGTACTACCGTACAGTAGGCACTATAACCCTCCGATAAGATCCATGGTTTTTACAAAAACCATTTTTCGACCAGATCATCGTCCACATTCAGTACGTCTTCCGGCCGCCATGAAAATTATAGTTATTTTTGTATAGATTCGGGAGTGTACCTATTCATGACATTGTGTAATAAACTGTAGTAATATTTAAAAAATATATAACATACCTGAGAGTAAGGGTATTGTAGCACAAATCGCCGTCCGAAGTCCGGAAAGTTCGGTGGCACGTTTTTGTGGATGTTGGTTGAGAATAAGTCAGCCATGTCACCCCTGGCTATCTCCGACAGATATTGCTTGTCTTTCATGGGGTCCTGTATCAGATTTTCCTAATTATCTTCATTTTTGTTTTTTTTGGCTAAAGAATACTTATATTTATGGGACAGAATTGCATTTTAATTCCGTTCGTTATATTTTGGGAAATCATAATACATTAGGTACACAGAACAGATACCTACAAAATTAAACAACGTCCGAAGTGCTCAGCTTAAATTTCTCATAAAAACTTACCTTTTTTTTACCTCTTCTTACATCTGCATTTCCACCCTGTAAGCATTAAGTCCTTGTCTTGACAAAATATTAATAAGTACAAACTGCATACAAGAACAAATACTCTTGGTTACCAAGGAAAAAAGTAAAATCACGAACATACAATTTCTTTTTTATTATTATTATTATAATGGACTACGATAAAGGCTTTTTAATTTGTAAGTAGGTACCTAATAGATGTGCGTGAAATAAATATGAATACAACAGAAAAAAATAACCGTTATATACCTGTGCATCTCCTTCATCCCCTGGATTCTATAAATAAATCTTTAATGTACATCTATTTAATTTATGTATGTAAATTAATTAATGACTTTGAATTTAATGGTTGTAAACGATTTATGTAATCTACCTAATAATAATAATATGTGGGGACATCTCACACACGGCCATCTGACCCCAAACTAGACACAGCCTGTACTACGGGTGTCAGACAGCATACATACATATATTATATAAATATATAACATCCAGAAACAAGGCAAACACAAGTGTTTATCACACGAATGTTTGCCCTGGGCGAGATTCGAACCCGCGACCCTATGCTTCGAAGGCAGACGTACTACCAACTAGGCTACGGGGCCGGACCTACTTAAATAATTTGCCTGCTTATTAGGTGTAAGCTGACGATCCTGTACCGTTTCTTCAAGCAAATAAATCAATATTATTATTATTATTAAAATTATATTATTCGTTTATTACAGTAATAATAAAAATATATGAAACGGTACATTAATGATTAAATTATTAAATTCTATGACACAATTCATTAATAATATTACTTACCCCGTCATTTAATTGTGTGTTTTCGGCTGAAAACTGCACAATCATAATAATCTGTGATTTGCTGTAGTGTAGGTACTTATTTTATGTGACAGAAATAAAGTTGTATGTACTTATATATCCTAGAGCGTCGATGGCCAAGAGGATAGGGCCGTTGAATTCCATTCGGAAGCCCACAGGTTCAACCCGCGGCACGTCCAAATGTGCTGTCGTTTATCGAATACTAGCGACCCGCCCCGGCTCCGCACGGGAAAATGGTTATTGTGGGTTATCCTTTAGTATATTATGCATGTATTATACATATAAACCTTCCTCTTGAATCACACTATCTATTAAAAAACCGCATCAAAATCCGTTGCGTAGTTTTAAAGATTTAAGCATACATAGGGACATAGGGACAGAGAAAGCGACTTTGTTTTATACTATGTAGTGATAGTGATAAATGTATGTACTTGTGGACGCGGTAAAGGAAACCTACACACCCTGCGAAATAGTTCAAAGGTTGTGCTTAAGTTGACCAACCCGCACTGGGTGGTCGACTAAGGCCTATTAACCCTGATTTTAGGTTCGAGTCCCTCGGTGGGTGGCGACATTATAATCTATGCATGAGCTGTTTATAGGTACTTATATTATTACGACCGGATTTTTGTAAACTAGATTATTACCCGAGTTTAGTACTATTATTTTCTTCGGTGACCCGTCTAAATATATTTTTTAAATGTTTATGTAACCCCCCAAAGACTTTTTTTTTTCAAATTTACCTACGCTTGTGTCTGACTGAAAGGTACGACCAATCAAGCTTCACCGGACTTGCGGGGGAGCGGAAGACTCTACCCTAGAGTAGTCATTACCAACCAACGCATCTAGGGACGGCCCGAGGGAGCCTCGCAACTAGGCCGAGCGCGTTGATACGAAAAAACATCGTGAAGGAAGGTAATTGTTACCTGAAGGGTATTCGCTACTAGAAGGGCATTCTGTAAGTAAGGTGTAATCTAATTTCTTTGGCTGCTTTAATTGCATCTGTGATTTGTTCGTCTCGTTCGGAAAGGATAATGTTTGGGACGGCGACAAAACCGCGTGGTAGGGTGCGGGAAATAGCCCGTACACTTCCACCTCTGTGACTTCACCATATCTACCATTGGGAAGAGAAGAGCCTTCATTAAGGTAGCGTTTGGATTCTTCTTTCATAAACCTCTAACGGTAGGGATGCCTTATTAGGGCAGATTGGTATCTTAGAATGCCGCTGACGTATATTGGTGTTTGATGTGTTGTGTTGTGTTGTCTATTGCACAGTTAGGCGGCACGTGCGGCTGGACATTCGCACTCTGATTTTCGCTCCTTCCTACTACTACAACTACGGGATAAAGGCGCTCCCAAGGTCATTATGTCCAGCCGCATGTGCTAGCTACTGTAAATTTTGTGCAACTTTATGTGTACGCTTACCTCGCCGGGCGGTCTGTCCTGTAATAATACCAAAATTAAGGTCACACGATCTTGCTTTTCGTTTTCACAGTAAAATAACAAGTTAATTTTAAACTTTAATAAAGGAATAGGAGATTCTGCGATTCTTTCGCAACTAGAATAGAATATATTTACCTACTTTAATGAATGTCAAGAAATGCAGTCCACAACGATAAAAGTTTACAAATACCAATTTTTACCAGGCAACCCATACCCAACTACTAAACGGCTGAACAGATTTTGATGTTTCATAATAAGTCGTTTGTCTTATTTGCGCGAGTGTAATTTTATTTGGAAATGGTTCCTGCTAGTTTGACATTTTAAAAATAATTTTGTACATCTTTCGTACCGCAAGCAGGTTTTTAGTATTAATTTTTTAATTACTGTATTATTCACCATAACTATAAAGTAAAAATAGGATTTTCGTAGACTTCTTAAAGCCTAACCAGAAAAATAATAAATAAAACCGCTCTGGGGGCACCACGTGTATATTTTTACGACTATGGCAACAATTTTCATTATAAAATTAGTTCCATTGAAATTCCGCAACATGGCGGAGTTTTTTATTTTTCCGGTCGGACTTTACCTACTTACATACAACTCCAATCCAACCCATATATAATAATTAGTCGTAAAATTATTACTTACTCCTTCGTTTTCGATCTCTGAAAACTGAAAGTAAAATAAGTATTAGTTATAATATCTAACCTTGAAAGATAAAGATGTGTCAGTTAGTAAAAAATAAAAACAAAAAATTCAAAAAAATAAAAACAAAAAATTCATTTTTTCGTGTGCTAGCTATCTATCTCGAGTAAATAAGCGATCGAGCATGGGTAATGTTTTATTAAAAGTAATATGCACCTACTGCACTGCTACGGTACGTACGGTACGGAATACTACAGAGCATTTCTTCATATTAAGAGACAAAGGGTACCTATCATTCATTTTGGACCAAAAAAGTAAAAGTGCCGGCCAGCAGAAAAAAGTATAACTTTCGGGTAGAACACACAATTCCTGTATTCTTTTACTATGACACTAATCCTGTGCACCACATAGTTGTATTGTTAGAAGCTATTAATTAAATCATAAAAAAAAATGTTACTATAAAAGTATTATTTTGACGCATGTCACAGCGCATGTAGTCATATTGTATTAAATATATTATATTTCTTTATTTTATGTATAGTGTAACTTTTTTTTTATTATTATAATAGGGGCCCACTTGGATTAAGTATATATTTGTTTAATATAATTAAAAAATACTTCATAAAAGTATTATTATGATGCATAATAATGATCATTCATCAACTTTTTGTTTGTTATAATTAACAAAAAAAAGAAAAAAATATATAAAAAAAATATAAAGAAAATGTGAAAAAAAAGTAAAGAAATATAGAAACAACGACGTGTTCTATCCGAAAAATACACATTTTTTCCTTGGCCGGCATTTTTACTTTTTTGGTCCAATATTGTATGAAACGTGAATGATGTCCTTTCATTCAACATTTCGAGTAATGTTTAAGGTGATGTGTAATGGTACGGGGTGATATCACCTTCTCGAAAGTAATGAGTAATGAGATATGGCATTAAAACGTACTGTTTTGCGCATGTCTAGTTGGTGGCCAAATTATAGGGCTGTTGATTTCCATTCGGAAATTCGTGGGTTCAAATCTCGTCACGTATACCAATGTTTTTTCGGTTTTCGAATTTATACCTGAGTCAGGCAATATTTCTTGCCACATTCGGTAAAAATGTGTTCTAAAATTATGACGGTTTATTTTAAAGTGTTTTATAAGAAAAGAAAGTAGATAAACAGCACGCAAATATTTATGAACTAGCTGTCTGCCCGCGGCTACGCCCGCGTTGTTTTTCGACATTTCCGTAGTAATTTTTAACAATCCCACGGGAAACTTTATGTCCCTCAAGGTATAATCCTCCCCTTTGATTTTCTGGGATTAAAAGTATCTAAGATGTTGACCAGGGATGTAAAGAACCACCATAAAAAAAATCATTCAAATCGGTCCAGTAGTATTGAGATTAGCCCGTACAAACAGGCAAACAGACAGAGAAACAAAAAAAAAGAAAATTATTTTGTTATGTTGTATTTCACTTCTTCCGTCGTCCTCCTGACTCGGATTTCATTTTTTTTTCTTTGTACAGACATTTGGTCTCTACCTACATTTTTATTATATGTCCAGTAAATCCTACCTACTTACCGATAAAGGCATCACATGATATAGAATACAAAATAAAATATAAAAGGTATTCATTTTAATTTTTTTTGGTATCAACTTATCATATTGATTTTGACGAAAGGAAAATGTTCTCTGAAGTAAGAACTTAAATTAACTTTTTGATTAAATCGTAAAATCGTTAGTTTTATTGTTGTAGTATTGTATAGCTAGTAAGTACCTATATAGGGATAACAAATGACTCGAGTCAAAATTTATGTTTTTACATGACTAACATGACATGACCGCTAAAACAAATAAATTAATAGTTTAAAAAACTGTAGAAAAACACGCTTAAGATGCTTACTTGAAGAGTTTCACTATCTAACTTTGGGATCCTTCATCAGACCCTGGTTAAGTGGTCACCTCCCCTCGCCAATATAAAGGTCTTATTTAGTCAAGTCCGGTGGTTTTACTAGCAGCCGTTGAAGAGTTCCACTATCCACCTTCCGGCTCCAGCATCAGATCACCTTGTTTGTGTCCAATTATTGTGTTGTCATCGGAATTACGTATAGGTACATTCCAAATTTCATTACGCTACGACCCTTGGAAGATGGTTAAATTAGTTATCTTAGATTCCATTACATACATAGTTACATACAAGTGGACCTAATAAAAGCGTGTTAAAAACCTGCTGGGCGTCACATGTACGGTCACATTCTTAAGTCCAGTCATATCATCTGCTTCCTGCTTCTTACTTTAAATTAACATCTTTTCCAAAAGCATTCAGATCACATCATTTACAGTAAAATATTGAGTCCCGAGGCGCGCCGGAAGACGTAGTGTGGGCAGGCTCCCCACGAGGTGGACCGACGATCTGGTGAGGGTCGCGGGAAGCCGCTGGATGCGGGCCAAGCAGGACCGATCATTGTGGAGATCCTTGGGGGAGGCCTTTGTCCAGCAGTGGACGTCTTTCGGCTGAGATGATGATGATGATTATTGAGTCCCGTACACTTCTTGTTCTTTTCGAGTCGACAGCGAACTCAGACATTCTCGGCCCAAAACCCAGCCACTCGAATAGCGTCGTACACTGTATTCGTAACACACAAAATATGATTTTTTTATTATTTATTTATACACAATAATTACATACTTTACATGTTTTTTTTTTCTTATAATTACTGCTCCACAGAAACCTTCGAAGGTTTATACGTGGCGCAATCTTATATAAATGAGGTCACTACGCTCACACACAGAGTTTGACACAGGGTTAGCAAAAGTGTATCGTAATTACATAGTATTTGTATAGTAGTTAACTATTGCTTTCTTACATGCATTCTTACTTTGCAATATACTTGAGTGTAAGTCCTTGGGTATATCATTTAAAATATTAGGTAGCAAGTATTTCCACGTCCTCATACAAGCACGTCCACGTCCACATACCACATCGTCATTTACAAGCCTTTATGAAAAAAGTTATTTGAAAGTAGGTACCTATAAAAACACGTGATATGAATACACTTATGAACTTGTACTGTACCTATATTTTCTAATAATTTCCATGTTTCTTGTAATCATATACGTATATAACTTTCGTGGACGAAAGCTCGTCTGACGTTACGGTACGGAGGTTCCGGGTTCGAATCCCGGTAGAGATCCGTCGAACAATCACTTTGTGAGACTTTCCCCAGTTTGGTTAGGACATTGCAGGCTGTATCACCTGATTGTCCGAAAAGAAAGATGATTCCGTGCTTCGGAAGGCACGTAAAGCCGTTGGCCCCGGCTAGATACTATCTAGGGATGTAATCGTTATTGGAGTCATGTGGAGTGTCGGTATTCCCGTAGCGGTAGGGGTTAATTTTGTAGTGCGAATGTCCAACCGCATGTGCTGGCTTCCATACATACATAATAACAAATTGTACAAAGTTTATTTATGCCACAGAGTGCACTCCCCCCCAGTGCCGTACTGCAAAAAAATAAAATAACAGTTTATTTATCTAAGTAACTTTCTTCGCAAACACTTGGAATTCACACTTCTACCATAGTAAAAAAATAAAAAAATATTTGGTAGGATCCATGATCTAAAAAAACAAGGTCTAACTCTTCGACCACGTGACTTGACACAAACCTACGTCATCTGCTGTTCATCCTTGTCGAATAATATGCATTCGACAAGATGAATAGCATGATGACGTGTTTGTGTCAAGTTTGACAGTCCGAGTAGGCCTTGTTTATTTAGACCATGGTAGGATCCTATTTTAGGCAAGGAAAGAGCTGTTAAGTATATGACAAAATAGCTAGCCAGTTTCCATTTAAGGCCTGATCGTAGAAATAAAAATGCTCTGCTCTGCTCTGAGCAGGCGTGTCTATATTTTTATGTTTTTGTCAACAATTTTCATTATAAAAAATAGTTCTACTGAAATTCCGCAATATGTTGAGTTTTAGTTTGGTTTCAAGACCTTTTTGCCAGACTGTACCAACAGTTCAATCAAAGAACCAAATTTTAATAATATTTTTGGTAGGATTAATTTGCAAGAGGTGGCAACTGGAATTTGACGGACGTGATATGATTTTGACGTTTTGCATAAAGAAAAAAAGTCAGCCGAACGAACGTTGCAATCACTGCACAATTTTTGTCTAATTTGTTATCTCTGATGCAGTGGAAGTTAAATTTCCATTCTCAACTTACTCCTAAATTTATCGCACGTCGTTACACTATAGTGACATGAAGGGAATTAATCTCTAACTGGCGCATACCTAAATTCTTTGTGTCCATCGATCTTGTGTTATTTTTTTGTTATTTGTTGAGAAATGTTCGGTAGGCCGAGGTGCAGGGAATGGACACCGTTGGTGACACAGCAGCTTCGTCTGAGGAGTCTGATTCAGGTGAGGATCTGATCAAGGTTATGAATGATGTACAGTCCTACGCAATGATGAAGGTTTACTAACAGACGCCTACATCACTGTCACGCGATGCCTGCATGACATTTATAATATTATTTTTTTGTTTTGTTTTTGTACTGATGCGGGCAGAATTGGGATATTTTTGAGATAAAGTAGAAATTATCCTTAGGTATGTATTTGTATGTATCTACAGGCTATAAGGAAGATGTTAAAGAATTTGATTAATAATAATAATATTCTTTATTTGATCTCACAAACTTAAACCTAGTTAAAACTAATATAATCTGGTACAAAATTAAGTTAAGAATGTGAGAGCCTGGCGTCCGTAGTAGGGTTAACCTGTGTGACGGAACGCCAGGCCCCACACTAACAAATTATTGAGGGAAGGAGTAGTCTTGTTGTCTAAATACTTAAATAGGTATTTTGATGAATGAATGAATGAATTTGAATGAAAATGTAATTTTTTCAGGTAGAAGTTTCCACAGAAATTCATTGGGCTATAATTTCCATTAATATCCCAGGCTTTGGTGGTTCATGATTTTATGGCTAAAAGGTCTATATTTAAGAGGCATTTATGCAAAGTTTCAAGTTTAGGAGACTCATAGTTTTCGAGAAATTAAATTTCTAAAATCAACAAATTTGGTTATAAAAAGACCAAGTTTTTTTTTTTTGCGTGGTAGGGTGTTCGTACCGAGTTCATACAGCCAAATTTACGTTAAATGTCATGCAAAAATGTAAATAAATCAAGTAAGTAAGTTTTTTTTCCTTTCTGAACAAACTTAAAACTACGTCAGGGTTGGGTATTGAATTACGCATTTTGATTTTGGGGTTGATGAGGGGTGTTTTTTATAGGGGTTGGTTTCCCCTTTCATATGACACCCCCCTCCCCCCGAGGAGATGCAGTTTTTTTTATATACGTTTTACGTTATTTATGCACCCCGACACGGACTTGTTAGGTTCCGAAGGCTAAGGCGGGAACGGAGCGAGCGCAGCGAGCGAGAGACCGCCTTAGCTTTCGGGGTGTTAGTAAATTTTTTTTTGTTGCCACCCAGAAAGAAAAGTGGATCAAAATCTACTTCGGGGCACTCCGATCCGACATCAAGGCAGGAAGACTGGGGAGGGTGGACTTCCCCCTGCTGTCTTTTCCCCTACCCAGAACCGACTTGGAGCATTTCTGAACACTGTTGGGTTGGGTTGTTTTGGCGAACATAACCTCAAAATTATTATTTTTTATTTTGTGGAAACTACTTATCTCCGCGCTTGGGGGAGGGGTGAGGGGGTAATAACCTTGAATATCTTAAAGACTATTCTTTGTGAGGGGGAGGGGGGTTCCCCCAACTCCCCCCCCTCCTAATTGTGGTATAATTAGTTACCAAATATGGCCTAATTAACCTAAAAATGGTTATAAAACTGGACATAACCTCAAAACTTTGACCTTAAATATCTCGAAAACTATACACCTCCTAGGGGGGGGGATGGTATCGGGGGACACACCCCCCCTCCCCCCTCCCCCCCTCTCCCCCAAAATCGTGGGATATTAATGGAAATTTTTACCCCCCAAAGATACTTGTAAATATTTATTGTCCTGTGTATATTGAAAACTAAAAGGCACTGATTCTAACTCTGATATCACTATAACTGTTGAATAAAACTCAAGAATATGTTTCCTTTTAGAATATAATTAATATATCTAGGTAGCCTGGTAGAAATTGCTACTCAGCGATAAGGCCGCCTACATGTACTATTTTTTTTTAATTTACTGTACCTTTTTTTTCAAGTGTGCAATAAAGTATATTCTATTCTATTCTAATCTAGAACTTTATCTTGCTGTGATTTGTATAGACCTAAAAATAAATAAAGCTGTATAACAATTAAAATGACTTTTAAAAAAACCAAAAACAATTCCATAGAAGAATGATGAGAAGGAGTATGCGATTACCATCAACATATATTAATGATAATCTTAACCACACTAAATAAATGTTACATGTAAAATGACACCCAATTTACTAGGTACTTATTAAGTATATGAGAACTGAAGGGACTTATAAAAATTAAATTTTTATTTATTACAATGTCATTACTGGACCACAAGTGCGCTTGATCGTGATGTTTGGCGTAGTGGAGGGGAGGCCTTTGCCCAGCAGTGGGAAATAAAGTAGGCTATTAAAAAAGAAAAAAAAACATTACATTTTACAATGGTACAAATTATTACTAAAATTAGCCCACATATTACAAATAAAAAACGTCTTCCAACGCGTCTCCACGAGGCATTGTTCCTACAAGGCTGGCATCATTAACCCTTAAAGAAAAAAATTAAATAAAATAAATTTTGTTTTTAGATTGTTGGTTACAACATCCGGCCCCCCGAGAGTTGCAGGTTCCAGTGCAGTTTCTATCTAACGCTGCACCACACCACAATGTCGGCACCATTCTACACCAGTGAGAGGATATCTTCACCGCACCCCAAATGGAAAGAAATTGATTCAGGTATTTTTTCTTTTAAATGGGTATGTTTAGACAGACAAACAAGAAGAAAAAACAACAATATACCTAACAACATTAATTTGATGTCCATTAAAATACAATTTGATTAATCCTTATACTTGCAAGGGCTGCCTGGTAGAAATTGATACCTTAGCAATAAGGCCGCCTTTTGTAAATTTTTATCGTTACAAATTGTGTTTTTAATGTACTTTTATATAATAGAATATTATTTATTTGATTTGTGTGCAATACATTATAATATAAAGTATATTCTAATTTATTTTACCACTAACAATTTGCCCCACTGTTGTATCTGCATTATTTTGTTTTTTGTATGAATGAAATATTTTAATATAGTAGCCTATGTTTTTGACCATTATACCATCAATCTTTCAGATTTTTATTATCAAAATGCCTTCAGTGTAACAGACAGACAAATAGAACAATAGATTCAATATTTTATAGTAATTATGTACCCAATTATGTTTACAACAGGTGCCTAACTTAATATATAATTTTTATCACAAATGCTGGTACAGAATTTGCCAATGTTTGTTCAACTAGAATCTTGACTTGTATGTTCAAACAATGCCCAAATGTTCTATTAATTAATAATTATATTATTATTTATTTAATTTAAAAGTTACTGAGACTAAATCTAGTTAATTGATTCAAGTATCACATTGTGGAAGTACATAATACTAGTTGTGTTGAATCTAAGCTACTTCCCCACTTATGATACTTGTTCATGCCAAATACAATGCCCCGCCTGCCTGCTACATATGCAGATGTACAGTACAAGTTCATAACTGCAGTCATATCACGTGTTTTTATACTTTCAAATAACATTTTTCCTAAAGGCTTGTTGTTCATATTTTTGTGTGTTACGTATACAGTGTAAGGGACTCAAAACTATATGTCCTGAATGCTTTTGGAAAAAAAGTTAATTTTAAGTATAAAAGCACGTGATATGACTGGACTTATGAAGGCGACCGTACAAGATTTGACACCACACCACACCACATGCACCAAATACTCTACACGTGTACAGCACCACGATTGAACATGCAGCAGCATGAGTTGTTGGGCTTATAGGCAGGGTTTGAACCTGCGACCCTGTCTTTTAAAGACAGGTGTATTAACAATTAAGCCATAAAGCAGTCATGATAAAATTAATAGCTTATTATTGAACCTATGCTTTAAATTAATTAAATTGTTTAATAATAAACTACATTGCTTTAATAATATTTTTAAAGATAGGTAGAGTAATAATTGTATTATAAACACTAAACAGTATGATCCATTCTACGTCACTTAGTATAAATGTGTCATTCATGTGATAACAGGAAATGTGATGGTCTCCAAATAGCTTATGATGTCATAGAAGGCAATAATGTTAATTTAACAATGTAACTGGTTAGTGACATGTTTTTTACTTCAAGGAAAGATATCTTTAACTATTAAACTTTTCCTGTAAGAATGCCATTTCTCCCATAATAAAAACTTGGATTAACTTAATCTACCTACAAATAATACATAGTTCAAAAACTAAAAAACACGCTTCCTGTCCGCCACCTTGGACGTCCGCCATATTGGATTTAAGTCACGTGACTTTTTTTTCGTATTTCTGACAGCAATTCATTTGATACCCATATCATGGGGGTGAATTTCAAACAGCCAGTTCGCCATCTTAGGGAGGCCGCCATATTGGATTTGTAATGAAGTTTCTTAGCTAGTCATGCATTGTCATCAAAACTTAGATCGTGTGCAAAATTTCATCCTAATCGAAGACCGGGAAGTGGGTCAAATTAAGATTCCAAGATTTTTTTAGATACATTAATGGGGAGGCCGCCATATTGAATTTGTAATGACGTTTCTTAGCTAGTCATGTATTGTCATCAAAACTCAGAGCGTGTGCAAAATTTCATCCGAATCGAAGACCAGGAAGTGGGTCAAATTAAGATTCCAAAATTTTTTTAGATACATTAATGGGGAGGCCGCCATATTGGATTTGTAATGACGTTTCTTAGCTAGTCATGTATTGTCATCAGGACTCAGAGCGTGTGCAAAATTTCATCCTAATCGAATACCGGGAAGTGGGTCAAATTAGGATTCCAAGATTTTCTTACATACATAGTTACTTACAAGTGAAGCTAATATAAAGCGTGTAAAAAAGTATGTACGTAGTTACACATTAGCTTTTCATTTGATGTGTTGCAACAATCCCCATGCTTGGTAGGCGGTAATTGGGGATCGCAGTTGTTGTTTGTTACACAGATAAATGCTCCTTATATGTACCTTCATAATAAATGCAAAAGTATGATTGTCATTTTCGTTTACAACAAATTAGAAAATGGAGGGAGCGTGCGAAAGCGCTGAACTAAACTTGATTAGAAGTCGTACTGACCTGAAAAATAAGAATCCTAGCCAATAAATGATAAAAAAGTCTTTAAATTATTATTACTTCAATTGTAAATTAAATAATGTAGCCGTGGCCGGGCGAATACAGCTAGTGATAAAATTATTAAGATACGACATAGCTCATTTGTAGTACTGACTGATGATTTTAATAGTTTAATGATTATCGCATTTTCGCATTTATCGCAAACTTTACATACATTTGTGGAGGATTCTTTTTACTAAAACAAATTATCTTCCATCTCTTGTCATTCTTTAAAGGAAGAACAGATGAAATGTTTCTAAGCAATTAAATTGTGATTGCCAACCTACATTTAGACACGTCAAACATCGATTTGACGCGTAATTTAACAGGAATTTAAAAACATCCCGACTTAATTAAGCTGAATTTAACAGCTGTGCTGCTTATTTTAAATATCATTCATTCAAAATCAAATTCATTCATCTCCCCATCCTTTTCGATTCCCATATGAATGAAAGAGACCAACAACTTAATTTTAGAGATTTTAGCGGCCACGGCCGAATTGAGCTCAATGTCTAACCGCATGTGCTGGCTTCTGTACATAAATTTAAATAATAATACGCCTTCATATGCATAACTATGACATCATGTGACCTATTGTGCTAACACACTATTATATCATTACTCGTATAGCTAATAGTTGTACGATGTTATGATAAATATCGAGTATGCTGTCGTTCTTATCGGCATAATACAACACATTTGTCAAAGCGAACTTACTAACAATTTATGAATCGGAAAGAAACTGTTACGCTAACGTGCCTAAAGCTGAAAGGATAGCGATGGAAATAAGCAATATCCGATGAAGCTTGGGTCAATTTAAAAGAAATAAGGAGGAAAATAAGTTGCTATTATCGGGAATATCGCACATCGTGTCAGATCTTTATATCATCTTTATTACTATTGAATACATTAAATGATTATGATACATTAGTTAAGGTGGGCGGCAAGTTACAATATAGATTTTAATCCTAACATTTTGCCAAAGTTGGTTTTGCATTTATTTTACTCTTAATTAGTCGACTAAACGTGATACCTACGCCATTAAGAAATACAATATTTTAAAAAGAGGCTAGGCGAGATCTTACAGAAGACAACTAAATTTTTGAACTCGCCACAAAAGAATATGTAACTAACCCCAGTAGGCCTACTATGATAGCGACACGCTCGAGAAGCTGTCAAACGCGACAAATTGACAGAAGTGATGTAAATATTCTAAAGTTAAAAAAAATACTTTAGAAAAGGGCTATAAACCTAAAAGTAATATAAGAATTATTATTTATGTTTTGTTGTAAATAAACGGTTTAAATGTTTGTTCACAGAAATAACTCAGCGTATGTCGTCGAACAATATAGTAATAAGGATATGGTGCCACGAATTGAATGAAAACGATGAAGACAGACCCAGGGATACTATAATACAAACGTGGGGAGTTTACTTCAGTGGGCTGCGATATATAGGCGCCAACTTAGCATCCAATTTCACGTCAGACTGCTTTAAAAGCAACACTCTAGTTTTCCAAATGCACGGCGGATATTTCTGCTCGTACAAAAGTCTCAAATTAGATATAATACCGTCGGAAAATGAAATTGAACACGGGTCTCTCTCTTCTGACTCGTCGGGAAGGACGAATTTGTCGAAAGTCACTTTGGAATCTAAATTCATCCAGCATCAGAAGTTGAAGGAATCGAGATCGGTATCGCCAAGTAAATTCTCAAAGAAGAACGATAAGGAGTATTCTAAAAGCCACAGTCCGGTCGAAAGGAATTTTCGTAATTATACTTCGTTAAAAACTTCGACAAGTTTGAATATAAGAGACAGAGAAGACGACAGTGGCGATAGTAGAAAAGATAATAAAAAGTTAGATCCCAATTTTATATACGAACATTCTCCAGAAAGCAATGACGTTGTATCTGGGGATAACAACTGTGATATTAAATCGAAAAACGCCTCGAAAGAGGATTTGTTTAATAGCAAAATTGATTTGAGCGAAACAGCTGAAAATTACGATCTCAGAAACGAAACTGTTGGGACGCCTAAATATCGTTATTTAGCGTTAAATTTCTTAAAATCGGAGATAAGACATAGTTACAACGCGAAGAAACTTCAACAACTGCATATATTACAATACGAAATCAAGAAAAAGCAGGAGGCGGTACAAGAAATCAAAGAAAAGATATATCAAAGGTCGGCTTTGACGAACGATTGGTCGATAACTGATGATTTCGATGAAAAATTGAAGTTGAGAAGTAAATCGCAGAGGAATATATTCTCGCCCGAAGAAGAATTGGAGAAGGAAAAGTCAAGTGATGTATATAGGAATGGCAGAGTTAAAGAAGAAAGGCCTAAAGTGAATGGGCCCAGACTTACTTTGAAGTTGAATGATCTCTTATCTTTTAAGGTTGGTATGTTTATTTCACACCAATTTGCATTTGTATCAGGTACAATCGGAAACCGTTTTTATAGTCAGCTGGCTTTCCGCCCGGCTCCGTCCGCGTTAACAGTTTTTCCCGTAATAATTAGTATCCTGGATAATACATAGGCTAAGTTTACCGCGGTAAAATTCCTTATACGAAAATAGTCGTGGGTGGACAGCTGAATAAATGAAATTGACTACCATACTAATATTATAAATGCCAAAGTGTGTTTGTTTGTCTGTTCATCCTTCACGCCCTAACTAAGCAACCAATCGACTTGATTTTTTGCATAGAGGTATTTGAAAGGATGGAGAGTGACATAGGTTACTTTTTACCGCAGGATAATACCTCATTCCCACGGGAAAAACTGTAAACGCGGGCGGAGTTGCGGGGCGGAAGGCGGAAGGCTAGTAATTTTTTTTTGGGAATTTAAATTGGTTTTAAATATATATGTTGGAAATTTTGCAGGCAAAACCGTCACCCTTCCAAAGGGCAGAGGCGTTGAGACTGACTAAACAGATAGAGATATTGAGGTTCAAGCGGCTGATACTGGCGGACGAGAGGGATCGGAAACTGGCGAACCTGCGGCGGCTGAAGGAGGTGCGGGCGAAGTTGTTCGAACAAAACCAAGACGTTGGTAAGACGTTAATAGCGTTAAACTGAGCCTGACCCTCGCCGCACATTACACTAAGTTTTTTTGTTCTAGATTAAATAAATGAATTGAAAATGAAAAAAAATTGAAATGAAAAAAAAATGTTATTAATTGAAATCCGCTTAAATGGTCAGCTATTGTTGAAAGTACCATTAAATTACTCGTATTATTGTAACTTATAACTTGTAAATGTGTAATGTGTGGCGAAATAAATGGTTTAAATGGTCCAATATACTCGAGAAGACTGTCAATGCCCTAGAAAAAAACGTGCTCCTTAAAAGCTCAAATCCCGTATTAAAACTAGATGGCGCCTAGCTCCTCGCCCGCGATTATATTAAAAATACACTTGTAAAATTGCTATAATTGTGTTTTTAACTGTAACTAAAAGTTGTTTATTTATTATTTATCAGGTCGAGAGACACCATATAATTTTTAATTTCAGAGAATTTCACAATGATAGGTAATTTGTGAATAATAGTGACATCTATCTTTTTTTTTAGTACTAACTAGCGACCCGCCCCGGCTCCGCACGGGAAAATTGTTATTGTGGGTTATTCTTGAGTATATTATGCATGTATTATAGATATAAACCTTCCTCTTGAATCCCTCTATCTATTAAAAAAAACCGCATCAAAATCCGTTGCGTAGTTTTAAAGATTTAAGCGTACAAAGGGAGGGACATAGGGACAGAGAAAGCGACTTTGTTTTATTGTAGTAGGAGAATTGACAGTCCCCTCGAGTATATTGGGTCCATGGTAAGAGCTTTACATAAGTTGCGTTTCTTTGGCGGGTTCTTACTGTGGAGTTTCTTCGGCGGGTTCCTCTCCACAGCAGCGCACACATTGCGCAAACCTGCCAGTTCTGTTCAAACTGATATCGCATCGCCTCTTTAAATGTTTTAAGAGTTTATTCTTCATTAGTGCGAGACGAAAGCCAGTCTGGTTTGCGAAAAAAATTGTACTTTCATTAAAATTTGACGTCGAAAAGTGATTTCTGAAATCTTACTTCGAATAAAAAACCTTTTGACTTTTTTAACTTTTTGACTTGACGTTAACAAATGTTAAAAATTATTTTTCGGCGTCAATATAGTGTTTTTCTGTTGCAAAAGGTTCATTTAAACCTTGTTGTACCTATAATAAATAGTAATAATAAACCTATAATGATTATTGGGTCTGTAGCTAAAAAACAAATATTTATTTTAGGTTAAGAGCTTGTTTTTATGTGTATATTTTATTTTATTTCTATTTCATTATAAATTAGAACCTGCTTACAAAATTTCACGTGAATCTGTTGAGGAATGCGATCTGTTGAGGAAAACAGAATGAAAAGACAAAATGACACACGAAAGCTTTTACGATTGTTTTGCCAAATAATGCATTTTCTTCAAACACGGTATAAACAGGTCTTAAAAATACATTAATTGGGGAACCTAATAATATTTCATCCATTTATCTAGAATGTTCATAATCTAGAAGATATTAGATGAACTAAACTATGTGTTCCCACCCAGGTCTGGAATTACTAGAGCATTACCACTCGCTGTCCCGTCGGTCGGACGTGCTCAAAGAGGCGCGGCAGTCGTGCGCGGCCGTGAGGGAGCTCGCGGCGAGGTCACACGCGGCGCTCAGCAACCAGCGCTGCCTGCTGCTCGAACAACTGCACTCCATATTCTACACGCAACAGGTGACACACACACACACACACACACACACACACACACACACACGCACGCACACGTACGCACACACACACGCATACACACACACACACACACACACACACACACACACACACACACACGCGCGCGCACAACAATATATTCTTTCTACACGCAACTGGTGACACACACACAACATTTTTGTTTCTAGAACACCTTCACTCCATTTTCTACACGTAAAGGCGTTTACACATTATGCCGTAGCGGCAGTGTTTTTCGCCGCCGCTGCCACGGCGTCACATGTGCAAGACTCCATACAAATCCAAACAGGACTAGCACAGCGGCGCCGGCGTAGCAGCAGTGCCGCTACCGCTGCGGCATAACGTGTAAACAGCCTAACTGGTGACACACACACACACACAATATATTCTTTTCTTTGGAACAACTGCACTCCATATTCTACACGCAACAGGTGCCACACACACAACATATTATTTTCTCTACAACAACTGCACTTCATTTCTACACGCATCAGGTGCTACACGCACATTTATTTTCTTTAGAACAGTACTACAGTAGTTTATTAGAACTTATTTTATTTTCTTTTTTTTTGAATTTATTTTCTTTAGAACAGTACTATTGCTACAGTGCTACACACACAACGTATTCTTTTCTGTAGAACAACTGCACTTCATATTCTACACCCAACAGGTGCCACATACACACACATATATGTTGCATGTTAACCGTTCATATAAAATGTCCCCACTGAGGATCTCAAGCCTACCTCAAAAATCCGCCTTTTTGAATCCAAATCCGAATTTTGAACTCATTCGGCTCTTTAAAAAAAAAGAAGTTTGTTCTTCATTCGTGTGAAACGAGAGCCCATAGCTGGTTTGAGCAAATCTTAGTAATTTGTAAAATCTTCTTCGAAAAAAGAACATTTGCTTTTTTCAATTGTTTTTCTTTCTGTCTTTAGTGTAATGAATGTGAGTGTGACTGTGTTTGAACAGAAGGACGCCACGACGTGGTCTATAGTGGAGGTGCCGCTGCCGGTGAGCTCGGACGAGGGTCCGCGCGCGGGCGCTCCGCTCGCGGACGCGGTGGCCGCGGGGCTCACCGCGCAGGCGCTGTGCCTCGCCGCCGCTATACTCGACCAGGTAACCACCACCTGTCAAAAACACAACCACATAGGGTGTATTCTAGCAGTCACAACTACATCTCCCACAATGGCATTGGTCGTCGGGTGCAGGGCAGGCTGAACATAGTTACATTAGTTACCTTAGTTACATTAGAATGGTGCAAATTCTATATGTTCGGCTTGGCGTGTTCTTGACTGTACCTATATACTAGTTTTCTATGTCCATACTTATGTATACTATACCATTTTATTGTAATTTGTTTTTGCTGTATTGTACTCTTCAGAGAATAAATGGCTTTCTATTCTATTCTATTCTCGGGTCTGCCCTCGTCAATGAAGAACATCCAAGGATAATAAATAGCTATTTATTGTATTTTCAATAAATGCTACACTCACTACGTTCTTCAGATACAAAGACAAACTAAAACTTCAGAAGAGACAATTCAGTATTTAAAATAAATAGTTTTTCTAGAAATATGGCATTAGTGCCAGTATCTTCTCTAAGGAGTTGCTAACGCGATGCAGCAAACTCCACAGTATACACGTAGAAAGCTGGTTACCAGCGCTGATCTGCCAGCGCTTACCGGCACCGATCCGCGCAGATAGTCAGCGCAGGTAGTTTCTATACATTTTTCCGAACCAGCGCCGATAAGCGCCGAATGTCGCCGACAAGTTCCGACAAGCGCTGAGGCCGCCGCCGACATTTTGCACGCTACTGAGCCATCCAGCCAGCGTCAACCCGCTTCCTTTATGTAGAGGTTACCTGCGCGGATCGGTGCCGGTAAGCGCTGGCAGATCAGCGCTGGTAACCAGCTTTCTACGTGTATACGCCCAGAGGCCGTTCATTAATCACGTGAGGCTTAAAAGGGGGAGGGGTTCGACAAAAATCACGAAATATCACAAGGGGGAGGGGGGTGTGGTAAGATATCACGTGTATAAATTTTTTCCAGTCAAAAACAACCTGCAACCTTTCTATTATATCTAGGCATTTTTATCATAGTCCTTAATTTCAGAATAAAATAAGGTTAATACCTATATATATAATAACCTATACTTTAACTGTATTTAAAGATAATATTCTAAAAAATTCAAGATTCTTTGCAGGTACTAAAAATACACGTTATGTTGGGTGGGGGGTAGTCTTAAACCTCACCACGTATCACTAAGGGGGAGGGGGGGTTAAAAATGCAAAAAAAAAAAAGATCACGTGATTAATGGACGACCCCTTATCACCACGGCACCTGTCGCCACCTCTACCACCTATGATTGTCAACTTAAATTTAGAGACGTCAAACATACGCGTAGTTCGCACTAGTTTAGCATAGTCCGGTCTCTTATGGGAAAAGGTATAAATTTTGGGGTTAAGCAATGCCCTTTGGTCCGAATGTTAAACACATCCACCTGAGCTGAAATCGCCCGGTAGCCAGTCATAACCCCGCGGCAGGTGGGGGGGAGGGGGGGTCAAAGAACAGAGCTCCTAGCGCGCAGAAAAAAAATTCTGGCCGATTTGTTTGGAGCTTTGAGTCAAGTTTGGTGTCGTTATCAGGTAACTAGATGATGCCCAATTCATTCCCCATACCAGTTTTTTAGGGTTCCGTAGCAAAATATGTCGTAATACTTAAAATTGTAAACTTTTAGTAGTAACGAAATCCAAACAAACCTTCATATTTTTTTTTTTTGTAGTAAACATGGTTTATAAAAAATACTGTCCGAAAGCACATTTAATTCCCATTCTAAAAACATTAACATTAAATATAAATTTGACTATTTTTAATGTACAATTAATTATTTAAAGTTCAGCAATGTTCGTCAGCGCAACGTAATGGACGGCAAAAAAACTCGAAAAATATGCACTACAAAAAAAAACCGGTAGGAATATTAGTAAAAGTTATGTTTTTTTTAAAAACCTCAACGGAGCATTCGAAATATTGAATGCTCTTAAACAAAACCCCTCAAAAAAGCAGTCATGTGCATTCCATCTCCGCAACAGTTGTATTTTTATTAAAGGCTATTTTATTTTTCAAACCTTTTAGAAGTTTATACTTGGTATGTCATTATCATCAAATTTCTGACCTCCCAGGTGCTCTTATAGCCGTAGAAAGAGATGAAACCCACTAGGAGCGAGGTCCGGTGAATAGAATAGGGTGGGTGCTCCATCCTTTCAAAGCCAGCATCTTCAATGGCAGCCATGGCAACTTGGGACTTGTGCGCGGAGGCTTTATCTTGATGAAAATAAAAACATCTTCTGCGAGTTTTTCATGCCGTTCCTTGCGTATTTCATCAAGAATTTATATAAGACCCCGTAATAGTGGTTTGGCTTCATGACTGACGTATTTGATCATTACTACCCTTTGGCTATCCCAGAAAAGAGAGCCCATAATTTTGCCGGCGGATTGAATTACCTTAAATTTCTTAGGATTTGGAGAAAACGGTCTCTTCCAGGTCATAGACTGATGTTTCGTTTCAGGATCGTAATGGTGAAGCCACGTTTCATCCATAGTTACTAATCGAGCCAAAAAGTGGTCAGGATCTTGTAACAGATCTAAACAGCTTTGTGAAATTCTTAGTCTGCACTCGTAACATGCAGTGCTATAATAAAAGCTTGTCGCTCAAGAAACCCGCCATATTGAAATATCCTCCAATAGGATAAGAGAATATGCACGACAAAATTATGTCTGTCACGCGTGGACCGCGCATGTTAGAGGGGGTTTGTTTCTGCGCGTCCGTAAGCATTCTAGGCGTAGTAGGCACCCAGTGCGCTGACACTTTTCATGCCTAAATAGTCGTGTATAATATTATGGACACTTCCTTTATCAGCAATAAAACGAACGTTACACGACGATCGGATAAAATATTTTTTCAACTTTTTTAACCATTTGTTCTGTTACTGCTGTCGCAGAATGTCCTGAGCGTGGGTCGTAGTTGGTGGAAGTTCTTCCTTGCTTAAACTCAGCACACCAACGTGCCACTGTAGAATATGGAGAATCATTAACACCTAATGTATCCTGCAAGCCATCAAGTCATGATTTATCTTCTCCGTACTGAAATGTTTGATACACACACAAGTATTTAATTATCGCGCGTACTTAAATTTTCTCCATTTTCGAGAACATGTCGTGCCACTTAGCACATGCTAAGCAGGTGGATGTAGCCTTACACGAGACGTGCCGGATTATCACTGGCTGTTAAGCCGTTTCTGGTTCAAATGCTGCATTGGCTTGCTGGCAAAGCTTCGCCAGATGTCGTAGAAGCGCAGCGAGTGCTATGGAGAGAGCTAAGTTTGAAATGGACCTATGGCACCTAATGTACGATTATTCCCCGTCCAAAAAGGCTGAAAAGCTGTAGGAGCTTCTACAAGTTCATAGCTCCGATCGTTCGAAAGAAATCTCAATTTAAAAGTGACCCCTGGCGGGCGCGGAGCTCGCCACCTTCCTCCTTTGTCCCACTCTCGGAAAGTCTCCCCCCTACTACCTAAATACTTCCAAGGTCCCTTTGGATATCAACCAAACAAAACCGGTTGACCAGGTTGGTCGAATCAAACAAAATCGGTTAAGGTGGGGTCTTTCTGACGGGACGGAGCTCCAGTACGAGTGCGGCCTGTCGCCGCAAACCATGGATAGGTGGGCCATGGTTTATCGTGTTCTGCATGCCCTGAGTCTTACACACCGGAGGAGCTCATAGAGGACACAGAAAGAGCAATCAGCGTGGCAGGGTAGGTATTAGGCAACAAAAATTGAAACTAGCCATCATCGACACGACAGAAGAAGGATTTTGATTTTCTTGCGAGTAGTTTTACGAGTACTTATATTTCTACAGGTTTGTACAAAACCCTCGATCGGCGAGTCCGACTCGCACTTGGCCGGTTGTTTTTTTGTTAGTAGAGCTTGTTTTGCGAATTTTTTGTAGTCCCCTACGCTGCGCTGACGAACGTTGCTGAACTTTAAATAATTAATTGTACGATAAAAATAGTCAAATTTATATTTACTGTTAATGTTTTTAGAATGGGAATTAAATGGGCTTTCGGACAGTGTTTTTTATAAACCATGTTTACTACAAAAAAAAAAAAAATTTTAAGGTTTGTTTGGATTTCGTTACTACTAAAAGTTTACAATTTTAAGTATTACGACATATTTTGCTACGGAACCCTAAAAAACTGGTATGGGGAATGAATTGGGCATCATCTAGTTACCTGATAACGACACCAAACTTGACTCAAAGCTCCAAAGAAATCGGCCAGAATTTTTTTTCTAAGCGCTGGGAACTTTGTTCTTTGACCCCCCCTCCCCCCCACCTGTCGCGGGGTTATGACTGGCTACCGGGCGATTTCAGCTCAGGTGGATGTGTATAACATTCGGACCAAAGGGCATTGCTTAACCCCAAAATTTATACCTTTCCATACAAGCATGCCCATAAGAGACCGGACTAGCAGACATGCGAACATCCCACTTAACTTGAGCTGAATTTGACAGCTGCGCTGCTTATTTGAATATCATTCCTTCAATTCATTCATCTTCCCGTCCTTTTCGATTCCCATAAGAATGAAAGAGATCAACAAATTACATTATGAGATTTTAATGGTTACGCCGGAATGAAGTCCTATATGTTGTCTTTTTTTTCTTCCTAAATCATAGTAGTACTACTAAAGTAGACTAAAGTGAGATAAAACATCTGTACTTATGATTACGTACGCACACAAGGGCGCGTGTCTATACGCATACAACTACAAGTAAAGCTCTCCCACACTCGTGAGATAAAACAACTGTATTATTATTCAATTAAAATATTCATCAATCGCAGTGTATATGTTTCAATCAAATGACAAATTTTATCAGTTTTAATAAAAAACATGTTTTTTTTCCAGCCCCTGCGATACAAGATCACGCTTTTGGGGTCTGCCTCTAAGATTCTGGATATCACGCCTGACTTGCCCAATCCAAAGTAAGTACATGTTTATTAAAACAGCCCACAGCTGGATTTGCCATAGACAGCCCCATGTTTATCCTTTTTAACCCCCGACGAAAAAGAGGGGTGTTATACGTTTGACGTGTGTGTCTGTCTGTCTGTTTGTGGCATCGTAGCTCCTAAACGGATGCGCCGATTGTGAGGTGTCACAATCGAGAGTGTTCTTAGCTATGATCCAAGAAAATATCTTCAGCCATTTGAAGAATATCAGCTCTTTTCTAGTTGTTAAAAGGATTAAGTAACGGTTTTGTGTTGGGGGTTATTAATTTTTTTAATTTAGTGTTTTAAGTTTGACGTGTGTGTCTGTCTGTCTGTCTGTGGCATCGTAGCTCCTAAACGGATGCGCTGATTTTGATCTAGTTATTAATACATTCTCCATACAAAACGTGTATCATTTTTTTCTTTTAGAAAAGTTTGTGAAATTTACTCAATACCATTGACTGAGCTTGTCGTCTCAGTACCTGCTAAGTCTTTACACCCTGTATTTTCCCCCCAGCATCCCTCTGTTCGCGCGCGGCGGTGACGTCACATTGTTCCGCTACGCCATGTTCCTGCTGAACAAGTGCATAGCGCAGTTGGTGTGGGCTCGTGGCCTGCCCGTGGCTGACATTCGGCCAACGCTGGCCAACTTAAGGACACTGCTCACCGCAACACCGCATAGGTCAGTTCTCACACCTCTAAAGCCCGATACACACGTAGCTATAATCTATATTAATATGCCCAGCTCTAACTTATATTACATCTCGCCACCACACACGGTAGCTGTATTGAAATATATATTTTCACCCTTACTGCGTCCACTTACGGAATACCTTTAATATGTCGAGATTTATATTAATATACCGTGCTATATCGGTCGCTTGCTGTGACGTCACCAAAATATGTCGACCGATATAGCAAGGCATATTAATATAAATCTCGGTATATTAATATAAATCTCGACATATTATAGGTATTCCGTAAGTGGACGCAGTAAGGGTGAAAATATATATTTCAATACAGCTACCGTGTGTGGTGGCGAGATGTACCTAATATGTTAGAGCTGGGCATATTAATATAGATTATAGCTACGTGTGTATTGGGCTTAATGTTCAACACTCATCATTGGACTCAATAGGCTATTTGACTGGTTTTTAAAATATATTTTTTATTATTCAGTAGAGTTTGTGGATCCCAGTAATAGTTGTATTTTTTAATTCTGGTACATATTTCCTGAAAAATATCAAAATAAAAATTCAATATTTAAGTAGCGCGCCAAAACGCTACTTTGACAATATGGCGTCGCAATGGCATCGGTGACGTCACTAGCCAGTACTACTACTACAAGTTGCTTAAGTAGAAAACGATGTTTACTGGCTAGTGACATATGTCCTATACCCGACCAAACAGGAGCGTTTTGAGTCACGTGACAAACGCCAAAAAAAAAAACATTTTTATTTACGGATTTTTACATAAATTAATTATTATTTTCAACTTTCCATAGTAAATATCCATTTTTAAACTTACATTACATACTGATTACAGTAATTAACACTTTATTTTTCGCATTGTCAAATAGCCTATTCTGCCGTGGCCGCTAAAATCTCTAAATTTAGGTTGTTGGTATCTTTCATTCATATGGGAATCAAAAAAGATGAGGAGATGAATGAATTTAATTTTGAATGAATGATATTTAAAATAAGCAGCGCAGCTGTCAAATTCAGCTTAATTTAGTCGGGATGTTTTTAAATTCCTGCTAAATTACGCGTACAATCGATGTTTGACGTGTCAAAATGTAGGTTGGCAATCACCTGTCCCTTTTCGTTCTAAAGAACGTGAAAGAGACATAACAACTTAAATTTAGATATTTTAGCGGCCACGCAGAATTGAGCCCAATGTAAGATACTCTTTGGGAACTAAAGATGTTAGTAGAGAGGCGCGAATAATGGCGCGTTACGCGATTAAAACAGAGGCAGCTACTTCGTTTTTTTAGTTAATGCCGTGCTATTTAAATTTCACTTTATTGTTATTTTTACCGTGCTAGAGTTGATTATATGTAAATTTATTTGATATTTTTAAATTCATAGAAAACAACCGAAAACGTAAACCTTCCGGCTGGACTTGAACCCACGACCTTCGGCCTATACGCAGCCAACGCGCTACCAACTACACCACGGAGCGCATAGTGACAGCGCCGGAATTCGTTCTTGCTTGTTTTCTATCAAACCATGACGTCACCATCTTTATAGATTTATTCGTATTTGTCGCTAAGTGAATCTTCTGTAGTGACTACCACAGAACATTTAAAAGAGGTTAGAATGGCGATAATGCGCCGTCCGTATGAAATCCGGTGTCGCCGATTCCACCCCACCTTTCACCTCCACTACATCTGTACTTCAATAAAGATGAAGTTTACGCACATATTTGCAATTTCAAATCTAGCCAATCATAGCGCCGCTCAATCACGCGATTTCAAATGGATACGAATCATACACATGCACGCATACCGATGTACATTTTTATAGCTATGTGTGAGTTAAACAGCGCGATCGCGTCTTTGCGTGGAGTATGAGCGTTTGCTCATAGTCTTGGCGCGCCGGCCCCGCCCACAGCGCCGCCCTAACCTCTTTTAAATGTTCTGTGGTGACTACTATTCGGTGTCCTGTGATATGGCGGGTTTTTATCATTTCTGTTCGTGCTTTATATGTATGTGTGGTGTTGTCGGGTTGTAGGTCGGACACGTTGAAGCTATTTGGCACCCCCTGGGGGGCGGAGGGCCAATGTCCCCGCACGCAGTCCTTGCGAAGTCTTGTCGCGTCCGAGAGGGGGAAACACAACCGACAGTTCAACAGGTTTAAGGTATGCTGTGCTGTAAAACAATACCACCATCATCGAAATAGAAATAACTATGGTAGCATTGATTCATAAAAAAAAGTTGGCGCCATGATGTCGGATGACGTCGGCCAATGCGACGCGAGCCGGGTGTACATTGCTAAAGGTCTTAAGCGTCTGGATCAATCGAATATATACCCTGCGCGCTTGAAACTGGGTATGGTTTTAAAGAATAATATATGATCTTAAGATTTTTCGTGTTCCTGATCAATACTGACTGGCGCGCGGGACTATGATTTGCTAAGATTTTGTTCGGAATGATTCTTTCATAGTTATTTCTATTTCGATGACCACCATTGACTTATATAACAGACCACAGATAAAACATGAACGATTCAAAAATGGGACGGCAACGAGATGCTTAAGTACCTCTTTAATACAGTGAAATAAAACATCGTGAGGAAACCTGCACACACCTGCGAAGAAATTCAAAGGTTGTGTGTGAAGTTGACCAACCCGCACTGGGCCAGCGTGGTCGACTAAGGCCTATTCACCCTGGTATCAGGGTAGGCTCGAGCCCCTCGGTGGGGACATATATGAGCTGTTAACGAACAACCATAGTAAGAAAGGCTAAGGTTGAAGTTAGTAAAAATCACATATTACATTTTGATTCCAGTGCACTACGTTACCGCTATGAAAATGCAACCGTAATGGGAGAGAATAAGGTTGTAATTAGGAGTTTACACGTGTGTCAGAAGGTCCCAAGTCTTCTATGCGCTATTGTACGACGCGCTAGACCTATGGTCTGTTATATATCAATACAGGTCACGCTAAGAAGCAATATTTGACAGATGTCATGTTTCCTTATGTCAATAGACATAGAGTTCACTCTTTGAAACTTTTATATGATTTTGTAGAAAGTATAAATCTTTCTTCTTAGAGTGGCTTGATTATATACAGGGTTACTTTTTAATCAGTGCACATATTTTGTGTACACAGTCAGTATCGTTACTAGATCACATGACACGAAAAAAATGTATCTTTTTTATTTTTTTTATAAAATGACACTAACAAAAATGTTTAACCCGTTTAGGGAACGAATTTCAAAAAACGCTAGAATACGTGTCCAATTAATTATGCCAATGAGTGTTTATACGAAGTATCAAGAAAATTGGGGCGTATTAAATTTCTTCCCATACACAATTTGATAACAATTGTATGCATAAAATGGCGATATTTCGATTTTTTGTATAAAACGTGATAAAATAAAAATATACGGGTATACGGGTTAATCTAAAAGAAAATAAAAACATGCCTACCTAAAGTCACCTAAAGTGCACTGATTAAAAAATAACCCTGTATAATGTCTATTGTATAATGGCCTTTTCTTTTTAATTTTTGGCTAACTGCGATCGCAAGACAGATTTTCACGGGCCGTGTTCACAAAATGTACCTTATGGAGACTCCCCATGGGGTTTTGGTCGGATATAGTTAGCATGGCGCTTTTAAAATATTCGAACTACTAAATGTACCTGAGTTGGGGTGCCTTCATAAGAAATAGAAAACATAAAAAAGAATCACTCAACTTTATTCTGAGGGAAGGAAAGTTCACTTTGCAATGATTCAGATGCACCTTATCCATATTCATAATATTAGCATTCATTTGGTTTAAATAATGCTGTCATAACACAAATTTTCTCAAAATTAGGTAAAAACTTTAATTCTACTTACAAAACTATTCTAAGTAAAACGGTAACTATTTGTGTTGTGACAGCAGAATTCACACAATTTTTACAAGTAATTTACCTACTTGTTTATTAAAACAGTAAAAACAATAACAAAATCGACTGAAAAATTACTGGAATGTACAATGAAATAGGCTAATCTATCTGTCTCTCTCTCTCTGCAAAACAACTTTTTATATGCATATGGCGGATATGTAAAGTAACTACATCTTAGGGTGGTATTTTACTGGCCACAGAAGACAAAAGACGAAAGGAACGCAGTTATGCGTTAGAATGAGATACAAATACACCGCGCTCACTCTTGCGCATAACTGCGTCCCTTTCGTCTTCTGTCTTTGACTACCGTGAAATACCAGCCTTACATCATGTCGGATCTCTCTTTCTTACTACTTTAAATGTATAACTCGTAAAATAATTTGTATTTATGGAAGACTTTTCGGCCTGCTATGGCTATGTTCTGTCCTATACGTACCGCAAAAACTCGTGGCAGACCAAGGGCCTGACACACTTTGACAGAAAAAGATAGTCTTATTGCGATTCCTAAAAGAGGAAATAGAAAAGATGCATCATAATATGTTTTGTCTCTATCACCGACCGAGCATTTTTTCATTGTCGGGTTATAGGCACACTTCATATCATATAGTATACTAGTTAATTTATTGTCGGGTTATAGGCACACTTCATAGATAGACTCAATGTATGTCTTTCTCTTACGCCCGGTCGCACGGTGGCGAATCTATAACTACTATACTATATCTATGTGGCAGACAGATAAAACGTGTGAATGCGACAGCGCACATCATTATCTCGCACGCACTTAGGTAAAGCCCGACCAAAGAAATAAGAAACCTCGCCATATTGCGGAATTTCAATGGAACTCATTTTATAAGGGAAATTGTAGCCATATTCGTAAAAATATACACGTGGCGCCTCCAGAGCAGTTTCTTATTTCTTTGGTCAATGTTGGCTATGCCCGTCATTTGGTTACGAGTGTACGTCGATGGTGTTAGCAGGCATATTTATGGCCTCGTCTGCCACGAGTATTTGCGGTAGGTATAATGTATATGGTTAGTTTCATACAAATCCGATCAAAAGTTCATTGACCTCTTTCTTTTCTTGAAAGTTATTAAAAATAACGTAACGCCAAAATGTCTGGTAAGGTCACACGCTCACCCCGACTTTTACTACGGTATGCCAAAACAAGTATTTTGCGATAATTTCCTATACTTTTATCGTATCGTTTGAAAAAAATGCGCGTATTGTTTGAAGTCAATGACCCTTTGTCCGGATTAATATGAAACAAACCATAGTAGTATTCCGTGTGTCGATGGCTAGTGACATTTCCCGTATATTAGGACGCAGTAGACGGCCAGTCTCCGGAGTCTGCCATGATCCGCCGGCACAGACACTCCAGGAGTGTGGGCAGCTACCAAGACGACCAGGTAAACTCTAGACTGACACACCGTAACAATGCCACCATACCATTTTAGAACGATGGCAGGAAATAACGCAATATACGAAAATACTCGAAAATATAATTCAATATTACGCTCTAACTTAAATTAAAAAATCACAATGTCCCTTTCACGTTCTTAAGAACGAAAAGGAACAGGTGATTGCCAACCTACATTTACACCCGTTTGCACTAAACTTAAGAATCGCCCAAGTTAATGCCTAAAGTAATTAGGTGAGATTTAGTGAAAATTTTGTTTGCTAAACTTCAGACCTTTTTGAAACGACTTAGTTTCTGCCTACCTTTCTAAGCCCAATTAGACTTTTAGCGAAAACCAATTCTTTTTTTAAGCTTTAGTTAGATTAGGTCTTTCTTAACTACGAAAAATCTAAGACAAGGTTAGTGCAAACAGGTAATTAGAGACGTCAAACATCGATTTTGCGCGTAGTTTAGCAGGCATTTAAAAACATCCCGACTAAATTAAGCTGAATTCGAAAGCTGCGCTGTTTATTTTAAATATCATTCATTCAAAGGTAAATCACCAATCATCATCATCCTTTATTCCAGCTGTCAGAAAATGCCTCTAATATACTCGTACGGTCTCCTGCATAGAAAACGGACCCCCCTATCGTAAGTGGTGGGTAGTGACCGCTTATCTCAGGGGGGTCCGTTTTCTTTGCAGGAGACTGTACATGTACAATTTTGAAGTGCGATCTTATATTTTAAGCGTTAAGGTTGTTTGTTTGGCTTAAACGTTTTTGTTATGGTTGTTCTGTCACGTTTATAACACTTTGTACTTCACGCTTTTCTTGTTTTTTGACTTCATTCGATTTACCTAACCCCGGCCTGTTTTATGCTTTTGGCATATTTTGGTTTTCTTTCGACTTCACCTGGCTAACTAACCCACGCCTGTTGTACCATATTTTTTTGTCACCTTTCAACCTGCGTGGCATGAGTTCATTAACACTTCAAATGTCAATGTAAGTTTTATTTTTATATTTTAAACTATGCACGAGCATTTATTTTGCTTGCTTGATACAGACACAGCTTTCGCTTTGCATGTATTTTTTTAAACTGGCATGCGTATGATTATATTGTTTTTTTTTTTTATTTTGAAGATGGAATGTTTATGTAGGTAAACTAAACTCGCGCACTGCAATTCTGTTTCTTATCCCATAGACATAAGAACTTTGAAGGCCAAAATGTTTAACTTAGCGTGTCCTTGACTGTACAGCCCCTCTAACATGCCCGGTCCACGCGTGACAGACATAAGTTTGTCGTGCGTATTCTCGTATCCTATTGGAGGATATTTCAATATGGCGGGTTTCTCGCGCGACAAACTTGTCATGGCTTTGCATGTTACGGGTGCTGTATTGAAGATAGACTAAAATTAATTAAATTTTAACTAAAAAGTAATCAGAAATAAAAGATTCCCTAAGAAATTGTACAGAAATGTTCCATTGGTCTAGCGTTGACAAGTATAATAATAACTGTTCATCTTTAGGTCTCATTTTATGTTTGTTTGTCTTACATCAGAATAATTAGGTACTAAAGCCCGACCAGATAAATAAAAAACCTCGCCATATTGCGGAATTTCAATGGAACTAATTTTACAATGAAAATTACTGTTACCATTGACATAAAAATATACACGTGGCGCCCCCAGAAAAGGTTTTTTATTATTCTGGTCAGATTTTAAATGCCTTATCTATTAAAAATAACTGCTTGAAAATGCATGAACGTAAATGTTATCTTTTTCGTTTATAAGAATGTTCAAAAAGGTTTTTTAACCTTTCGTAAACTAAGTGTGTAAGTAACTAATATAGAGATATTCGAACTGACATTTTACCTTTACGAAAACGAATAACTTTAAGGCTTTTTCTTACAGGAGCTGCCTACCCTGGACCAATCCACGACATCCATAATGGGAAGCGAACCGAACATCTACAACACGAAACTCACTCGCGACGACCCCGAAACTACAATGAAGACACACAATTCAGACTCGGAAATATCCAAAATGCTCACAGACAGAACTAGAGTAGTTTTCACACTAGGACAGGAAGAAGAGAAACTAGTTAGAATATCCACTAACAATGGCGATGAAGTGTGCTTGACTTGTGTCGATGACAACGTCAAAAGTATATGTTCGGAAATTACAGATTTCTGCTCCAAAGAGGTCCATGAAGGATTCGATATAGCGAGACATATAGAAACAGTTGAAGGCGAACATATAGATATAATCAAACATATGGAGATGAAAGCGGTTGAGACAGAAGATGTAGATGCGTGTAGTGTCTGTAAGAGTGACAAGGATGGAGTGTGTGATGTGTCGTGTGCCAAAAGTGTTCAAGATGTTATTGTGATACCCAGTGCTGAAGCCATATTGGATACAGGACAGGACTTGCTAAAAGATGCTAGAGAACAAAGTGTGACAGAAAGTAAAGAAGATGCCCCAAATTCTATAGCAGAAGGAATTATAGAACAGAATGATCAGGCGTGCAGCAGACAGGACAGAGAAGACAATATGGAAGACCAGGACGCAACTAAAGATACAGAAGACAGTAGAAGAAAAGAAGATTCAAAAAGACATATAGAAGTGGAAAACCAAGAGTCTCTGGAAGCATCACAGTGACGAAGACCAATATAATTAAGACAATAAGTTATCAAATAAATTCTGAACATTCAATAATTCAAAGCAATACATTATTACTTCCAAAAAATGTTACAAATATTTAAAGCCCGACCAAAGAAATAAGAAGCCTCGCCATATTGCGGAATTTCAATGGAACTAATTTTATAAGGGAAATTGTTGCCATAGTCGTAAAAATATACACGTTGCGCCCCCAGAGCAGGCTTGTTATTTCTTTGGTCAGGCTTTAGATAGATTAAAATCGTGTAAATACAAGTAGAGGTTACATGTGGCCAGTTTTTTTTCTTTGTCTACAGAGCATTGGAATTATACCGCGTTCGGTCTTTGCTCCACACATTCTAGTCGTGGCATGAAGCACTGCGGTAAGAGATTATTTCACTACACTACATAGATAGTATAAAACAAAGTCGCTTTCTCTGTCCCTATGTCCCTATGTATGCTTAAATCTTTAAAACTACGCAACCGATTTTGATGTGTTTTTTTTTAATAGATAGAGTGATTCAAGAGGAAGGTTTATATGTATAATACATGCATAATTTACTTAAGGATAACCTACAATAACCATTTTCCCGTGCGGAGCCGGGGCGGGTCGCTAGTTTAACTATAAAATATACTAGCCATATTGAATATGTATGTAATAGAATGAGGGATGGACTAAGAATCTCCACAGGATCGCAACTTTTGTTTTTTCCACTTAATTATATGTTTCTTGTGTCGTGCTGGTGCATCTAAGCCTTATCTATATAATAAAACTTTTATACATATAATAATTATAAAAATAATGACCCAATTTATAATTTTGATTTATTACTTTGGTATCTAGCTTAGCTGAGTTACGAGCGTGGCTAGATTTCTATGCTCTGTGGTGTTGTTCTAATTTTCAAGTTCATTGTCTGTGATCCTTGTTTATGTTATAATTAATTTTAAAAATTTATACCTATTCAATTATTACGGTCTAATATTGTAAAGAATTAAGTTAAATTCGAACGATCTATTTTTGTCAATATTTAACAATACTTATTGTTATGTTTTTTTCAATTAGCTTTCATTAGAATGTTCCAAAAGATCCAATTAATACAATTATTGTACTATCAAGAGCATAATATCAGAAAGATGTAATAATAATAAAAAAACATGTTTCGTTATATTTTTTAAGTGGTTATGATTGGTTGAAAATTGTGTCAATTCTTTTGTACAGGCAAGAACACGCCAAGTTGAACACATGTTCAGCTTATTCTGCACTTGACTGTACGTTCTTATTTAAAGCATGATTTCTGCTCTTATAAGTACCTCTTGTAATATAATAATTATTTCCTGTCGTCTGTATATTATTGTATGATAATAATTTTATAATAAATGTTAGTGGGTTATAAATTATTATTATTAAATTATAATTGCTTTGTTTGTATGTGCGCGTTGGTAATAAACGTGTTAAATACACATAGATTTCTTTTATTTTTTACTAGCTGCTCGCCTCGTGGCTCCACCTGCGTTAGAAGTTTTTCCCGCGGGAATGAGGTAATTTCCCGCGGTAAAAAGTAGCCTATGTCCATCCCCGAAGTCTATCCTATCTCTCTACCATATATCATCAAAATCGGTTCTGTAGTTTTGGCGTGAAAGCGTAAAAATCAAACAGACAGAGTTACTTTCACATTTATAATATTAGTGGGTCACATAATTATATGACTAAATTCGCCGTCTAGTAAAATAGTTGTTGTAGCGACGTGAGAGGTATAGGTAATTAACAGCATGTTCGTTACCCTAGCGGGTCCCTTCGTCTGAAGGGCTCAGAATGTATATGTACCTATGTCTTAGTATCTATTTCTCCCAGCTTGCTTACAACTAAAAGTCGGCATACAATTGTTTACCTAGACAAATAATGATCAGACGGCTGGAACCATCGGGCTACATTGTGTCCAGGTCGTCGACATTTAACCAGGAAGACACAGATGCCAGTGGAAAAGATCACCCGGGCGATACTTGTTCCTCAGTCAAAATATAAAACTACCAGCCTACCTAGAGCTTTGACTAGGTAGAAATATCAAGTCTAATTGGATTCTAAAAGCCATTTCGGCTGGCTGCGATGTTTTTCAATGCGGGGTTTGTTATTGCTGTTTAATGTAATGAAGTAACGGATGAAGCGATGGATGTCGAAATGAGCGCTGGCATAGTTAGATGGGAGAGTATTAGGGAGGTCTTTGTTGATTGGTCGATGTTTGACTCGCCCAGGGATGGTATAAATAGCGAGTTGGCAGCACGCATGTCTTGATGCTAAATCAGCGTCCGGCGCCGCGCAGCCCGGACCTAACCGAATTCGAACTTCAAAATTTCAAATGGGATTCGAATTTTGAACCCCGAAACCGATTGGAAAGGCCACCGATTAATTTTAAATTTGAATTCACGTTCGATTGTTCGATTAGTCGGTACGAATTGTGGTTTGAGTGTTGTGATGTGTGGTGAGTGCACTCAGCGATAGAATAGAGGATTTTAGTGCGTTTCTGACGCATGGGGTAAGTACATAATTCTGTTATTATTCTCTTTAACGTAGAACACAAAAAGTTTCGTAATTTTACAGTGAAACTAGTCGATACTTTAAAATAGTCTCAGCTCTATAAAATACTTAGACTAGGTATTTATGTGGCTGTAATGGACAGACAAATTTAATAGGTAACGATTGGAGTAATTTATGAATAAGCGTTGAGAATTATTTATTTTACCAATAAATTTATAATCCCGATACATGTTATATAGAACGGTAAGTCAACGTTTCTTGTATCATTCATTACTACAAACTCTTAACTGGTAGGTATATAAAATTTTAATACTAGAGTTTGAACTAAACGTGGACTTATATCGATATTTTGATCTTATTGTTCTTGTGAAAATGTATGTTGTTGAGAATGATAGCTGACACCTGTCAAAATAAACTTTATTCAACAATACTATGTGACTGGAAAGGAAACCTTTACCATTTTATTATCATCATCATACCTAATTTCAGCCAGTAGACGTTCACCAGAACAATGCAATAGTAAATAGATTGTGTTGGTCTTGCCAGCATCTTTGCAGAGGCAATAATTTATTCATTAGGTTGATTTATTGTATTTTTTTTTTTTTTTAATTTATGGCTTCTGCTACTTTGCGATTTATTGTATACTGATAGATTTGTGTAAGGTGTCAATCTGCCAGTCAGTGTGATAGCGAATGATTTGTCAGAAACAGCTGATCTTGGTTCCCTTCGTTCGCACAAGGACAGATTCACAAAAAGAAAGATTCTCTTAAAGACAGAAATGTTACTACACTGAAAAGAAAATGTGTAAAGTCTGACTAGAGAAATAAAAAAGCCTGCTCTGGGGGCGCCACATGTAAGTATATTTTTATGTTAATGGCAACAATTTCCATTATAAAATTTGTTCTACTGAAATTCCATAATATGGCGAGGATTTTTATTTTTCTGGTAGTGCCTTACGTTGAACGTCCATTTTTATTTTATCAGCTGTTTTCATTACATGCTGACATAAAAATGCATAGAAGATATAAGCAGTATTTTACTAGATCTAATACTATATCTATATAATAAAACTGTAGAGGTCGAAAATCTGTACATAGAAAAAGAAATGTTTAAAACCGAGTCATGGGAATGTAGGAAGTGATATGGAACATTATTTATTATATTATCTAAAGTCTTCCTTTTATTTTTGACACTATGTTATTTATATAGCGAAAAATAATCCTTATGAAGCCTTTCAATCGGTATGATAAAAGTACAGGGTATTTTTTTTCTCGTGTAGCGGATTGGATTCCCGGTTCAACCATGTAATTATTAAAAATGTATAAAGGCAGTTTTAATAGTTTTTAGAATTAAAATAAAGTCTTCTTACAGTAAAATGTTCTATCTACAATATTTAAGCTACTTTCCCTCCATGTGGCATAGCCGTGGGATGCCCTGTATACCCACGGCATATTACCTAAGGCAATCTAACCCCTATGGGTATTGGGTGTTTTATAGGCAAAACACATACAAGTGTTCATCACACAAATATTTGCTCTGAGTGGGGTTTGAACCCGCGACCCTTTGCCTCGAAATCAGGCACACTTCCTACTAGGCTACAGAGCCGTCAAAACCATCGTTGTCGAAACTGTCGAATTAGTTATTTACTTATTAAAACGTGAACATAGCAACATAAGATCGCGATAAACTGAATAGCCACCACAGCAATCTTCTGTCTTCTTTTGTTTTTATTGATTTAATTAGATATAATCATCGACAGTTTCACGATTGCATTCTTATATTTATGTTTTACATTAATGGTCAGTGTGAGTGAACAACTACCGTTACAGATATGCAACGCTAGCTTTCCCCTTTAACAGTTTTTCCCGTGAGACTAAGGCATTTTCCCTCGGTAAAAGGTAGCCTATGTTACTCAGGGTGAATGTAGCTTTCTAATGGTGAAAGTATTTTTGAAATCAGCACAGTAGTTTTTGAGTTTATTCATTACAAACACACACACAAAAATACAAATCTTTCCACTTTAAAATATTAGTATGATTCAAAGAAAAAGTGACGTTAAAGTTCAATAAAACGTAGTTAAATTATTATTAGTGTCTACATGGTAATAGGAGAGGATACACAGTGAACAAACATATTTTTTTTTTGTTAAATAAGTAACATGCAATGAAATAAATAGTTTAAATAGAAATACACTTAAATACATTACTTACATTTAATGTTAATACAATGTCTATCATTAAATAATAAATTCTTTTAACTAGGCAACCAATTCATTGTTATTTTAGCACTGTCCGATGTGGTGATTCGCTCGGGTTATTTATATTTACATCAGTACTCGCGCTCAATACTCATCAGCTACTGAGCTGCGTGAATCTTCTCGAAGATACCATCTTGCTAATCACCGTCATCGTCATTTCAGCCCAAATCCTGGGTCAGCGGTCGTTTTCCATCGTTAGTCCGATCTTGGGAAAACACTATAAAACTAGTAGCTCTGTGAGCTAGAGTGTGACAGAAAAAAAAATTCAGTTTCATGAGTAGGTACTACCACTATGTTGTGCGGATAAAGAACCAGTTAAATTTCACCGTGTATAAAGATGAGTTCAAAGATCATATCTTCTTCTTCCTCGATATCATAATATTATTTTTTTAAAAACGACATGTAACTTAACTATATTTGACTATATATATAAGTGAAGTCTTCTTTCTCCAGCCTTATCCCATATCAGTTTCCTAATCAACCTTCGCCTGCAATCTCTGTCCTGAGTCGTCAAAGGATCTACGTCCAATTCCACAAGGTCCCTTTTGGGCTATTTCACGGTAGTCAAAAGACAGAAGACAAAAGGGACGCAGTTATGCGTTAGAATGAGATACAAATACACCGCGCTCACTCTTGCGCATAACTGCGTCCCTTTCGTCTTTTGTCTCCCGTGACATGGGTGCCTAAGCCATGAAAGGTGGGGCTTCCTAGTCTTGTGGCTTTCATATTTTACTTGAACTATCATTTTCAACTTTATCATTGCCTGATATAGCTCCTTAATTTAAAACATTACTCAAACAACAAATACATTAATCACTTTCTCAAATATAGACGATATTAGCAACGCTATTGTTGCCAAAATATCCCGTTGATGTTTCACGTGTTATAATTGTTGTTACATTAATAGCGCATATCTCCTTGGCGTCCGACAGATTCATTATAATTAAAAACCGCGCCAACTAGAGCTAAATCAGTGACCTTTATTGGCAAGCTTACAATCGAGGTTATTCGGGATAAATCAGATTTAGAGAGATTTATTATCCGACTGCAAATAGGGGGTTATGTTTAAGAGTGTATTTACTAGTATTTTGTGGGTGCCGAAGCCCGATGGTTACAGCCTTAGAGCAACGCAACGCCGCCGGCCTTAGGAAGGCCCGCGTTGCTCTAAGGTTACAGCCGTCTGATAAATTATTGTCTAGATAAACAGTTATATGCCGACTCTTAGTTGTAAGCAAGCTGTTAACTCTTTATAAAATAAAGGATTTTAAGGAAAGCTTGCAAAAAGCATTTATATATTTAAACGTAATTTGAAATGATAAATTCTAAAAAAACACGCAATCGGTGAAAATGATAATTTATTTGTGTGGTTCGTTTCATATAAATCCGGACAAAAGTTCATTGACCTCTTTCTTTTCTTGAAAGTTATTATGAATAATGTTACGCCAAAATTACTGCAAGGTCACACGCTCACCCCGCCTTCTACTACGGTATGCCAAATTACGTATTTTGCGATAATTTCCTATAGTTTACCGTATCGTTTTAAAAAAATATGCGCATCGTATGCAGGCGTCAATGACCCTTTTTCCGGATTAATATGAAACGGACCATAAGAAAAAATCATGATAAAGCCGCGTATCCACAGACGCGGGACAGCGGGACGGAATCCGAGTTTATATGCAGCCTGTAACATACATTGCGCCCCCGCTTTCTATGGGACAGACAGCATATAAACCCCCGCAGTTACGTAAAAGTCAAAAGTATTTATTTTTCAACATGCTCTACCTATTGTCAATGTTTAGAAAACGTTAAAGCTTATATAATGTCGCCGGAGGGCTCAAGCGTACCCTGAATTTGGTGGATTAGGTCTTAGCAGTACTACTATTTGGTATTCTGTGGTCTTAGTACGTCTACGCTGGCCCAATGCGGATTGGTCAACATCACACGTAATCTTTTAATTAATAATAATAATATAATAATAAAGTTTATTTATTTACCAAAAAATACATATGGTTACATTACATCTAGGTATAATAAATAACAATTTCCACATGTTTATCATTTTCTGTCTCCCAAACTAGGATTCAACCTGTATCTTGAGAGACAGTGAGTCTGGGTTACAATGAAATCCTTAAATGCAATTATGTTGTTTAAATTTCTTCGCAGGTTTGTGTTTACTCACGGTGTTTTCTGTTACGGTAACGTAGCGTTAAAGTGAAAGTGAAACCTATAAATTTAAAAACATCTCATTTAAATTGCAGTAAAATCACTTTATGTTGGCAACATTGGAGCTTCCTGAAGCTCATTATTTAACTTGGACGGTTATCGCATATAAGGTCTTATAAAAATATATCGTAAAATTTTAAAATAGAAATCACTACATCTTATATATAAAATTCTCGTGTCACAGTGTTCGTTCCCATACTCCTCCGAAACGGCTAGACCGATTCTCATGAAATTTTGTGAGCGTATTCAGTAGGTCTGAGAATCGGCCAACATCTACTTTTCATACCCTTGAGAGCGGGCGGAGCCGCGGGGCGAACAGCTAGTAGTATATAAAAAGTCGCTTTCTCTGTCCCTATGTCCCTATGTCCCTATGTATGCTTAAATCTTTAAAACTATGCAATGGATTTTGATGCGGTTTTTTTTAATAGATAGAATAATTCAAGAGGAAGGTTTATATGTATAATACATGCGTAATATACTTAAGGATAACCCACAATAACCATTTTCCCGTGCGGAGCCGGGGCGGGTCGCTAGTTGTAAATAATTTAGATCCCATTCTGAAATGTCTCACCAATTGTTGTAGTTATTTATTAAGTTTACTAATTATTAAATAGTGACTATGACCTTTATTGACCTTATGATTTATTCCGCTTGGTTTGGAGTCAAAAGCTTAAGAATTTCATTGCCCGACTTTCCCCGATTAACATTCTTTTTTTATTTATTCACATAGTGCCTTATAAGCGCTGCTGGATGGCGTTACTTGTATTTTAAAAGTCTGTACCGCCTGGTCGCGGCTGCGCGCGGCGTCAGATCATAATGACATTAATGACCTTCCCTCCGCATATTTGTTACGCGAGTTCTATTTCTTTTTCATTCATTTTTTTTGGAAACTGAACTTTTAATACTCAAAGTAGTTTATAAAGTCCGGCACACACACACACACACATAGCGGCTATAATTATATTTAATTAGACCTAAAAGTTATCATAAGACCCGGTATAGGGCCTCATTAAAACGAAATGTCGCGTTTTTAAATGGGAAATTTTCTTTCATATTTACTGACTCGAAAAGTCTACTAACCCTTGAATATGTTATTAATTACATAAGTATAATTTTAAAGAGAATGAGTAAAAAGCACAGCAGTAATTCTACATAGTTTTTAATGCAATGAAGTGCTACCTTCATTGCAAAGAAGAGTCTCATATAAGAGTGTAGTTTTCTGTAAATATGGAAAATTGCCGTGTAGTTTTCGCTTACATTTGGATCAACACATATATTATATGGATGGAGCTATCCAACCAACAACGTGGAGGTCATGGCTACACTTCTCATCCAAGAAAGGCCTTTAGTCCAGCTGTGGACTAAATAATAAAATCACGGAAAGTACTATAAAATCTTGCCGCTATTTGTGATCAAATAAAAATAAATATATCAATGTCACAATTTTCCACAATAAAGCTTTTTACTTTGATTATATACTTTTCATCACAAATTCACAGCTTCTATAGGAAGTTTCTCTTTCTTTTATCTAATTACAAAAAAAAGTCAAAGATAAACAAACTCATAAAAAAGGGATTTGAAACACTGGCCGTAAAAATTTGCACCCAAGCGAAAACGCGTCGCGAAACTAGTGCGAGGGTTTATTGCTTTGCGTCTCAGTGGTCTGCGGCATTCGGGCCGCGGCGGACGCGTTTTGGCGCCAAAATTCATTTCTAAAACGGAACAGAAAACAAAAAAGCGCCAGTCTTGTTTTTACCGCATTTTCTCCGTATTGTGAATTGGGTGTTTTTGTGTGTGAGGCGTACGATAGTTTCTTATTAAATGTATGGTGAGGTGAGAGTGTAGTGTACTGTAAAGGATTTTATTGGATTATATGCGAATGAGGTTTGTTTTGTTTTTGTACTGGCTGTTGTTCTACGTGCGTTTTGACGTTTATTTAAAAAATAAATTTATTAGCAAGTAGATATATGTTTGAAGTTTTCTTTTGTGTGTTGTGTTTCCCGGCCTAAACAGCTGAACGGATTTAAATGAAATTGTTTATTGGTTAGATCAGGATAGGCTTCTTTTGCCAGTGAAAAATCTTATTACCACGGGAAAAATCCTAATATAACCTTTTTTAACATTTTAGCTCTTAAATATTTATTCTTTAGTCATCAAAATAATAGTGGGGTCGTTTTTGTTCAGACACCAAAACAATTAATGTCCTTTATCTGTAGCAATTTTAGCCGGGGACTCAAATCCGTGTCCAAATAATGCGTTTATTTGCTCTTTAACGGCCGGCCTCAGTTTGTGGGACGTCCGTATTATGCCTGTTCACGTTCTGTGCGAAATTACTATTTATGTGTATTTATGGGTGTACAATCAAGGGCACGCTAAGCTGAACACTTTGGTCTCTTTGGTCCGTGGAATAAGGGAGAGAATCGCGGTGGGCGTATTGAGATTACCATGCGCCTGCCTGTACGATGGTATACAAACTGAAAAAAAGTATTACTGGAGTGAAACAACAGGTGAATTAATTGTTTACCTATAAAAGCTTTCTACCAATAATAAATAATAGTATAATTTTAATTTACTCTATAATTTGGACCATTATTATCTAGAATAAAAATTATAATACGGACGAATGTACGAAACCCTGAAAACACCAAAATAATAAAGTTAATAAACGGATGATTGAAATTTAGAAAATTGTTTGACTTTCAAAACAATAAAATCAAATAAAATTCGTTACTATTTTAAATCGATGCGAAAAATTAAAAACACGGAGATGCGGGTTTGAATCCCTTTCCGATTTTAATGTTTTTCATTTTTCGCTTCAAAATACGTGAAATACGTAAACAGATGACTAGATATTTAAAAAGTAAAAAAAATCTCATTTATTCCCTTTCGCAGCAAAATACCAGAAACCTATTTGGCCATATCACTACATAGTATAAAACAAAGTCGCTTTCTCTGTCCCTATGTCCCTCCCTTTGTACGCTTAAATCTTTAAAACTACGCAACGGATTTTGATGCGGTTTTTTTTAATAGATAGAGGGGTTCAAGAGGAAGGTTTATATGTATAATACATGCATAATGTACTTAAGAATAACCCACAATAACAATTTTCCCGTGCGGAGCCGGGGCGTGTCGCTAGTTATAGTATAAAACAAAGTCGCTTTCTCTGTCCCTATGTCCCTCCCTTTGTACGCTTAAATCTTTAAAACTACGCAACGGATTTTGATGCGGTTTTTTTTAATAGATAGAGGGATTCAAGAGGAAGGTTTATATGTATAACACATGCATAATATACTTAAGAATAATCCACAATAACCATTTTCCCGTGCGGAGCCGGGGCGGGTCGCTAGTTCATTATAAAACACTTCGTGACGTCTGGAATTCAAAAGCTTTGCTGGCCTGGCTCTCGTCTCAAATAAATGAACAACAACAATAAATAATTTAACAATCTAACAAAGAGGCGAGCGATATCAATTTTAAACACTGACACTTTTAAGGAGATAATGGAAACATCCTTACGAAATAAATATGAAAAATTGTAAAAAAGACTATTAAAAATCCGTCTATATCAGTCGGCACTTACCTCCATAAAGCATTTGGCAGTAAGCGCCATGTGATTCGTAACGCGGGATATATTTTTAGCTCTCTGTAAATAGGTCAGCTTCAGGCGGCCAACTGAATTGGATCTTCGAGAATTATCGCTTTCTTAGCTTTATCGCCGCCGGTTAGGATTAATAATAATAGTAATAATAATAATAATAACGTTTATTAGTAGCAATACTGGATGAGAAACTTGGTGTTGCGGATTTAAATCCTGGTTTAGGCAAGACTAGGTTTTTCAGTTCAATTGGATATTTAACTGGCTGGTCAAATGAGCTTATTTTATTATACACTAGCTTTCCGCTGCGGCTCCGCCCGCGTTAACAGCTTTTCCCTTAGGAATGAGGCATTTTCCCGCAGTAAAAGGTAGCCTATGTTACTCAGGGTGAATGTAGCTCTCTAATGGTGAAAGAATTTTTGAAATCGGTTCAGTAGTTTTTGAGTTTATTCATTACACACACACACACACACACACACAAATACAAATCTTTCCTCTTCATAATATTAGTATGAAGTATGATGAAAAAATATATTTTATAATGAAAACCGAAGGAAAAATTAAAACGAGACATGATACTTGTGATTAACCATTTTTGTACGGTGAATTGCTATAATAATTATTAGAGATTTCAACCTATGTTCCTTAGGGGAAGTTGTTCATTTTCATGAATAGGTACTACCGCTATGTTGCGGATAATCAACCAGCCCCCGTAACATGCAGTGCTATGACAAAAGTTTGTCGCACATTTAAACCCGCCGTATTGAAATATCCTCCAATAGGATAAGAGAATACGATTGACAAAAGTCTGTCACGCGTGGACCGGGCATGTTAGAGGGGTCAATGTCACGCTCTGCTGTATAAATTGAGTATTAAACGATCTCAACTTTCTAGTTTCAAATTTATGTCCAAAAGGTCAACTAAATTATCCTAGAATATGTAATCAACACAATATGCCAATAAATTATAGGTTAGGCTAGACTAACTGAGTTACATTTAGACCACTAGACTGAATTAATAACCTATCAATCAATGTTGTGTTCAGCTGATGTTTCCCATGTGTGGGTGTATGGCTACTTTCATAAAGGTAAACAATATGAATAAATATAAAAGTACATTTTTCATGTTGTGATTTAGCCTAAGTACAAATCAAAATCGATAATAAGAGACGGAGCCCCTCAGGCGTCGTCTCCTTTACGATGTTTTTCAGTATCAACGCGTTAAGCTGTGGTCCGAGGCTCCCTCGAGCCCGCCCCTAGACGCGTTGGTATATGACTATTTTTGGGGTAGAGTCTTCCGCTCCCCCGCAAGTCCGATAAAGCTTGATTGGTCGTACTTTTTCGATACAAGCATAGATCCATTAAAAAAAAAACCTAATATTCGTAAAAAAACCTAACCTAAACCTTAATATTCGATGAGTTGACTTACTTGTAACGAATGTTGTGTAATAATAATGTTATAACATTGTAAACTGTTCTGTAAATAAAAGTACAAATCAATTCTAAAACATTAGCGAGACAAGTGGAGACAGTTTTATTCTTAAAACTTTTAAAGACATTTTATATACAATAGACTTTTACGTTAATAAGAAAAACAGATATTCGAGATTCAGCTACAAAACAAATAGCATTATTTAAATTTAGTTTACTGTGTTTTATCTTTTCACGCTCGGCGCGTCAATTCATTCGTTCATTCATCATTATGAAAACGTTTTTCTAGAAAACGTTACAAAAATTAGTTCGACGAACTGGTAATCGAAAATACTTGGCTCTCGTTCGAGAAAAAGTCTTTCATGTCCACAGAAGGTGACCTTTAAAAGTGTATGTTAAGCTATCGAGTCGTGTGAATAGCCATACAATCTCTAACCCTTTTTCAGAAGTATTTCTTTTAATTCGAATTTAGTTATACTATTGATGCATGGCGTAATGGAGGGGAGGCCTTTGTTTTTTTTCTATGTGTATGGAATTCAAATAGTTGATAGATAAATTCGTAAATAAATAAACATATTTTTTAAAATATAGTTGCGTTAAGCTCTGTGAAATGTCTCGAGCTTGTATTAAGCGGGAACAATAAAATTTTATAACACCCTTGTGTTTAGTAGGCAGGTAAACTTACCAAGAGTGTGTTTATAACACTTGAAAGTTTTTCCTTGAGCAAATGTGACATGAAACAGAGAGCCTTGCCAGTGTTGCCAGCTATGCAAGCTGCGGAATTGCATCGGGCTATAAACCTTGACCTGACCTGACCTGGAAGCTTGCAGTATTAAACGAATCTAGACCTTAGGGGCTCCAACGCAAGTCGTGACGTATATCTTATATATAAAATTCTCGTGTCACAGTGTTCGATTCCATACTCCTCCGAAACGGCTAGACCGATTCTCATGAAATTTTGTGAGCGTATTCAGTAGGTCTGAGAATCGGCCAACATCTATTTTTCATCCCCAAAAAAAAAAAAAAAAAAACAAATAAAAAAAAACAACGCGGGCGTAGCCGTGGGCGGACAGCTAGTAGTTTTATATTTAAAAGGGTGATGGATTTTGTAAAAGCTTTGAAGAAACGTATGGTATAAGTGACAGTTCAGCAAATACTGAAAATAATGCACAGTCACTAGTTTCGAATAACTTTCCAAAGAAACGAAAAAGAAACACTCGGCGACTCTGAAATAGTCATTACTAAGCCACATACAAAAAATCAAATAAAGTAACAATAAATTCGAAAATCGTAAAAATCGACGTTCGTTGACAGACTAGAATCGTTAACACATTTCGGGGATCGAACGGATATCTCCTGAATGGCAAGTATTGGTTTAAGCCATTACGCTACCGACACTCTTTGTCACTATCTATATAATAAAACTGTATAGGTCGAAAATCTGTGCATGGAAAAAAATGCTAAGAACCGAGTTAGGGGGATGTAAGAAAAATTTTTGTTTGTCTGTTTGAAGAGCTAATCTCCGAAACTGTTGGACCGATTTAAATGAAATTTTGCATGGTGGTACCTTATATCTATCTTAGACAGTACCGCGGGAAAATATCTCAATCCTACGGTAAACTGTGCACGGAAAAGTCAAAAAACATCGCGGGCGTAGCCGCGGACGGACGGCTGGTTTTATTAATCAATTATGATTCATCGTACATTTGACCAATACTTTAGGTATTTCGGTTGTGTATTAACACTAGCTACTCCTTACTAAATTAATTTCGTATATAAACGGAGTGCTAGTAAAAACAGAATAAAAATATAATCTAGAGTAGTAGATAAATTTCTCATCCCAACTACTTCACCGGAACGCGAAAAAGGCCCTCTCGATTCAGGGCCCATTTGAGGCCCTCCGAGGCCTAGCGAGGAATTTGAGGGCTCTTTGATTAAGATTTGAGGGCGTTTGTGAGATTGTGACTCCCAATTTCTTAAGTCCTTTTCAAGATATTGTAGTTTGATCTGAGGTTGTTGTTTTGAATGTTGGTTGTGTTTTCGGAAAAAAAACATATTTGTACTCACTAACACATTTTCACGGGTCTTTTTGCACGATTTAGTTTTAAATTGAGCTTACTGGTAATAACCGGTGAGAAAAATCCGTGAAAATGTGTGTAAGTGCATATAACAATCGCGAAAATCTTAAGAATGTTTAGTAAATCAAATAAAAACTAATTTATTAGTTCAATTATTGCTATTATAATTGCCTATAAGAAATATTTAAGAAGAAATATTTTTCCTTTTTTAAAGCTCTTGAGCAAAGCTTTTTAACTTCAGACTTCACCAAATATTTTTCAATAGCCTGAGAACTAATGAGCAGTGTACCTACAGCAAGTCCAGTGAAGATTGATTCGTCGATTTTTCGACACAAACGTATCTAGGTCAATAAAAAAAAAGATAAACTGGTCACACTAGTTTCACCGTATTTTTCACACTCCCTAAACAAATCCAGGTCAACGTACGCTCTATTGTAATTATGATAGTATCATGTTACGAACGTTGTTTTGGCGCCTAAATGTCGCGACAACCACATCAAATGGCTACCATATATGTACTTTCAGTATCTAGTCCCTCTACGACTATACTCGTACTTATGAGACAAGTGGACTCTACTCTCATGTTTCCTACAAGTTACCTAAGCATAAACAACTGCGATCCCCTTTCCACTCGTGATCGTTAAGATTATTTTTATTGTGACTCGTAAGTCTGTCTTTTACGCTTTCACTCAAGACCACTAAACCGATTTTAATAAAACTTGGTACAAAATAAGGAAGGTAGACCTTGGGGAGAAACATAGGCTATCTTTTACCCCAGAAAAATACTTCATTTTCACGGGAAAAGCTAGTATATAGATGTGGACTGGATCAATCTTTAAGCGGGAACTATGCGGCAATACGTGGCGATAATAGTAGGAATGTTTAAAAGTGTGTGTTACATCATGACTACACGCTTCCTGCTGGGTTGGCAAGTTTCCAGGTCGAACCCGGTGTTTCGACCTCACTATCATGGACAATGGACATTATTTTACTCACACATGGCAAATTCATGAGATGCTCTTCTAGGTAAGCGACGAAGAAAGGAATTCCTTCCGCTAAGGATTTAGAAGAAACGATAAAATATATAACATTTTGTTTTTATGTCAAACCCTACGTGTTTATAGATTAGGTTTCTTGAAATGAAATTGAGTGCAATGCTCAAACTATAATTTAACATGAGTCTAGAGTCTGTTGTTAATTTGTCCAGTTGCGAATCTGTCCAATTCCAGAGAGTTTCTGTCGGTTTTTTATCTTTTATCGCAAAAAGAAATTGACTTTTACGTCGACGAACCTGCCAAAAGTTCTAATGACAATAACGTCCAATACTGTCGCATGCCACATGCATTGAAAATAAATGCATTGAAAATGATCAAACCACGATGTTAATGCGGCGTAAAATAGGCTGCCGCATGCTGCAAATAAATATTTTTCGTGGCATACCACAAGATTTCGCGTGCCACAATGTAGCATGTTGTTGCATCGGTGTAAATGAGGCTTTATTGAAATGAAATGTGTGTGAAAGGGCACGCGTTAATTCCATTCCATCTGATTTGTTTCAGCAATTATTTAAATTAATTGGGTTGCGGTGTAGTCGCTAACGGAGCGAGTGCGACATCCCGAATCTCATTAACTACCGGATGGTTCCCTGCTCATTGCGTATTCACGTGTATAAGGTATTATTTCCCACAGGAATAGGGCTGGGGATAGTGTCGATATATCGACTGAACATCGACTCTATCTAGTACTAGGTAATAGTTGTGCTTCAGACAGCCCGATAGCCTAGTTGTTATGTTAGTATGTCTGCCTTCATAGCACAGAGTCGCAGGTTCAATCAAAAACATTCTTGTGATAAACTGATACTGTATGATACTGTACCTGAAAAATCAAAATGGCGGCCAAAATAATAAAAAAAAACATGCTATGTGGGGTATCAAATGAAATGGAATCATGAGTAGATTACAAATATAACACATACGTATATTACATTACTAATAGCGATTTTCGGATTCAGCGATGTCCAAAACCGCCGAAAAGCACTATGAGCAACTTGTTTCAAGATTTGCCTCTCACCTCAAAAACTAGAGCGTTATTTCAATTTCTTTCCTAGTATATTACAAAAAAGTTCTGATTTCGAATATGCGCTAGATTTTGACGTTATAGGCCGGGAGATGATGACAGAAATTTTTAGGTCATTTGTTACAGTATGGCGGTTTTACAGGGGTCTTAGTACGCAATGACAAAAAGAAAAATGATAGTCATAGCGCTGGTACTGGCGGCCCAATCGCGTGGGCGTTAGTGAACTAGTCGGATAAATTACGAAAGTCAAACGATTTGTACCTACCACAAAAAATTTAGTATTTTCCGATAGCCCGTAAAAAATAACTAGACTACAGTGTCATGCCATACTTCTCCGGTGTGACTTACAGCCCGCCATACCGACGCGAAAAATAAAAATTCAACCATTTGTACCAGGGTAATTTTTGCACAGTTTGATCATCTTCGTGCAGCCATTTACGAAAATCACCATGCCATACTTTTCGGACGGCTCCAAATGGTCGCCATACTGCCGAAAATCTGCAAAAAAATTTTTTCGCGATTGGGCCGCCAGTACCAGCGCTATGACCATCATTTTTCTTTTTGTCATTGCGTACTAAGACCCCTGTAAAACCGCCATACTGTAACAAATGACCTAAAAATTTCTGTCATCATCTCCCGGCCTATTACAGATTCGGCGAAGCTCTAACATCGATAGTGCGGTCCAGTGCAATCCCGACATTTATCGATACAGTAATATTTGATACGGCCATAAAAGTTTTAGTGCCGGGTCCTGAGTTACGGCTATCGTATGTTATTTATGAGGCTAGAGTAGGAGAAAAAGATTCATTAACTATATTGTATTTATTAACGGCTTTATATTAGTATCCTTCTCGGAGTGATCTGTTGATGTGGACTTATTGATTTTTCCGTAAAACAACTAAACGTCTCAGATGCCAAAACCATCAACAGTCTTTTCAAATATTTCTTTTTTATAATCCGTCTGTCTTTAAGAGAATCTGTCTTTTTGAGAATCTGTTCTTGTGCGAACAAAGAAGTAAATAAAACTGTTGCGCATTCTCTAAAAACGCACACATACACAACAATTACGCAAACACATACAAAATGGTATTTTCGTAGCTTAATGCTCAAATCAGTTGGTCCATTCAAAAGTTGTTTCTAACTACACTTTGATAAGGGCAGGATATTAATTTGTAGTAGGTAATAATTCAAGTTGTAACTATGAACAGTCTGGTCCTTGGTATTTATTAGTTTTGACATTGTACAGTAGCTAGCACATGCGGCTGGACATATTGACCTTGAGAGCGTCCGTATTCCGTAGCGGTAGGGGGGAATTTCGTAGTGCAAATGTCCAACCGCATGTGCTGGCTTCTGTACAACTTACAGCAGACCCAATCCCAGCAGCAGACCCAGAAATAATCTATTTGTATTGTGCGCGTTTTATCATTATAATAATTAAATTTAAGAATCATCATGCTTTTGTCAACAATGTTCGTCATACCATTCTACTTTCCGAGGTGTTTCGTAGCATCCTAAAAATATTTTCTACTGTGAGACGTTTCGAGAGTGTCGCAATATGAAGCTTTAGGATCTGCGCCCCACACCCAAGACCAAGGGTTTTCAACACGTTATCGTAATGAGTTTCTTAACAGCCACCCTTTGAGTATATAGCCACATCATTTCTTCAGTTACGATGTGTCATCTTTGCTAGGATTATACCTACCTCTAGTATGTATGTACTTACAGGAAGGTTATTTTTTATATTCGTTTGTTCTTTCGAACAGGCTAAGTTTTCTGATACATTTGTTTACTAGATTGCCAATAAATGTTCCAAGACAATAATTTAAAATTAGTCTAGTTTTAGTTTCTTCTTGAGCACTGGCGTTGCTTCTTGTTACGCTTACTTAAATTCAAAAAGTCTATAATAAATAATGTTTATTGTGGCATTGGTCATGCCATCTCTTTTGCTTGTCGGCCTGGCTGCAAGTACATTCTAAATTTGAATCTTTTTCGAGACATTTATTTTCATGGATTGTGTCAGTTTGATTTTGACATCTTCCTGCTCCAGGTTTCGGCTGGACAGGATAGTTTATTATAGTGAGGAAGTTCCCTTTCCCCTTATAAGATTGTGGTACACTTCTTTGATGTGAGAATGTGATAGTGTGCACTGCTGTGCTAATGAATAAAGAAAGTGTGTTTAAAAAGTAACGATAACTTTTCATTGTTGAGGCAGCCACATCAACTCCCCACATTATACACCCTTTTTTCACCCTTTTCATGCATCTGAGAAGCAAGAGGGACAGGAGGTTGTCAATTTAGTTTTAGAGATATCAAACGTCGATCGTACCTAATTAAGAGTGGATGCGAAAACATGAAAAACGACGACTTTATTTGACAGCAGCGCTCTAATTATAAACGGCTCCTCCCGCGTTAACAGGTTTTCCTGTGGGAAAGAAGTATTTTCCCGCGGTAAAAAGTAGCCTATGTGTTATTCTGATGTTTAAGCTATATTATTGTTAAGTTTCATTAAAGTCCGTCCAGTAGTTCCAGAGATTAGCGTGTATGTATAATAAACAGACAGACAGACTGTCATTTTTTTCAAAACTTGTATTTTTGTGTTCAGCTACACTCCCTTTATCACCTACAATCAGTTTTTGAAAAACAAATCAATGTACAGACACGCCGATTCTTCAGTTTTACTATAATCTTTCATTCAAAACTAGATTAATTTATGTCCCGTCCTTTTCGATTTACATATAAACGAAAGAGAGCGCACGTTTAAGTTTAGAGTGTGCCTTGTAATAATTAGCAAAGTTAGCCTAGAAATGAATACGTCTTTGTTCCAAGTTCCGCCGGTAGTTATATGTTAGTGGTATCTTGACCTGGCACATGCAACTTGCAAATGTTTGGTATTGATCGAGGCCACTGAATTCTACCTTAGAACGCCTTTGCATTTGGGTATTTGACTAGGCATATTACCTCACACTATAATATTATAAAGGCGAAAGTTTGTGTGTGTATGTTTGTTACTTCTTCACGTCAAAACCGCTGGAGCGATTTTTATAAAATTTGATATGGAGTTAGCTAACACCCTGGATTAACACATAGGCTACTTTTTACCGCGGGAAAATACTTCATTCCCACGGGAAAAAACTATTAAAGCGGGCGGAGCCGCGGGGCGGAAATATACTAATTATATAAATATTTGTCTATGTCTTCAATGAATAAGAATGTACCTAATATATAACACACACATAGAAAAATTATCGCCGTTACATAATTTATTTAGTTTCAGGGGTGGGGAGAGGTGGAGGTGGATTACGCTGGAAGCTGGAACCATAAATCTTCCAGGTGTCCAAATCCATCCAGTAGAATGATTTATGTATCCAGGTCCATTCGCGCCTGCTTTCAATACATCTGCATGTATGTCGCTTTTGGTTTCCAGTTGTAAATGCTGACAGCTTTTGTGGTATACCGGTTAATTAAAAAGAATAGAGAGAATAAAAAATTTGTACCTGTACTAATATAAAATTCTTTATTTTTACTTTACCTATGAAAACGCTTTTAAGTAGGACGTTTAAGATTTTCCTGGACTATGATTAAAAAATACACTTATGTCTCTGTTTGTGGTAAAAAAATCGAAATAATGCATAGATTGTAAATTACATAACTTACTCGTACAGTCAAGAGCAAGCTAAGCTGAACTTAACTTTACACCGTTCTTATGTCCATCGAATAAGGGAGAGAATTGGTTAGCTTACTTTGCACTTGGCCTCAATTTTGTCAAAGGTCGTTTTACTCTTTTTTTCATTGTTATTTAAACATCCTTGTTTAAGACCATTCTATTTATTTACACAACAGCTTTCGATTGATGTTCATTTGATTCCGTGCTCGTATTTAAAAATAAATATGTCTACGTGACAAACAAATTAAAAGGCTGATAATTCCAGCAGCAAAATGGACGATTTACCCCGACATATCCTCAAGATGATATTCTGGGGGAAACTGGGGTAAACAGGAAAAGGGTCAGATCATAAACTAGGGTTAATAATATAGACACGAAGATTTTATTTTGGGTTATCGGTCAAGACAGCCCTCTTTCTCTGGGAAATTACTTTGCCTGGATGGACATTAATTAAACTTTCACATTATGTGTTTTTAGTTAGTTTTATTTGATTACTGTTACTCTTAAGTAACTTGTTAGTGATTTGTATCAAATCCGTTCTTTTTTCTTTGGTTCCGTGTGAGAAGGGGCTTGAGGGGCTTATGTGACTTCGGCAAAGAATTAAAAAAAAAAAATTGTGTAATGTATAACTAAAGCGACTACTGTTCTGGAATGTCGGGTACAGACAACTTTTAAAATTCCACAGAACAGGCTTAGCTAACTCACCCTTCGCCAATAGATATGCACGTTTTGTTTTTAAACAATTTTTTTAACCGACTTCAAAAAAGGAGGAGGTTCTCAATTCGACGCGTATGTTTTTTTTTTTTTTGTGTGTTTGTTATAAGATATCTCCGCCAATTGTGAACCGATTTTCAAAATTCTTTTTTTAATCGACTAGGTTTACTTGCAGGGTGGTCCCATAAAAATTTCGCTAAGATCGGACGATTAAATTTGAAGATATGAGGAAATAACTCCTCAGTTGACGATGCCGTTATACCCGATCGGTAAATTGTTTTGGCAATATCTCGGCTTCTAATCAATCGATTTCAATATTTTTTTGTTTTATAGATAGAACTTTTACTCAAAATTGTTTTATATAAATTTGGATTATATCTGATGGCGGAGTAGAAGACTAAAACGAAAACTCTTCAAAAAACAACAGCACACTCATTGCGCTGCTTTTGTTACAATTGAAACAACAAGCAATATGCGGTTTTGGTTCATATATTCTGTAAACTAGTCATAGATTAAAGATTTGAAAACCCCAAGTGAAGATAACAACTTAAGATTTTTTCCGTGGACTAAACGGGCGATCGTCGTCATCGGTATCGGAGTGGTTTGGTCAGTTGTTCGCCATTCGGAAAACTTAGGTTACAGTCCAATCAAGCAATGTTTTAGAATTTAAAATTCAAACGTAAGACTGTAAAGGAAACATAGTGAGAAAATCTGCATATAATTATGTACTAAACAAAACAAATTAAAGTTTTGTGTGAGTAACTTGTCATGGTAAATTTCCACTAAAAAGGGTAAAATAAAAAGATAATTTAAAAAATATATAAAACCGCCTTCAAGGTAATAACCGCCAAAAAGTAAAAAAAAAATTAAAATATAAATCTAGCTGAAAGCATAGAAATTTAATATGGCTATTAATATTCATTATTTACATAAATTGTAACATCATATAAGCATGTGTAGACATTGTTATACACTTCATCTTGGAGTCGGTGCTAGCTAATATCATCACCATCATTTCGACCAAAAGACTTCTACTGCTAGCAGTCATCTATAGTGGGCTCAGTACCTAGTACTCTGACCGCGTCCTTTAATATTTTATATTCAACGATCTGAGCTTTTGAGATCAGATGTGGTTCCGATTAAATAGCTAGCCTCAAATGGCACCGACTCCAAGGTGAAGTGTATAACAATGTCTACACATGTTTATATGATGTTACAATTTATGTAAATAAGGAATATTAATAGCCATATTAAATTTCTATGCTTTCAGCTAGATTTATATTTTAATTTTTTTTTTACTTTTTGGCGGTTATTACCTTGAAGGCGGTTTTATATATTTTTTAAATTATCTTTTTATTTATTGTATATTTTTCACTGTAATGTCCTGTGTGCATTAAAGTATATTGTATTGTATTGTAATATTACGAATTTACTTAAATTAACATTCATAACTGAACATGAAATTATTTTCCAAAAATACAAATTATTTTACCAGTTATATTAATTTAAAGTTGTAAGATAAAAAGAGAGAACCGACATGTACGATTACGTCACTGTACTTGTCTGCCATATTATTTTCATACATAAAGTTGTTTTGTAGAGAGAGACAGATAATATTACCTTATAAATTGTATGTCTCAGTAGTTACTTAGTCGATTTTGTTATTATTTTCATTGTTGTTGTTATAATCTGGGATATTTTTGAAAAACATATTCAGATATTGAATTTTTTTTAATGCATATTCCTTATTAAAATTGACTAATGATCTCCAAATGGCTAAAGATTGATAGATTTCTGTCAAACGAAACAAATTAAATCAGAATCGGTTCATCGTTTCGCAAGCCACAATTGCCACATACATATAAAGATACACGTCAAATTTATAACACAATCTGTTTTCGTCGGGGCTAAATATGTAGATACGAACATGCTAAGCACTGTAATATTTGCGAGTTGAATAAATACTATGCGTACGTGTGAGTCCGTCCACACATGTTATAAGGACGATAACCTTGACACATGGAGCTATGAAATTGTACATACGGTGTTCTATTTTTTGTTATACTTAATATTAATAAAATGAAATTTTGTATCACTGAAAGGTTTCTTGTATAATAATCAGGTATGCTTTTAAAAATAGTGTTTGTTTTTCATTCAGATTCAGGCCTCGTAGCCTAGTTGGTAGTACGTCTGTCTACGAAGCACAAGGTCGTGGGTTCGAATCCCGCCCAGAGCAAACATTTGTGCGATGATTGCCTTGTGTCTGGATGTTGTATATTTATATATGTATGTTTATTAGCTATCTGACACCCATAGTACAGGCTCTAGTTTGGGGTCAGATGGCCGTGTGTGAGATGTCCCACATACATACATATAATAATATATATATTTTTTATCAATGGTTTCAGATGTCAGTCTTAATAAAAATACTTGAGCAATCAACAAACATTGTTTACCAACTGCCAAGGCTACGCTCACACTACGAACCTACTACGCCGTAGCAATATCGTAGCGGTTTCGTAGCTCGTAGCCGCTTCATTCTCCGCGTATTTGGAGTGCGTGACATTGTGAGAGTTTCTCGAATCGTCTTTTTGCCCACATTTATACATACATACATACATACGTATTATCTATACTAACATTATAAAAAAGAAAGATTTGATCGTTTGTTTAAATTGAAATGGCTCCAAAAGTACCTAACCGATTTGAAATGAAACTTGGTATGAAGATAAAATTGAATAGAGTCGGAATAAAGAAATAATTAATTGCAGTAAGGCACAATACGTAGCTCGTATAAAGACTACATCCGTAGATAGTAGCCGGGACCAACGGCTTTACGTGCATTCCGAATACATCTTACTTTTCGTACAATCAGGTGATTCAGCCTGCAGTGTCCTTACCAAATTAGAGAAAGTCTCACAAAGTGGCATTTGATTCGGCCCTACTGGGATTCGAACCCGGAACCTCCGCGTTTGATTAGCGATCGCTCAACCACTGAGTCTGTGGGGCAAGATTACCTAAGCGACACTTTGCGCCCCTTTTTTTAAATTTTATTTTTTTGAATTGACCTTTGCTTGTGTCGAAAAAGTACGACCAATCAAGCTTCACCGGACTTGCGGGGTAGTGGAAGACTCTACCCCAAAAAAAGTCATATACCAACGCGACTAGGGGCGGCTCGAGGGAGCCTCGGACCACGGCCTAGCGCGTTGATACTGAAAAACATCGTGAAAGATCTTTGCGCCCCGTAAGGCAAATGAGCCTATTACGGGTACTAAAGTGGGCGATATTCACGGACGATTTAGCAATCTTTGATCGACCTTAAGGCTCTCGTAAGCTGCAAGGTATATTTTACGATATCACCGGGCTTTCTGGGTCAATGCATTAGAAATTGCTTCGTAAATGTTGCTTAAGTTAGTTATAGTATATACTAGCTTCCGCTTAACAGTTTTCCTATGAGAATGAGAAATTTCCTTTTGAAGGTATAGGTTACGTCCTTCTATTTTATTCAAGTCGGTTCAGTAGTTATAGCCTATTCAACGCAAACAAACAAACAATCAAATATTTGCTCTTTATAATATACTTTAACATTATATATCTATAGTGATAAAAAACTTTAGTAATTCAAGGAATATCTATTTCCCTAACTTATTTATTTATTATTGTATTTATTTATAATAAAAATAATAAAATATGATGTTAACTACAATTGAAATTCAACTAACCTCAAACATCAAAATGGTTATTAAAAGAAGACTTTTCAAATGAAAAGTTCAAAAGACAGGCTGTTAATATCTCTTGAACAAAATTACCGAATATTTTGAAACATGATCTCACTTAAATATTTATACAATGAAGTTTAAAAGCAGCTGTGAAGAGTTCTAAACTTTGCTTGTCCCGAAATCCTAATTTAGTCAACAGTGGGGTTGATTCTCATTGGCTCTAATCCTTAATTTGAATAGTTACGTCCTTTTCACGCTCATAAGAACAAAATGGGACAAGAGATGGTCAGGTTTAGAAATGTCAAACATCGATTTGATGTGTCGATTGGCCAAGTTTTAGGTAAATGCGAAAAGGTACTTATAATTACTTATGTTTACAATTTGTTTTTCATACTATTTTACAGTTTTATTTTCCTCCCGAGCTACTTTCTTAGTCGTCGGTGGCTAAGTGGCTAGAAGGTAGAGCCGTCGGAAGTTCGCTGGTTCAAGTCTCGGCACGTACCAATGTGTTTTCGATTTGCGAATTCATGTGTACGTTTTCGACGCTCTTACGGCGAAGGAAAACATTGTAAGCAAATCTGAATTACCTGCGAAGTAATTCAAAGGTTTTGTATGCAGTTGACCAACCCGCACTGGATTAGCTTGGTCAACTAAGGCCTATTCACATTGATTTCAGGGTGCGCTCGAGCCCCTCTGTAGGTACATATGAGCTGTTAACAATTACCTCGTTAGTCTACGGTAGCATTTATTCAGTACACGATCCGTTCATCTGCCGTCCCTTTCGGTTTCCATATGAGCGAAAGAGATGAGTGACTTGTGAGAATTAGCACGAGTACATAATAACAATTTTAAGCATTTTTGTCTGTCCAATACGGTTATGCTAAGCTCTACAAAATTTGCGTAATATTCCTCTTGAGAATTGTAAAACGAATTCATTTTATTTACGAAGTTTTTAGGAAATATTTTAAACATTTATATGAATAGTTTAATTAATTGTCATCGTTTTTAATTAAGTATTAAGTGCGAAATTTAGTACCTACGTAAATTAGAATAGACTTGGAGTAGACTATACATACATCACACAAAGTAATAATTATACCTATAGAGTAGAATTCTATACGACCTTATTACCATAGAACTATAATGTTTTGTATATTATTATGATCAAAGAAAGAAAATAATTATTTATTTTTACTAAGAACATAACGTTTCTAAAAGATCTTATTTAACTTAGTAAAATAGGTAACTAGCTTGTTAAAAGTATACATTATTTAGAAGCAGGCTTTATGTATATTTGAGTATCCTTGTAACGTGATTGTTTTGTTTGTCCACAGCTATGCATTTGCGCGGGAATGGTGCTCATTTGACGTTTGACAGTTGACAGCTGAGTGAAGGGAATCCAAGATGGCGGAACCCGAAGGGGGAGCGAGCGAGCAAGATGATGTTTCATTCTTGCGTACCGTAAGTAATTTTTCAATATTGTCACTGAACTTTTGCAAGTGTTTATAAGTTTGTCTCTAATGTCAAAGTAGAGATCAAAATTCAGTATTTTTTGAAAACTATCAGCCCAGTATTTCCGAGGGGGGGGGGATGGTAAATTTTTGCCGATTTTCTTAAATAACTTGAAAACTATTAGGCTCCCGAGGCCTGTAGGGAAGTCGAAGGCCTGTTGAGGTTCTTTAAAGAGATAGGGGGTGACTTGAATCGCAATTCCACCTATACGCAAAAAAGGCGCTTTAGACGTCGAGTACCGCCTATCTATACAATACAATAGTGTTATATCACAGAGGTGTATAAATATTATTACTGCCAGTTACTACCCCTTATATACAAAAGTTAGTATCCCGTAAGCGATGCTAGATGGCGTTACTTGTATTCTGAAACGCGGTAACGACTGGTCGCGGCGTCTAGACGACCGCCCAACTTGAAGGCGGCCTTTCTGAACACCAATAATAGATTTCCTTGCGGATCTAATATTCTAATAAAAATTTTTGGAAACTGCTCTTGCCATACAGGTTTGTTGTTATATGACAGGAGTGGTTCGATTTGATGAAAAATTTAGTGAAATTGAATCGGGTTAAGTGAATGATGTCGATTATTAAATAGAACCCATGGTCCAAGAAAACAAGGTCTTGCAATTAGACCACGTGACTGAGACGAGCCTACGTCATTTTGCGTTGTTCATCCTTGTCTATTACACGCATTCGACAAGGATGAATAGGCAAAATGACGTAGCCTCGTTTAAGTCACGTGGTCTAATTGCAAGACCTTGTTTTCTTGGACCATGATAGAATCCCTTTTCACGTTAATTTTTAAAGTTAACAATGGTAAAGATTCTACTAGAGATTTAGTCTCCCAAACTAGGGTAATGTGTTTGCTCACTGAATTTAGTTGAAGCAAGTGCACTAGGATTTAAACGAACTAAACAAGTTTAAAAAAGTGATAAATAAATAAGTTATATTTAGAACATAAATCCAGATTTTTCAAATACTTTGTTTCTCTTTATTATTAATTTTCTAGCGACCCGCCCTGGTTATAGTGGGTTATCCAAGTATATTATGCATGTATTATACATAAAAACCTTCCTCTTGAATCACTCTATCTGTAAAAAAAAAACCGCATCAAAATCCGTTGCGTAGTTTTAAAGATTTAAGCATACATAGGGACATGACATAGGGACAGAGAAAGCGACTTTGTTTTATACTATAGTGATACCGAATTGTTTTGTTTATTGGCACCCAGGACTCTTGTAAACATATTGGTACCAACCAAGGCTCAAACCCGCTCTTCCCGGATGGAAGTCACCAGTCCTAGCCACTATGCCACCGACGCTCTTGTTTTAAACTGACACATATTTGGCATAAAACCTTGGACCCGACCCGCAAACAAAAAAGGGTTGCGGCTAGTGATGTGTCGTTCCCAGGAATATACCCACACTGAATGCTACTTTCCGTTTGAGGCCAACTAGGACGAGTCAGTGAGATCTGTAGGGTCGGTCGGGTCGTTAGGTACTTACCTAACCGACAAACACCAACCCGGTCTACCACATCTAGCCAGCTTGTACAGCAAATTTTGTTAGGAATATTCCTGGGAACGGAAAGTCCCGGGAACAGCACATCTATAGTTGCGGCGCATGGTCCAAGAAAACAAGGTCTTACAATTAGACCACGTGACTGACACAAGGCTACGTCATTTTGCGCTGTTCATCCTGGTCTATTACAGGCATTCGACAAGGATGAATAGGCAAAATGACGTAGAAATGACGTAGGCTCGTGTCAGTCACGTGGTCTAATTGTAAGACCTTGTTTTCTTGGACCATGCGGTTGCGGCGTATAATTTATGACCTTCCCACGAAAGTCCCCAGACAATTTAATATTCATTCCTCGTGCGGGACGATTCAACAGCTCCTTGACAATGAAAAGTAGATGAAAGAAATTTGTCGCTCACTCAAAAGCAAAATACGTTGAATACCGTGAAATTTATTATTATTATATCCTTTACTAGCGACCCGCCCCGGCTCCGCACGGGAAAATGGTTATTGTGGGTTATCCTTCAGTATATTATGCATGTATTATACATATAAACCTTCCTCTTGAATCACTTTATCTATTAAAAAAAACCGCATCAAAATCCGTTGCGTAGTTTTAAAGATTTAAGCGTACAAAGGGAGGGACTAGGGACAGAGAAAGCGACTTTATTTTATACTATGTAGTGATAGTGATTGCACAAAACAAACATACATTTGATACTTATAGCTAGTGTACAAACTGGCTCATTTAACTGATTGTTTATCCGCAACTTAGCGGTAGTACCTACTCGTGAAACTGAACAACTTTCCCTAAGGAACATAGGTTGATATATCAAAAATAATTTTCATCTTCACTACATAGTATAAAACAAAGTCGCTTTCTCTGTCCCTATATCCCTCCCTATGTATGCTTAAATCTTTAAAACTACGCAACGGATTTTGATGCGTTTTTTTTTAATAGATAGAGTGATTCAAGAGGAAGGTTTATATGTATAATACATGCATAATATACTTAAGGATAACCCACAATAACCATTTTCCCGTGCGGAGCCGGGGCGGGTCGCTAGTGCTCAATAAATTGAACTTCCCGGAAACGAACTAAATTTGTGACTTCTCCATACAACTGTCCGATTAAGATGATAACTATTTTGTATGGTAGAGTCGATTTTTTTCTATCGCTTCCAAGACTTTTTCTTTGGAAAAGTTGCTTAAAACAATTGACTGAGCACTATCCTTTCAGTATTTTGCTTAGCAAAAGATAGAGGTGCGGTCGCTTGCAGATTTGTAGAGAAAGTGTATCGTAACATGTCGTAATATCGCAAGTCCGGTGAAGCTTGATTGGTCGTACCTTTTCGACACAAACATAGGTCAATAAATAATAAAAAAGTCGTAATATCTTACTGTTTATTATAGATACGTTTGCTGTAGGTTTCACTACAATTTTCACCCCACCACCATCGCATGCACATACCGCTATCGTTTTACTCAAAAACTTTCGCAAATGCCGATATCGCGTGTCTAACATCCACAACTAAAAATACAGTCAACCGCTTTGTTATCTATGCCAAAACCCGGCGGAGTGTCTGTCTGTGACTGTACTATAAATACACACAGCGATTGTAGATTGAACTTTAGTTAAAGGGCAGTGATTTGGCGTTCGGCCCATTGATTTGGAGCGGATAAATCTAATTTATAAATTTCTCGTATCACAGTGTTAGGTACCATACTTCCGAAACAGCTTTGCTGATTTTGATGAAATTTTATAGGTATTTTCAGTAGGTCTGAGAAATAGGTTGTTATCTATTTTTTATACCCTTGAGAGCGGGGCGAACGTCTAGTTATACCTATAAATTTAGTATTGTTATTAGATATTGCTTAATTATAAGGTTTTATGGCTACGATGCCACAGACAGACAGACACACACGTCAAACTTATAACACCCCTCTTCGTCAGGTTGATTATTTCCGCGACCCTTTCTAATAATTTAGAGCTCGACCAAAACATTTTAAAAAAACCTCACCATGTTGCGGAAATTCAAAGGATAATAGCGATTGCTGCCAGTAAAAAATATTGGATACCCATAACAGGTTTAATATTATTCTGGTCAGGCTTCTGAAAAATCGGTTTTAATATTTTTCTTTCCACACGCTGCCCTTGTAAGTTACCGCGGGGCTGTCAAAATATTTCACGTTAATTCGTAACAAGCTGCGGGTTGCGGCAAACATTATACATGCATATTATACAGCTTTATACACACTTATGCGCGGTTGTACACAGGCGAGAGGTGAGTTTAAGGTGTGGGACACAATTTAACCTAATTTTACTGTCTAGATTGTTGAGAAAACACAAGTTCGATTCATATCCAAGTCAAGTCCAAATATATTTTTTTCTATTTGGCTAGACATAAAAGTAGCATTAAAAAAAATAACTTGAACACGTTGAACTTTACATAGTTCTTATTCGTCACCCGGCTGAGAAAACCTCTTAAATGCATTCAATAAATCTTTTACAGGAGACACGAAAGTGCCCTATTTGTAAAAAAAGGAATTTGACAAAAGCTGTCCTTTACGAGGTTTTCACAGCCGGGTGAAGTTATGTCCGTTAAACAAGAGGGAAAATCGTGATACGCGTGTTAACGTGGTTTTAACCATACCTCTGCAAAATTACTTTGATTTCACGGCCCTGTAGTCTATGGTCTAGCCGGTAGTGCGCCTGCCTTCGAAGCGCAGGGTCGCTGGTTCGAATCCCACCCAGGGAAAACATTTGAGTAAATTAACATCTTGCTTTAGTTATATCTGGATGTTGTCAATTTTTTTTCTACTAGCTTTCCGCCGCGGCTCCGCCTGCGTTAACAGTTTTTCCCGTGGGAATGAGGCATTTTCCCGCGATAAAAAGAATTTTGGAAATCGGTTCAGTAGTTTTTGAGTTTATTCATTACAAACATACACACAAAAATACAAATCTTTCCTCTTTATAATATTAGTGTAGAAGTACACTGAAAAAAAAATGTTGCCATTGGAACAAAAAAACTTTGTTACTGGAGAGCCGTCAAAGGTAAATAGTTAAAAAGACATTGTTTTTATTGTTAACCAATATTTTTGCTGATCATAAAAAACTGTCATTTTAACAAAATATTGTAGATGACGAGACAATTTGAATCTGTCGCTTAGGCAAAGCCATTCTGTAGTTTGGACAGAGGTATTTTGTCGCTTAGACTAAGCCGCTCTGCAGTTGAGACAAAGCCATTTTGTCGTTTACGCAAGGCCACCTTGTCACTTATGCAATTCCACTTTGTCGTTAAAGCTAAGCCACTTTGTCACTTGTGCAATGCCACTTTGTCGTTAAAGCTAAGCCACTTTGTTGCTTAGGCAATGCCACTTTGTTGCTTAGGCAAAACCACTTTGTCGTATGTACAATAGAGGATGAGGCCGATCAACCGATCAAGCCAAAAACCAGAGGTATTGCTGTTAAATCTTAACCGCTTTTTCTCAGAAACATGTATCGTAATGTAGGTTTTGACACATGTTTCTGAGAAAAAGTGGTTCAGATTTAACAGCAGTACCTCTGGTTTTTGGCTTGATCGGTTGATCGGCCTCATCCTCTATTGTACATACGACAAAGTGGTTTTGCCTAAGCGACAAAGTGACTTCGGCTTGATCGACCCTAGTATGAAATAAATTAAAATACAAAAATAGCAATCACGTCAAGAATTATTTATTATTTCTTAATTAAGAACTTAAAAACTAATACGATACGAATACAAAAAAAACCGTTTTTCAAACCGCATGACATTTAAATAATGACATTCGTTACTTCCCAATACGCACTCGGTCTGCCGATCGGTCGGTCAAATTTGAGAGGATGCCCTGTCGCGGGTCCCTTATCAATTATAGCTGGTGATGTGATAATTGGTTTCTGAAATAAAGAGTGAGAATAAATACAGATACATGTTAGACCATAGATATTTACCTACATTATGATACAGGCCTATTTCATGTAGTACCTACAGAGTTGTATAAGTATTTATCTATTTATATCCGCTACCTAGCTCTCATAATACAAGCGTTGCTTAGTTTGTCGTAAAAACCGACTAAAGGATAAATCCAGGGAATGGGCAGCAGCGTTCTCTGTGAATAACTACAACACCTTACACTGCGCTCGCCATTCCGCCTGCCAAGCGTGGTATTCTTCTTCGTGTATGGCAAATACCCCTCTTTTTTACTTTATTTCAATTAGACATAAAGGTACAGGTAGGTACTTACCGATCAGAGACGGCCCCAAATGCTCCAGGCCGTTGTTCTTGAGAAAATTCTCTAGATCCTCCATTTTAGATTAAATGCAGATTTCTGAAAGAAAGCACGCGCGACCTTTCACAATGGCGACTCGGCTTAGACTGATGGACAGATGGACGCTAACGGGTTGCGAGATTTACAAAGCAGCCTGCGCGTGCGGCAATGGTACAATTGTCATTTTATTTTGGCAACATTGTTGCGGTGATAACCTGTATTTTGTTACTTTTCAACTTTGGCCTACTAACAATATAGTCTAGTCATAGCAACAAAAGTTACTTTGATAGATTATACTTTGCCGCGACATCACTTTTTATATTTGTTCAGTTGGCAAAGCACTGTTGACACCCCGTTCAAACTTTTTAATATAGTTACTGTACTTAAGTATGTTTTGTCGATTTAAATAAATAAAAAATAACAATAAAATATTTGTCAATGCCACTATTTACCTATTTTTGCAAGGACAAAGCATTTAAGTGTAGCAACAATAAAAATCTAACAAAGCTTTTATTAACACTTTGTTAGCCGTTTTTTTTTTGAGTGTAGGTACTTATAACGTCTTTGATTTAATTTCCTAAATAATTATCTTTAAGTATATTATGTACGTATATCAGCTACCTAACACCCATAGTATCATGTTTTAGATGTCCCCAAAAATGTATTTATCTTCTCAAAAATCCTTAACCCCGTGCTATGTAGTAAAAACTCCATTGCGTGCTGAGTATTAGATTTACCTTGCTTGTATCAACAGCACGATCGCGGCTCATGACTGAGTCATGTCAAAAATGAGGCCATTTTCAGGGTCATAGCAGCCTGTTGCTTTATGTTGGCTTAGAACAAATTACCTCAGAAACTAACAGTGATATGTCACACACAGCCATACTACACCCCAAACAGGTAGAGCCTGTACTATGTGTGCGAAACAGCCTTTATGTATACATATTTATATAAATACACCACAACATCTAGACACGAGGCAAACAAGTGTTCATCACACAAATGTTTGCCCTGGACGGGGTTCGAAACTGCGACCTTGAGCTTCAAAGGCAGGCGTAATACCAACTAGTCTAACCGGCCTACTTATTTAAAACTTTTATTTAAACAAACTCGTAACAATATAAAATTAATATATCACATGTATGATGACGCGTAGCAAACAATAATAATGTAGCAATATGCTACGCCGTAGCATTAAGGCTACGAGGGTCGATATTTTATCGTCTGACATTCAGGCTCTTACTATTAAAAAGCTAAACAGGCGTTGAGTGTGTGTCTAAAAATCTTTTATACCAGATTTTTTAGAATGGCGTATACGTAATAATATTAGAGTGGCAAGACCGTTATTGTACGACTACGAGTTATATGAAATGGCCATAATGTTTTTAATTCAAACAAAAAATTTGAAACAAATCTCAGGCAGGACTCGAACTTTGGTTCTTGGTTATGGAGAACGAAAACGTAAAATATCTATCCCGCAAAAATGTGATTAACATTAAAATTTAGAATAGTAAAATAATATACACGAATGCATATATTGAAACCACATACCTACCGGGGGTCGAACCGTGTCCCTGAGAGAGGGAGCTAGTCACCGCGATGCCACTGACGATGGCCTATCATGAAGGTGGCAACATTGCGTGCGAAGCGATGATATAGGCGAGGCTAGACCTCGTACTAATCTGAATAAAATCTAGAAATAGAACGAGGGACTAGCATTAAGGAATAGATTTAATAAAGGAAACAGACGACAGTTTTAATAAAAGAAAGATAAAATTAGGTAGGAAATGGTCTCTGTACCTTTTTGTTCATATAGTGACCGAAAAGGACGGGAGACGTATTAATCCAATTTTAATTGAATTATTTTAAAATATGAGCGCACTGTCAAATTATGCTTAATTTTGAATAAGATGTGTTTCCGCATACTTCATAAACAAGCATGTTGAAAGAAAAGAAGAAAAATAGAAAAAAAATAAATAGAAGTATAGAGGTTAAATGACAGTTTTTTTTAATAGTTTACTTTATTTCCCACTGCTGGGCAAAGGCCTCCCTCCCATTACGCCATGCATCACTAAAGAACTAATAAATGTCTGTACATAGAAAAAAAAGCTAAAAGTCAAAGCCGAGTCAGGGGGATGTAAGAAGTAAAATAGAACAAATGCGGATTTTTTTTTGCTTCTCTGTCTGTATGTTTGTATGGGCTAATCTACGAAACCGCTGGACCGATTTTAAATAAAATTTTGCATGATGGTTATTTACAATATTATCTAGTTGTTATAACATTAAATTTTAAAATTTTAAAGACTCCCTCCTCAACACCGTTACTTGATGCTTTCAACAACTAGAAAAGAGCTGATAATCTTCAAATGGCTGAAGACACTTTCTTGGATCATAGCTAAGAACATTTTCGATTTTATCACGTTGCAAACAAAATAAAGAAATCGTAATCGGCGCATCCGTTTAAGAGCTACGATGCTACAGACAGACAGACACGTCAAACTTATAACAACCCTCTCTTTCATCTCAGCCGAAAGACGTCCACTGCTGGACAAAGGCCTCCCCCAAGGATCTCCACCCTCTCTTTAGTCATGGGTTAAACATATTGTAATGCAGTTGTGTTATGGTTCAGGAAGACATGGTGTGCCTGTCTTGCACGGCTACCGGCGAGCGGGTGTGCCTGGCGGCCGAGGGGTTCGGCAACCGACACTGCTTCCTGGAGAACATCGCCGACAAGAACATACCGCCCGACCTGTCGCAGTGCGTGTTTGTTATCGAACAGGTCAGTTTATTCCGTCCACAGCATAACTGTGTCGCACCCGCGGCACTGGTCGGTCACTCCATACAGAAAACGCATTTTGACAAGCTACTTCTTTTTAAATAACAACTGAATATCAACTACAAGTCAATGGCGCTAGGCGCTATGTAAAACACCCCCGAACACCACCGGCGGAGTCCCGCGGCGCCTGCGGGGTGCGGGGCGTGGGGCGCTATAACGGGCGGGAACTCATTTTGGCGCGGGGGGGTGAATGTCCTTTTTGTACGAGTTAGTACTATTATTTTCTTCTGTGCCCGCGGCTCACCAAGTCCTGCCCTCTAACATGCCCGGTCCACGCGTGACAGACATATTTTGTCGTGCGTATTCTCTTATCCTATTGGAGGATATTTCAATATGGCGGGTTTTTTGACAGTTAAATGTGCGACAAACTTTTGTCATAGCACTGCATGTTACGGGGGCTGGGCGAGCCAGCGAGTGCGATCGAGTTAGTTGTTAGCGAGAAGAGAACTGGTGACTGCGCGTTTTAGAAGTGAAACACAGTTGTCTTTTGCTTAATACAGTACTGTATATTATATTTGTATTGACCTACGCTTGTCGCAAAATCGAACTGGTGACTGCGCGTTTTAGAAGTGAAACACAGTTGTCTTTTGCTTAATACAGTACTGTATATTATATTTGTATTGACCTACGCTTGTCGCAAAATCGACGTAAGCTTCACCGGACATTTCGCGACTACAAAGTTAACAACCAAGGAGGCTCTATTTTTTAAACGTGACAATTTGCCCAATTAGGCTATTAGAATTCGCCCCTGCCAGCGAGTACGAGCATTGTTACTTGAAGGGTAATTATTACCAGAAGAGTATTACTGCCAGAAGGGCATTATTTCTGGCACTGTGACTTAAACTCTTTCAAATAACACATACATGAGCAAGATCACCTAATATGAAAAGAAAAGCGAATCAAGTTGATAACCTACTTAAACTGAAGTCGATTAAAAAGCAACACGGAAAAATGCATTTAGTACATTACCACTTAGTTTAATTATTCGTAAATTGCTCTCCAACTTAGCAAATAATGGTAGCGATTCTGACTGTCATGCTCTAATCCTTACCTAATTCTTAAATCTCTTAAATTTAAGTTTAGAATTGCGATGTGCTATTCGGGGGAAACCATCCAACTAAATTTAACGCATATTCTGACGTCTCTAACTTGCAAATGACAGATCTTAAATTGAGTTGGATCAGTGTTGCCAAAAAGAAGAAAAAAAACTTGATTGATGATTGATTGATTGAAAATGGGCACTTTCGCGGTGGTGTAATGCAAACATTTTTCTTTTTTGGTGAAAAAAAAAACAAAACGAGAAGAAGCGTCGCGTCCTCTTTGCGTCGCGTGTTGTTTGTTGTCAAACAAAGAGGATATAAACAAAAAGAAAAAATAAATAAATTCCTGACGAGGCTGTATGGGCTAAGTTTCCCTTCGCCTGTCCAGAATGGACAAAGAGAACAAAATTAAAAAAAAAAGGATTTATTCAAAGTTCAGTCAGTACGTTTTTATTTGTAAAGTTTTGTGAATGACAAATGAAAAGCAGCACTTCGAGGCAATCTAAATAGCTTTTTAAACTTAACTTCAGCCAATTCAAAAGGATTTGAAGCGTCTCGAATATTTCTAAGCCGGGCTCTTTGACGCTGACTTCTGAAACACACAAGAAAGCATTTACCTAGGCATTTCCATAACTCATCATCACATTTAAAATCTTCAAGGCAATCGATTGTAACCAAAATTTCTTTACCTTTCTGCGGCATCTGCGACAACAGCTACCACGTAATCTTCCATATTTTTTTTTTTTTCTTAGAAACAGCTTGTAATCCCCAAAAATCGCATAAGAAATTTAAGAATTAGAGTTAGAACGCATGTTTTAAGTGCCCTCTAAATTTAGATAAGATTGCGTCGCACACGTCAAAAATAGGGCTGCCAGAATAGCGTTAGCGACCTAAACCTAAGTTGAATTGCTAATCCCAAATTTAGAGACGTCAAAATCAGCTGACCTTAGTTTAAGTCATTTATGTCAGTTTACAATGACCGCCAGAATAGCAAATAAGAAATAGAGCACGATTTGACATAAGCGACGTAATCCTAATTCTAATCCTAATTCGCTTGACTGCGCGAATCGCTACTAATGACTACTGACTGACCCATTAAAATTTTCCACAAACTTACAAGCAATTATATAACTAAGTGACTCGTTTATAAAGTTTAATTTTCTTTGGCTTGAAAGAGGGTTGCGCGCCAAGCATTTGCCTTTATTAAAATTTTAGCAAGCCTTAACCGAATTGGGTGGAATTACTAAACACACGTGAATCCCCGACTTAGACCAACCCAATTATTTGTAAAGGTGTTGTACTAGGAAACTATATTTTTAATTATTTTTTAAGACAATTTATACAATTTTCAGAAATACGTGTTTTTGTGATTTAATAAAAAAATAAATAAAATAAAATATTAATATTTAGGTTATCCTTATTCTTTATACCTTTTTAAGTCTTTCACGGTTGTTTGTATACGATTATATTTTGTTCTACTTTTTTTTCAGGCTTTGTCTGTCCGAGCTCTGCAAGAGTTAGTGACAGCTGCTGGCTCAGAAACCGTAAGTTACATTCTATAATAACACACTGTACATTCCACACTACTTAAATAAATAAGTAATTTTTATTCAACCTGTAAGATTAACTGTAAAACACCTGATTACTATTCACCTTGTTACTATAATTTTCTGTATAACTGGAGGCGCGACAAAAATAAAATACCTGCAGACTGTTTTGTCAAAAAAACAACAAGTGCAAAATATATTTTTTTAGGTTTTTCTAGTTATCACTTTATTCTTAATTTGTTAAATGAATGAATTGGTAAGCAAGCAGTGTTTTTATTTTTGTTGCCATTATATAATGTCTTTTAAAAAATAATTTTACTCTAATAATGTTATGTCCTCAAAAGATTTCAAGTGGCAAATCTCACTTGTTTCATACACATTATTTAATTTTATTATACATACTCTTGTGGTTAACATATTGTTTATATCCTTATTGTGAATAATACCCTTTTACGTATCGCAAACGTGTTTAAATTGCAGGGCAAAGAAAACTTAGTGAGTCCACGTATTTGGTAAAACTGCATGGACAATTCATTTATTGCATAATCTTCATTGGCCAAAAATTCTAAATTATTACCTACATTTTCTCGGTTTATGTTATCTAAAATTCTAATTTTTAATTTTACCATTAAAATAATATTTATTAATTTTACTGTATCTACATTTCAACCATTTTCTTATTTTATTAAAACTATCTTTTGTCTATTACTAACGGCTTCCAGTAAATAATTGTATAATGAAATATACAAACAGACTAACACACACTAAATATAGGTAATACATAGAATGCACGTATGTATATCTGTTTTGTTCCAAAGCTTTTTCTGTTACAATATATATTTAGTTTTGGGCTTTTTAATTTTTTTTAGTACCACGGTAGAGTAGTAGTAGTTTAACAGTATTTATTTGGTTAAAATGTATATAATTATATTTTTAACATAAACGTGTAGTTCTACCTTTAGTACAGTAGGCAGCACATGCGACTGGACATTATTACCTTAAGAGGGCCGTATTTAATAGCAGTAGGGGCGAATTTCGTACTGCAAGTCTCCAATCGCATTTGCTAGCTTCTGTACATGAATAACAATCTTTCTTCACTTCTTCTTTGTCGCACACTTTCCTTCTTAAACAGACGTAGATTGTCTAACAAAATATTCTACCTCTAATGAGTATACGTCTTTGTACAAAAATAGTGTAATTACAGCATAATATATTTACTTGTTTCTGTAAAATCATATTTGTGGAAATGCAGTTACTTGGTTTTTCGGCTAGAGTACTGTCTAATCAGTGAGAATATTTAATTATTTGTTAGTTTTACGACTTTTAAGACATGCACTAACTTTTATTTTATCGGAACTATAGTGCATAGTCCTGAATAAATCGAATTTCCATTTAAAAAGGTCTTTTAAAAGTTAGAAAAAATTGCTTTTACTAAGTATTCATTTATTCGGGAAAAAAATGTAAATAAAAAAAATACATTGAACATTACTGAAAGTTAGTCCATTGTACGTTTTTCACAAATTAATGTGTATATGGAAACTAAATTTCAATTTGCATTGTTTGATAAAACCATCGTCTGTTCTTTCTCAAAACTACATTTACTGTATTTACTTCATTTACACTTACGACAACCTTACTGATATAGAGGATGTTGAAATGTATGAGTATATCTGCTCTTCTCTTCTGTTCTAGGGCAAAGGCACGGGTTCCGGGCACAGGACATTACTGTATGGCAATGCAATCTTGTTGCGACATCTCAACAGCGATATGGTAAGACATTTAACATTACCTGACACTCAATACGTCCGACATATCTGTAAAATGGATGCCCATATGAAAGGAGCGAATAATTGACACGTCTTTAATAGGGATCGATCGGAAGCGAACAAGAAGGTGGCCTCGCAGCCTAGCCCTATATAACAGTATACATCTATTTATCTATTAGCGACATCTCTCAATACTGTCTCGAACTAGTTTACCAATGATATATGACAATGATAAACTCTATAAAGGTAACGTCTTAACTGATTAACAAGCGATCTAGTTCGGCAATATCGTCTAGATGGCGCTGTGTTTAACGATATCTAACTAATAATATATTTAAGTAATACACCTAATTCTAAAAGAAACACGAGTCGGTTCCATTCAAAACTAATAATCAGAGACGGAGCCCCTCAGGCGTCGTCTCCTTCACGATGTTTCTCAGTATCAACGCGCTAGGCCGTGGTCCGAGGCTCCCTTGAGCCGACCCTAGACACGTTGGTACATGACTACTCTGGGGTAGAGCCTTCCGCTCCCCCGCAAGTCCGGTGAAGCTTGCTTGGTCGTACCTTTTCGACAGAAGTATAGGTAAAAAAAAATATCATTTTCATCTGAATGCGAGATGGTTCATAGTTATCTAACTATGAGCATTCAGATAAAAATTATCAATTCGATTAGGATTCTCTTAATATGCAATTGTATCAGGTGCATCACCATTATTTTAGTTTTTAAATAATATAAATTAATTACTTTTATAATTCTTTCACAGTCGACCATTTTAAGTTACGATAGATTAATTCGAATATAAATCACCCGCAAGACGCCCTTTTATGAAAGTAATGTGCGAATTGCGATACTATTCGTCAAATACGTCACGTTTAAGCCTCCTGGTGTTCATTCAATAAAGCTTCATTTATTTCAGCCTGTAAACGTCCACTGCTAGGCAAAGGTCCTCAAAATTCTCCACATCGATCGTTTTTTGTTTATTATTTACTAGCTTTTCGCCCCGCAGCTTCGCCCGCGTTTACATTTTTTCCCGTGGGAATGAGTTATTTTCCCGCGGTAAAAGGCAATTGTCCGGTATTGGACAGATTCTGGATTGGATGTAAAAGCAATGTAGACTATATGTTATTCTAATGTATAAGCTAGAGTTTGGCAAATAAAAGTAAATTGGAAAACATTGTACTGGCAACAAAGTTACATAGAAAAAAAAGTATCAAATTAGGTAAATCTATAGAATCGGGGTAGCCAAGATTAGTTTTTTCAAATTTGCCGCGTTTTTTCATTGTCTACTTTCATTTGCCCAACTCCATATGTATTATTGTAAAGTTTCTTAAAAATCCATTCAGTGGTGTTTACGTGAAAGAGTAACAAACATACACTCATACTTACAAACTTTCACGTTTATTAGTATAGATTTGGCAACAAATTAGACGTGGTCGACTACGGCCTGTTCACTCTTGCGAGCCTTATATCAGCAGAGGGGACTTATATCAGCTAATTGCATATTTCGTTTGCACTCTTTGTTATATTAATCAAATTGTATAAAACAATAATTATGTAAAAAATAATTTGAAAAGATGCAACGCCTGTGGAGTTTCTTCCAGAGAGTTCTTCTCCACAGAAGATAGCCAAATTGTGAACTCTCCTCGACGTCGAAAAGTGATTTGTAAAATCTTACTTCGGATAAACACATTTGAACTTTGAACTTTGAGCCGTAAATGATATTTGTGTGTCCAGTACCTGGCCTGCTTATCCACGTCATCTTCTCAAGACAAGCTGGCTTTCGACGTGGGCTTGCAGGAGCATTCCCAGGGTGAAGCCTGCTGGTGGACCTTGCATCCAGCCAGCAAGCAGAGGTAACACCTTCAAATAGGCTATTTGACAATGCGAAAAATAAAGTGTTAATTACTGTAATCAGTATGTAATGTAAGTTTAAAAATGGATATTTACTATGGGAAGTTGAAAATAATAATTAATTTATGTAAAAATCCGAAAATAAAAATGTATTTTTTTTGGCGTTTGTCACGTGACTCAAAACGCTCCTGTTTGGTCGGGTATAGGACATATGTCACTAGCCAGTAAACATCGTTTTCTACTTAAGCAACTTGTAGGTAGTAGTACTGGCTAGTGACGTCACCGATGCTATTGCGACGCCATATTGTCAAAGTAGCGTTTTGGCGCGCTACTTAAATATTGAATTTTTATTTTGATATTTTTCAGGAAATATGTACCAGAATTAAAAAATACAACTATTACTGGGATCCACAAACTCTACTGAATAATAAAAAAAATATTTTAAAAACCAGTCAAATAGCCTATTATGTATTTGACCATCACTATCACTACATAGTATAAAACAAATTCGCTTGCTCTGTCCCTATGTCCCTATGTCCCTATGTATGCTTATATCTTTAAAACTACGCAACGGATTTTGATGCGGTTTTTTTTAGTAGAAAGAGGGATTCAAGAGGAAGGTTTATATGTATAATACATACTTAATATACTTAAGGATAACCCACAATAATCGGGGCGGGTCGCTAGGTATAAATAAAAAAAAAGTGGCAGGCATAGAGCATGCCTCATCAAGTATGCACCGTAAGCACGGCTATGCACAGTCCGAATATATTCAGCGCGTTCGTTTAGTAGGAAATGGTTATCGGAGCTGATTGTTTCTCCCGGTGAAAATAAGTAATTTAATAGAAGAGCATTGTGAAATGTGCAGTGATAAGTTGCAAACATGACTCGAGGAACAAATCCAAAAAAAAATATTATTGATTTCACCGCCCATAGAACAATAAAATTAACTGCTTTCGCTTGACATAAAGGCAGCGGAACGATGCGCGTGCTCTATGTTTATTTGACATATCAAGACTTCGCTACGAACATACTACGCCGTAGCAATATCGTAGCGGTTTCGTAGCTCGTAGCGGCTTCATTCTGTGATTCTGCGTCAATGATTATTGAGCACTAGAGACTTCATGCAAATCTTAAGAAAACGAATTCTTTCAACTAGCTGAGGTGCGAGTAGGTTGTCTCGGGGTTGAAAAAAGTTTTGAGAAAAATTATAGTTTTGGAGCTGCAGTGAATGTTTTTCGGCTGAAATAAGATAATGTTGTGTCGTTACAGGTCTGAGGGAGAGAAGGTGCGGGTAGGAGATGACCTTATTCTTGTGTCAGTCGCCACTGAGCGATATCTGGTAAGAACTTTACAGTTTAAATATTATTCATTATTTATTATGTACTATAACCCCCTTAAACCACTTCAGTATAAACCCTGATTAGAAAAATATAAATCTTCGCCATTTTGAAGAAAATTTAAGAAACTAACTTTAGAAATGCCTCTAGGGCAAGATTTTTAATTTTTCTGTTTAAGTTATACACAAGTATTATAGTCTGAAATTATCTCATAATGCACTATCCTTGTATGTATCTAAACCCTCTTAATATATATCTCTGTGTAAATTCAACGTTTCTTTTTTACGACACAAAGGATAAATACAGAATATTTTCAATTGTATCTACAATACCTTGGTATGAAAACGTACAGTTGTTTTTCTCACGTGTGCAGGTGAGCCTTACTTGTAGTTGTGTGCGTACAGACACGCGCTCTTGTGTGCGTACTACTAAACTGAGCGCTACGCACACAAACACAATGTGCACACACAAGACACTCACAAGTATGGCTCCCCCGCACTTTTAAGATAAAACATCTGTACGAGTTCACACTCCTTTAAAAGGATATTTTTCGTTGTCTATTCCATATAGACTGGCTAAAAGAAATCTTTTATAATAACAATAAGCAAGCGATCTTTTGTGTCGTAATGTAATGTTTGTTTGTTTTCTTTTACTGTGAATGTTTCTTCTCTCTTCCAAGCACAAATATAAGGGACACATTCGGGTCTATCAACTTGATAGGCGAAAAATGGTGGTAATTAAAATATAACGTTTATTTGATATAATACGAGTATTTCGCTCTTTAGGTGCGCTTATTTCAGTTTGAATTACTTTTTATTACAATCTACAATCGATAATAAAAATCTCATTATGATTTCAATTTTCAAATTGATTTGTACGTTTATTCGACACTCTTACGGTGAAGGAAAACATCGTGAGGAAACCTGCACACATCTGCGAAGAAATTCACAGGTAGAGTGTGAAGTTGACCAACCCGCACTGGGCCAGCGTGGTCGACTAAGGCTTATTCACCCTGATTTCAGGGTAGGGTCGAGCCCCTCGGTGGGGACACTTATGGGCTGTTTACGATGGCTGTCCAGCCGCATGTGCTGGCTATTCTACATAATAATATAGCTCCTTATTTAATGCGCTATAGTATAATTGCCTCGATTCTTATTATTTTTGCTAGTAGTCTCTATCAGAAATTTTCAATGTTTAAATATATTTTAGCAATTTTTTTGTTCATGTGGTATTAGGTACCTTCGCTTTATTTTGCTACGCAGTAACTTGTATTTTAGATATACCTACGGTACAGCATATCACAATGCTATGAATTTTCATAACTAGATTACCATAATATTGAGCCTTATTTGCCATTTTTTTTAGATTAAGAAGAAGAATAACAAATCTCCTTATTCTAGGTAATGAACTACTATAAAATAACAGTACTTCTGTTAAGTTATTACGCTTGAATAATTGAACGGATTATAATGAAATCAATCGTGTCCATTACATAATTGTATGACTAAATAAATATGAATATACAATAAGGAAGTGTCTTGGAAAAATCTAATTAGTCCGTCAGTTAGATTTATCGAAAAAAATTGAACAGGTTTTTTTTTCAATTTGACAATGATATATCGCATTAAAATGTATGAGAAGAGTGCTATGACGTCACTTTTTCCGTACAATTTGTATGGCGGCGTGTCGTCACTGGATATTTCAAAGTGCTGTATCGTTGGCATTTTTCGTTTGCCAGACAAAAAAGATATACGCGTGAAAGAAATATTTTTTTAGTAATCTAACTGACGGACTAATTAGATTTTTCTAGGACACTTCCTTATTGTTTAGACAAATAATTATCCGACAGCTGAAGACCAACTTGCTTGCTAAACCTAAACTCTAACTGGAACTTTTCTTACAGCACACAACGAAAGAGAACGAGGTATCGATAGTGAACGCGTCGTTTCACGTGACTCACTGGTCGGTACAGCCGTATGGCACCGGTATCTCGCGTATGAAGTACGTGGGTTACGTGTTCGGCGGGGATGTGTTGAGGTTCTTCCACGGCGGTGACGAGTGCCTGACCATTCCCAGTACGTGGGCTAAGGATGGTGGACAGAAGTGAGTTTTTTTTTTGCTTGGGGGAGGTAAATGAATGTAGATTTACAGCCTAATCTGAAGTAGTATTTGTGTGTTAATAAATAATTTAAGCAAAAATACATACATACATACTTACATACATACATACATACAGTCACGCCTCTTTCCCGGAGGGGTAGGCAGAGACCACTTCCTTCCACTTGCTACAATCCAGACGAAATTAAGTTTAGAGGATGATTTGGTAGAATTTTACATTATTATGTTAATACAATCCCCTTTGAGACGTATACATGCCATGGACGTAGTAATATAATATGTAACTATGTTACTAATTCCATGATACTGTTAATAGCGGACTGTATATTTTTATTTATGATTAACTGCAAAGATTCTGGATTTTGTGGATTTAAAATACTATAAACGTTTTAAACTTGACTATATTGTGTGAAGATAGAAAAAGAACAATTTGTACAATGAAGCTTTTTTTGACACACATAAAATAAACAATAGAAATATTAATTTTATTGACGTGACAATGTCTTATAATTCGATGGAGCCGGCTGCACGCACGAAAAAACATGACGCAATGCGGCGTTACCGCGCGGCTGAGGCGTTCCATTTAAGGCTTGAAGTGCAAGCGAGAGCGCGGAACGAGCGACAAAGAGGCACAATCGTTGTCACGTTCAACTATCGTCAGTAAACCGACTTTACGGACAACCGCTTTCTTTTTAAACTAATGTTATTTTATTACTTTTGTAGCCTTTCAAAAAGATTTAATGTTGGTTACCAACAGATAAATGCAAATATTGACCGACACTTACCTGGTAACTTCCCCCAGCATCGTGGTGTACGAAGGCGGGTCTGTGATGTCGCAGGCCCGCTCGCTGTGGCGGCTAGAGCTGGCGCGCACCAAGTGGGCTGGAGGGTTCATCAACTGGAGCCACCCCATGAGGATCCGCCACATCACCACCGGCAGATACCTCGGGGTCAACGACCAGAACGAACTCTACCTCGTCAGCAGGTGACTAACTGTGGAAAATTTACATTTTGCTGCAGTGGCGGATAAGACCAACAGGCTGAGTAGGCTGAAGCCTAGGGCGGCAAATTAGGTGTAATTATTTTTTTTGTTCATACATATAGAGTCGTGTCGGGTCGAGTATATTTTCAAAACCACTGCTGCCATGCTACCTACCTTTCAGCTGGTTTCGCCGAGTGTCAAGTTATCTTCGTACCTTACCCACTTTTGCCTTCGTTCTTCACTCAAATACAAATCTATAGGCATTTAAAAATCGTAATTCGGAAGGAGCCGGTCCCTACGCTGAAATTAACCTAAGAACTGACATTGGTTAGATAGAGATTGGGTGGGGAGAAAAAATTTTAATAGCCTACTACTTAGCGGCAAATGTTTAAATCCTCCACTGTTTTGCTGTTGTATAACACCTCTGATATTTACAGCGTACTATTATTATCTGTGACACAGGTTTACGACCTAATATGGATTTATACTTAGATGTACCTACCTACAACTTAACCAGCTCTTTTTTTTCCATAAAAATTGTATGATGTTATGATTGTACTTATTGTTATTCGTGGACTGTAGTAGAAGATCACGTTTTAAATCATAACAGTTTTAAATTTGATTTAAGTTTATATTCGTCGAGAGCGTCGGTGGCCAAGTGGCAAGGCCGTTGACTTCCATTCGGAAATTCGCGGGTTCGAACCTCGGCACGTACCAACATGTTTCGAATTCATAATGTAGGTACGTTTATTCGACGCTCTTACGGTAAAGGAAAACATCGTGAGGAAATCTGCACACGCTTGCGAAGTAATTCAAAGGTTGTGTGTGAAGGACCAACCCGCACTGGGCTAGCGTGGTCGACTAAGGTCCCATGTTGGACATGTATGAGCTGTTTTTTTAAATTTAAATTAGACAAACAATTACATAATTATTCTTAAAGCCAATAATCCAAAAAATTGGTTTGCCTAGGCACGACACACTCCTCTAAAAGCTAACGTGAATACACACTTTTATTACTATGACGTGAATAAGTACACTTAACAATAAGTAAGTAACTGCAATATCGATACACTAGCCATCAAATCTCCTGTCTCTTTCACGCTAAGCACAGCGAGACCCGGAACTAGTTTCGCCTGGTCCTGCTTCCACTAGATCATCGATGCATACGTATAAAAAACGAAGACTATACCAGGCTTGTTTCACTGCCGGCTATAGGCAAAGCGCTGCAAGTACATCCACTGCCCGTCCGGACGATATAATAACCATGAGTCAGAAGAAGTGAGCAATAGCGATAGATGAGATGCAACAACTGCGGTAGGTAAATTGGCGCCGTGCGATCTGAATTGCACTTTATGTCATGAAATTAAAGCAGCATTTAATTTAAATTTTTATCCCAAGTGAATCTTCTGCTCCTCTGTATTCTGTGACTATACTTATACAGGGTGTTTCTATACTTACCGAATTAAAACACTATTTCGAGTGTTTTGGTAAAAAAAGGTTGTGTTAATGAAGTTAATATTTCCCCTCGCAGGGAAGAAGCTACGACATCTTCGTGTGCGTTCTGCCTGCGCCAGGAGAAGGATGACCAGAAGGTGGTGCTGGAAGACAAGGACCTGGAAGTGATTGGTGCTCCCATCATCAAGTACGGAGACTCTACCGTCATCATGCAGCACTCGGAGACGGGGCTCTGGCTCTCATATAAGGTGAGGGACAGATTTGAATCATCAAATAGACGGCCTCGTAGCCTAGTTAGTAGTGCGTCTGCCTACGAAGCACAAGGACAAGGTGGCTGACCCATACGTCAAACCCGTGAACGTGGTGCTGCTTGGGGGGACTGGTCTGCTCTAGTCGATTGCTGGTTGTTTTATTGGTTATATAGTTTAGTTTTTTCTACTTTGACTGGTTGCCTTCCTCTAATTGCATATTTTCGTTTGCACTCTTTGTTATAAGTACATATATTAATCAAATTGTATAAAATAATAATTTTGTAAATGCAACGCCTGTGGAGTTTCTTCCGGCGAGTTCTTCTCCACAGAAGACAGCCAAATTGTCGCCTTGATGTCGAAAAGTGATTTGTAAAATCTTACTTCGAATAAAAACATATTTCATTTCATTTCAAGGTCGCGGGTTCGAATCCCGCCCAGGGCAAACATTCGTGTGATGAGCACTTGTGTTTGCCTTGTGTCTGGATGTTGTATATTTATATATTATGTATGTATACCTATTAGCTGTTTGACAGCCATAGTACAGGTTCGGCCTAGTTTGGAGTCGGATAGCCGTGTGTGAGATGTTCCACATATTTATTTCAATGCATCACAAATCCATACTAATATTATAAATGCGAACAACTCGAAACGCGAAATACAAGTCCGGTGAAGCTTGATTCGTCGTACTCGACTCACGCAAAGGTAAATAAAAAAAAATAAAAAAAATAATAATACATAGTTTAAAAAACTAAAAAAACACGCTTTCTGTCCGCCATCTTGGACGTCCGCCATATTGGATTTAAGTCCCGTGACTGTTTTTTTCGTATTCCTGACAGCAAACCCTTTCATTTGATACCCATATCATGGGGGTGGAATACAAACAGCCTGTTCGCCATCTTAGGGAGGCCGCCATATTGGATTTGTAATGACGTTTCTTAGCTAGTCATGTATTGTCATCAGAACTCAGAGCGTGTGCAAAATTTCATCCTAATCGAAGACCGGGAAGTGGGTCAAATTAAGATTCCAAGATTTTCTTACATACATAGTTACTTACAAGTGAAGCTAATATAAAGTGTGTAAAAACAACCGCGTCGTGTTTCGTCTGTTTTCTTTTGCCTATCAATGGCTGTATTTTAATTTATTATTTTTTTGTATGGGAAAATTTATTTTGCTTAGAACTTATATTTTAGAAAACTTTATCATTATTTTATTTGCCTATATGTTGACCAGGATGGAGACGAATAAATTAAAACAAAGATCATAAAAATTGGTGCGGCCGATCTCGAGTTATAAGTGTTGTAACTAACAAGACTTTCTTTTATATATATAGATAGATAGTAGAACATAACTCGAAAGAATTTGGACATTTTCTAACCAGTAATGTTATTATTGCAGTCATACGAGACGAAGAAGAAAGGGCTGGGTAAGGTGGAAGAGAAGCAGGCTATCCTTCACGAGGAGGGGAAGATGGACGACGGTCTGGACTTCTCCCGGTCGCAGGAGGAGGAGTCCAGAACCGCCAGGGTCATCAGGAAGTGCTCCTCGCTCTTCACCAAGTTTATCAAGTGAGTATCTTCGTCATTATCATCCTCGCCTGAATATAGTTTTTCTCTAATACCCTTATTTATAATCATTGCTTATTCTAAAACGATATTTCTGTTTTTTTTTTCAACACTTCGATGTACACGATGTTAACTTTCAAACTCATTTGATTTGTATTATATTCTTTTCGTTTTTTTTTACTATTTTTATGTTTATATTTAACTGATATTTTTATTTTGACATCAATTATTGTGTTATGTTTGTGTTTTATAATAAAAATTAAAAAACATACACTATAATTAAATAATTTAAAATGTTGGATTTCCAAATTTATTTATTAACTCCAATTTTGAACATCTGTTTTGATTAAATTATTTCTTGTTACATGGAGTCAAAATTAGAATACCTACTTCAAATTCAAATTATTTATTGCAAGTCAAAGTTGGTACATTTTAGATGTTACAAATATAGTGCAGTATTTTGTAACACCCTGCAATGGCGCAGCAATATTATGAGATTCATTTCTACTAAGAGTCAAAACTTAAAAAACATGCTCTGACGATTAATCTGACTTTTCCAATACACATCTGATAAATGTTTTGACTTTTCCATACAAACTCTGATCGACATTATTTGTATGGAAGTGTCGATTTCAAAAAGGTTGGGGCAAAAAGGTTCTTGAATGGCGGCCGCGCGCCAAAAGACGTAGCGTGGGCAGGCCCCCCACAAGGTGGACCGACTATCTGGTAAGGGTCGCGGAAAGCCGCTGGATGCGGGCAGCGCTGCACCGATCGTCTTGAAGATCTTTTGAGGGAGGATTTTGTCCAGCATTGGATGTGAACAGGCTGAAATGGTGATGATGATGATGATGATATTTGCAGTGGCTTGGAGACGCTGCAAGAGAACCGCCGCCACTCGATGTTCTTTGCGTCGGTGAACCTCGCCGAGATGGTGATGTGCTTGGAAGATCTCATCAACTACTTCGCACAGCCCGACGAGGATATGGGTAACATATTGCAATATTCATATTAATTGAATGCACGGAGTAGTGAGGGAAGAGGAGATGCCTTTTTGCATTAATTGTACTGTAGCGAGTGTCCCCAGTGGGAGGGGGTGCGGGGAGGGATTGTTCTATGGCACAGTGACGCCACCTAGCGGTGAATAGCTAATCTAGCTTCTAAACACGTGCGTAAATGGTTTAAATATTGCAAGCAAATTGTTGTCATTGATGTTGCAATGAAATAAGAGCAAAACAATACTTACGAATGGAAAGTTATGCTTTTTTCCTTCTGTTGACCTGGATTTGTTGGACTTTTGCAAACTTATAACTGTTAAAAGTGACAGCTAGTGGTGATAAGTAGAACCCGAACTTAGTCGCCTGCGGATACACGGCTAATATTGTTATGGCATCTCCTCTTCGCCCTCTACTCCGTGATTGAATGTGACGTTCTTTAAAAAAAATAAAAACCGGCCAAGTGCGAGTCGGACTCGCGCACCGAGGGTTCCGTACAAACCTGCAAGGTTTACAAAGTTCTTTCATTACGACAATCGAGTCATAACTATGGTAATCTTATTGCAAAATGAAATTCATAACATTACAATGGGGAAAGATGGAGGAGCATAAATTTAAGACAAAGATCTCTTTATCGTTTAAGTAACTAAGTACTAAGTAAGTATTTCAACTTGATAGCTCTACGCGTTCATGAGGAAAAAAGTAATAAGTTTATATTTATTAAAAAATATATATTTTGTAATGTAACTAAAAATTTAAGGTTTTCGGAATTTTCCCTTTATGTGTGCTATAAAACGTTGCTTCATACCAAATTTCAAGATTCTAGGTCGACTGGAAGTACCCTTTAGGTTTTGATTCCCTTGCGAGTACTTGCGAGTTTCAAAATATGCAGCTTAAATTGCTGTTTCTTTTGATTGCGTTGACATAGAAGTTTGATTTTGTTACAGCTTAAAGGTATTATAGACCTGAGTATTTGGTATGAATTTCAATTTAATACCTCTACGCGTTTATGAGGAAATGGGTAGTAAGGTTAAAATTATTAAAAAAATATATATTATGTGATGTAACTAAAAATTTATGGATTTCGTAATTTTTCCTTTATCTATGCTATAAGACGTTGCTTCGTACCAAATTTCAAGATTCTGAGTTCACGGGAAGCACCCTGTAGGTTTTGATTCCCTTGCAAGTGTCGAAAATTTGCGGCATAAACGGCTGTATCTTTTGATTGCGTTGGCTTAGAAGTTTGATTTTTTCACAGCTTCAAGGGACAGTAGACCTGAGTAATTGATATAAATTTCAGCTTCATACCTCCACGCGTTCCTGAGAAAAAGGGTCTTGACAGACGGACGGACAGACGGACAACAAAGTGATCCTATAAGGGTTCCGTTTTTTCCTTTTGAGGTACGGAACCCTAAAAACAGTAATTTGAATAACGACCAGGCTGCTGCGGTGCGAAAGATGTTCAAAATTATTGTCGCACTAAAAGGTTAGGAGCCGAGCAAGTCTATCTGAAATTAATAACTTAATGTTATTTTTGTTGTATTATTGATAAAGCCAGTTACTATTCTAATATGAAGTCTTTGTGCAATAAAGACCAATTTAAGGTCAAAATCGTCATTTAGTAGTTACGAGGCCAGAAACAGACGGACGTACACCGTTTAACCTGAATGAATGTATGTACATACATTCAGGTTAAACACAACCTTCCTTTTTTGCTTCGCGTGGTTAATAATAAGGGACCTTGTTGTCACTTTTATTTTTTGAGAGACTTTTAAGGTTAGCCATATGTATATAGATTTTGGAAACACCTTTGCTAATTCTTTTTCTCTCCCTAGAACACGAAGAGAAACAAAACAAGTTCCGCGCGCTGCGGAACCGTCAAGACTTGTTCCAGGAAGAAGGCATCCTCAACCTGATTCTGGAAGCCATAGACAAGATCAACGTCATCACCTCTCAAGGCTTCCTGGCTGGCTTCCTGGCGAGCGACGAGTCGGGACACTGCTGGGATATGATATCTGGATACCTGTATCAGCTGTTGGGTGAGCTTTGACATGATAGTAACGTATTTCATCCGCTTTACAAATAGTAATGTAGGTTCTTCTACTAGAACTGTCTTTGTCTTTTATAGGGATCCATTTAAAGACTATTAAAAATAAATAAACAAAAACACTTTTAAAATAATGGAATGTACTTGATAACTTTTTGTAGCAATAAAATAATTGTTTTTTTTTTATCATTTTGGCACTATAACCTATTTACACCAACCTATCAATGCTAGTAGCATTAAAGTTCAATTTTTTATTTGTCAAGTTGTATATTTCAAAACTGCCCCTCTAACATGCCCGGTCCACGCGTGACAAACATAATTTTGTCATGCGTATTCTCTTATCCTATTGGAGGATATTTCAATATGGCGGGCTTTTTGACAGTTAAATGTGCGACAAACTTTTGTCATAGCACTGCATGTTACGGGGGCTGGAATGATTATTTTCATATTTTATGTTATTATTTTAAAGCATACAAAAAGTATTTATTTAAATATCCCTCTTTCCACAGCGGCCATAATCAAAGGCAACCACACCAACTGCGCCCAGTTCGCGAATTCCAACCGTCTGAACTGGTTGTTCTCCCGGCTGGGCTCGCAGGCCTCCGGGGAAGGCACGGGCATGCTCGACGTGCTGCATTGCGTGCTCATTGACTCGCCTGAAGCTTTGAACATGATGCGGGTGAGTGCAGCCGTGTATATAGGGAAGAGTGTAGGGCCTAGTATAGATCCTTAACGCATTTTTTGACTGATTTTGTCTTAATACTCCACGTTCTGCATTGTGTACTCATTGAGTCGCCTGAAGCTTTAAACATGATGCGGGTGAGTGCACTCGTGTATATAGGGAAGAGTGTAGGGCCTAGTATAGGTCCTTGAGAAATTTTTTGGATAGACTTTGTAATTTTGTATTCGCTTAATGTGTAACGTGCTGCATTGCGTCCTCATTGACTCGCCTGAAGCTTTGAACATGATGAGGGTGAGTGCACTCGTGTATATTGGGAAGAGTCTTCTTCTTTTCGTGTCGATGGCAAGTCAGATTTACTATATTTTGTCGGCCCAATATTCTGCTACCCTGAAAGCATTGTCAGCAGCATTCATCAGCTCCAGTGCAGAACAAGTGGCAGGGCATGCGGGACACGATGTTAGGTGGCCATATAGTTCGCATCCGGGGGGAAGGCTTTCGGCGGGCGGAACGAACGGGTCAGGTAGCGAGCATTGCATCCGCCAGAGATCGCATCTAGCAGCAGAGGCCTCACTCTACCTATACTAGGCCCTACACTCATTGGGAAGAGTGTAGGGCCTAGTATAGGTCCTTGAGACATTTTTTATAGACTTTGTATTCACTTAATGCTTAACGTGCTGCATTGCGTGCTCATAGACTCGCCCGAAGCCTTACTAGCAGCTAACATGATGCGGGTGAGTGGAGGCACTCGTGTAAGAGTATACGGTTTAGTGTAGGTCCTGGAGGCATTTTATTGACTGATGCATCGTCTTAAACAAAATGTATTATTACATATTTATTGAAATAAACACTGTGTTAGTTACTATTAAAATGTTTTTATTGTGATTTTTTAAGAATCAAAAGGATTCATACATTTCGAAGTTTCTCTGTTAAAATGAAAATTTCGTATCAAGAATTGTAATTCATATATTATATATTACATTTTGTGTACTGGATGTTTATGATTTATGGATCCCAACCAACAAACTAAAGAACTACAATACAATGAAGCAAATTTTAATTATGTTATTTATTACACAGGATGAGCACATCAAAGTAATCATTTCGCTGCTCGAAAAGCACGGTCGGGACCCTAAAGTACTGGACGTATTATGCTCGCTTTGCGTGGGTAACGGCGTAGCGGTGAGGTCTTCGCAAAACAACATCTGTGACTATCTTCTGCCTGGGAAGAACCTGCTACTGCAAACTGCTCTGGTTGACCATGTGTCTAGGTGAGAAATTATCCAAGTTTTTTTAATGAGTGATATTTCCGAGTAAAGTTATATGAGGAAGTTGCTGATATCCGTTGACTAAGTATTTTAGGTTTTGGTTAGGTTTGAGCTCAATTTTGGTGACATTAAAAACAATTACAAAATACAAAAAAGATTTATTTGTTCAGTTTTGTACATTGTTTTGCGTGCTTTGCGAGTTTTAAAATGAATTAGTCTTTGTTATACAAGTTCTATCTGTGTCTTATTTTTCTTCTAAATTTTCTTATTCGGAAGTAAAACATCGTGAGGAAACCTGCACACACCTGCGAAGTAATTCAAAGGTTGTGTGTAAAGTTAACCAACCCGCACTATGCCATAATGGTCGCCTAAGAATATAGGTTAAAATCTCAAACTTTTCATTAAAAACTTCAGTCACTAGATCGGCCACTTTGCACAAGTTAAATTTTATTTTTGAGATTTCAACCTATGTTCCTTAGGGAAAGTTGTTCAGTTTCATGAGTACCTACCACTGTGTTGCGGATAAACAACCAGTTAAATTTCACGGTGTATCGTACTGGTCCTCGTTCATCAGTGGACGTCTTTCGGCTGAGATGATGAAATGAAATGAAATGAAATCATTTATTTTTAACTGTTGGACACTTTAGATCTCTTAGTTAAGTCAAATTTACATTTAGTGGCGAGTTCAGCAAAGCAAAATGTCCGGTCTTTTGTGGAAAAGAGCTCGCCGAATAAACTCCACAAGCGTCGCATCATCATGATGATGATGATCGTACTGGTTGCAGCGTCCGGCCCAACATCTTCGTAGGTCGCGTGGAGGGTTCAGCCGTGTACCAGAAGTGGTACTTCGAGGTGACCATGGACCACATCGAGAAGACCACGCACATGATGCCGCACTTGAGGATCGGCTGGGCTAACACTTCTGGGTGAGTTATATACACCCATTTCTTACTTTAAGGGGTCTAAGGCTAAGTGGCGACCCCACCCTTTAAAAAAAAATAACTCGAAAAATAATTAATATTTCAAAAATCTAGAATGGCGAGGAACGAGATCGTGTTCTGTAGGATATATAAAAGCCATTAACTTTATTTATTATATCTCGCTAGTAGTTATAGATGGAAAAATTTCGGAAAAAAGGCCACTTTTCGCAATTTTTCCATCTGTAACTCTCTTTTGGTTATTTTTGAAATACTGATTATTTTTCGAATTAGTATTTTTTAAAGGGTGGCGGCGCCACTTATCACCTGTAGGCACCTTAAGGGTCTTCTTCTTTTCGAATCGGCAACAAACTCAGACAGTCTCGGCCCAAAAAACAGCCACACGAATAGCGTCGTCAGTAGCCTTCATCAAGTCCTCTCGCGCGCAGGCGACAGAACAACAAGGACAGCTAATGAGATTGTCCATTTTCTGGGGAACCAATTTAAGGGTGCGGCGTAGACGAACGTAATTTTTTGAGTTATGTACGATTCACGTTTTTTCGGTAGCGCAATTTCTGCTAAATTCGGTTTCATACTAAACTCCTGTTTCGTTCACACGGCGACGCAAAATGAGTTTTGAATTTATATGAAACGAAAAAACGCGACTCATAACTCAAGAATTAAGCCGCTTAAATTCTTACCGCTTTACATTCTATTCACGGAGTCCCTATAATAAAATTTTTGCTTTTCGTACAAATTTATCTGTTAGTCAACAGAGATAGTTTATTATGGACTTTTTCAAACCACTTTAAAAATAAGTAATGGTTTAACAATCGAATAATTTCTCAATATTGAAATTAATAATTGCAATTTGCATAAGACTCTCACAGATCCACTAGTCTAACTAACATTTAATTACATAGTATACAAAGTCGCTTCCTCTGTCCCTACTCCCTATATCCCTATGTATGCTTTAAAAATCTTTAAAACTACGCAACGGATTTTGATGCGGTTTTTTTTAATTGATAGAGTGGTTTAAGAGGAAGGTTTATATGTATAATATATGCATAATATACTAAAGGATAACCCAGAATAACCATTTTCCCGTGCGGAGCCGTGGCGGGTCGCTAGTGTATCTGTTACAGGAAATGTATGAAATCCAGGAATTGTATACAATTCCTAGGAAATGTATACAATTCCGGAGCTCGTTAGGAAATGTATGAAATAATGTTTCAAAGATTATTTAATTCACACATTTCCTAGGAAATGTATGAATTTCCTAGGAATTGTATAAAATTCCGAACTTGTACTAGGAAATGCATAAAATTAATGCTTTATATGAACAAAATGAACAAAGCTCCCTGTTAAACTAAGGATCATTGTTATCTGTGAATATTATAAATGAAACACTTTAAACTGACACTTAGAATGTTTTCCCAAGGCTCTCGTTGAAATAATGCAACAATCATACGGTAAAATAAATCTTTTTGTCAATTAAGCTTTAAAAATCAGCTATTTATTGTTTCTTACGCTATACCACAGGTGGGACACTCCAAAGAACCAACAGGGTTCTAATTTTTATAACAGACAACCACGAGACGTAAATGAAAATCAAAGAAAAATAGTCTTTATGCTTCATCGAATACCACGCAACACCATTTGGGGTAGTTTGGCGGCGCCTACGGGATGCAGTGAGTGTGGGGATATCGAGCGGGGAACTTGTTTTGATGCGGGGAGGTGAATATCTCTTCTGTACGATTAGTACTATTATATACTTCTGTGGCAATAACCTCCCCTCGCTCCGCTCTCCCATTGACATGTTGAATGTATTACATTTCTTAATGCCATTTAGGAAATGTATACATTTCCTAGGAAATGTGTCTAATATCATTTATTTCATACATTTCCGGGCGACTTTAGGCATTGTATACATTTCCTAGGAATTGTATACAATGACGGATTTCATACATTTCCGTTAACATATATATAAAAAACAAAAATCAATTCCTAATCTTCGCTACCGTTGCCCACAGCTACGTCCCGTACCCGGGGGGCGGTGAGAAGTGGGGCGGCAACGGTGTTGGCGACGACCTGTACTCCTTCGGGTTTGATGGCGCCTTCCTCTGGTCCGGGGGCCGCAAGACCCCTGTTAACAGGACGCATGCTGAAGAACCCTTCATCAGGAAAGGTAATAACTAACATACATTTTTACGGGTATCTCCCTCGACATAGATTTACTTTTGAATTGAGTTAACCGATATTTCGATTGGGTTACACCGATTACGGTCACAGAACTGGTGAAGCGGCGGGTAATGTATGGTAATGTAATTTCCAATAGTGTAAATCTATAGAATATTCAAAGATAATTCAATTCAATTTTTAATATATGCTATCTATAAATCGAAGCGAAATATGGAATCATTGAGCTTGGGCAGGGACTTGAACCCGCACCTCCTGGGCTATTCGGGCCGTACAGGCGCACTACCAATTGTGCAACTACCGCGGCGCGGACGCACACATTTAAACCGACAGCGGCACGTTTGTATAAAGATAACCTACTGGTTTTACTGTGGTTAAGGTGACGTGATCGGGTGCGCGCTGGACCTGACGGTGCCGATCATCAACTTCATGTTTAACGGCGTGCGCGTCACCGGATCCTTCACCAACTTCAACCTGGAAGGAATGTTCTTCCCCGTCATCAGCTGTTCTAGCAAGCTCAGGTGAGACACGACACTACTATACATGTGCTGTTCCCGGCAATATTCCCAACGAAATTTTCCCCACATCCCATGGGTGCCACATCTATTTTTATGCTTATGGCAACAATTTCCATTGTAAATTTAGTTGCATTGAAATTCCGCAATATAGCGAGTTTTTTTTATTTTTCTGGTCGGACTTTATGTGATTATTTTTATTTATTATGCACGATAAAAATACAATTGAATACCCCTTTAATCTATTCAGATGTTTTTCCGCTACAAAAATTGAGAAAGCCGAGAAATACGAACAGCACTACAAGTTAATAAGTAAAATATTAATCGTGAGAATTGAGCAGTGAAGCATAATTAAGAATAAAACGAAAACACATTCCTGATAACAAACACATTCCAACAAAATAACAATTCGGCGCTTTACCTCTGAGGCCGGACACTCGCACTACGAAATTCGCCTATACTGCTACGGAATAACAGTGCTCAAGGTCAAAGTGTCCATCCGCACTATGCTGCCTGCTGTACATTGTAGAGTTCTGCAAAAACCTGCCAGATGGCGCTGTTTGTTTTTAAAACTCGCTAACGGTGTGTCGTCAGTGTTTGATGACGGTCAACTTAATTAACTTTTCGGGGTGGACTCAATGACACAGACTCATATTTTTAAAACTGCTTTTTAATCCTAAAAAGCATTCTTTAATTAAATCTAAGAGTAGTTTAGAGTAGGAATTGTGTATAGAACTGTGCGCAAAAAAAGACGGTAGTGGTACATACGTTACGTTACTCATTTCTTTCGAAGAGGTGATAATACCCCCCCCCATTACCCTAATCATCATCTTTCATTACCCGAAATGTTGAATGAAAATGACTTTATACGAAGAAATATTCTGTCTGTAGACACATCACTTTATTATATAACATTACCCACGCGTGACCGACTTCATTAGAAATTGACGTCGAAAAAGGATTAGTAAAATATCACTCCGAATAAAAACCTATTGATTTGTATTTCGTCAACAGTTGCCGCTTCTTGCTAGGCGGGGAGCACGGCCGTCTTCGCTACGCAGCCCCCGAAGGGTATTCCCCACTCGTGGAGTCCCTACTGCCCATGCAAGTACTGGCGCTGGAGCCCTGCTTCTACTTCGGCAACCTCGCCAAAAGGGCGTTGGCAGGCCCTCCATTGGTGCAAGATGACACAGCTTTCGTGCCCACGCCTGTTGATACCAACACTGTAAGTGACGCCCACTTGTGGACTCATTGCTTCAACCTCGCCAAAAGGGCGTTGGCAGGCCCTCCACTGGTGCAAGATGACACAGCTTTCGTGCCCACGCCCGTTGACACTAACACTGTAAGCCAAGACCACTTGTGGATTCATTGCTTCTACTTTATGCCCACTAGTGGACTCATTTCCCCCTTTGTGCCTACACCTGTCGTCACCAATACTGTAAGTCAAGTCCACTAGTGCAGTCATGTAATATTGCACATCGCATTGATCTTTACATCAATGTTTGATAAGAAATTATTTTCTCATCTCAAAATACCGGAAAAAAAAGAAAATTCATATTTACTGTGTTTTTTTTTAGAATTTTAAACACTGAATTATTATTTACTGTATTTTTTTAATTTCAGATAACCCTGCCGACTTACGTGGAGCAAATCAGGGACAAACTTGCTGAAAATATCCACGAGATGTGGGCTATGAACAAGGTTTGGGATATATTATTTTGCGTCTAGGTATTCGTGACATTTCGAGAATTCAAAATGTTCATAATCAGTTCATAATAAAACTATAGAGGTCCAATGTCTATACACAAAAGAGCTAAAAACCGAGTAAGAAGTGATATAGAAAATATTATCCACTTTTTTTTAATTTTTTGTTTCTTTGTTGGTCTGTTTGTATGGACTAATCTCCGAAACTGTTGGACCGATTTGAATAAAATTTTGCATGGTAATACCTTAAATCCCTGGTAAACATCTTAAATAGTTTTTACCGCGGGAAAATATCTCATTGTTACGGGAAACTGTGCAAAGGAAAGTAAAAAAAAAAACCGGCCAAGTGCGAGTCGGACTCGCGCACCGAGGGTTCCGTACAAACCTGCAAGGTTTACAAAGTTCTTTCATTACGACAATCGAGTCATAACTATGGTAATCTTATTGCAAAATGAAATTCATAACATTACAATGGGGAAAGATGGAGGAGCATAAATTTAAGACAAAGATCTCTTTATCGTTTAAGTAACTAAGTACTAAGTAAGTATTTCAACTTGATAGCTCTACGCGTTCATGAGGAAAAAAGTAATAAGTTTATATTTATTAAAAAATATATATTTTGTAATGTAACTAAAAATTTAAGGTTTTCGGAATTTTTCCTTTATGTGTGCTATAAAACGTTGCTTCATGCCAAATTTCAAGATTCTAGGTCGACTGGAAGTACCCTTTAGGTTTTGATTCCCTTGCGAGTACTTGCGAGTTTCAAAATATGCAGCTTAAATTGCTGTTTCTTTTGATTGCGTTGACACAGAAGTTTGATTTTGTTACAGCTTAAAGGTATTATAGACCTGAGTATTTGGTATGAATTTCAATTTAATACCTCTACGCGTTTATGAGGAAATGGGTAGTAAGGTTAAAATTATTAAAAAAATATATATTATGTGATGTAACTAAAAATTTATGGATTTCGTAATTTTTCCTTTATCTATGCTATAAGACGTTGCTTCGTACCAAATTTCAAGATTCTGAGTTTTGATTCCCTTGCAAGTGTCGAAAATTTGCGGCATAAACGGCTGTATCTTTTGATTGCGTTGGCTTAGAAGTTTGATTTTTTCACAGCTTCAAGGGACAGTAGACCTGAGTAATTGATATAAATTTCAGCTTCATACCTCCACGCGTTCCTGAGAAAAAGGGTCTTGACAGACGGACAGACGGACAACAAAGTGATCCTATAAGGGTTCCGTTTTTTCCTTTTGAGGTACGGAACCCTAAAAACAACGCGGGCAGACAGATAGTTACAAAATATAGTTTTGAACAATCTTGATTATTTGTCCAGATCGAAGCGGGTTGGATATACGGCGATCAACGCGAAGATCTCCACAAGATCCACCCATGCCTCGTTCCTTTCGAGCGCCTGCCCCCCGCGGAGAAGCGCTACGACATACAACTGGCTGTGCAGACGCTCAAGTAAGTGTTAAAATCTCCAAAGATCTCTATAAGATCTCCAAAGATCTCAATAGGATCTCCCAAGGTCTCTACAAGATCTCCAAACATCTCTATGATATCTCCAAAGATCCTCACAAGATCCATTTTTGCCTTGATCCCTTCTAGCGTACGTGTCTAAGTCTATACACCATAGTATTAAGGTTTATAAGATCCCAACCAACAGTCTGGAAAAAAAAGCATCCGTAACTTTAACTACGCCCTGTACCTTGTAATTATATTACAATGATTACCGACACGGCGTTTGGTTCGCTTTCTTAAGACCCTCGCTCCTTTGTATTCAATGAGTTATAAAAGATAGTTAGTTATTCGGGCTAGCTGGGCCAAATTTCAGTTGTCTGTTGCCTACATAGGCGAAAGGCAAGACATTATAAATAATTTGATTTAACACTCGATTTAACTATCTCATTTAAAATTAACGTAACGCGGAGTGGAAGGAATAACGTCTTTTATTTATTTTCTTTTATCACTGTCTGGCGTCAGTTCAGTCCATCAGTTTGGTCCGGCTAAGACTGATGCCAGAATGATGGATGAAAAACACGGTAATAATATAACCATTAGTCCGTCAGTCAACCGGTTACACGATAATTTTCTCGCCATTCTGAGCAGACTGATTGGACCAGACTGACGCCAGATTGAGTGTGTAACCTTTGACTATGTCTATTGTTATGTTTACTTATTGATAACCCTTTGTAAGGCAAAACAACTGTATAAAATGCATTCGTTTTCGACTTTATGTTGAGGGTATAAGGTTAAAATTAAGGTAGCAATATAGTGGCCACTGCCTTGTAAAGGTTTAAATGCTTGTTGTTGTTTTAAGGACGATCCTGGCTCTGGGCTACTACATAAGCTTAGACAAGCCCCCCGCTCGCATCCGCAACGTGCGACTGCCCAACGAACCATTCATGCAGGTAACCTATCATTATCACACAGTTTAGCAGCTTATTTCTTTGGAATAGAACATTATATTTGTAAGAAACATGGTTTCAAATAAGGTTGTAAACCTTAAAAACAAATAATGTCATGTCTCGCTAACAAGGCATAAAAGTATTAAAATGGTCAATAGAAGCTAAACTAGTTTTTTTTTGTTTAGTCTGTTATACCTCAGAAAGCAAAAACGAAACGTTTGTACTCGTATATGGGATTACTCGTGACCGTCAGTCAAAATCAATGAGTACACGTATGTAAATCTGTCACCAGAATATGTTGTACATATAGTAAGTAAAATAAGAGTCATAAAAATTTTATATAGACTAAGATTCATCATCTCAGCCGAAAGACGTCCACTGCTGGACAAAGGCCTCCCCAAGGAAAGATTATAAATGGTTAATTTTAAATTTTTATCTTTTTTAATTGTATTAATGTAACTTGTCCAGTCAAACGGCTACAAGCCAGCACCGCTAGACCTGAGTGCTGTCACCCTGACACCCAAGATGGACGAGCTCGTGGACCAGCTCGCGGAGAACACGCACAACCTGTGGGCCAGGGAGAGGATCCAGCAGGGCTGGACCTACGGACTCAATGAGGTACGTCACTCGTGTATATGAGGAACAACGTGGGGCCAAGATTACTCCCTTGTGGTACCATAACAAACAACGTAGGGCCAATGAGGTACGTCACTCGTGTATATGAGGAACAACGTGGCGCCAACAATACCTCCTTGTGGTACCATAACAAACAACGTAGGGCCAATGAGGTACGTCACTCGTGTATATGAGGAACAACGCGGGGCCAAGATTACTCCCTTGTGGTACCATAACAAACAACGTAGGGTCAATGAGGTACGTCACTCGTGTATATGAGGAACAACGTGGGGCCAAGAATACCTCATTGTGGTACCATAACAAATAACGTAGGGCCAAACATACTCCCTTGTGCTATAACATGAAATATATGATATTTCATTTTGTTTTACAGGACAGTTTTAGTAAAATTTTCGGCTATAAAGTTAGTTGTAATCATAAATCATTCGTATATTATGTATAAAGTATAATATACGTCCTAGAACTCTACCCTGCGGTACTTTATAAGAAAGCAAATAGAGCATGTTTCATATCGAAAATTTATGTTTTAATTTATTGTATTTCTATTATGTTATGTTTTTATTGTTGTTATTTGTGTATGTTTTATAGCTTCGACATCTAGCTGTTTCAAGCCCGGCTGCTGTGACCTTCACACTTAATATCGACTGCGCACTACTAGGTGTGAGGGTCACAGCAAGTTGGGATTGAATATCACTTCGGGGGAACACTGAAGATGCTTCTTTATTTCTTTTGTTATGTTATTTTAATAATGGTTCGCCATCTTTTATTTGTCATGTAACGTTTGATAAGAAAAATGAAAAGTCTCGCCGTGGTCTCGCCATATTGCGGAAATTCAATGGAAATAATTTTGTAATGAGGGTTGTTGGTAATTAAAGTAAAGCTTGTGGCGCCCCTAGAGCAGATTTTTTATGTTTCTGTTCAGACTTAAGATATTTTGAATCATATGTTTTTCACGTTTTTTGTATTATGTTTGCAAATAAAATTTAATTTTTTTGTGATTCACCTTACATTTTGACCACTTAAGATTAAATAAACTGCTTCATCTTAAAATCCAAATTCAAACATATATTTACAATAATGCAAGATGATATTTTAGCTAGTACCAATAACTTATTGCTAAGATAAAATATAAATATTTTATTGAATGGTGCAGTGAATCTAAAAACTCACATATTGCATCTTTTCTCTCAAAAGAAACATTATTGTTGTATATCTTGTTTTGAGAATAAAAAATATCTTTCGACGTTTTATTCTTCTCTCCAGATGAAATTATTATTTATCATCTCAAGTAGCGAGTTTATCCTACACCTAGGATTAATAGATTTTTTAAAATACTATACACAGCTCTTGGCAGCACACTTGTAATGGAACTATCATACATTGTTCTATACACATTAATAGGTAGACTCAATAACAATATCCATTTAATTATTCCATATATTATATAAAATACCTATTTAAGTATTTAGACAACAAGTCTACTTCATCCCTCAATAATTTGTTAGTGTGGGGCCTGGCGGCGTTCCGTCACACAGGTTAACCCTACTACGGACGCCAGGCTCTCACATTCTTAACTTAATTTTGTACCTTATGATTATATTAGTTTTGTTTTGTTTAAATGCTTTGTAGCATTAAGTTCGCCTGTGTACATTATAAGTGCAATAAATAATTTTCATTCATTCATTTTTAGTTTTAACTAGTTTTAAGTTTGTGAGAGCAAATAAAGAATATTATTATTATTATTTTCGTCAATACTCAGGATCCCGAAATGCAACGTTCGCCTCACCTGGTGCCTTACCCTAAAGTGGACGACGCTATCAAAAAGGCGAACAGAGATACAGCCTCGGAGACGGTCAGGACTCTGCTGGTGTACGGATACATGCTGGACCCGCCCACTGGGGAACAGCATGAAGGTAAACTAACATTCTTATTTTCTAGTCGATATCATACATATATACAGGGCGTCCCACGGCGATGCCACATGGAGGGAAAGTACCTTAAATATTGTAGATGGAACATTTTACTGAAAGATAACTTTATTTTATTTCTAAAAACTATTAAAACTGCAGTCATATTTTTTTAAATAATTACATGGTTGAACCGGGAATGAAAAAAATGTCAGAAATAAAAGAAAGACTATGTACAGTCACGCCTCTTTCCCGGAGGGATAGGTAGAGAATTAATTATTTTTTCTCTTTGGGTAGAGATATAGATGTGCTGTTCCCGGGAATATTTCCACCATTCTCGTGGAATTTCCGTTCCCAGGAATATTCCTAACGAAATTTGCTGTTCAAGCTGGCTAGATGTGGTAGACAGGGTTGGTGTTTTCCGGTTTGGTACGTAAAGACCCGACCGACCCTACAGTTCTTACTGACTCGTCCTAGTTGGCCTCAAAAGGAAAGTAGCATCATGTGGGAATATTTCCGGGAAAGGCACATCACTAGAGACCACTTCCTTCCACTTGCTAGGATCTAGACACACTTCTTTCACTTCATCCACATTAATCTCATTTGATGCTTACGGTATTTATTTGTGCGGGTTTCTTTGGAATTAATTGAATTGTGTTATCCACGAGCACGCATTGTTACTATTTTCGATCGATATTTCAAGGTTTGTAAAATTTATAATGAGTTTTAGTATGCCCCTATGTCAAGCCTCGTTTTTCATGGCTGAAAACTATCTTTTTTACAGCATTGCTAGCGGAGGCATCCAAACAAAAGCAAGCGGACTTCAGAACGTACAGAGCGGAGAAGAATTACGCCGTCGGGTCCGGAAAGTGGTACTTCGAGTTTGAGATCCTTACTGCTGGACCTATGAGGGTGAGACTATTTTTAGAGCCCGCTCAAAGTTCAAAAGTTCAAAAAGTCATTCGAAGTAAGATTTTCCAAATCATTTTTTTACGTCGAGGCGAGTTCACAAATTGGCTGTCTTCTGTGGAGAAGAACTCGCCGGAAGAAACTCCGCTGCTTTTGTACTAAAGATTCTATGAATATGAGCGGTGCGTAGTGAAAAATCTACCAATGGTATTAGGTACTGTAAATCACCTCACGAGAGCGTCAGTGGTCTAATGGCTAGGGCCGTTGACTTCGGAAGTTCGCGGGTTCAAGCACTTACCAATGTGTTTTCAATTTTCGAATTAATATGTACGTTTATTTGTCGCTCTTACGGTAAAGGAAAACATCGTGAGGAAACCTGCGCAGTAGTTTAAAGGTTGTGTGTGAAGTTGACTAACCCGCACTGGGCCAGCGTGGTCGACTAACGCCTATTCATCCTCATATCAGGGTAGGTTAGAGTCCCTCGGTGGTGACATAAATATAATGAGCTGTTATCGTCACGTCAGCTAAGGTAGGAAGAGTGATACTCATCGTGGAAGAAAAGGGTAATATGACGCTGGAACCTAGGTCATGAGCGGGAGATTAACAAAAGTAAAACGTCATCAAAAGCAAGGGCAAGCATAAAATTTTGATTATGTAGGTTCGTGCTACGGACTGTCTAGTGCAGTATATTATCATGCTTGCTTGCTTATCGTATGAGTTTCGAGTTTAACCTATCTCACAAACCCTGGTGTCGGAATTATAGAACCGCCTTAGGCTTCCGACATGGCTCCAATGACGACTACATCCGTAGATAGTAGCCGGGACCAACGGTTTTACATAGTAAAATTCAAAATTCAAAATGTGTTTATTCGAAGTAAGATTTTACAAATCACTTTTCAACGTCGAGGCGAGTTCTCGATTTGGCTGTCTTCTGTGGAGAAGAACTCGCCGGAAGAAACTCCACAGGTGTTGCATCTTTTCAAAAGTATATTATCATGCCATTAGAATATTATCATGCCATGGTGCGTGTAACGCAACCCCTTATAGGTATATATTTATTTATCATCAGGTCGGCTGGGCTCACGCCGATATGCCTCCTGGCATGATGCTGGGTCAAGATGAAAACTCCTGGGCGTTCGACGGGTACAATGTAAGTATATACCTAAACATATATACTTACATGACGGCTGTTTCCGCTGTTAAAAATTTTAGTCCGCCAAAGCAATAGTATAAGTTCTCAAAATAGTGATGTTGACAAATTAGGGTTTTTGTTTCAGGAGAGGCCTTTGTCTTCCTTAATATTTACTGAATGAAATGATGATAATATTTAAAACGTCACCTTTAAAAAAGTTTATATTTATTTAAAGGTTTTTACCAGGTCTTATGCACCATATAAGAGCGGTTGAACATTGCTTCCGACATGTTTCCGAGTTATCTATGGTCCGAAGTAGAGTATAGCGGTATGAATCCGTCGAATTTTGACCTTAATTGTCTATGTATCAAAATTGGAAAGATTTTTATTCGATGTAAAATTTTACTAAACCATTTTTCGACGTCAAAGTAATAAATAGCGAGGACCGGACTGTCCATAGTTGTTGATTGGTTCATTTGGTTCTGGAATTCGGAATGGAAGCAGTGCGTAACCTCTCCTAAAATAAAGCCCGACCAGAGAAATAAAAAGCCTCGCCATATTGCGGAATTTCAATGGAACTAATTTTACAAGGGAAATTGTTGCCATAGTCGTAAAAATATACACGTGGCGCCCCCAGAGCAGGCTTTTCATTCCTTTGGTCAGGCTTTAAATATTGAAACTGTGACTGTGGCCTCAGTGCGTCAAAGTGCACGGTGGGTCGGTCGACATGTTCGGCAACCAGTTCAAAATGGGCGACATCGTGGGCTGCTTCTTGGATGTCCCGGACCAGACTATCAGTGAGTCGGCCTGCCCGACCCCCAACAACGCTTATTTACACCTTTATTAGTGCTGCGGCGAGTTGAGTTAAAACTTTCAGTGTATTTGACCAGCCCTTTTAGCATGTGACAAAAGATTATCTCACGTGAAACTGTCAAAAAGCTGTGAGAAATCTGACGTATAAAGAAATTACTTCCATGACAGAAACTGCCTTTTTTATAATTTGTGTTAAAAACGTTTACGCCTTAGTGCGCCCAGGGTTAATGCGACGCATTCGACGGAAAAACCGAACGGAATGCATATGCCAGTGAAACAAAAGACGACGCTAGAAAGGAGCTAGTGTAGGGGAGGTGTTAGTGAAGGATTAACTAGCTCGCTGCTTTACTTTATGAAAGTGTAAATACAGCTTAGAATAGTTACACACAATGTAGTTGAAAACCATAAAATCGGTAGTATGTCCATTGTTTGGTTTTGAACTACAAATTGTATAACTATCTTAAAGTCAGTACTGATTTGACTACTTACAAATGGTATCACATGTTTATTAGCCGATAACGGCTTAAAAAGCCTATAAAAAGTGGCGTAAGAAATCAAATCAGCAGTCCAATATTAATAATGTGGTTAACTTGTGGTAACTTTTGTGTTGATTTATGACAAGGGTTCTGGTATGGTCAGCTGTAGGTAGCATATTTATTTATCTTGTAATTATTGAAAGCATCAGCTGGTATCGATAATCACACAACTTAATATTTTATTTTATTATTTTGTGTTGCTAGCGATACTTTCTGGCTACAAAATGATAAAAGTGTTTTAGTATTTTTGTGTTTCCTGTACTTTGTGTTAATAATTATTATTTATGTTAATTGTATTTTCCTTATTGTGTTGTACGTCAAATTAGTTCTATTAAAGTTTCACTGGATTCAAATTAGAAAGTATATAAAATTACAGTATTTTTATTACTGGTGTTATTTTTAGTAAGTAGTTAGTTCGAATTATAGTCAAAAGAATATAGTTAAAATACAATGACACAAAAAATCTAGTACAAATTTATGTAATTTTGATAAAGCCGTCGTTTACATAAAACTAATATAAAAGTATTACCTACACTACAATATCCGAGATGTTATCTAGATAAAAGTATTATCAAGGTCGAAAATAAAGTTAAATATCTACATAAGAGTATTTTCCATACGTTTTCAAGGAGGAAAAAGTGTTCAGCGGTAATTGCGAGTCGTTCGGCAAACAATGGGCGGTCGGCGACGTCGTGGGCGTGTTCCTAGATCTCATTGACAAGACGATAAGTAAATAATAAGACAACTATTCAACGGTGCAACTGGGAATACACCTTTTTTGGCTGGTTTTGAGAGGCAGAAATATTTGGTTTTCATTTCTAATTTGTTGGTATCATAATTATAGATGTAAAAATTCCGTAGACTACCGGTATCTAACCAAATTTTCGGTCAGTGTTGCCACCTTCCAAATAATTAAATCACTAAGTTTGCTAATAATCGAATTTTGGCTATAAAAATTTTCCCTAGAAATAGTTAAATAAGTCTAGATGAGAAAAAGATGGTTAGGTAAACAAAATTTATGATTTAATTATTTGCAAGGTGGCAACACTGACCAAAAATTTGGTTAGCTACCGGCAGTCTACGGAATTTTTACATCTATGATCATAATATTATTTTCTATTATTTTTTTATTTCATCGCGTTCTTCGCCTAGTTTTTTAAGTTTTTAATCCCTTGTAATGTAGCTTTCCTAGGGGTAGGCTAACACTATAATAATTTATGCCTTAGAGGAAGGCAGACCCATAGACGAGGGGGAGTTTGTGAGGGAAACAGCAGTGGTACAACTTATACAAGTATTTATTTCACTAAACTTAAATAACATTCAATTCAAGTAAAGAGACGCAGTTAAAACTATTTAAAACTATTATACACATACGCTTAGGTACTATCGTAGTTGAGGTTAACAGGAAGAAGCGAACCTACCGCGATCGTAGCCAGCCGGCAAGGGTACGTTGCTGAAACTAGATCGGGATAGGGCGCGAGACAAAAGCTTATTTATATTAGAGCTATACGGCGGGAGAGCGTGGCTAAGCGGGGACTGGTAATAATGAAAGCAGTGCGCGGGTATGGACTCTATGAGGCCACTAGTGGGCAAAGCTATAGACGAACGTGGGCACGGACGCGGTGGCGGGCGGCAAGGCAAATATAGTACACGGTGAATCAGTTTATGACAGGTAAATAGAGTGAGCCGGGTTAGTACTCATGTGGCTAAATAGCATCTAATATTAGCGCCTGTGTTATAGGCTAGCGAAACGGGTTCGATGTGGCACCAAGCTCTACGTGCGTCGGGATACGCACTCTTACAAACGGAACGCGATACAGGCTTATCACAATTCCCGGGTAGACAGTGCAGTGAACTCATTAGACCCTATCTCATCCCTACATTCGAACGACAAACTAGATCGTGCTGTGCAGCCCACATAAATGGAGCAACTGGCAAGTTTCCCTACGACAAGTTAATCGTATCCCTCCGGGGAGGTCTACGTTTGCAAACCTACTGCGACCACTCCTCTTTAAAGGGGTCAAGCTCTGGGTCCCTATCGCAAGCCCACAGACGGTGAGCTGCTTTTCACAAGCTCCTATGCAGCTGCCAAGTGAATTGACACTGCGCTGGGTCCCTACTGCAAACCCAGTAACCGCCCTCTGAAGGAATGACGGCTACTCAAACGCGGGGCACCATTTACTGGTGAATCATCAAATCAGCCGAGGTACCAAGTCAGGGTGGCTACCCTTCAATCACAATAATTAATAGCGGAGTCGAATATCTAAAGAAGGTCCGTAAGTGGCTTCTAGTTAGACCCGAAACCACAACGGTAAATCATCATATCAGGCCGGATTGAAAACCCTACCTAAATTGCCTAGGTAGCTAACTGCACGTCTGTCCAGGGAGCGCCGGGTTAATAAACCACCCGGAGGGTAAGAAAACGGTCGCGGGCACCAATCTCTCCCTTACCTTGCAAATCCCAAAAACACTGCAATCCAAATCACTGTAATCCAATATTGGGTCAGGCAATTAGGCCACACACTATTTACGTGACACACGCGGCGATTCTACTAAACTGGTAATCTAACGGGAGTCAGGATGCTCCTCCTATAGAGCGGGCTGGAGTATTTAGCGGTCGCGGTGCCGGCCCGTTGTGAACTCAAGTCCTGCGGGTCGCGCAGAGCCTTATATGCACGCGCCATCCCTGCCGCCCGCTCCGCTCCGCCGCGTGCGCAGGTCCACTGCTGGGCGGGGCTAGCCGTTGACGACGTATGGCTACGTCACACCCTTATGGGAAATGCAAAGGGGCAAAGCCCATACAGCCTAGTCTTTTGAAAGTTTATCCCACTACCGGGCAAAAGCAGCCTTGTTTTTTTACTGCTTCCTATCTTGAGCTACTTCTGGCCTTTTTTAAAGTAACACCATAAAGACTCCAAAGTAGTGACTATTAAAAAGGATCACATAGCAGTTAAATAATTTGAAATGATGTTTCATTACTAGCTTTATTACATTGAGGCTTAATAGCAAATCGAGATTTTTTTATGTTTCAGTGTAGTATTTGTATTATAATGAAAAACGAATTTTATATTTTGGGTTAATTAATTTGTATAAATAAGTAAGAAATATTTCTGGCTCCATCAAAATTCATAAAGCTTCCAATTCACAATTCGGCTTATCACAAAAACGCTTTAAAATTCAAAATTAATTAATATTAAAACAATCTAACCGCCACCGCATTTGCTTCGCTTCATTTAACGAACAAAATGCACTTCAAATTTAATAAAATCTAGTTATTTTGCTGCTAAATTTGTTCAATTTTGTTAGAGAAAATGTTGGCTAAATTTAGAATAGCTGGTTGTCCAAAATTGATCAAAAATCCACAGCATCTTAAGAAACAAGTGCACCATTTATCTAAACATATCATTGAACATTAGTTTAGATATCCATTCAACTAATTCCCATTTAGGACGTAGAAAATTATAATTTGTAGAGGAAAATACGTACAAAAGTATGGAGAAAAACACTTATGAGACAGTGTTAGAGCATATCGGTACATTTAACATTGCCAAACAATATGCTAGATTATGGTTGATATCGATGGAATTATTCCAAGTTATGAAAAAAAAAAATCGCCATATTGCGGAATTTTAATGGAACTCATTTTACAATGGAAATTGTTGCCATAAACATAAAAATATACACGTGGCGCCCCCAGAGCAGGTTTTTTTCATTTCTGGTCAGGTTTTAAAGTGTAAAGAAATAAGAAACCTACTCTGGGGGCGCCACGCTTATATTTTTATAAAATTAGTTCCATTGAAATTCCGCAGTATGGCGAAGTTTTTTATTTCTCCGGTCGGGCTTTAATTCAAATCGCGGTTTTTTTCCTTCCTATGAAAATCGAATGGGACAGGAGATGAATGAATTCAATATCGAATAAAATATATTTCAAATAAGAGCGCAGCTGCCCCGTAATTAGACCTAAAGTGCCTGAAGGGTTATTTCATGTTTTTTATCTAGTGCATTTAACGTTTTATGCCGATGCTTTAGGTCTCAAATTAAATAATATACACTCAAGGATGTTATAAGTACTATCAACTTGTATATATTTATATTGTTGTCCCTTTCCAACACTTAAATGTCCTTATTAGTTTAATAGATATTTAAATGTCTGAAAGGGACAGATTTTTGTTTAATAACTGAAACTCTAAAAAAATTTAAGAGGGTGGTTCTGTTCCGCAAAAAAAGTGACTTTAGAGAAAGAAAGACGTATAAATTACCAGGTTTTATGCAAAGTTAAATGTATTGAATTATTTACCAATGCACTACTAATGTGACTAATATTAATATCATTGTCAATTTCATGTTGTAACATACTAACTTACCGCTTTCGCATCGCAGTTAGTTTGTTATTAATTTTGTACTTACCTTTTTAGTTTAAGATATATTTAAGAATACAAAGATTTCATAATAAAATATAGAGCTTTTTAAAAATTACATTTACGTATTAAATAGCTATTTATGCAACTGTTGCATAATGAGGGGTATTTAACACGAGTGTGGTTTATGAAACGAGCGCAGCGATTTTCATAAAAGTATACACGAGTGTTAAATACTAATTATGTACAGTTGCATACAATAGTTTATCTACACTCATACAACAAATTTAAATTGAAATAACGACTTACTTATTACAACGAATAACGAATTACATATTATACAAACTGCAAAAGGAAAAATACAAACGGTAATGGCGCGAAAATAAATTTGCAGTAATATCGCACCGCGCATGCGCGCCGCCAAGGTTGCGTTCCGAAACACGCTAGTGTGCTCAAATAGCAAGAATCTGCGTAAAAATTAAAAAAAAAAACTTCATTTTGTTACAACTTTGCGATAACGAAATGAAATTTGTATGGATCCTTAGTCACGGCTCCATCGAAAGGTATATCATTTGCTTAGCGTTTCTGATAAGTACTTAAATGAAGGATTTACGACATGAGTGTAGATAAAATATATTTTGCTTCTAAAATACGTGAAATATACCTGGTTATTTATCCGCAACATAGTGGCAGTACCCATGAAACTGAACAACATTCCCTAAGGAACATAGGTTGCAAATATAGGTTGAAATCACAAAAATGATTTTCAATTTCTCATATTACTTAGTCACGTGAACGGCCACTTTGTATGAAAAGTTCAGTTTTAATTTTTGAGAGTTTAACCGATTAAGTAAAGTTTAGTTTCATGAGTACTATCACTATGTTGCAGATAAACAAACCAGTTTAATATCACGAAGTACATTATATTACTTATGCCTCACTGTAATTATGGCCGATTTTAATAAAATAAATTTAGTATTTAATATTTGGTTTCCTACTTCTCAAAGCTTATAGTAAATAGGTAAAACAAAGCATTACCTACATATTTTTCAGCTTCTAAATAATCATATTAAAATTAAGCTCTTGTGCTTATCAAGACATACGCCGTAACTGCTATTACGAGTAATGAGAGGTTATTTAAAATATAAAAGCCTGACCAAAAAATAAAACCCCTCGCCATATTGTGGAAATTCATAGGAACTAACAAAAAAAAATGCGATTAGAAAGACTAAAAACATGTGACGCCCCAATTTCTGTAATAGCCCTGTCTACTACAGAAATACGAGAGGCTTGAGAACGTGTCGAAATGCGACATAATGACAAAACCACTATGAATCTTTACACCATTATGTCGCGTATGACAAATTCTCGAGATTCTCGCGTGTTACGTTGAGGCGTAACCTTGTAGCGTAAAGTGCTATGACAAGAGCTTATCCCACATTTAACTAAAAGCTGTGATAAACCCGCCATATTGAAATATCCTCCAATAAGATAACAGTATAGGCTCGACAAATTTATATCTAGCATGCTAGAACGGTCATGCTAGGGGGGGCAGGTTTTTTATTTTTCTGGTCAGGCTTTATATTATTAACAGACGGCCGAGTGCGAGTTTTGTAACCAAAATAAACGCGCTCGATATCGAGAGCGTAAACGCAATCTTGTATGGAATTGAAACTACGCCATCTATTGACAGTTAGCTGAAGTATAATTTCTCCATACTAAATGCACGTTTACGTTTTCGATATCGAGCGAGTTTCGTGAGTGAAAAGCTCGCACTTGGCAGACTGAGTAAGCTTTATACTCGTAGTATTTATGTATATTTGCGTGGAATCTAGGTTTCTCTCTGAATGGAGAGTTGCTGATGGATGCTCTTGGCGGGGAGACTACGTTCGCTGACGTCCAGGGTGACAACTTTGTACCAGCCTGCACTCTGGGAGTCGGACAGAAAGCTAGGTAAAGCTATCAATTATTACATTTATAATAGTCTAATAAATCTTCAGCTAAACTGTAGCTAAACATAAAATTGCTAATTATTAAAAACTATTCTTAAACTCACAAAACCGCAAACCAGTTTGACTGTTATGTTGAGTTTTTTCAACTTAATATAAAAGTGAGACGTTATTCTATAGCCTTAATTAAATATTTTTATTCATTAACGTTACTTAAAGTTAAGAAATACTCTGTCCCTTTCTGACACTCAAATATCTAATAGCAGTTACATAGACGAAAAACACAGAAATATTCTTTAACTTAAGCAGCGTTTATGAATAAGATTACTGGGCTTAAAAAAACAATCGCACTTCTATTTTTAAACCCTTTATATAAAAGAATTTGCCATAAATGTTTCGTAAACGCTGCAAATTGTTTGTTTGTAGGTTGACATACGGTCAAGACGTCAATACCCTCAAATATTTCACCACGTGTGGTCTTCAAGAAGGCTACGAGCCATTCTGCGTGTGAGTATATATACTTTCTTTTGTTAGAAGTATCTTATATTTATCAAGCAAGAGAAAAACAACTTTGAGCTTTGTAAAAAAATAAAAGTAACAAAAGACTAAAAAAATGTGACACCCCTGGAGCAGAGTTTTCATTTATCTTTACGCTTGAACATAAAAAACATGGATGTCCGTTAAGTGTAACACTCGGTAGCATTTATAAATATATTTTTTTACATTTTATAAAAAGAAGCTCACTAAACCAAACAGACAAGTACCTAATTGACGCAGGTTTCGCTTCAATTGAATTAAAGTCTATTGTATAAGATAGCTGCGGTTCCGCCCGCGCATTTTCCCGCAGTAAAAGGTAGCCTATGTTACTCAGGGTAAATGTAACACTAACGGTGAAAGAATTTTTGAAATTGGTTCAGTAGTTTTGCGTTTATTCATTACAAACATACACACTACATACTAATATGTATGAAAGATTATTTATTCAAAACAAAAGCTACAAATAACATTATTTGTATTGATCGTTTCGTGGTAATATTTGCAGTAACATGAAGCGAGATGTAACGCACTGGTACACAAAAGACCAGCCCATCTTCGAGAACACTGAAGACATGGCAGACACCAGGATTGATGTCAACAGGATACCAGCGGGATCAGGTAAATTCATCACTTCAAAATCAAATAATATTTATAACTAGCTGTCTGCCCGCGGCTACGCCCGCGTTGTTTTCCGACTTTTCCGTAGTAATTTTTAACTATCCCACGGGAACATTAATTTTACGGGATTAAAAGTATTCAAGATGTTGACCAAGGATGTAAAGAACCACCATGCCAAATTGCATTCAAATCGGTCCAATAGTTTCGGCGATTAGGCCGTAGAAACAGACAGAGAAACAAAAATAAAGAAAATTGTCTGGATATGTTCTATTTCATTTCTTACATCCACCTGACTCGGATTTCGTCTTTTTTATAAGGGAAATTGTTGCCATATTCGGAAAAATATACACGTGGCGCGGCGCCCCCAGAGCAGGTTTCTTTTTTTTTGTCAGGCTTTAATGAATATGTCTTTGTTCAGACACTCCTCCGTGTATGAAGATATCTCACAACACGTTCGAGACTATGGAGAAAGCGAACTGGGAGTTCCTTCGACTGTCCTTGCCTGTCATCTGCCAGTCGGAGTTTATAGGGTAAGTATTTATATTATTATTTAATAAGAATCGTATTTAAAATAACCTTATTGTTTTCCAAAATGCTTTTCTTTTCTCTATAACCAAACTTTTATTTCATCGCGTTGAGTTGAGGTATAAAGAATTATATAAAAATATATTTTAATGTTTTAAATGCAAATTGTATTCGCTCTCGTGTCGTATCTTCTTCAGCTTGTAGACGTCTCGATTAATTTTACATAGATCGATTCTACGCTGCCTGCTTCCAGCGGCTTACAAGTCAATTTAACGGAGTGCCTGTAATGTAAAAAAATTGCTTACAAAAAAAATCGCGTACATTATTATTTGAGTTCTTCTTTGAACCATCGTAACAGTTTGAGTTGACTAATACTTAGTTTAATTCTCCCCATTACAAGATTTTTCTACTAAAAAGTCGTGATGACTCTTCTTTACTTACATCAAATTTTTTAAAATTCTTTGATCTTAAGATTGGATACGATCCTGTCTCTTCAGCCCCCTTGCATGAACACTGTGACAAACCTAGCTGTCAAAATACCATGAGAAACCTGCCGTATTGAAATTTCTCCAATAGGATACGAATACGCACGACAAAATTGTCTGTTGTATTTCTCGATAAAGAATTTGGAAGAAGGCAAGCAAATTAACGTCGATTTGTTATCGATAGGTACATTTTATTTAAAAGAGGGTTTTTTCAGTTATGACATATAATCAGAGCAGCGCCATCTATTGAATCAAGATCAAAACTACTTAGTTGATTGAGATGATCAAGAACGACAACACGCAATGCAACCTAAACCTATGTAGGTTGCTAACTGTTAGCAGTGACGTTTCATAGATGGCGTGCTAACATCTGTCTCGCGTGAACCGTCATGCTAGGGGGTTGAAATCCAATTCGGCGTCTCGTGTATTTCCAGAGAACAGGAGAAGGCACGTCGCTGGGTGGAAATCAAGGAGCGTCAGCAGATCCTGATGAGGGAGCACGTGGAAGCCCAAATGCCGGCCCACATCGACCAGATCATGCGCAGTGGGTTCACCATGACCGACATCAAAGGCATGCTGGCTCACTCACACCATTTTAGCAGGGATCGCAACCGGTTTTGAAATCCCTGTTAATATCGTTCGAAAAACAGATATAATTCCGTTTCCCAATTAGCCGGCAATAGATGGAACTTAATGAAACACACCAAAATCATTCTGGTTACCAGGTTTTTGAGATAAAGAACGGAATGATATCGGTTTTGTAATTATTAAAGTAATTGTTTTTGCGGCAGGCGAAGGCCAGGGCTGCCGGTTGCTTTGCATATTATGTTCCCCTAGGACTAAACCTACCCTTAGTGATCTTAGTTAGAGCTATAGTCGGATAGGGTTTGAACTAGCGTGATTTAACAAGTGTATGAAAAATCGGTTCTGATCCCTGCATTTTAGCTTTAGCACACAAGTATATAGTTGTAGTACAGAAGGGAAATTCACCTCCTCTCACCTGCACTTAGCAAGTATCAAAAAAATAACCTAAGATTCAGATTTATCTCTTAATTATTATTTGACGGCCTCGTAGCCTATTTGGTAGCACGTCTGCCTACGAAGCACAAGGTCGCGGGTTCGAATCCCGCCCAGGGCAAACATTCATGTGTTGAGCACTTGTGTTTGCCTTGTGTCTGGATGTTGTATATTTATATATGTATGTATATCAGCTGTCTGACACCCATAGTACAGGCTCTGCCTAGTTTGGGGTCAGATGGCCGTGTGTGAGATGTCCCACATATTTATTTATTTACGTTTTGTGAATCAAAAAGCATGTCTTTAGTATTAAAATTCAAATTTATTAGGACTTAGGGGGCGTCCATAAATTACGTGAGATGTTCAAGGGGGGGAGGGGGTCGAGTCAAATCTCATCTAATCTTACGTTGGGGGGAGGGGGAGTCTCGGCAAATATCACGCAATATTTTTCTAATTTAAAAAAAAAAAGAACTATTTGAATACAATTAAGATCATTCACTAATTCGTTCGAAAGAAAATAATTTCATTCATACTTCAACGTTATACATCTACTGACTGTCAAACCACCATATTTGTTTTATACCAAATAGCTCAATTTAATCTGAATTTACGGTACATTGTAGCGTCCTTTGTTTTCGCGCCACTTTCAGCCGAACGCGCGATTCCATGAACGAGAGCGTACGAGCTGAGTGGCAGTGAAACACGGACAGGTTCCAACCTGCTTTGTTTATTCTTGTAAATGTTTTACTCGACTCATTGCATGCTCTTACTAATTTAAAATGAGTTATCAAGATTTTTATAACGCATACGTCAAAAGATACGTCTATAAGACGAAGAAGTCCTGCCAGGACGATGTGATAAAATTATGGAATACAGCAAAGCAAAAATTCCCGAAGAAAGAAGAGTTCATACATTACATTAAACATGAGATTGAACGGCTTCTCAGGGAAGCCAATGAGAGAAAAATTCGGTCTACTTTAGCATTCCTTCAAAAGGTAGGTTAAATATTTTTTTTAAGAAAATACTTTTTTTTTTAAACTTTATTGTTACAATTAATAGCATAAAAAAAAGAAGGAGCAGATGATTTTACTGAAAATCATATGGACATGTTGGTTCCAATAGTCTCTCTTGAGACCGCGCATGATTCTCCATGGACTGAATTAGAATAGATATTCTTTTTTTAATCACAGTAGTTACGATTTAAGTATTCTATTGTTAAATCTTTATTACACTTATAATTAAACTCTCAGCAATATTGATTATTAGTCTTAAGTCGACTACTTAGTCGTAAATAAAAGCACGAAGCATTTTTTTTTTATTTTACTATAACAATCCAACGCGTTTACGTAAGAAACCCACATTTTGAAAAATCTCACGTGAGATTGGGGGGTGGGGGAGGGGGTTGAATAAAATCTCACGACATCTCACCAGGGGGGGAGGGGGGGGCAAAAAATTTTAAAAAACACCTCACGTAATTTATGGACGCCCCCTTAGGAGATGTATCATTGTAGTTCCATAAGTTTGGTTACATTAGTGGACTGTGTGGTAGTGTGCGAGTAGTAGTGGTTGAGTAGATTTTCTTTTTCCTTTTGAAAAAAGAAAATGGAACGAGTCAAAGGCATATTTTGAAAACAAAACATAAATATAAAAGTTACCAAAATAACACAGTGTATAAAAGTTTCAAAGATCCCACACAAAAGGTCCTATACTTTGGATAAAGTGGGTATATTTACAACAGAAGAAGCGGGGAAAAGTATATAATGTTACTCGTACTTACACTAAAAAAACATTAACTTATACACAAGTTTACACAACAATGGGGGATTTTCTCACAGCTTGAAATTAAAAAAAAAACGAGCGTTCTTTAAGATTTCCATAGATGACGCTAGTAAAATAATGAGAACAGTGAGATTTATTGTAGACTTTTTGACTTTTTTGTGTCGGATTGTACATGGTTCTGACTGAGATTAATTTTAGGATATTTAGTTGATTAATTTCGTATTTTTATAATCCAATATTTCTGTATTTATTAACTCACTTTTTGCTAGTGCCATCTGTTGAACCGTTTTGTAAAGATTTACTTTTATTATGCCTTTGACACGTTCTAAGTCATTGTCCTTTAATCTATGTAGTAGTTTTGTTACTTTTGAAGTTATCCTATTGTCTTTTTTGCCACTTTACATAGACTTAGTTTCCTTTATTCTCTAAAGTCATATTCTTTTGGACAAATTAAAAATTTAAGGAAAATAAGATTGAGGCTATCAAAATAAAACTCCTGCATTCGATATTGCAGAGAAAGACAGAAGATAGCAGTCAAAATCGGAGTACAATTACTATCGTTAAATATAACTACAGTTATTTTACCTCACGTGTGCAGGTGAGTCTTACTTGTAGTTGTGTGCGTATAGACACGCGCTCTTGTGTGCGTACTACCAAACTGAGCGCTACGCACACAAACACAATGTGTACACACAACACACACACAGGTATGGCTTCCCTGCACTCGTGACATCTTTATACCTCAAATGTAATGGGGGATTTTCATTTTGACAGTTCTAAAAACAAAAAAAGGTTTCATGATTATCATAAGAGATGACGCTGTACTAACTCTTACGTCAAATAAAATTGACGTGCTTGATGGTAGGAAAACAAGTCACAAAATTTAGTCGCAAAAAGGTCACTGGTAAAACGAATCAAAAATTTAAACGCAACTCAGCACGCAAAAACACGAAATGAAATTAAAACACAGCAAAGTGCGTGACGATTGACGTGACAACAACAGTGTTGCTAGTTTTTTATCTGCCCTGATTGTTCGCTTTTGACATTTTATTCGACATGCATGCCATCTATTCGAGTCAATAGAACCTTTTTTTTTAAATGCCATCTTGAAAATCCCTCATTAAGTAAAGTATTAAAAAGAAAAATGTCAAATCCAAGGGAAAATGAACTTTGACATGCCTTGTGTTCCGAGACGCATTTAAAGTGATTTCAAATTTTCATCTTATGTCTCTTATCTTCTCTTGTAAGGCCAGCGGCAAATCGTAATGTTATCTTTAAAATAAAGCCATGAGTTTATTTGGGTTTGATCATAAAAACGTTAATATTTGGCAACAATTTTTGTATAAAGAATTTTATAGAAGATTTTTAGACACGTGTTTAACGTAAGTTTAACTTTATTGAAAGATGTCAAAGTATTAAAATCACTTTTAGCGCGTCTCGGAAATCACCCTTAAGTTTTTTGCTCCCCCGCTTATTTTGAACTTTATTTCCGCAACCCAAGGTCTGCATTACGACGACAACGAAGAGCCAACAAGTTCCAAAATGAAGAGGCAGCCTTCTAGGCCCCCCCGTAAAGGCTCCGTCACACGTTTGATGCCAGGTTACAAATATTGTGAATGTCTGTGTGACTTTCAGGCTTTTCATACTGTCGCCATCTTCAGGAATTTTCGTGCCTTCGACTTTTACTAATCTCATGTATGTATAAACCGTTAATTTTACTAACGGAAACTTTTCTTACAAAATAACACTTCAGTCAAATTCATCGTAAGTTTTTTTAAATACTTTAAAATACTCATACAGCGACACGCTAGCCTATTTCACAGAATTCGAATTTATAAATTTCATATACAATATGATTTACAGTAGCCAGCACATGCGACAGAACATAATGAGACGCATGTATTTCGTTGTGGTAGGGGCGAATTTCGTAGTGCGAATGTCCATACGCATGTGCTGGCTTCTGTTTGTTTCTTACTCGATATGCAGTCTGTGTAAAACAAGTCTTGTCACACGCAAGAAACATAATTATTATGCATACTAATAACATTTCGAGATATAAGTACTTCATGTTTTATATTTACTTAAAGATACTGAACAAACTCAAAAAAGACATGTAAAAATCTTAAACAAAAAACCTTATCAGAGGATTTACGTCACGTTATGTAGCTGATGGTTGTATGAGAAATATAAACTTTTCAAATATATTTTTTTTAAACATTCATTCGGATTCAGTTAAGTTAAAAAGACACCCTTTTTTGGTAAATATAAAAGCATGGTGTATTTTGGAAAACTCACAATGTGATCATATTGCTGTGAAGGAATTTATCGTTCCATTAATTTTGCTCTATGTTTTCTAACGTAAAGCCGGACCAAATAATAAATAACCTTCTCTGGGGGCGCCAAAAACCTTGTCTGGGGGCGCCACATATTTTATTTTGTTTTTGGCAACAATCGCCATTATAAAACAATCTCCATTGAATTTCCGCAATATAAATAAAGTAAATAAATAAAATAGGAATTACTTTATTTATCAGACAAAAAGTACAGTGCAATGTCACAAAATGATTAGTAAGTAAAATATACTCTTAATTTAACTTTAAAGTGTCGCTAAAAAGGATATGGTGAGGTTTATTATTTTTCTGGTCGGGCTTTCATACATACAATGATTTTGTACCACCAGATTTTTTTTGTAGTAACATTGTTTCCTGCTATGACAAGACTAAATAACATTTTAAAAATTTGTTCAGGCCAAGTGAATGGTATGCAGCGTACGACGAGCGAAGCCGAGATGTCAAAGTATGAGTTGGGGACCCAGAGTTTGGCCTCCGATGAAAAGAAGGATAAGAGGGGCAGGTCGCCATTCAAGTAAGTATCCCTTTTGTAAATCAACTAATTTACGCAACTGACTCCTTGTAGATAGCTTTGAAATATAAAGTTGTGTTTGAAAATAATAACAACCTTTTTTAAGATCTTGTAAGTAAGTTCTACTACTTACTGGTGCTTTTATAACTGAAAGGAGAGACAAAATTAAGCCTTAGATTGAAAAGAGACTTTAGAAATTAGCGTCACTAAAAAAAACTAACATTTCCGTTAAGTTGAAAATGCATAAAGAGTTTTCAAATAAAATCTAACTAGTCTTAACAAAATTTATAATTTATCTGTTTACTTCATCAAAGTTTATTTGGAAATGTGTTTCAATTCAGTTTTTTTTAATACCCGATTTTGAAGTTAATATAGTATTTATAAGGATTTGTTTTAACACGAATAACTTACTATTTTTCAATTACTAATACTGTTTTTGATTACCGCGCATGTGACGTAAAGGATTCAACAAGAAGACGAGTAAGTGTATTTATAATCTGATCATGGTTTTATTCGACGCCATTTTCCGAGGTGTTGCCATTTTTGATTCCCTTGCATTTCACGTTCCACGTTCAAAGACATTATTTATGACTTTCTTAGAGTGAAAGGTCCTTATTGGAGCTAACCAAAATTATTTAATTACTAGCGACCCGCCCCGGCTCCGCACGGGAAAATGGTTATTGTGGGTTATCCTTCAGTATATTATGCATGTATTATACATATAAACCTTCCTCTTGAATCACTCTATCTATTAAAAAAAACCGCATCAAAATCCGTTGCGTAGTTTTAAAGATTTAAGCGTACAAAGGGAGGGACATAGGGACAGAGAAAGCGACTTTATTTTATACTATGTAGTGAAGTGATATAAATATATGGGGGCATCACACACGGCCATCTTAACCCAATCTAGGCAGAGCTTGTGTACTATGGATGTCAGACAAATACATATATAAAAATACAAAATCCAGGCAGTGGCAAATACAAGTGTTCATCACACGAACGGTTTGAAGCCCATTCTTGGCCATGTTAATGAGCGAGCAGTGAAGCTATAGGTTTTTGCCTAAAGTTCATAACTCTATCTAACTATTATATATAATCCATAGAGCCCGACCAAAGATATAAGAAATCTCGCCATATTGCGGAATTTCAATGGAACAAATTTTATGAGGGAAATTGTTGCCATTTTCGTAAAAATATACACGTGGCGCCCCCAGAGCAGGTTTCTTATTTCTTTGGTCAGGCTTTACTTTTTTTTGTCCGCTTCTCTACTATCGTGGGCATATGTAGGTACCGATATGTATTTGTTTATATATCTATATATTTAGATTAGACCACTTCCTTCCACTTGCTACGATCCAGACACACTTCTTTCGCTTCATCCACATTCAATCTCCTCATGCATGCTCGTAGGTTTAGAGTACTCTTGACCCGACCTTTTGTCAGAACGTCCCCGATTTGATTTTGGAACGTTCGTCTTGGTCTTCCCTTCCAACACTTCCTTCCACTCTCGCCTCAGGAAGTGGTCTCTGCCTACCCCTCCGGCACTGTTCGGTCACTCCATACAGAAAACGCGTTTTAACAAGCTACTTCTTTTTGAATAACAACTGAATATCAACTACAAGTCAATGGCGCTAGGCGCTATGTAAAACACCCCCGAACACCCCTGTAGGCCTACTATGTAAGTAGCGACAGGCTCGAGAAGCTGTCAAACGCGACATATTGACAGAACTACTATGGCTCTAATGTCAATATGTCGCGTTTGGCAGTTTCTCGAGCCTGTCGCTACTTACATAGTAGGCCTACTGGTAGAGTCCCGCGGCGCCTGCGGGGTGCGGGGCGTGAGGTGCTATATCGGGCGGGGAACTCATTTTAGCGCGGGGAGGTGAGTGTCCTTTCTGTACGGGTTAGTACTTTTCTTTCTTCTGTGCCTCCGGGAAAGAGGTGTGACTGTATGTATGTATTTAGACCATCATTTAGACTGTATAACCACGTTCGTGCAGGTTCTTCAAGAGTAAGCGCGGCGAGAGTGGTGACCGCGCCAAGTCTCGCAAGTCGAAGACACCAGACCCGTTCAGCGAGACGGAGACGTCGCCAGAACGCGGCACCATCAGGAGACCCAACCCACAGATCAGGGTGTCTCAGGTAAAATTACATTTAGGTTTTGTATCAAATAGTACTGAGTGCAGAGCACAGATTGCAAAAATACGATCGCTGACTGTTCGGGGTGCTAAAGTACCCAGGGCGCGTTTTAATTTATGCGACGCCGGGGACGATGGTAACCTGGGCGCATAAGTGGCCAATTAGTATAAAACGTCCGGTTTGCAGCCGAAAGTGGTTGACTGAACGCAGTACAGTGGCCAATACACCGCCATCATCTTTTGTTCACTCTTGATATAAGAATGTTAAAAATATAAAGTTTACAGTGCTGGTTTTGTATTGCAAGGCGAATGAGAGGTATAACGCGGTACACGGCAGAAGTAGCCGCCCTCACTTGTACGAAAGACAGAACTCCGTAAGTCTGTGCAAGACTCGATGTTGTATGTACTTGTGTATATTGTTGTACTGTTGTATCTATTTATATATGTACCTTCTTCTGTATTTTATTGTATTTTTGTCGATGCTGTCATATAGCGCCCTAATACGGTGGTAAACCTTGTTATAAGTACAGAAGCCAGCACATGCGGTTGGACTTTCGCACTACGAAATTCACCTTTACCGCTACGGAATACGGACGCTCTCAAGGGCAACATATCCAGCCGCATGTGCTGGCTACTGTACAAAAAAATTAAGCAGTTTCCCCGCTACACGACAGCAACGCTATTTTAGAATATTATAAGTACTCAATATTCGATTAAAGATAGATTTGAAATGCATGTCGAACTATTAATAAGTTATTATATGTAGGTATAACAAGAACAACATAACAATATTATGCCTGTGAAATAATGAACCGTTGTAGCTATAAAATAAAATTGTATATATCTAAGTGTTACTTTACATATAAAACTAAATTCGGATATGTTACAGTAAAAATCTCAGATGTTGTTTACTAACGTCGTACTGTAACACAAGTAGTTTCTTCGATAGCTTTGGCTCTTGAAACTTTTTCGACGTCAAAGCCAATAAACTTTGACGTCGAAAAAGTTTCGTATAATCTTACTCTTCCCCCCGGACCTCGACAGCGAGTAGACCTATCTAGTACCGTATTTTTATTTTATTCCAAAAAACGTTAAACAATTAATCACGATAAAATCAAGTAAAATAATAGGAGCGCATAGCCGCCAAGAGTTAGTGACAGTTAAAGCAAAGTTAAAGTGAACCAAGGAGTACGTCAATGTGTGAGAATCCGTAGCGATCAGCGTGTGCGTTCTGTGAGCTGAGATTGTTGTGACTGCGCTGGTGTGCTGCGTGCGCGCTGCGCGCCGCCGCTTGCACACACTTCTACTGATCCGCGCGTTAACTGTCGTGTGCGTGCGCGCTAATTGAAGAACTCACACCTGCGACCGCCCCAACAGCACACTGCGCTGCCTCGCCGCTCATCAGTCATCGCTACCAACTACCTACACACTCTGTAATCCTGGTACTGCAAAGTGGGTGAAGACTGAACTTTTATTTTTATTTAGAATTTTAAGACTCAAGAATTATAAGTAACCTCCAAACTAGTTCTGATATCCTGTTATTTGGAAAACTTGAGTGATTGAACTTAACTAGAAATCCTGCAGTTAGCTAGCCTATTTACTGCTAGTATTTAATATGGAAACTCCAATGAATAGATCTTTATCCGAAACGAATATTACGGAACAAGTCGAGCAAACACCCAAATTCGTCTCACAATCGCAGCGTCAAAAAAGAACTAGAGAACCAGACTGGGTCTCCGACTTTAACTCATTTCGAGATGAAATAAAGACTATGATTTCATCACTTTTTGCTCAGCATAACTCGGAACTACAAAAGATCCATCCTACTCTTACAGAAATCAAAAAGACAAACGAGAATATAATTAGTTCTATAAACAACCTTACTGAGCAAAATAAAGAACTTAAAATGAAAATAGAGAAACTAGAAATACAGTCTAGCAAAGATAAAGACTACATTACCATCTTGGAGAACAAAATAGAGGACTTACAGCGAGGGAGCCGTAAAGCGAACATCGAAATTAAAAACGTTCCTAAAACAACCCAAGAAGATAAGGAGGAGTTAATAAAGATGCTTATTACTATGTCGAAAAACATAGGATGTCCAATCGAAAAAAACAATGTAACGGATATCTACCGCATCCAGATTAAGAGCAAGAAAGCTAATCCCGTTACTAACCCACCAATTGTCGTCGAGCTGTCATCCACTATTCTCAAGACAGAGTTCCTGAAAAAAGCCAAAACGTTTAACGCTATGCATAAAGAGAAGTTGTGTGCAAAACATTTGGGCATTACGACAAACGAATACGCTCCTATATTTATTACGGAGCAACTTACGGCAAAAGGCGCTCGTCTACATTTTCTCGCACGTGATCTCGTTAAAAGCAAAGCTTACAAATTTTGCTGGACAGCCTATGGACGGGTGTACGTTAGAAAGAATGAGAACTCTCCTATAATAACAGTACACAGTGAAGCACAAGTCCATCAACTTATACAGGAAACATGACTATTTTTACCTGTCTACCCTGATTCGACAAAAAATTCATTATTTTTATTTTTCTTATACCTATTTATGTCATTAGATTCCTATATTCTAAATGTTACCCTAATACTAAGCGCTAAAACAAATAACACACACTTAGCAAATAGCTACATATACATAAATATTTTCTTACACACTCACATACACACTCACACACACACCAATTGTCTCTGCGACAGAAACACGTTTACCCTCATCGAAAACCCACATGAAAACGCTGAAAGTGCTGAAATCTTTGCTACCATGCGAAATAACTTCTTGGAAACATTATGCGGTCCTAAGGAATTAAGTCATGGATAATCGTTTACGCACGTTACATGAAATTGACGATATAAAAATAGCAAATGCATTTCTAGACGATCTCACTAACATACAGACGCGACTCAATGTTGTCAGCACTGATTTTACTATAGTATCACAAAACATCAGAAGCGTCTATTCTAACATTGTTGACCTGCAACTAAATCTCTCTCAACTACGGAATATTCATCTAGACTTAATTATACTAAGTGAATGTTGGCTAAATAAAAATAAACTCATCCCACAACTTGATAACTATAGTTCATTCCAGACAAGCAATCATTTAAATCAAGCAGACGGTGTGGTTGCTTACGTTAAGAATAGTCATAAAGCTAGAGTCACAGAAATAACTTTAGTACATGCTTCTTGTTTACAAATTGCGTATTCGGACCTCATTATTCTTGGGATCTACCGTTCTCCCTCTAAACCTGATGCTGAAGACTTCATAAATTCTCTAAATGTTTATCTTAACACAATTAAGTCGAACAAAAACATAATTATAACCGGCGATATTAACATAAATTTGATTCACACCGCAAAAGAAAAACCTCATGAACGTACAAACAGGCTAAGCTACCTGAATATGCTCGCTATGAATGGACTTCTTCCCGGTCATACCTTACCAACGAGAGGTGAGAATTGTATTGACCATACGATATTAAAATTAAACTCTATGGATAAAACTGCTACAATTGCTATTGTTAACACTACTATAACGGACCATCTCATGACTGTGGCAAAAATCTCAAACACCATTAAACTTAAAGAATCTATAAAAACTAAAACTATAATAGATGTAGAGAAAGCTATACAATATTTAAAAAAGATTGAAATTAATAAACTGCTAGAAATAAATGACCCCAATGAACTTACTAACTGTCTTATATTTCATCTACAACATAGTCTAAAATTATATACTTCTATAAAACTAATACCCATAAAAAATCAAATGATTAAACCCTGGATGACTCTAGGTGTGCTTCGATGCATTAGAAATCGTAATAATATACAAAAAAATCTGAAACAAGACCCAAAAAATGAAATTCTTAAAATAATTTTCAAACGTTACCGTAATCACTGTAATAGCATAATAAGAAAACTGAAATATAAATATGATCAAGATCAGCTAACCCAAGTGCAAAGAAACCCCAAGAAACTATGGAAAACCATAAACAGTATCACAAATCGAAACCCACCGAAAACACAAAACACTGATTTATTGAACTTGACATCTTCGCCCTGGGAATCAGTCGACATAGTTAACAACTACTTTGCCAATGTAGGTAAGGCCTTAGCAGATGAAATTCCGAAGTGTCCAGACCATCTCAAACAAACGAATCACATATCCACTAGTCAACAATCATCTTTTGTACTATTAGAGACTGATAACAGAGAAGTTCACTCAATTCTTATGAGCTTAAAATCAGAGAGTGCTCCCGGATACGATAATATCCCCACCAGTTTTCTTAAAGCTGCCCATGAAATAGTGGTTCCAATCTTAACACACTTGATAAACTTGTGCTTCCAACACGGAGTTTTTCCTACAGCACTAAAACAAGCAATAATTACCCCAGTTCATAAGAACGAAGATAGATCTAACCCCTCAAATTACAGGCCAATATCTGTTTTAACCGTCATATCAAAGATAATTGAGAAAATTATGAATATACGATTAATAAGTTTCCTCACAAAATTCAAAATTCTTTCCCCCTCACAATTTGGCTTCCGACAAGGCATGTCAACAGAAGACGCGATATTGGCACTATCATCGTCGATTATAGAAAATGTTGATAAAGGTTATAAATGCTTGACTGCTTTTTTAGATCTGAGGAAAGCTTTTGATACGGTTTCATTGTCCATTCTTATGCGAAGACTAGAAGATATTGGTATAAGAGGTACGGCTTTAAAATTGTTTAGAGACTATCTGCATGACAGAAAACAGACCACCAAAGTAGGACAATATGTTAGTTCAGTGGCAAACGTGACATACGGGGTTCCACAGGGCAGTGTCCTTGGTCCGACATTGTTTCTTGTCTATATCAACTGCCTCTTGCAGCTTTCGATTGATAATGGTAAAATTATCTCATACGCAGATGATACCGCTATCGTTTTTGTTGGCAAAACGTGGAACAGTGTTCGTAAATCTGCTGAGGAGGGACTTGCACAAGTAGCTGCCTGGCTCGATGACAACCTTTTAACCCTCAATACAGACAAGACGAACTTCATCTGTTTTTCCATGTACGACCGGACGCAACCTCCTGTAGATTATAATATTAGAATACACAAGTGCAAAGTCCCACTTCAAAACAATTGTCAATGTAGCGAAATAAATAAAGTATCTCAGACCAAATACCTGGGCGTTATGCTTGACCAACGTCTTTCATGGTACGCTCAGTTAGAACTAATTATGAACAGAGTTCGTAAACTGGTTTGGACATTTAAAAGCCTCCGACACGTCGCTTCTAAAAATCTTCTGGAGAAAATATATATTTCCATTGCACAATCCATTCTTGCATATTGCTTACCAATTTGGGGTGGAGCCGTAAAAACTAAATTTTTGGAAATAGAAAGAGCACAAAGATCTCTTTTAAAGGTTATGTTCTTTAAGCCCTATAGATTTCCAACAGAAAAACTGTACTCAGACACCGGTATCTTAACGGTAAGAAAACTATATCTACTGAACCTTATTCTTAAAAAACATAAAACACTTCCTTATGACGCGTCCATGTGTAACAAAAGAAGAAAACACGAAGTTGCAGAAGTGAAAGCAGTTAAGACGGTTTTTGCAAAGCGGCAGTATACAAGGCAATCAGCCCATCTATATAACATAGTTAACAAAACTTTAGTCATATACCCACTTACTTACTATGAATGTAAAAAGACCATATCTGACTGGCTCAAGACCAAGAATTATAATGAAATTGAATTACTATTACAATAAACAATTAACTTCGTCGCAGGGAAAACTACCGATATCGAGTACTCCATACACAAACATACATGCAAACACACACACACACACACACACACACACACACACATACACTCACACACACATACACACACACACACACACACACAAATATAAATTTGTAAAAGCGCACTAATTTAATATTATATTTATGTACTTTTAATTAATAAGAGGCTGAACTCAAGGTATTATAAATTGTATTAGTTATGGAAGAGGGGAGCTTCCTAACACAGGCAAATTGCTGCCTAAAAGGAGACTCCGGAAACTGTAAAACTATGTACCTTAAGTTTGAAATAAATTTATTATTATTATTATATTATTATTATTATTACTTCGAATATACCCTACTGGTCCAGCGATCCGAAGTGAATCTTTAACTCGAAAACACACCTATCCAACAAATATTATAAACGCTAAAGTTTGTGAGTTTGTTACTCTTTCACGGAAAAACTACTGAATAGTTTTTAATGAAACTTTACAATAATATAGCTTATACATCAGAATAACACATAGGCAACTTTTTACCGCGGTAAAATACCTCATTCCTACGGGAAACGCGGGCGGAGCCGTGGGGCGGAAAGATAGTATATTTATTAATGCGAAAGTATGTTAGATTGTACTTGTTTCTCACTGAAACTTAGCAACAGATTAACAAGATTTATTGTTAGATTCAAGGCTTGAAAGTAACACTACTACATCGCACGAAAATTTCTCATTCCCATGGGAAAAGTCGAAAAGCAATGCCGGCGTAGCCTCAAGCGGATATCTAGCTAAGGGTATAAACGCTATAATTTTATTGACCACTAGCGACCCGTCCCGGCTCCGCTCGGGAAAATGGTTATTGTGGGTTATCCTTAAGTATAATATGCATGTATTATACATATAAACCTTCCTCTTGAATCACTATCTATTAAAAAAAACCGCATCAAAATCCGTTGCGTAGTTTTAAAGATTTAAGCATACATAGGGACATAAGGACATAGGGACAGAGAAAGCGACTTTGTTTTATACTATGTAGTGATAGTGATTTCTAAAGTATAAAATCCACCCCCCACAGACCAATCTGTCGGTCCCGTCCCCCCAACTCCAGGATCGGAAGCAGATGACCACGTCCAACCTGGCCCAGTCTACCACCGAGACCGTCGGCAACGAGATCTTCGACGCTGAGTGCTTGAAACTCATCAACGAATACTTCTATGGTGTCAGGTAATCATATAATTAATAAAAAAGAATCATTTCTTTTCAAATTTAAAAATCCATAGTTTGTTACAACTAATAATTCACTTATAAACTATATTAAAGCCAGAGAAATAAAAAACCTCGCCATATTGCGGAATTTCAATGAAACTATTTTTACAAGGAAAATTGTTGCCATAAAAATAGAAAAAGTGGTTTTGCAAGGAGAAATAGATTGATTTTAAACTACTGAACCGATTTTAATGAAACTTGATTTAAAGATAGAATAGACCTTCAAGTTTTTCTATAATCCTGATAATCCAAATTCTCCAAAAAAAAACTTAATTACTCTGTAAGTAATTATTCTCAACGGATGGCGACACTACTTATAAGTAGCGGTTACTCAAATGTTTTATTTTATTTGGCGTGTAGATTGATCTTGAACTCCTAAACCGATTTTAATGAAACTTGATTTAAAGGTAGAATAGACCTTTAAGTTTTTCTATAATCCCGATAGTCCAAATTTTTCGAAAACAATTCTTAAGTACTTTGTAAGTAATTAATCTCAACGGTTGGTGACGCTGCTTATAAGTAGCGGTTACTCCAAAGCTTTAGTTATTTGTTGTCGTTTCCCCAGGATATTTCCCGGACAGGACCCGACCCACGTGTACATCGGTTGGGTGACCACCCAGTACCATCTGCACTCGAAGGACTTCAACCAGAACAAGGTTATGAAGTCTTCCGTCATCATCACCGATGACTATGACAGGGTCGTCGAGAGGTAACTATATCTACTTTTTGAACTGTTTATTTATGTCTATTTAGGTAGGTATTTTGCAATCAATATCCATACTAATATTATAAATAAACAGTGCAGTGCAGTGCTTCAAGACAAGACCTAGATGACGGCGACAGCCACACTAACTAAACGTAAAAGTATCATCTGGATGTTTGTTCCATTTTCACGTCTAAACTACGAAATAGATTTGGATGAAATCTGTAATGAAGATAATTAGTATCCTGGATAATACATAGGTTAATTAAGTATACCGCGGTAAAATTCCTTATATGAAAATAGCCGTGGGTGGACAGCTGAATAAATGAATTTGACTTCCATATTAATTAATATGCGAAAGTGTGTTTGTTTGTTTTTTGTCCTATCTTCACGCTCTAACTAAGCAACCAATCGATTTGATTTTCGGCATTGAGTTAGTTGAAAGGATGGAGAGTGACATAGGCTACTTTTTACCGTGGGAAAATACCTCATTCCCACGGGAAAAACTGTTAACGCGGGCGGAGTCGCGGGGCGGAAAGCTAGTTTTAAATGAATTGCAAAATTAAAAACGTTTTGCTCGTCTAATTGCACTAATTTAAATCTCCACAATGATCGGTCCTGCGCTCTGGTTCTTGAATGGCGGCCGCGCGCCGGAAGACGTAGTGTGGGCAGGCTCCCCACGAGGTGGACCGACGATCTGGTGAGGGTCGCGGGAAGCCGCGGGCAGCGCAGGAATTACATACTTACTACCTTAGAGAATAAATATACATAGAGCACGCGCATCGCTCCGTTGCCTTTATGTCAAGCGTAAGCAGATTTTGGCAGATTATGTATGGGCGGTGAAATCAATAACATTGTTCTTTTTGGATTTGTTCCTCGAGTCATGTTCGCAACTTATCACTGCACATTTTAAAATATTCTCCTATTAAATTACTTATTTTCTTCGGGAAAAACAATCAGTTCCGATGACCATTTGATACTAAACGAACGCGCTGAAGATATTCGGTCTGTTCATATCCGTGCTTACGGTTCATACTCGATTAGGTGTAACTCTATCCCTCCCAGAATTTTTTCTATTTATATTCTAAGCTTGCTACTTTAAAATAAATAAGAATATTAATCTTCCTATATGTTCGTCCAGTGTGGACCGTCACTCGTGCTACATGGTGCGAGCTGATGAGTTATACAACGAGGTGATGGCTGAAGCCACGGCGAAGGGCGCGTCGCAGGGCATGTTCATAGGATGCTCCGTCGACACCAGCACCGGCGTCGTCGCGTTCACTTGCGAGGGGAAGGAAAACTCCACTAAATTCAAGGTCATCTAACATTAAATACACAAAAAAATCTTTGAAAAACCAACGATACCTGAACCATCTATGGTTGGTTTGGATGTAACTGGGTTTTTAACCCCCTACGAAAAAGAGGGGTGTAATAAGTTTAACGTGTGTGTCTGTCTGTCTGTGGCATAGTAACTCCTAAACGGATACTCTGATTTTGATCTAGTTTTTTTTTTTGCAAGGTATTACCTACAATCGAAAGTGTTCTTAGCAATGATCCAAGAAAATATCTTCAGCCATTTAAAGATTATCAGCTCTTTTCTAGTTGTTAAAAGGATCAAGATCTAGTTGTTGAAAAAAATCTATGTTTTATAATAATGTATTGTATTATTTAGTTAGTTTTAGTTTTGCATTCGTCTTGATTTTTCTCTGTTTGCCTTGTGGTTGGCCGGTGGAGAATGCCGAATGGCATTAGGCCCGCCTACTGTATTTGTGCAATGAAGCTTAATAAATAAATAACTAAAAATCAAGAAACGGTTTTGTGGCGGGGGTTATTTAAATCTTCATTTTAATGTTATTATAGTATTGGTTTCACATCTAGGTAGCACTTTTTTGGTGCCAACCTTGCGATATGTTTGCAGATGGAGCCAGAAACGAAGCTGTTCCCGGCGATCTTCGTGGAGGCGACCTCTAAGGAGATCCTGCAGATAGAGCTGGGCCGCTCGCCCACCAGCCTGCCGCTCAGCGCCGCGGTGCTGCCAACCAGCGACAAACACGTCATACCGCAGTTCCCGCCCAGGTTGAAAGTGCAGTGTCTCAAGCCGCATCAGTGGGCGCGGGTAAGAACATCATCTTCATTGTTAAACTCCGGTAAAACCAAGGTAGTGGCCACTATCATACGAATGTTTGCCCTGGGCGGAATACGAACCCGCGATCTTGTGCTTCGTAGGCAGACGCACTGGCAACTAGGCTACGAGGCCGTCACATATGATATACGTCTGAACCGAGAGGGTCGAGCCTTTCCTGTAATCAGGGTGAATATGCCTTAGTCGACTATCATCATCATCATCATCTCAGCCTGTAGACGTCCACTGCTGGACAAAGACCTCCCCCAAGGATCTCCACAATGATCGGTCCTGCTTGGCCCGCATCCAGCGGCTTCCCGCGACCCTCACCAGATCGTCAGTCCACCTCGTGGGGGGCCTGCCCACACTACGTCTTCCGGCGCGCGGCCACCATTCAAGAACCTTTCTGCCCCAACGGCCGTCGGTTCTACGCGCAATGTGCCCAGCCCATTGCCACTTAAGTTTAACTATTCTTCGGGCTATGTCGGTGACTCTGGTTCGCCTGCGGATCTTATCATACCACTATATTGCCTTCTTAATTTTAACCTTATAGCCCCAACATAGAGAGCGTCGTCGGTGGCTAAGTGGCTAGGGCTGTTGACTTCCATTACAAAGTTTGCAAGTTCAAGCCTCGGCACGTACCAATGTGTTTTCGTTTTTCGAATTCATATGTACGTTAATTCGACGCTCTTACGGTGAAGGAAAACATTGTTAGGAAACCTGCACACACCTGCGAAAAATTTTCAAAGGTTGTGTGTGAAGTTGACCAACCCGCACTGGGCCAGCGTGGTCGACTAAGGCCTATTCACCCTGATCTCAGGGTAGCCTCGAGCCCCTCGGTGGGGACATATATGAGCTGTTAACAAACAGACACAGACGCTGAACATAAAATCGAAAAGGAATGCATTTTATAAAGTTTTTTTGCCTTATAAAGGGTTAATAGCTCATATAGATAGATAGATATGTGAGACACCTCACACACGGCCATCTGACCCCAAACTAGGCAGAGCCTGTACTGTGGGTGTCAGACAGCTGATATAGTATACATAATATAAATATACCTTTTATTCGGTTTACGACACTACATGCAGATACAAGGCAAACACAATAGTGCTCATCACACGAATGTTTGCCCTGGGCACAGAATACCAAATAGTAGCATGGACGTTGTGCTTCGTAGGCAGATGTACTACCTAATCCTATCTAACTAGGCTACGAGGCCGACACATATACGTCTGAACCGAGAGGCTCGAGCCTTTCCTGTAATCAGGGTGAATATGCCTTAGTCGACCACGCTGGCCCAGTGCGGAGCCTGTACAATGCAAACAAATAAACTAACAATCAAATCTTTCCTCTTAAAGTATTTGTACAGATTGCTTATTTATAATACACAAGTTCGCCGAGTCACCTAAACATAATAATATAGTCAGATAATAAGAGAGTTTATAAATCATTATATCGGTGGCCAAATGACTGGGGCCGTTGATTTCGTGAGTTTTTAAGCCTCGGCACGCACAAATGTGTTTTCAGTTTTCGAATTCATATGTACGTACACAACACGACACAGTAAGAAGGACGTCTATTCAACGCTCTTACGGTGAAGGGAAACATCGTGAAGCAGGTTGCACAGGCCAGCGATTCAAGGGTTTTTATGAAGTTGACCGACTCGCATTATATGTTTTTATGTTTATTTCCAGGTGCCAAACCAAGCGCTGCAAGTGCATGCTCTGAAGCTATCGGATATCCGCGGCTGGTCCATGCTCTGCGAGGACGCTGTTTCCATGCTGGCCTTGCATATTCCAGGTCAGATTAATCATAGTTAAACAATAATCATAATAATTTTATTTGCGAAAAGACAGTACATACAGTGCAGATCTTATTGTGCTAGAAATAGGACAATTGTCTTTGGCTTACATGTAAGTATGCAAATTTTTTATATCGATTAAAGTTTTTTATTAAAGATTTAAAAAAAAAGTCAACTAAGTAGGTTAATAATTATTAGTACATTAGAAGTTTATCAAGTCTAGTAAAATTAAAATTAATCAATAATAAGAATGTCAACTAGGTTAAAGATAAATAAAATAAAGAAAACAGATTCAATACTTAAATTCAAGATATCAAGATTAATCAAGGTTTATTTTAATTTTTCATGTTCTGTACCCTTACAGGATCAGTCTTATAAATCATAAATAACCACCATTTCCAACTCTCTCATGTTAATACCTCTGCCACAGAAGAAAATAATAGTACTAACCCCGCCCGATATAGCGTCCCACGCCCCGCACCCCGCAGGCGCCGCGGGACTGTGGAGGGGGTGGAGGGGGTGTACATACATAGCGCCTAGCGCCATTCACAAGTACTTGATATTCAGAAAGAAGTAGCTTGTCAAAAAGCGTTTTCTGTATGGAGTGACCCAGTGCCTCTACTGTGTTTATAACAATAAATAATTTCTTATATGAATAAATGTTTTGGTTGCAGAGGAGGACCGCTGCATAGATATCCTGGAGCTGATAGAGATGGACAAACTGCTGAGCTTCCATTCGCACACGCTCACTCTGTACGCTGCCTTATGCTATCAGAGCAACTACAGGTATGTTTACTTAACCCTTTATAAGGCCAAACAACTTTATAAAATTTATTCGTTTTCGACTTTATGTTTAGGGGGTATAAGTTAAAATTAAGGTGGCAAGGGTAAATTTTAATCCGTGGCGTGAGGGCCTGGTGACCTATGACACAAGTTTCAACCTCATTAAGGCACTAATCACAAACATAGCTTAAAATTATAGTTTCTAACACCCGTTTGCACTAAACTTAAGAACCGCTTAAGTTGATGCCTAAAGTATTTAGGTGAGATTTAGTGAAAATTTTGAAAACAAATTATTCTTTAAGCTTTAGTTAGCTTAGGTCATTCTTAACTACGAACAGCCTAAGACAAGGTTAGTGCAAACGTGTAAGACCAGTTACTTAAGTAAAAAAAAATGTGTAGGTAATAATAAACATTTTTCTTCTAGGGCCGCGCATGCATTATGCCAGCACGTGGACCAAAAGCAGCTGTTATACGCCATCCAGTCGCAATACATGTCGGGCCCGCTCCGCCAAGGGTTCTACGACCTGCTCATAGCGCTACATCTGGAGTCGCACGCCACTACTATGTGAGTATCATGTTTATTTATTTATTTTATTTTATTTTATTATTTATTGCACACAGTTATTACAGCCTCCGTGGTCGAGTGGTAAAAAGTTCGCCTTAAGATTATGGAGATTCCGGTTTCGAATCGCGGTGGGGACTCGTCGAACAAATATCACTTTAAGACTTTCCCAAGTTTGTTTAGGACATTGCAGGCTGAATCACCTGATTGTCTGAAAAGAAAGATGATTCCGTATGGAAGGCACGTAAAGCCGTTGGTCCCGGCTACTACGTATACAGGGCGTCCCACGGCTATGCCACATGGAGGGAAAGTACCTTAAATATTGTAGTTAGAACATTTTACTGAAAGAAGACATTATTTTATTTCTAAAAACTATTAAAACTGCATTCATACATTCTTTAATAATTACATGGTTGAACCGGGAATCGAACCCGCTACACGAGAAAAAAAAATCACCCTGTAGTTTTATCATACCAATCGAAAGGCTTCATCATAAGAATTATTTTTTGCTAAATAACATAGTATCAGAAATAAAAGGAAGACTATGAATTTTAACATTTGAGGTGGCCGGCCTAGATCGCCAGATCTAGTCCCATTAGGATTTTTTTTATGGGATTATGTTAAAATATTTAGTTCACAAGAACCGGTACGAGTGTCCACGAGCTACAGACAGACCTTAGACGTATTATTTTAAATATCCACCACAGCAAGTTAAAAAAATCGACAAGGAGTGAAATAAAGAGTGTGATTTGTAAGTATTCAACAGCGTGGGGGTCATTTTGCGCATTTGATAAAATTGATAAATTTTGTGTTAAAAATGTTAAAATACATAGTCTTCCTTTTATTTCTGACACTATGTTATTTAGCAAAAAATAACTCTTATAATGAAGCCTTTCGATCGGTATGATAAAACTATGGGATATATTTTTTTCTCGTATAGCGGGTTCGATTCCCGGTTCAACCATGTAATTATTAAAAAATGTATGAATGCAGTTTTAATAGTTTTTAGAAATAAAATAATGTTTCCTTTCAGTAAAATGTTCTATCTACAATATTTAAGGTACTTTCCCTCCATGTGGCATAGCCGTGGGACGCCCTGTATAGTCGTTATGGGAGCCATGTCTTGTGCCATAGGCGCCTCAATAATTCTGACTCCAGGGTTGATGAGGTAGATTCACCTCGACACCCATACGATAAGCAAGCATCATGTTACCCACCACGAGGCGACAGAGCCTAATCTGAATGGATGATTTGGTTGCCTGGTTGAAATTACCAACAAACCTTTCAATTCAAACAAAAATTGCTACTTTAGTAATAAGGCCGCATTATGTAAATTGTAACTGTCCTATTTATTTCTGGTGTCAATAAAGAATATTTGTATAGTATTGTAAATAGTTAATGACACCTTATTCTGTTATGTTGACTGGTAACAGGGAAGTGTGCAAGAACGAGTACGTGATCCCGCTGGGGCCCGAGCTGAAGGCGCTGTACGAGGACCCCGAGATGGGGCACAGCCTGCGCTCGCTGCAGACCGAGAGCGTGCGCCCCATGATGAAGATGACCGACATCGCGTGAGTACACCATCTATACTACCAACAGGGAAGTGTACGTGATCCCGCTGTACGAGGACCCCGAGATGGGGCACAGCCTGCGCTCGCTGCAGACCGAGAGCGTGCGCCCCATGATGAAGATGACCGACATCGCGTGAGTACACCATCTATACTACCAACAGGGAAGTGTACGTGATCCCGCTGGGGCCCGAGCTGAAGGCGCTGTACGAGGACCCCGAGATGGGGCACAGCCTGCGCTCGCTGCAGACCGAGAGCGTGCGCCCCATGATGAAGATGACCGACATCGCGTGAGTACACCATCTATACTACCAACAGGGAAGTGTGCAAAAACGAGTACACCGTTCATAAAACTACTTTTAAAATACACTTGTATCTCCATTTTTGTAGTAGTGGGTGAATATTGACTTTTAGTCAGAGATCGGAACCGGTTTTTCATACACTTGTTAAATCACGCTAGTTCAAACCCTATCCGAATATAGCTCTAACTAAGATCACTAAGGGTAGGTTTAGTCCTGGAGGAACATAATATTCAAAGTAACCGGCAGCCCTGGCCTTCGCCTGCCGCAAAAACAATTACTTTAATAATTACAAAACCGAATGAAACCGGTTTCATTCCGTTCTTAATCAAAAACCGGGTAAGCAGAATGATTTTGGTGTGTTTCATTAAATTCCATCTATTGCCGGCTAAGTGGGGAACGGAATTATATCTGTTTTTCGAACGATAGTAACAGGGATTTCAAAACCAGTTTCGATCCCTGCTTTTAGTAAATCACACAAGTGGCGGGGGAAATATTTACGTCCCATTCGCTCAAGTCACTTGCAAGTATGAAACGTTGTACTGAATATGACGGACATGAAAAAATCAGATGTTCTGCGTCACAATGAGCTTGTTGACAATGTTTACATCTGCTATCTTGAACTATGTTCAGTCTACTTAAGTGGGCTGGTATCTTTGAATGTCCAAATCTAAGGCGGTTAATGATGGTAATAAAGTCACGCTCGTAAAGATGTCAAATCGTTGTTTTATAAGCCATCCATTAATTGTAGAACTTTTGTTTTATATTTTAGAATATCATTTTTCGAAAATTATTAACTCACGATGTTTAACCTACTTCTTAAAGGACTAGTTTTCTGTGTGTTTTTTAATATAAGAAATTTCTGCCAATTATAAACCGATTAAAAAATATTTTCAACGGAATTTACTTGCGAGGTGCTAAAAATTTGGCTAAGATACGATGATGGTATATGAAGATATAGGAAAATACCTCCTTAAATCAACGAAGCCATTATCCCGATTGCTAAAACTTTACTAACCAACTCTAATACCTACTTTTGAGCAAGCGATATCAAGTTGTAAAAAAAAGTAACGCTGTTGTTGAATTCTGGAACTAATGACAAGTTATTACCCTGAATATTTTCCCCCTCAGGCGTCGTCTCCTTCACGATGTTTTTCAATATCAACGCGCTAGGCCGTGGTCCGAGGCTCCTTTGAGCCGCGTTGGTATATGACTTTTTTTGGGGTAGAGTCTTCCGCTCCCCTGCAAATCCGGTGAAGCTTGATCCGTCGTACCTTTTCGATTCAATCATAGGTCAATTAAAAAAAAAACTGAATATTTTGTTTTCCCCCAGCGAGAACATATCAGACATCAGCAATCTCTACTCACCCTACTTCCCGCTGGAGGTGGTGCGCGAGTTCGTGATGCAGGCGCTGGCTGAAGCGGTGGAAACCAACCAGGTCCACAACAGGGACCCCGTGGGGGGCAGCAACGAGAACCTCTTCCTGTGAGTATCCCACTTTTGATCTGTCTATCGTCGCAGACTATTGCATAAATGTTTATAAAACCGCACAATATAGAACGTTAAACATGTCGACATAATACAAATATAAGGTTTTATGATGATCCTGAACGGAGGATACAAAGATAACCCTATATAGATAAAAGATAACCTCTTCTTTCTTGTGAGTATCCTACTTCTGATCTCAGCTTGCAGACAATTACTAAAATATAGGCCGCACAAAAAATATCTTTAGACAAACTTATTAGCTGTAATAAAAATTCTGAAATGAAGAAAACAAACTTGTTTTTGCTATTACCTAAAACAAATCAGAAGTGGGATCAGTATTTCCATATCTTTATTATCATTCTCACTTTCCTCCATAAAATTCTTGCTCAGAGGTATTATTCTGAATGTAACTACCTCCGTAAGTTTCTCTAACACTTTTTTCTATGACAATATTTTTACTCAAAGTATGCAAACACTTCAGTATAATTTTATGACATCGTTATGTTCAGGCCTCTCATCAAACTAGTGGACCGTCTCCTGTTGGTCGGCATGATGAGGGACGAAGATGTGGAGAAACTCCTCATCATGACCAACCCCGAGACCTGGGACCCTACCTTTGATAAAGGTGAGAAGTCCGTTCGTGTTGAGTTACACCAATGTATTGATTGGAAACGTGTTCGGTATTTTAACTGTCCTTTGACTTAGGTTTAACTCATCTTTTAATTTATTATTTAGATTCATATACCTACCCATTTTTATTTATATATTATTTTACATACACTCTACTAACCATACTAATCGCGTCCATTTCCATGTTTATTCTTTGTTTTTGTAAAATTATCTTGCCAACCCGAGTAGTTCCGGTAAACTTTGTACTGTAATCTATTCCTGGGTTCCCGCGATACAGGTGTAACCTAGTGCGGGGCCCGACGGTAATTCCTATCAACTGTACAATTTGTTCTTGGAAATAAAGCATTTGTTTGTTTGTTTGTTTGTTTGTTTGTTTGTATTGGGAGTTCAATGTTAAAGTTTCTTACACACATATTTATTATTTGTATTATTAGGAGTGCGTTTTGCGGGTGAAGTTTCTATGCTAGTACAATAGTAGCTTAATATATTGGGCCCAAACTTTGTAAGGTTACTCATCATGACAGTAATAGTTATTCATTACAGAGCTTTGCAATCTTTATCACATTTATTACAATTTTATGCGTAATATTGTTTTTCCAAATTGTTAATAGTTTTTTGTTATTCTTAACATAATTATTCTAGTTTTCATATCTATTAAGATTAAAAACGGGATATTTATTGTGGTACGTATTTATTTGTTTTGTGTGAGTGCCCGATACTTCGATGCAGTTGCATGCATCATGGTCACGGGACGAATCCTCTGATTTGCGGGTGGCTGCTATGATATAAAAAGTATATACTTGTTTTTTTATTTTTTGTTACTGTGAAAGCCACATGTAATTAGGACGAGTGTCTCCTAACACAGGCTTTGCTTAAAAGGAGGCACTGATCACCTGTATTGTTTTAACAAATTATTAAGAAATAATAATAATTATTATTGTTATGAATCAGGGGCGTGGCTACCGCCGCCATATGTGCCGTATCAATTATACGCGTAAGCAAAAATTAATAAAAACTTCCCAATTTTTTTTTATTTCACAAATGATTAAAGTAAAAAAAAGCAATTACTTTTGTATAGATAATTATGATGAATAAATATTTTTTTTAATTTAATGCATTTTTTTTTTGTGGGAAATTTTTACAGACAAATTCTTATACGGGGCTCCGCCAAAGCACGCTCCGCTTCTGTTATGAGTTTAGTTATTGTTTGTGTTGTGCAGAGGGCAAGGACGAGCACCGCAAGGGTCTCCTCCACATGAAGATGGCGGAAGGCGCTAAGCTGCAGATGTGCTACCTGCTGCAACACCTCAACGACATCCAGCTGAGGCACCGCGTCGAGGCCATCATCTCCTTCGCGCACGACTTCGTGGGAGACCTGCAGATCGACCAGCTCAGGTGAGCAGCGGTCACAGTTATCATATCATCCAGCTCAGGTGAGTAGGGGTCACAGTTATCATATCATCCAGCTCAGGTGAGGAGCGGTCACAGTTATCATATCATCCAGCTCAGGTGAGGAGCGGTCACAGTTATCATATCATCCAGCTCAGGTGAGGAGCGGTCACAGTTATCATATCATCCAGCTGAGACACCGCGTCGATGCCATCATCTCCTTCGCACACGACTTCGTGGGAGACCTGCAGATCGACCAGCTCAGGTGAGCAGCGGTCACAGTTATCATATCACCCAGCTCGGTGACGAACTTCACAGTTATCATATCATCTAGCTGAGGTGACGAGCGTTCACAGTTATCATATCATCCAGCTCAGGTGAGCAGCGGTCACAGTTATCATATCATCCAGCTCAGGTGAGCAGCATTCACAGTTATCATACCATCTAGCTCAGGTGGGAAACGTTTACAGTTATCCATAGTATAATCATGATTTCAACGTAATTATTCTTTTTGTATTGTTGAATTCTATCGATTTTTTAAAGCACTAACAGACGACCGAGACTACTAACGTTCTTCTAAGTAGTCTGTGATTGGCCGGACGGCACTCAAGGTCGCGGTACGGAGCGCACCGATCCGGTCGTCTGTTAGTGCTTTTAGGGTTCTGTACAACAACAATAAAAAAACGGTCCCTTTGTGTGTGTGTGTGTGTGAGTGTGTCCGTCTGTCCCTCAGAGCCAATTTCCTCCGAAATCACTACTGGATCGATTAAGTTGAAATTTTAATATATGCTGCTGTGGACGTCTTTCGGCTGAGCTGTGATGAGATGATCTGAAATTTATATAAATGCGTGACCAAAGACTGACTTGTACTTAGATCTCTTGGATCTTTTTTTTTATCTGTATTGTATGACATATTAAACGAAATGGCTTGTTGAACGATTTCAAACATATATTTATTTTACAATTACCTACATGAAAAATAATTCTGAAGTTTTTTAAGAAAAATGACGAAAATTTACTGCCAGGTCTTCTTTATGTTTAAAGACTCCTAATGCAATAATATAAAATCACAATGACTTTATTATTATTGATATTTCAGACGTTATGTGGAGATCAAGCAGTCGGACTTGCCGAGCGCCGTGGCCGCTAAGAAGACCAGGGAGTTCCGCTGTCCGCCCAGGGAACAGATGAACGCCATACTCAGTTAGTCTATTGTTCCCCTTTTATTCATAAACTACTATACATTTAATATTTCTGGTAATATCACCTGGTCCACCCATTTTGAGGTGAACTGTGGGAAGAAAAAAACGCCCTTGGTACACGCAGGTGGGCTAATGGGGTGAACCACGGGTTGAGAGAGCAATGTTCAAATGTAATCTATTGTTTAACAGAAGAAAATCTGTAAATTTCTAATTGTTTGTTAAGATTAAATGAACTTTTATAGGGTTTATCTATTTTTTATTTTGAACCGTTTTTGAACTCTCTTAGGTTCCCGCTAACGCCCTCTACATCCTCCTTTGAGACATTCGTTAATCGAACTATATATGTTTGAAGGTTTCAAGCACATGGCGGAAGACGAAGACCGCGACAACTGTCCGTGCGGCGAGGACCTGATCGCCAGGATGAACGACTTCCACGCGGGGCTCATGGGCAGGGTCTCCCTGGCGGCGCTACAGGAACCAGAACCTGACGTAAGGCATTACTGCTCAATGACACACCGACGTGAGACATTACTGCTCGTATGACACACCTGACGTAAGGCATTACTGCTCGTATGACACACCTGACGTGAGACATTACTGCTCGTATGACATACCAGACGTGTCATCATGTCATCGTGGTGAAAGGATTTGCCAATCAGCGCGAGAACTCGCTGACTGTTGCCCAGGGTGCGCCGGACGTACGGGTTCTTTCAGTACATCACTCGGGGAGGGTCCTTTCGTGCACCCCAGACGTAAGACATAACTATCGTGTGGCTTTTGAGAATAACTTACCGTAAACCCTGGTGTCAGAATTATTAAGCCTTGTAAGGCATAAGATAAGATAAGAAATAAGATAAGATAAAATTATGGCTTTATAAATAAGACATGGCTCTTGTAACGACTACATACAGAGATAGTACAAGGGACCAATAAATTAGCTCTATTGAAATTCCGCAATAAGCCGAGGATTTTTTTTGCATTATCTTGTGAATTCAATATTCTAAAATAATTAAACTTTTATTTTCACCCCGTGATTGTAAACCAATATGAGTAAGCAAGCACAAAACTGTTACAGAAAAATAAGCTATACTTTTTTTTATTTTACAGGAAAATGCTGAACCGGAGGCAAAGAAAGGCGCTTTCGGCAAGATATACAATATCATCAACACTGTCAAAGAACTGGAGGAAGATCCAAAGGTAATAAATTTATTAACAAACTAGCTTTTCACCCTGCGGCACCGCCCGCGCTAACAGATTTTCCCGTAAAAGACAGCTTATGTTTTATTTTCATTCAGTAGGTTTTGCGTGAAATAGTAACAAACATTCGTCCATGCATGTGAGAGTACGAAACGCCCGATCTCAATGTCGACGGATCGGAATCGCCGTCAAGAGTAGCCCCTCAGCTCCGTTTAGGTGCAGAATGTCCAAGTTGCGAAATGTCCAGATCGCAAAAGGTTCAGGTTGCAAATGGTCCAGGTTGCAAATGGTTCATTTTGCAAAAGGTCCAGCTTGTAAAATGGTAATAGTAACACCTGCATCTAAAGGAAATATAACTTATGCTATTAATTTTTTGTTTCATTTTAGTAGCATATAAGTTATATTTCCTTTGGATACAAAATAAAAAAAATGATTTATTATTATTATTATTTTAATGTCTTATTATTACTTGGACATTCTGCACCTAAACGCTCAGCTCGCTATACGTTATTCTTATTTTGCTTTAACGTTATATTTCATCTTGAGCAAAAGCATTTTTATTCTTATCGCTGTGTAAATAATACTTGTATTTGTTTGGCAGCCAATAGAAGAACCTCCTAAGAAGACGCCAGGGGAGAAGTTCCGTAAGGTGCTGATACAAACGATAGTGGGGTGGGCCGAGGAGTCGCAGATAGAGACGCCCAAACTAGTGAGAGAGATGTTCAGGTGAATAATACGGCAGCACAGGGTCGCAGTAGGCCTACTATGTAAGTAGCGACAGGCTCGAGAAGCTGTCAAACGCGACATATTGACAGAACTGCTATGGCTCTAATGTCACTATGTCGCGTTTGACAGCTTCTCGAGCCTGTCGCTACTTACATAGTAGGCCTACAGGACAAACATTCGTGTGTCGAGCATTTGTAGAAATGATAAAATTTCCCGTGGTAAAAGGTATCTAAGATGTTAAATGGGGATTAAGGTACCTCCATGCAAAATTTCATTTAAATCGGTCCAGCAGTTTTGGAGATTAGCCGGTAAAAAATAGACAGAGAAACAAAAAAAAAACCGGATTTGTTCTATTTCATTTCTTATATCCCCTTGACTCAGTTTTTAGCATTTTAGTTTCTATTTATAAACATTTGACCTCTGCAGTTTTGTTATATTACTAGCTCTCCGCCCACGGCTACGCCCGCGTTGTATTTTTTTGCGATGTTGACCGGCGATATAAGGGTACCAGTACCACCATGCAAAACATTTAAATCGGTCCTACGGTTCCAGAGATCAGCGTGTACAAACAGACAGACAGAGAAGACGGTTTTTTTTTTCAAAACCTTGTATTTTTGTGTTCAGCTACACCTTTTATTATCCACAATCAGCTTTTGGAAAAACAAATATATGTAAAGCCTGACCAAAGTAATTAGAAACCTGCTCTGGGGGCGCCACGTGTATATTTTTACGACTATGGCAACAATTTGCCTTATAAAATTAGTTCCATTGAAATTCCGCAATATGGCGAGGTTTTTTGTTTCTCTGGTCGGGCTTTACAGGCACGCCGATTAGTATAGATAAAAAAAATGATTAAATGATTTATTCAGAAAAAACTTATCTAATACAAAGTGTCCGTACTGACACCCACACTAGGGTACCCTGTATTGTGGGCTGTCAGTCTCTTCCCAAGCAGATGTTAATTTTCTAACCTAAGTTTTTATAAAAATATATATGTATAAGTATAAATATAAAACAAAAAAAATAATAGAAAAACAACAAACATAAAACTATGATTATAAAACTGTGATTAGCATGTTTTGTAAAAACAGTAGGTAGTGTATTAGATTATAATTAGCTATTTATTGCCCCCCAGCCTGCTAGTCCGTCAATACGACGCGGTGGGCGAGTTGATTCGCGCGCTGGAGAAGACGTACGTGATCAACGCGAAGACCAAACTGGACGTGGCCGAGATGTGGGTCGGGCTGAGCCAGATCCGCGCGCTGCTGCCCGTGCAGATGAGCCAGGAGGAGGAGGAGCTCATGCGGAAGAGGCTCTGGTAAGATGTGGGTCGGGCTGAGCCAGATCCGCGCGCTGCTGCCCGTGCAGATGAGCCAGGAGGAGGAGGAGCTCATGCGGAAGAGGCTCTGGTAAGATGTGGGTCGGGCTGAGCCAGATCCGCGCGCTGCTGCCCGTGCAGATGAGCCAGGAGGAGGAGGAGCTCATGCGGAAGAGGCTCTGGTAAGATGTGGGTCGGGCTGAGCCAGATCCGCGCGCTGCTGCCCGTGCAGATGAGCCAGGAGGAGGAGGAGCTCATGCGGAAGAGGCTCTGGTAAGATGTGGGTCGGGCTGAGCCAGATCCGCGCGCTGCTGCCCGTGCAGATGAGCCAGGAGGAGGAGGAACTCATGAGGAAGAGGCTCTGGTAAGACGTACGTGATCAACGCGAAGACCAAACTGGACGTGGCCGAGATGTGGGTCGGGCTGAGCCAGATCCGCGCGCTGCTGCCCGTGCAGATGAGCCAGGAGGAGGAGGAGCTCATGCGGAAGAGGCTCTGGTAAGATGTGGGTCGGGCTGAGCCAGATCCGCGCGCTGCTGCCCGTGCAGATGAGCCAGGAGGAGGAGGAGCTCATGCGGAAGAGGCTCTGGTAAGATGTGGGTCGGGCTGAGCCAGATCCGCGCGCTGCTGCCCGTGCAGATGAGCCAGGAGGAGGAGGAGCTCATGCGGAAGAGGCTCTGGTAAGATGTGGGTCGGGCTGAGCCAGATCCGCGCGCTGCTGCCCGTGCAGATGAGCCAGGAGGAGGAGGAGCTCATGCGGAAGAGGCTCTGGTAAGATGTGGGTCGGGCTGAGCCAGATCCGCGCGCTGCTGCCCGTGCAGATGAGCCAGGAGGAGGAGGAACTCATGAGGAAGAGGCTCTGGTAAGACGTACGTGATCAACGCGAAGACCAAGCTGGACGTGGCCGAGATGTGGGTCGGGCTGAGCCAGATCCGCGCGCTGCTGCCCGTGCAGATGAGCCAGGAGGAGGAGGAACTCATGAGGAAGAGGCTCTGGTAAGCCACCATCATTTTATTAATAACTAGCGACCCGCCCCGGCTCCGCACGGGAAAATGGTTATTGTGGGTTATCCTTCAGTATATTATGCATGTATTATACATATAAACCTTCCTCTTGAATCACTCTATCTATTAAAAAAAACCGCATCAAAATCCGTTGCGTAGTTTTAAAGATTTAAGCGTACAAAGGGAGGGACATAGGGACATAGGGACGGAGAAAGCGACTTTATTTTATACTATGTAGTGACTAGCAACTCGCCCCGCAGCTCCGCTCGCGTTAACAGTTTTTCCAGTGGGAATGAGGCATTCTCCCGAGGTAAAAGGTAGCCTATGTTACTCAAGGGTGAATGTAGCTTTCTAATGGTGAAAGAATTTTTGAAATCGGTTCAGTAATTTTTAATTTTATTCATTACAAACATACACACACACACACACACACAAATACAAATCTTTCCTTTTTATAATATTAGTATGACTAGCGACCCGCCCCGGCTCCGCACGGGAAAATGGTTATTGTGGGTTAACCTTAAATAGATTATTCATGTATTATACATATAAACCTTCCTCTTAAATCCCTCTATCTATTAAAAAAACCGCATCAAAATCCGTTGTGTAGTTTTAAAGATTTAAGCATACAAAGGGACATAGGGACAGAGAAAGCGACTTTGTTTTATACTATGTAGTGAAGTGACCATGGGCTCTAGTTTTGAAATGAATATCACGAATGAATATTTAGTTCACTCAATATCCGCCCAATATGAAACCAAGGTGGCGCTAGTGTGGCGTTTGAGAGTACGAAACGCCCGATCTCAATGTCGACGGATCGGAATCGCCGTCAAGAGTAAGTCCTCAGAGCTTGTGATGATATTGTATCGTCCATTATTGATGTACCTTTCACAAGCCACGTGTATATTTTTACGACTATGGCAACTATTTCACTTATAAAATTAGTTCCATTGAAATTCCGCAATATGGCGAGGCTTCTTATTTCTTTGGTCGGGTTTTACATATTCATATACTATCCATTCAGATGTTTTTTTCTTAGATAGATAGATGAAACGTTTATTCAAGGGTAAGCGCGCTTACACATTATGCCGCAGCGGCAGCGGCACCGCCGGGATTTGTATGGAGCCTGCCGCGGCGGCGGCGAGTCTATGCCGCGGCGTAATACAAATCATACATAATTGTCTTTAGTCTTAACTCATACAAAGAAGATTGCAACATCTTTCTTTTTTTTTCAGGAAACTAGTGAACAACCACACGTTCTTCCAGCATCCTGATTTGATAAGGTAACCTTAGTAGATACGTAATATATGAACTTGATTATGTTATACAAACATAAAGGGTTTGTAAGGTAGGTTAACCTCATTTTGAGTCGAAAAAGTACGACGGATCAAGCTTCACGACTCTACCCCAAAAAAAGTCATATACCAACGCGTCTAGGGGCGGCTCAAGGGAGCCTCGGACCACGGCCTAGCGCGTTGATATTGAAAAACATCGTGAAGGAGACGACGACGCCTGAGAGGCTCGGTCTCAGACTTTTTTAATTTTGGTTATGGCCGCGCGCCCCCGCCGCACTATGGAAAATGGTAGAACAAAGGCATATCAAAAATGGTTTTCGAAAATGTTTAGATTAAGATATAATTTTAATTTTACATTATCATTAAGATATCATACACTGTTGAACTGTAGGTAATTTATTTTATTAAAGCACCAATCATCATAAAAAACATCAATAAATATCTATTCCTAAAATTCACTCTATATTTTTCTTAAACTTTGTTACTTTTGATTGCAAAATTCCTACTAACTATGTTAAATAAACTTTATATATGTATATATATTTGAAAATCATGTATTCCGTAGACTAAAAATATGATTTCAGTTTTTAATTTTGTTCTGTTATGAATATAATATACCATAAAATTTAAAGGAAGAGAAAAAAAATCTGTTTGTTAAATTCTACGAAGGTTTTGACTGTTATCGAAGTTTGCCGAAGTTATAAAATTTATCTTATTTTATTGAGTAGGTGTTCATTATCAACATATATAAAAATCAGCTGCGATATCCTGCGATGTCTGTAACATATCATGAAAAGAGTCCGGCCGCGATAAAAGTGCAATTTGGACACGATTCTTATTGTGTACCTATACGGTTCCGGTTTTCCACTTATTTATCATGAAAATGATAATGTTTTTCATACTACCCTCATTTAAATTTACTATATAATAACTCAGAAGCTTAAACGTGGTCATTTGTTACTACTCCCAAAGCATAAAAATGAGTAATTTTAGTTGTTCAAATTAAAATCTTTATTCTTCTAGCTATAAATAAAAAAATAAATGAAGGGTATATCTCAAAAGACAAAAAAGTTACAGAATTTTGAACCGTAACTGACTAAGATTTTCCATAGTGCGCCGGCGGTTTTTTTTTTGAATGAGTGATATTTAAAATAAGCAGCGTAGCTGTCAAATTCAGCTTACTTTAGCGGGATGTTTTTTAATTCCTGCTAAATTACGCGTAAAATCGATGTTTGACGTGTCTAAATGTAGGTTGGCAATCACCTGTATCTTTTCGTTCTTAAGAAAGTGAAAGAGACACGACAACTTAATTTTAGATATTTTAGCGACCACTGCACTCCGTACAAGTCTTTCTTTCTCACAATACCGACCCATATCAATTCTCCCCATCCTGTCCAAAGTTCTCGAGAGCCTGGTTCAAAAACAGCTGTCCACATTTCTAAATAGAAATAGTTTGCTGAGCCCGTTCCAATCAGGTTTTCGTCCTGGCCACAGCACGGTCACGGCACTCCTTAAAGTTTCTGACGATATTCGCCGGGCTATGGACAACAAACAGCTGACACTTTTAATTCTTCTAGATTTCAGCAGCGCTTTTAACTCCGTCGATTTCGATGTGCTATTGGGTATCCTAAAATCTCTGAACGTATCTCCACCTGTACTTGCCTGGTTTGATTCGTATCTGAGGGGCCGCTCGCAATGTGTTCGCCAGGATGATGTCTCATCCGGTTGGTGTGATCTTGCTGCGGGTGTCCCTCAGGGTGGCGTTTTATCTCCTCTCCTATTTTCAATATTTATTAATGCTATCACTCCTGTTATTTCTTCACACTTTCACCTCTACGCAGATGATTTGCAGCTGTACCGACATTTTGGAGTAAATATGGTTCAGGAGGCTATATCGGCGGCAAATGCTGACCTCTCAGAAATTTGTCATTGGGCTAAATCTTTTGGGTTACTTGTTAATCCGGCAAAATCCCAAGCCGTAATTTTTGGTAGTTCGTACATGCTTAATCTTATAGATATTAAAAATTTGCCGACGGTATGTTATGACAGTGTACCCATAGAATATTCACCGTGTGCTAAAAACCTTGGAGTCATATTTGACAGCAAGCTATCCTGGGTCAATCAGGTCAATGATGTGAGCAAGAAAATGCACTACTCGTTTCACTCCCTTAAACGTCTACAAAACTTTTTACCATTTGAAACCAAAATCACCTTAGCCCAGTCTCTTCTTTTACCTCATTTGGACTATGCAGATGTGTGCTATTTAGATGCTACTGAGGAGCTGCTGAATAAACTGGAACGGTTACAGAATTTATGTATCCGTTTCATCTTTGGACTGCGAAAATACGACCACGTCTCTAATTTTAGAACCCAACTGAAATGGTTGCCTATACGTCAGCGTCGTGATTTGCATGTGGTAACGTTATTGTATTCCGTTCTCAACAGCCCATCAGCTCCTCAGTATCTCAAAGAGCGTTTTGAGTACATGGTGCCGCGCGGTAAACCCTGCCGTTTGTCCAAATCCCTACTTCTGTCTATACCTATACATTCGACTGTGCGGTATGGCGGCTCCTTCACGGTGCATGCTGTGCGCCTGTGGAATGCTTTACCTCATAGCATCCGCGCAAGCCCCTCGTTAGAGGTCTTCAGGAAAAGAGCAAAGGAGCATTACCTATCTCTTTGAATTTTACTACTTGTCCGTATATCATTATAGTATTTATGTATCTGATTAGGCAATATCTTATGCTATATTTCTTATGTATTTGGTATGTATATATATATATATGTATATTATATATTTTACCTGATATTGTATGTAGTTTATTACCTATATGTATAATATGTAAGTATTTCAGTATTTTATAATTATTTAATTCATTAAATTAAGTTTTGAAACTAGCGTAGTACACAGGTCTACCTGCTGCCTCCTATAGCATCTTTTTCTCACCAGGTTAGCTGGCAGAGAACTCATTATGAGTTAAGCTTACCTAATGTATAATATCAACTTTACTTTGTAATTTTCTGTATGTTTGTGTGTGTACAATAAATAAATATAACAAGAGCGCCCGAATCGTCGCACGCAGCCGCTAACCCATCTTCGCGGTGCAAAACTATGAAAGATGGGTTAGCGGCCGTGTAAATGATTCTTATGTGTGCGTGCGACGTCTCGGGCGCTTTGTATGGAGTGCACATACTGCGTATTTTTCTTCTGTGCTACTGTGGTACAGTAAGCTGAAGAATAAGGTGACCCCCCCCCCCCCCTGACACGCCACGCTACTGTCGCCACGTTGTAACTTAGAGAGATCGTTGAAATAAGACAACACGTTCTTAACTACACTGATGAAGTATTATTAGCCATTAGTTAGTTATTTTCTAAAGTCCGGTGAAGCTTGATTGGTCGTACCTTTTCGACACAAGCATAGGTCCATTAAAAAAAAAGCCCACTTTATAAAGGAATATTTTTTGTGTCTTTCTCACGCGCACCGAACTTTAGAAATAAATAACCCTTTAACCCTTTGTAGCGATAGATGGCGCTTAATGGCGCCTCGGGGGGGTCGCCTAATTCCTCAGCTTACTGTTCTATAGTAGGAAAGAGTCTCCTCGTTGGATGACGAGTAAAGTGATATGTGTGTGTGTGTGTGTTGCAGAGTGCTCCGCGTGCACGAGAACGTGATGGCGGTGATGATGAACACGCTGGGGCGGCGCGCGCAGGCGCAGTCCGACGCGCAGCCCTCCGGACAGCCCGCGCCCGACGACGGCAAGGAAAAGGTCACATTTCACTTTATAAACTTTCACGGTTGGTTTCATAACTAAAAAAAGCGGCCAAGTGCGAGTCGGAATCGCCCATGAAGGGTTCCGTAGCAGCCAGTAACATAATATGAACGTTTTTGTAGTTCGTTGTGAATTTGATCGATGTTTTAATAATAGTGAAAGGTAAATTGCGGTTTACGTATTATGACGTATTAAAAAAAAACTACTTACTACATCTCCTTCAAACTAATTTTCGATGGAAGATTGCAAACTTTGAACTTAATGTACATCATATATTTTTTTAGTTTTATCATTCTCTTATTTTACACGTTACGGGGGGGACACATTTTACCACTTTGGAAGTGTCTCTCGCGCAAACTATTAAGTTTAGAAAAAATATATATTAGAAACCTCAATGTCATTTTTGAAGACCCCACACAGATAGGTTTGAGGAAAAAACATTTTTTAAGTTTCAGTTCTACGTATGGGAAACCCCCAAAATTTATTGCTCTTTTTCTATTTTTGTTGTGAAAATCTTAATATCACTACATAGTATAAAATAAAGTCGCTTTCTCCGTCCCTATGTCCCTATGTCCCTTTGTACGCTTAAATCTTTAAAACTACGCAACGGATTTTGATGCGGTTTTTTTTAATAGATAGAGTGATTCAAGAGGAAGGTTTATATGTATAATACATGCATAATATACTGAAGGATAACCCACAATAACCATTTTCCCGTGCGGAGCCGGGGCGGGTCGCTAGTGGTTCATAAAATACATCTATTTACCAAGTTTAAACAGTATAACTCTTATAGTTTCGAAAAAAAGTAGCTGTGACATACGGACGGGCAGAGAGACAGACAGACATGACGAATCTATAAGGGTTCCGTTTTTTGCCATTTGGCTACGGAACCCTAAAAAAAGCTGTGACGAATAAAATATTTTGACTTTGACTTTGAACCTTATTCCCAGGACACATCGCACGAGATGGTGGTAGCCTGTTGCCGCTTCTTGTGCTACTTCTGCCGCTCGGGCAGGCTCAACCAGAAGGCCATGTTCGACCACTTCGACTTCCTCCTGGAGAACTCCAACATCCTCCTCTCCAGGCCTTCCTTGAGGGGATCCACGCCTCTGGATGTGGCCTATTCCAGTCTGATGGAGAATACCGAGCTCGCTTTGGCTTTGAGGTGAGCTTTTATTTAAAGAATTTCGAAATTCTTCTGTCACGACCGTAATTTAAGAGATCCACGCTGCTTACTCGAGTAGTCTGATGGAAAATACTGAGCTTGCTTTGACGTTAAGGTGAGTTGTTTGCCTTGTTATCTGGAGGTCAAGCACGTGACGCGCGAAGAAGCCCGAGAACGTGTCAAACGCGACATAATGACATAAGAGTCATTGTAGTTCTGTCAGCATGTCGCACTTCTGTAATAGCGCCGCTGTGGAACCTTTAAATTCTTCTGTCACGGCTTTTTTTAAGCGCTTATTTGAGTCTGATGGCAGAAATTTACTTACTCCGCTGACTGAGCAATACAAAACGAATCTTGGCCTCAGAAACGAGAACACGCCACTTGTCCCGGTCTTGTGCAGTAGTTTACCAATCTGTTTGTTTCTGATAGCTGAAAGATCGAAGTCATTATTGTTTTAAACTTCCCGTAATCAACCCAGCTTTATTCTTCTTCAGAGAGCACTATTTGGAGAAGATAGCGGTGTACCTATCCCGCTGTGGTCTTCAGAGCAACTCCGAGCTGGTGGAGAAGGGTTACCCAGACCTTGGCTGGGACCCGGTGGAGGGAGAAAGATATTTGGACTTCTTGAGGTTCTGCGTTTGGGTGAGTTTTTCTACTAGATAGTTGGAATTGTTTAAGCTTTTATTTCAATTGCTTTAAGATTGAAAAGAATTTGATTTTATATAAATTGTAATATAGGTACACTTAATGAAAGCTGTTTGGACTTTTTTATAGGTAGCAATTTAAAAAAAAAAGTTTTTTAGAAAGAATATCAAAAGTTAGATTTTAATAAACACGAGTTTAACGTTTATTTAACTTTTTGTGGTGGTTTGATTTTACAGACAAGCGCTTAACGCATGATTATATTTTATAATGCATCATAACGCATTTTTGAGTAGTATTTTAAAATAAAGTTTACTTCGAAAGATAAAGTATAAATTTTATCAAAAAATAATAATTTGGGTATTAATACTCGTAAGTTATCTTACAATATGAGTTTACGAGTAACTCTCTAACTCTTTCCATTTACAAATTAAAGGTAAACGGCGAGAGCGTAGAAGAGAACGCGAACTTAGTGATCCGGCTGCTGATCCGCCGCCCGGAGTGCCTCGGGCCGGCGCTGCGGGGCGAGGGGGAGGGGCTGCTCAAGGCCATAGTGGACGCCAACAAGATGAGCGAGAGGATCGCCGACCGCAGGAAGCTGGGGGAACTGGAGGGGCAGGGGGACACCACTGTGAGTAACATCAAGACGAGTTATTGTGGCTACTGAAGGCTATAGTGGACGCCAACAAGATGAGCGAGAGGATCGCCGACCGCAGGAAGCTGGGGGAACTGGAGGGGCAGGGGGACACCACTGTGAGTAACATCAAGACGAGTTATTGTGGCTACTGAAGGCTATAGTGGACGCCAACAAGATGAGCGAGAGGATCGCCGACCGCAGGAAGCTGGGGGAACTGGAGGGGCAGGGGGACACCACTGTGAGTAACATCAAGACGAGTTATTGTGGCTACTGAAGGCTATAGTGGACGCCAACAAGATGAGCGAGAGGATCGCCGACCGCAGGAAGCTGGGGGAACTGGAGGGGCAGGGGGACACCACTGTGAGTATCATCAAGACGAGTTATTGTGGCTACTGAAGGCTATAGTGGACGCCAACAAGATGAGCGAGAGGATCGCCGACCGCAGGAAACTGGGGGAACTGGAGGGGCAGGGGGACACCACTGTGAGTATCAGGACGAGGCGGTGTGGCTGCCTCAGCAAAAAAGAAATCGATTCTAATTAGTCCGATTTCTCAAATTTGTCAATTAGATTATGGAAAAAAAACGAAAAAAAAATTTTTTCAACTTAACGAAAATATAGTGCTATGACGTCACTTGTTTCGTACAATTTGTATTTGGCGGCGTGTCGTCACTGGAAATTTCAAAGTGCTGTATCGTCGGCATTTTTCGTTTGCCAGACAAATAAAAATAAAATGTACATTATTTTTTAGTAATCTAACTGACGGACTAATCAGATTTTATTGGGACACTTCCTTATAAACCAACCTCAACCATAACCTGAATACCTCGTTACTCGCTTTAAAGAAACATATCTCAATGTCATGGGAGGAAATGGATCTTTCCCTTAACTCTTCACTATATCACGAGCTATTCTGTCCAGGCATGACCTGTATATGTGTTTTTTTTCTAAGTTATAGCGTAATAACTAGAATTGGCTCTAATATTTCTGTTTTATCAACATAAGTTTGTAATAACTGCTTATTTCCACATAATTCTAAAGAACTTACTTATTATAGTAAATAAGTTTGATCAAATCACCTAAATATATTTTCCAGTTCACCCATCCTCTTCCGGAGTCTGATGAAGACGAGGATTATATAGACACGGGCGCGGCCATTTTGAATTTCTACTGCACACTCGTCGACTTACTGGGGCGTTGTGCGCCCGACGCGGCTGTCATAGCCTTGGTAAGAAAACTTACACATTTTCATATTAATCCGGACAAAAGGTCATTGACGTCTGCATACAATGCGCACATTTTTTTCAAACGAAACGATAAAACCATGGTCCAAGAAAACAAGGTCTTGCAAATAGACCACGTGACTGACACAAGTCTACGTCATTTCTACGTCATTTTGCCTATTCATCCTTGTCGAATGCGTGTAATAGACAAGGATGAACAGCGCAAAATGACGTAGGCTTGTGTCAGTCACGTGGTCTATTTGCAAGACCTTGTTTTCTTGGACCATGGATAAAACTATAGGAATTTGGCATACCGTAGTAGAAGGTGGGGTGAGCATGTTACCTTGCCAGACATTTTGGCGTTACACTATTGAAAAGGAAGTTTAATAATTTAGTTTTCGTTGGCCACTAAGAAAAGAAAAGAAAAAACAGCATAGTTGTCAAACTTATGATAGATAACTCTTCAAGTCACTTCAAGTATTTTCTTTTTATTAAAGTACTTGTACTTTACTTATTAATTGAATTTGAATCTCCTCGTAAATATATGCGGATTGTAAGATAATTAACTTATTATTTTAATAACTTTGAAAACTATTATGTAAGTATATTAAAATTTGAATAACCGTGAAATGTGTGCTAAACTGTCATCAATAAATTTAAAACATCAAAAAATGGATTTTATCCAAGGACAAAAATAACCTTAAAATCTTCTTCAAAATAAATGTTGCTTTTTATAGTGTCCATCACTTTCATTAGAATAAATATATAGAGAAATATATTTTATACTTTTTTGTTATTTTCTAATAGCCAATGCCAATACATACTAAAAGATTGTTTTCCTTTTTACCTTTTTTCTACGTATTACTAAGCTTCATCGGGAATGATTTTAAAAAGCTCTCTGACCTTTACATTAAGGTATTACGAATAGTTATTGCCTCCCAAAATACAGGTTCGTTCCTAGTTTGGGAGACAGAGTTCCTTCTAAGTTTTGTTATTACAATGTTTATGTAGTTATTAAGGCTGTACAAATATTTGTATTTGTATGACTTTAAATAAATCATTATAGACGTAGTTTAATCATAATTTTCCTCAAGCAACTTCATGTAATTGTATACATTTCAGGGCAAGAACGAGTCGTTGCGAGCGCGCGCCATCTTGCGGTCGCTGGTGCCTCTGGAGGATCTACAGGGAGTGCTGAGCTTGCGGTTCACTCTGAACAACCCGGCCGCTGGCGAGGAGAGGCCTAAATCTGGTAAGGAGGTCTTTTTTTTTGACCTACGCTTGAGTTCTTCTTCTTCTTCGAGTCAATGGTCATATTTGTTTTACCCAGTACTCCGCAACAGAGATGGCGCAATCTGTTGCCCCAGACAGATCCTTCTTGGTGCAATTGGCCGGACACAAAGGGCATGAGAGAAGGTGCGTCATGGTCTGCCTGGGACTCCACAGTCGCAGCTTGTGCAGGATTGGTTAATGAAGCCCCATTTAGCCATGTTAACTCTGCAGCAGCCGACCTGGGTACGCAAGCGATTTAATGACTTCCAGGTCGGCCACTGCAGGTTGTGACCCGGGGGCAGGCTCTCGGCTGGTTTGACAAAATCCACCGGTACTGGCCTCTTTGCAGTCCATAGACGCTCCGTCTCCTCTGCTGGAGGACAGTCCGCGGACAGTACGCTTGAGTTGAAAAAGTACGACCACAGAACATTTAAAAGAGGTTAGAATGGCGATAATGCGCCGTCCGTATGAAATCCGGTGTCGCCGATTCCACCCCACCTTTCACCTCCACTACATCTGTACTTAAATAAAGATGAAGTTTACGCACGCACATAATTATTTTCAATTTCAAATCTAGCCAATCATAGCGCCGCTCAATCATGCGATTTCAAATGGAACGAATCATACGCATGCACGCATACCGATGTACATCTTTATAGCTATGTGTGAGTCAAATAGCGCGATCGCGTCTTTGCGTGAAGATGTAAGCGTTGCTCATATCCTTGGCGCGCCTGCCCCGCCCACAGCGCCTTTCCAACCTCTTTTAAATGTTCTGTGAGTACGACGGATCAAGCTTCACCGGACTTGCGGGGGAGCGGAAGACTCTACCCCAAAAAAAAGTCATATAGCAACGCGTCTAGGGGCGGCTCGAGGGAGGACCACGGCCTAGCGCGTTGATACTGAAAAAATCGTGAAGGAGACGACGCCTGAGGGGCTCCGTCTCTGATTATCAATTTTGATTTTGGTTATGGCCGCGCCCCCGCCGGCGGGTACGGGCGTCGTTACCTGAAGGGTAATTGTTACCTGAAGGGTAGTAAGGTGGTTGATACCTGTGATTATTGATTATGATCATGATTTGGATGGAGAGGGAAGGGCAATAGATACCCAAGACCACTGCCACCCATGGTGGATCTATTGTAGTCAGCCTTCATATGCTAAAACAAGTATATAAAGATCTTAAAATATAGTTACATATGTCCTAGTATTGTAAAGCCCGGCCAGAGAAATAAAAAACCTCGCCATTTAGCGGAATTTCAATGGAACTCATTTCATAAGGGAAATTGTTGCCATAGTCGTAAAAAATATACACGTGGCGCCCCCAGAGCAGGTTTCTTATTTCTTTGATCAGGCGTTACTCTGCCGAACAAATCGGCGTGTTTTAGGATAATTGAACAATGGAACTAATGAGAATAAACAGTTGCAATTGTTCTATCACAAGTCTAATGAACCTAACGGGGAAAAAAGTTGCATTAGTTCCATCATGGAACTGTTCAATGGAACTAGTGGGAACAAACGCAAATATTGATGATATTGTAGGGGTACCCAATAGTACCCATAGAATGATGCTTTCTCTCGTGCTATCTCGCTCACTCATGTTACGATCAGTTTAGTATAAATAAAGCGAGCCCTCGCGAAAAATTCTCAAGTCCTGTGAAGCTTGATCCGTCGTCGTACTTTTTCGACTCAAGCATAGGTCAATTAAAAGAAAATGAGAGCCTCACTTGGTCGCTACCCTCGACCTGGAACTCTGGAACGCATTGTTTCATTTCCTTTCCACGACTCAAACCCGCTACCTTCGCACCACGACTATGCAGTCGGCGCCGCCCGTCCTTCCGCACACTCCGGTCGACTATTGCGGCAGATCCCTTAGGCTGCTTTTCCACCAGAGCGGTGCGAGGTAGCTAAGCGGTGTGCGAGGAAAAAATCCACCAATAGAATCACTTCATTTTCCTAGCCTAGTGATTCTATTGGTGGATTGTTTCCTCGCACACCGCTTAGCTACCTCGCACAGCTCTGGTGGAAAAGCAGGCTAACGCTGCCGCTAAAATCTTTACCTTAAAAAATCTTGTTTGTGCAGACATGCCGTCCGGCCTGATCCCGGGGCACAAGCAGAGCGTGGGTCTGTTCCTGGAGCGCGTGTACGGGATAGAGACCCAGGAGCTGTTCTTCAGACTGCTCGAGGAGGCCTTCCTGCCTGACCTCAGAGCTGCCACCATGTTAGACAGGGTGAGTGATGCTTGCTTGCGTATAGTGTGGGTTTCTAGGTTGTGACGCCCGCGGCGTGCCCTGCACTTAGGCGCGCCTGCAAAGCGTCGCACGATGAAAAACAACGAAATAGTAATAACACAAAATTGACTTTATTTAAAATAAATAGATAAACTTTGATATTGATACATTGATTAAAGAAACAGAACTTGATTTATAAAGAAACTAGAATTTTGTTCGGCCGACAAGAAGGTAGAGCAATCCAAAAGTGAATAAAAAAGCGGCCAAGTGCGAGTCGGAATCGCCCATGAAGGGTTCCATAGCAGCCAGTAACATAATATAAAAGTTTTTGTAGTTCGTTGTGACTTTGATCGATGTTTTAATAATAGTGAAAGGTAAATTGCGGTTTACGATTTATGACGTATTAAAAAAAACACTACTTACTAGATCTCGTTCAAACCAATTTTCGTTGGAAGTTTTCATGGTAATGCACATCATATTATTTTTTTTAGTTTTATCATTCTCTTATTTTAGAAGTTAGAGGGGGGGGACACACATTTTTCCACTTTGGAAGCGTCTCTCGCGCAAACTATTCAGTTAAGAAAAAAATGTTATTAGGAACCTAAATATCATTTTTGAAGACCTATCCATAGATACCCCACACGTATGGGTTTGAAGAAAAATTTTTTTTTTAGTTTCATTTCTATGTATGGGGACCCCCTAAATTTATAGTTTCTTTTTCTATTTTTGTAAGAAAATCTTAATGCGGTTCACAGAATACATCTACTTACCAAGTTTCAACAGTATAGGTATTATAGTTTCGGAATAAAGTGGCTGTGACATACGGACGGACAGACAGACAGACAGACAGACAGACATGACGAATCTATAAGGGTTCCGATTTTTGCCATTTGGCTACGGAACCCTCAAAACGAATGAAGTGACGGATGATTGTCGATTGAATTCCAAAATTAAATATATTCTAATTTAGACGAAAATGGTAAATGAGATGAGAATGAGGCAACGAGGTGATGCATGCGTACCACGTTACAAGGTTAACCTACCTCACAAACCCTGGTGTCAAAACTATTGAGCCGCCTAAGGCACAACACATCGCTCCTGTAACGACTTAATCGTAGATACTCGTGGTACAAGGATTCAACAAATTAGTTCTGTTATAATTCCGTAATAGTTCTGGCATTAAATTAAGAATAGATACGGAAATGTCCAAAACAAAGTTTGTTCTACATGGGCTGAGTTACCATCCGTTTATTTCCCCTTCGGAGCAAAATGTGTAAAACGAAAAATGAGCAACATGCAAAATGTGCTGAACGCATAATGAGCAACACGCAAAATGTGCAAGAAAGCTTGAAGCCACGTTCACCAAACCTCGATACAACAAAACCTAGCCTATTGTACTCATCTTTTGGTTCTTTTGGAAGACAATACAATACTTTTTCATTTATTGAGATTATGATCTTATTCTATATGTTCCAGAACGACGGTTGCGAGTCCGACATGGCTCTGTCTATGAACCGGTACATCGGCAACTCTATCCTGCCGTTGCTCATAAAGCACGCCTACTTCTATAACGAGGCCGAGAATTACGCCAGCCTGCTCGACGCCACGCTACACACCGTCTACAGGTACCTAAATTGCACATTCGCTAAACGACCCATTCTCAAAATGTCTTATTCTTGAAATATCCCATTTTCAAAATGACCAAGTAGTGGGATGCCACATTATCGAAATGTCCAATAATGAATATCACTTCAATCCTTAACAAGAGGTCTTACGATGAGCTTTAGAATTATACTAGCTATACTATACACTGCACTTACTCAGCTACTAATAGCTAAATTGCAATGGAAAATGTAAAGATTGTAAAATATTTGATATAGCGATAAATGGTGATGTCGTATCATTTTATGATAGATAGCAGCTTGTATTAAATAAATATTAAATTTAAACATTTTTCAAGGTCAAGGTCACCTAATGGTACCTACTTAAATTGAAAAAATATTTTTCGAAATATACTGGCTTGCTTATCGTGTGGATTTCGAGGTTACCCTACCTCACAAAACCTGCACCCGTAACATGCAGTGCTATGACAAATGTTTGTCGCGCGAGAAACCCGCTATATTGAAACTGAAAAACATCGTGAAGGAGACGACGCCTGAGGGGCTCCGTCTCTGATTATCAATTTTGATTTTGGTTTCGGCCGCGCCCCGCTGGCGGGTACGGGCGTTGTTACCTGAAGGGTGTAACTGTTTTTTGGCGGGTTTTTTTTTAATGTTATCTTACGGAGAAGGAAAACATGAAACCTGCACACACCTGCGAAGAAATTCAAAGGTTGTGTGTTCGTGACCAACCCGCACTGTCCAGCGTGGTCGACTAAGGCCTATTCACTCTGGTATTAGAGTAGGCTCGAGCCTCGGTGGGCACATATAAGGCCGCCTACATGTACACTTTCGTTCCTTTTTTGTGAATTTACTGATCCTATTGTTTCTAGTGTGCATTAAAGTATATTCTATTCTATTATCACTACATACTCGTAGTATAAAACAAAGTCGCTTTCTCTGTCCCTATGTCCCTTTGTATGCGTAAATCTTTAAAACTACGTAACGGATTTTGATGCGGTTTTTTTAATAGATAGAGTGATTTAAGAGGAAGGTTTATTTGTATAATACATGCATAATATACTTAAGGATAACCCACAATAACGATTTTCCCGTGCGTAGCCGGGGCGGGTCGCTAGTATTCTATATATGAGCTGTTAACAAGGAACTATGTTATCTTGTTTCCTTGTGTTGTGCAGGTTGTCTAAAAACCGCATGCTAACCAAAGGTCAGCGCGAGGCGGTTTCTGACTTCCTGGTGGCTCTGACGTCAGCGATGCAGCCCGCCATGCTGCTCAAACTGCTCCGGAAGCTCACCGTGGATGTATCGCAGCTGTCTGAGTACACCACTGTGGCGCTCAGGGTATGTACTACATCATACTGTAACGAGGTGCATTGCGTGCTACCTCGTTGCCACGTTTTCTACTTCATTTCTCATCTCATTTACCATTTTCGTCTAAATTCAAATATATTTAATTTTGGAATTCATTCAAAATCATCCGTCAATCATCCATTTTTTATTATTCATTCCTTGTCTTACTCCTGGCCACGAACTACGTGGCCATCCTCCTAAAATGTACCTGTATTATAATTATTTTCCATAGTGTCTGAATATACTAATAATTTAACAGTGAATTTAGTTTCCTTTGTGTTTGTGAATTTAGTTTGTGCGTTATTACCCGACGCGCGTCTCTTCAATTACTACCAACACGTAGTTACCCCGCAGGCTCGTCCAGGACCTAGACGAGCCGCGGGTGTAACAATACTAACTACCATGGTCCAAGAAAACAAGGTCTAACCGTTAGACCACGTGACTTGACACAAGCCTACGTCATTTTGCGCTGTTCATCCTTGTCTATTACACGCATTCGACAAGGATGAATAGGCAAAATGACGTAGGCTTGTGGCAGTCACGTTGTCTAATTGCAATACCTTGTTTTCTTGGACCATGTAACCACACTAATATTTTAAAGGCGAAAATGCAACGTTAGGTCGATGTTTCTGGTTTTGGGATGCTGTCTTTCTAGTTTGCTTTTTGCGTCTTACCCACTTGCCTATTTATTTATTTTTATTTTATTTGTGTCTGTTACTTAGCTTGCTACCTATGTTTATACTAGAAATATAATTTAGTACTTATGTTTATTTCTCATGTAAATGAATAGTAATATTCTTATGAGAATAAATATCTTTAAACCTAATGTTTGTTACTTCTTCACGTCTAAACGGCTGGAGCGATTTTAATAAAATTTGGTATGGAGTTAGCTGACACCCTGGATTAACACATAGGACACTTTTTATCGCGGGAAAATTAGTAAGCAACGGAAAGCTAGTTTTTTATATATAAATGGGTGTCCCCACTCATACACGACCACAGTCAGTGAAAACAGTAGAGAATTACTTGAAAATTACTGAAATATAAACGAACGGGGACAATTAATTACTCTATGCGCAAAACTTTTTCTATCAGTATATTATGGCGGACATGTAATATGACCACAGAGAGTATGACACATCTTATCAAAGAGAAAAATAACTTCATCTTTATGTCGGATCTCGGATGTCACGTCTAAAATAATAATCTGTATTTTTAGAAAAATGTTTCATATTTATTTATGAACAATTATGTAAATTCATCTTAAAAACCATTTCCTGTAATGAGTAAGGTACCGTAACTAAATATTAGGTACTTTGTTATAATTCCCCTCTGCTAAAAGGGTTAATTTCTTGAGTACGAAGAGAATTCATTTTTTGTCATAATGTGTAAACTCATTTCTGCTGTCCTCTGGACAAACATGTATTTATATAATTTTAATATTTGCACACTGGAAAAATTCTGTAGAGTACCTACATTGAGACTTTGTATTATATTTAAGATCCACTTTTCAAGTATTCTTGCAAATATTTTTTTTCTATTCTATTCTATTAAGTTTTTATTCATTTATTTTTAGCTATCAAGTCTTACTAAACCTGTATTTTTGAGTTTTTTTTCTAACACTGGATTGCCTTTGATCCTAAATTACGATTATCATATGATTATAGCTGCTCACACTTCACTACGAGCGTTGCGCCAAGTACTACGGCAGCACGGGCGCCGGGTCGGGGGTGTACGGGGCGTCTTCGGACGAGGAGAAGAGGCTCACCATGATGCTGTTTTCCAACATCTTCGACTCGCTATCCAAGATGGACTACGACCCTGAACTGTTTGGGAAAGCTCTGCCTTGCTTGATTGCTATTGGTAAGTTAAAGACGAGGAGAAAAGGCTAACCATGATGCTATTCTCCAACATCTTCGACTCGCTATCCAAGATGGACTACGACCCTGAACTGTTTGGGAAAGCTCTGCCTTGCTTGATTGCTATTGGTAAGTTAAAGACCAGGAGAAAAGTCTCACCATGATGCTGTTTTCCAACATCTTCGACTCGCTATCCAAGATGGACTACGACCCTGAACTGTTTGGGAAAGCTCTGCCTTGCTTGATTGCTATTGGTAAGTTAAAGACCAGGAGAAAAGGCTCACCATGATGCTATTCTCCAACATCTTCGACTCGCTATCCAAGATGGACTACGACCCTGAACTGTTTGGGAAAGCTCTGCCTTGCTTGATTGCTATTGGTAAGTTAATAACGAGGAGAAAAGACTCACTATGAGTATTCCAACATCTTCGATTCGCTATCCAAGATGGACTACGACCCTGAACTGTTTGGGAAAGCCCTGCCTTGCTTGATTGCTATTGGTAAGTTAAAGACGAGGAGAAAAGACTCACTATGAGTATTCCAACATCTTCGACTCGCTATCCAAGATGGACTACGACCCTGAACTGTTTGGGAAAGCTCTGCCTTGCTTGATTGCTATTGGTAAAGCCCGACAAAAGAAATAAGAAGCCTCGCCATATTGCGGAATTTCAATGGAACTAATTTTATAAGGGAAATAGTTGCCATAGTGGTAAAAATATACACGTGGCGCCCCCAGAGCAGGCGTCTTATTTCTTTGGTCTTTTTTTTTCAAGGCAAGCTTACGACATAATATACAAAAATGGCGAAAGTGTTTATTCTGTTACTTTTCAATGTTCTGACAACAAGAATCAGCCCTTTGGCTGTGACATATATCAGTTAATATACATTTTCAAGGTCAAGGTCCAGTATTGTTTCACCTGCAATATGGAGACCTGTACGCGAGTTAATGAAACGACGGAGTTCGAGGATATACTAACTATTATTATAAAGTTTAGGTCCTTATACACTAGTGAATAAACAAGGGGGCATTAGCCCGTATGTAGATCTGGGATTGATCTGAAGGTTAAAGTATCAAGTGAAATTCTTGGTATTGTTTATAGAAGAGATTAACTTATATTTAATTAAAATATCGGGTTATGGTATCATTTATAAAGAATACAATAACCAATTGTTTTTAAAATATTCATGTTACAAATTAAATCATTGTTATTTCTTAAGATATGTTAGTTACCTACTACCAAAACTTGGTACCACACTACACACCGCATCTGTTATATGTTCCAGGTTGCGCCCTGCCCCCCGACTACTCTCTATCCAAGAACTACGATGACGAGTTTTACGGCAAAGAACAGCAGCCTACGGGTATGTACAATAATAACATCAATAATAATCAGTTTATTTTCATACATTTTACTTTATAAAATGCTTACTTATCGACTGGGTTTCGAGATTAACTTACTTCACAAACCCTGGTGTCGGAATTGTTGAGCCGCCTTAGGCTTCCGACATGGCTCCTATAACGACTACATCCGTAGATAGTAGCCGGGACCAATGGCTTAATATGCCTTCCAAAGCACGGAATCATCTTTTTCTTTGACTTTACTTTTTTTTCTATCTACTACTATGTATGAGTTGTGTAGATCTTTGGGAAGGCCTTTGTCCAGTGTAGCAGAGGATGTTTTTACGATACGATACGATAATGATGTATAATAAAAGTGGGTTATATACTCACTAACGCAAATAGTATGAAAAGTTTCCTATCATCATTTATATTAATTAACAATTGACGGGTTAAACCGGACTACATTTGTGACGTTACACGTGCAAAGGTACCTTATGGTCGGTATTGAGTTACGCACATCCCTGTAATCGGCAACTAAAAAGCTATTCAAATAAAAATAAAATGTTTATACTAAAACCCACCGTAAGTACCTTTGCACGTGGAACGTCACATTTTTATTTAAAACATAATGTCAATCTCTCATTATGTTACTTTGAAAAATTGCTTAGCCAATTACAGGTTGATTAAGAATCGGGTTTTCCATAATTATAATTTTTTTCTACTTTTCTTCTTAAGAATGAAAAAAGCAAAAAGTTGCTAACTTTTTTTTTGTTCATCAACCATAAAGCCTGCAAGAATCGTCATTATTCCCTTACAAGATCAACTTCACTACACATAAAGACAACACAAAAGGATGAAACAATTTTCCTTTGATTACAATCTTATGATTTCTTTTAAAACTGATATCTGATGTAACCCCACACTGAACCCTCGCAACTGTATCACGGACGAGATTGTAAAGGTGTTCTCTCACCAGGCGGCCCCGACAACCCCCAGTACAACCCGCAGCCGATAAACACGTCTTCGGTGGCGCTCAATAACGACCTTAACACCATCGTGCAGAAGTTCTCCGAACATTATCATGATGCTTGGGCTTCCAGGTATGTATCTTCTTCTTCATATTTAAGAGCGCTCTTGTCGGTGGAGTCTACGCCATTCTGTTCTGTCTTCCGTTCTCTGTTTGATCTCCTGGTACGACACGACATCTATTCCTTCCTTAATTTGGTCTATATATGTAGGTACTAGGTCGTCCTCTTTTCCTTTTCCCTTCCACTTTTCCTTCAATGATTTTTTGTACCAATGTGTTTTCGATTTGTTTATTCGACGGACATTTACATTAAATCATGAAGATTTTAGTTTTTCACTGCAATCATTTTTCATGAGATAGCTCTGGAGAACCAGTTTTGGTTAGAATGTATTTAAGTGGCTATACTTTTCTCATTGCGGTTTTTTTAGTAATAGAATGCCCTTCTTCAAAAAAAGTTAACGGAATTCTTAACGCCGTGTTTAATTTAATGTTTCTGTTTAATTTTATTTGCTTTTAGGTTTCTTTTTTTGCAGTTACATACTGGTTTGTCAAAACATGCGTACTTTTCAGGAAAATCGAGAACAGCTGGGTTTACGGTGAAGCGTATTCGGATAGTCAGAAGAGTCACCCGCGACTAAAGCCATACAACATGCTGAATGACTATGTAAGTATTTTTTTATAAACCGTACCGTCTTGGCCATTTATAAAACGTGGTTTTGCACGTGACAGAAAAGAACTATAATGATAATTAAAAGTTTAACTTTGTATAAAAGCCCATCGAACCATTGCACGTTGCAGCCACTAACTTCTTATATACTTACTGGGTAATGGCGGCTTAGCAAAAACTTAAATCATGCATTATTATTTTTGTTGGGAAATTAGTTGAACCGTTGACTAAACAAGGTCTCAACTAAGTAAGTTCTCACAACGCGTTGAATTGGTCTTTCTGTGATCGCCACAACCCATCGTGCCCGTTTTCATGAGAGCCATAACACGAATTTCGCGATGTGGATGTATTACTGTGACCACAACGCGTTGTGAGCTATTTTTCCGCTCACTGAGCGTTTTCGATCTTTGAGCGTAACATAAATTACAGTTAAATTATGCGACAATGTATCGAAATTAAAGTTTGAAACTTACAATATATATTCCCCTCACCTCTCTGCACGGGTGTTGTCGGTGGTAGGTTTTGCATAACTTTTACCTACGCTATTTCCATACCCAAAGGTAGGCTTGTAGAAATTGCTACCTTAGCAATACGACCGCCTTTTGACTCTTCTGTTTTGTTCCGTTTCTCTGTATATGTGTTGTATTTCTGTTTGGTGTCAATAAAGTATATTTGTATTGTATTGTATTGTACTCGGTGAAACAAAAACACAATTTTCCTTTGATTTTCATTGACGTCTGGCTTGTACAATATCAAATCGCGTTCGTTTTGAAGTGTCCCGCCTGTGACTATACGTGTAAAGTGGTTGTCTAGTCTATAATGATGGTGACGTCATGGTTGGATAGAAAACAAGCAAGAACGAATTTCGGCGCTGTCACTATGCCCTCCGTGGTGTAGTTGGTAAGCATGTTGGCTGCGTATAGGCCAAAGGTCTCGCCGGAAGGTTTACGTTTTTTGTTGTTTTCTATGAATAAAAAAATGTTGTATACGTGTAAACTTTGTTTCCAGGAGAAGGAGCGCTACAAGGAGCCGGTGCGCGAGTCCCTGAAGGCGCTGCTGGCTATAGGGTGGTCGGTGGAGCACTCCGAGGTGGACATCCCCTCCACCAACCGCAGCTCCATGCGCCGCCAGTCCAAGTCCGGGGGGGTGAGTCGCGACCACAATGTCTAATGGTCCTAGGAGCGCTGCAAGGAGCCGGTGCGCGAGTCCCTGAAGGCGCTGCTGGCTATAGGGTGGTCGGTGGAGCACTCCGAGGTGGACATCCCCTCCACCAACCGCAGCTCCATGCGCCGCCAGTCCAAGTCCGGGGGGGTGAGTCGCGACCACAATGTCTAATGGTCCTAGGAGCGCTGCAAGGAGCCGGGGCGCGAGTCCCTGAAGGCGCTGCTGGCTATAGGGTGGTCGGTGGAGCACTCCGAGGTGGACATCCCCTCCACCAACCGCAGCTCCATGCGCCGCCAGTCCAAGTCCGGGGGGGTGAGTCGCGACCACAATGTCTAATGGTCCTAGGAGCGCTGCAAGGAGCCGGGGCGCGAGTCCCTGAAGGCGCTGCTGGCTATAGGGTGGTCGGTGGAGCACTCCGAGGTGGACATCCCCTCCACCAACCGCAGCTCCATGCGCCGCCAGTCCAAGTCCGGGGGGGTGAGTCGCGACCACAATGTCTAATGGTCCTAGGAGCGCTGCAAGGAGCCGGGGCGCGAGTCCCTGAAGGCGCTGCTGGCTATAGGGTGGTCGGTGGAGCACTCCGAGGTGGACATCCCCTCCACCAACCGCAGCTCCATGCGCCGCCAGTCCAAGTCCGGGGGGGTGAGTCGCGACCACAATGTCTAATGGTCCTAGGAGCGCTGCAAGGAGCCGGGGCGCGAGTCCCTGAAGGCGCTGCTGGCTATAGGGTGGTCGGTGGAGCACTCCGAGGTGGACATCCCCTCCACCAACCGCAGCTCCATGCGCCGCCAGTCCAAGTCCGGGGGGGTGAGTCGCGACCACAATGTCTAATGGTCCTAGGAGCGCTGCAAGGAGCCGGGGCGCGAGTCCCTGAAGGCGCTGCTGGCTATAGGGTGGTCGGTGGAGCACTCCGAGGTGGACATCCCCTCCACCAACCGCAGCTCCATGCGCCGCCAGTCCAAGTCCGGGGGGGTGAGTCGCGACCACAATGTCTAATGGTCCTCCACTCAGAAGGAGCGCTACAAGGAGCTCTGATCCGGCTCGAAGGACCAAATATACGCTCCTTCTTTTTTCTGTAGATTGTTGTTGCTCGAGGAAAACACAATTTGGTTGTAAATTCCTTGAATTATGCAAGAAACATTAAACTGAAACAAAATCACACCATATCGGATGAGACGCTAATTGAAGAAGAACGCAAACTGTCAGTTTGACACAAAGGTATAAAAAATATTTGTTGTTGATGTTGCCAACATATGACACTTTCTTAAAATATCCTATATCAAAATGACGTATTTTGAAAATGATGATTGTACCGAAATGTACAGTAACCAGCACATGCAGCCGCATGTCCAGCCGGACATGTTGACCTTGAGAGCGGTGTATACCGTAGCGGTGGGGTGTGAATGTCCAACCGCATATGCTGGTTTCTGTACCTTTCTCAAAATGACCTCTCAAGACAGAATATTCCTTCCCAAAAATGTTAGGTACTTTATCAAAATAGCTTGATCCTTGAATAGTGAATTTCTTAGAATGTTGATTAATCCGAAATGTACCTTTCTAAAACTTACCTCTCGAAATCTACCTCCTCAGACTATCCGAGAATATTTTTCCCAAAAATTGACCTTTCTTTTTATCCCCCCAAAATTGTCTTTATATACTTTTATAGGGTATCTACCATCACACAGCATTTGTTATTATATTAAATGATTAAATAATAAAGTTATTATTTAAAATTAATGCAACCTTCAGGAAGCAGAATCAGATAAGGAAGCAGCGGTACAAACTTGAATGTTGCACTTTTTATATATTATATTGCACGACTCAATGTTGTATATATAACTATGTTATATGTTCTATTTTTACTTTTGTATTTTAACGTATTTTTCACTTTATAAAAATACCGTGTAGGTTTAGTTCCACCCAATTTGGTACAGAGAGAAAATTGATTTTAATTAACTAATACTTTTCTAAAACCCACTATTTAATTGCTATGAATCACTTCTTGATCGATTTGAATTTATTATTCATATGTATTTTTATCTTTAGATATTAAATAGATTTTGTTTTTTCCATATACTACTTGACAAAAATCAAATGGGTGGTTCTTTATTTAAATGATTATCCTCAAGGTATATAATATTTTTGTTTAGTTTCAGGGTTTTAACACTGTATTTTTTACCCTAGACTAGAAGATTAGTTGCCCTAAACTATTACCTCACTTACACCTTTGCACTAAACTTAAGAATCGCTTAAGTTGATGCCTACCTTTATGAGCCCAATAAGACTGTTCTGAATTCTTTTTTAAGCTTTCGTTAGCTTAGGTCTTTCTTAACTACGAAAATCCTAAGACAAGGTTAGTACAAACAGGTGAGTGAAGGTCTAGCAAACAATATTTTCACTAAATCTCACCTAAATACTTTAGGCATCAATTTAAGCGATTCTTAAGTTTAGTGCAAACGGGTGTTACAATTTTAAGAATTACTTGTTACTTTACTATCGGCAAACAACTTGAGTAAGCAGAATAAGCGATGCGGGTGTATAATACATTTTACTATGAACTTTTGGTGCGCGCTCAGTTATACCACGTGACGTCATGTTGTTCAAATTGTTTGCCGCTAACTATAATATAATTATATTTGTCTCTAATGTGTACCCACCCCAGCATGTGAACGCACCTCAATTCTAACCTATTTGTTGTTTTCATATCCCTGCACCTCCAGCGACCCGAACCTGTGGTAAGTTCCCGAATACAACCAAAATAACTGAGTTTTCTAGGCTTTGAAACACAACTTGTTACTAATTGCCACCTTATTTTAAGCTAATAAGGTTCACTTCCTTTCCAATAACAGTTTTAAAGTCGTAGAATTGAATTAGATTTTATATTTGACATTTTTGTATCTTCTTTTTTGTATGTAGTCCTTCGAAACTGCTTTCGTATATAGTTTAAATTTGGAGTGTGGATGGCTTAAATAAAAAAAAAATATTTCTTATGTACCTATGTAGAGTGTGCTAGATATTTTGCTTTTTCTATCATTATCTGTGCGTATGGATGTTATGTTTGCGAACAAGCAGGTGGTTTATTTGTAGTATAGTATGTAATATAGTATGATTTTTATGGGGTATTGTTAGTTAAATAATGTATGTTTTTTCATATTATGTAATTTTCATCGAACTATAAATTAATGGAGTACCTGCCGAATTCTCGACGTTTTTTTAATACTGCGACATTTGGGCACTTGACGTTTTATTTTATTGTTTATACAGCTTGTCGCTGAACTGATCTTAAAAGTAACGAACATTTTTATATGAAGTCAAACATACCTATAAAGTGATATTTCTGAGATATTTCAGTTTTAAGTTTTTAAATTATTTTATTTTACAACTTCAAATTGAAATATATCAGAAAGTAATCATTTATGACATTTTGTCAATGAGTAACCGTTGTTTTAAATCTATAGATTTGCATAGGTTTTATGACTGTACACCAAAAAATACGACCTTTAATGTACTTGCAACTTTAGGTATGTTCAAGAGGTTCGATGCCATTTGCTCAGTATAGCCACCTTTTTTTTAATTGACCTATGCTTGTGTCGAAAAAGTACGACGAATCAAGCTTCACCGGACTTGCGGGCTCGCGGAAGACTCTACCCCTGAGTCATGTACCAACGAGTCTAGGGGCGGCTCAAGGGAGCCTCGGACCACGGCCTAGCGCGTTGATATTGAAAAACATCGTGAAGGAGACGACGCCTGAGGGGCTCCGTCTCTGATTCAGTTTAATAATAATAATAATATTTATTCAATAAAAGCTACAAAGGCTCATTGGTGTTAGTAACAAACATACAACCGTATGTTAGTAAACTAATCCTAAACAAGAGACTACGGTATTATTTGTTGTATGCAAGCAGTACTCCAGTCAGGTAATAACAACGCCCGTACCCGCCGAAAGGGGCGTGGCCATAGCCAAAATCAAAATAGATAATTAGAGACGGAGCCTCTCAGGCGTCGTCTCCTTCACGTTGTTTTTCAGCATCAACGCGCTAGGTCTAGGTCCGAGGCTCCTTCGAGCCGCCACTAGACGCGTAGTTATATGACTTTTTTTGGGGTAGAGTCTTCTACTCCCCCGGAAGTCCAGTGAAGCTTGATTGATCGTACTTTTTCGATACAAGCATAGGTCAATTTAAAAATAAAAAAAATAAAAAGGTTGCGCATTAGGGGGAGTCGTATCGCGCTGTAATGGTACTCAGGATGGAGTCTGCTTAGCAATGAGGCAGCCAGCTTTCTTATTATCGCATAGAAATCATCTAATCATCAGTATAGCCCCTAACACAGCAATTGTGTTTGTTCAGATGGACTCAGCGACTCCGTTCAACTACAACCCTCACCCGGTGGACATGACTAACCTGACGCTGTCGAGGGAGATGCAGAACATGGCCGAGCGCTTGGCGGAGAACGCCCACGACATCTGGGCCAAGAAGAAGAAGGAGGAACTCGTCACTAACGGCGGTCAGTCGCGTCAAAACAGTCATCATCATCTTCATCATCATCATCATCTCAGCCTGTAGACGTCCACTGCTAGACTGCTGCCTCCCCAAGGATTTCCACAATGATCGGTCCTGCTTGGCCCGCATCCAGCGGCTTCCCGCGACCCTCACCAGATCGTCGGTCCACCTCGTGGGGGCGCCCACACTACATCTTCCAGAACCTTTTTGCCCCAACGGCCGTCGGTTTAACGCGCAATGTGCCCAGCCCATTGCCACTTAAGTTTAGCGATTCTTCGGGCTTTGGACGAAGATAGTCAGGTTTAATAAATTGGTGCAGTTTCATGCACGTTGATACCAGATATACAGAGCCCTATCTATCAGAAGGGTGGAATTTTGGCGAACGCAAGCCGTTCCAGAGTAAAAGAAAATTCTTAACTTCTGCAACTGCCTGTCATCCACTTGTACAGTTCCTTAGTTTATTATGTGACGAGGGAAAACCCTAAAAGATCGGATTTTTGATAGTGACTGTGATAATTGGCTTGTGTGTCGCCACTGCTATCTATATGTCTTGCATGTTTTACCGATCATATTCCTCCAATTTGTCAAAATTTTGCCTTAATTTAATGTTTTGTGTCAATTTACCACATTTTATTAGAACAATCTGAATTTTGGTTGTGAAACAAAAACTATTGTTCAATTCCATATCAGTATTTGTAGAATTGTTGGTAGTTCGAGACATGAATTGGGTTCTTTATAAGGAATTTATGACAATATACGTGTTTTCGTCGTCAGAAATATCACTTTCTAAAGTCAGTTTAGTGGAATAGGTCATACGTACACCAAAAACACTTTTTTACTTAATCCAACTGTGCACTTTTATAATCATTAGACTAGTAACATAGTTTTTACAATTCTTTATGTATATTTTGTCGGCCTCGTAGCCTAGTTGGTAGTATACGTCTGCCTACGAAGCACAATGTCGCGGGTTCGAATCCCGCCCAGGGCAAACATTCGTGTGATGAGCACTTGTGTTTGCTTTGTGTCCGGATGTTGTATATTTATATATGTATGTATGTATATCAGCTGTCTAGCACACAGAGTATAGGTTCTGCCTAGTTTGTGGTCAGAAAGCCGTGTGTGAGATGTCCCACATATTTATTATTATTATTTTACAGGAGGAATCCACCCACAATTAGTCCCATACGACCTCCTAACCGACAAAGAAAAGAAGAAAGACAGAGAACGGTCCCAAGAGTTCCTCAAATACCTCCAATACCAAGGATACAAACTCCACAGGCCTTCCAAAGCGACCCAGAGTGAAACGGAACAGACCGCTACGGGCGTCGCAATAGAGCTGAGATTCGCGTACTCGCTGCTCGAGAAGTTGATCCAGTATATTGATAGAGCGACCATTAATATGAAGTTATTGAAACCGTCGACTACATTTAGTAGGAGGTCCAGTTTTAAGACCAGTACGAGGGATATTAAGTTCTTTTCTAAGGTAAGAGAGTCTATTTTGACTTAAAACTGTTTGTGTTGATTTGACAATTATAATAAACGACATTAACAAAATAATTAAACGAAAATTTGATTGATCATAGACATTATAAAGTGCTTTTTATAACGTTTAATTATAGAAAAAATAAAGGTGAGAAAATTATCTTTAACTTACATTATAAGTTATATAAATTCAAATGGTGGTAGTTCTATTCAAACATTATGTATTTTTTACATTATTTCCAAGCAAGACAAGTCGGAGATAAAGTATTTCAAGAAGGTATACTATATCATACAGGCTTAGCTGAAAAAATAATTATAAATGCATGAATATACCGTAAAACATGATTGCCTGCTGCATTTCATAGCTACACTCGTCATATCCACTGATACACTGTCCCATAACTTATGCGGCGGGGCATTGTATATCGCATGAACAAGTATCATAAGGATGGAAATAGCTAAAGATTCAAGCATCATCACGACTATAAACATACGAGACAAAATTGAGAATTTTCCATTTGGTTAGAATTGACCTCGTCGCGGGTCTAGCATAGAATGTCATTGTTGCTTTAAATGGTCTAGATTACATTATAAATGTTGTAAAGGCATGCTACTTGCGCTTATTAAACATACCGAACTACATTATAAAATGTTCTGTGCCAATTTTGTGTTTCTATTCGTCGCTCAGCGCGTATCTTCAACTTCCTTCGTGATGACGCTCCGCGGGCACGCCTAAGTCCAAGGCGTGCCACATGAATTTTTGCTGGGGTGGATACCTAATTCTGAATCAGGCTGTATCAAGCTTTAAGTAATTTTTCCCCCGTACAAAAACACGCACTACTGACTCAGAAAATAACCTTGTGAAATAAGAACCTTATAAAACAGATCTTAAAGTAGATTATGATAATACACATCTTGATTTGCCTTACACATCGACGGGGCCTACTTATTACAGTCGCGTTAAGACCAGTAATATTTTTGTTTCAACGTGAAAAAATAAGATATTATACCTACAAAAATTTGTGGTCTTATATTTCGCTTTAGATAATCACTCAACACATTTTTTTATAAAAAAATTACTTAACAAAACAGGTGGTCCTGCCGTTAATGGAGAAGTACTTCTCGACGCATCGAAACTACTTCATAGCAGTGGCCACTGCTACAAACAACGTGGGTGCGGCGAGTCTGAAAGAGAAGGAGATGGTCGCGTCTCTCTTCTGCAAACTGGCCAGCTTGTTGAGGTCTAGGTGAGTTTCTGGGAGTTATTTATTTTTTCAGAAGCTCAAAACTCTTGACGGCGATTTCGATCAGTCGACATCGAGATCGGAGAATTTTTTACTTTCGGTTTCATATTGGGCGGATATTGAGAGAACTAAATGAAATCAGACATTTGCCAACTCTTGGCGGGCAGATTTTTAAGAGTAGCGGTATAAAATTGACTTTGGTATTGCATTGGGGTGAAATCGGGATCGATATTGATTCCAAGAGTGCAAGCGGTCTAGAGGTTTTACATTTCGATTTCAAAAGAATAGAGCTTTTATCGAACGCGCCTCCTTTTGAACAAGTCCTGTGAAGCCTCATCTGTCGTACTTTTTCGACTCAAGCATAAGTCAATTTAAAAAAAAAGAACAGCTATGCAACGAGACGAAAGACATCCGTTGCATAACAAAGACTGCTTCTAAAAATGTTTACTGTTTCTTATTGGACTTAAAAAGTTACAAAGATTGCGTTTTATAAGGCCCCTTCTCATATGAAGTTACTGATATGGAACTGGTTTCAAACTTCTCATACATTCTAGAAAAAGCGACTAATTTATCACCAAACATAACTGGTTTCAGACTCCCGAATAGTATCCTCAGTTCTGTTTCAGTATGCCGCGTTCACAATACTTTATATCCCATCAAAAGTGTCAAGGACATTATTATTATACTCGTATTCCAGGTATGGATATCCATTATCGGCTAAGGACTTCCAACCACTCTACGGTTTTGGGTAATGGGGTTTTCTATCCCATCTGTTTCAAAAACTTTAACCTTTCTATAACACACAGGCTGGCAGCCTTCGGTCCGGATGTTCGCATCACGGTCCGCTGTCTCCAAGTCCTCGTCAAGGGTATCGACGCCAAATCCCTGGTGAAGAACTGCCCCGAATTCATCAGGACTTCCATGCTTACGTTCTTCAACAACGTGGCTGACGATCTGGGACATACCATCCTTAACTTGCAGGAGGTAAGCCTTTTGTTTTCAGACAGAAAACCAATACAACACTCTTATACTTATTAATAGCTCATTATTATGTCCCCTTCGAGGGGCTCGAGCCTACCCTGAAATCAGGGTGAATAGGCCTTAGCCGACCACGCTGGCCCAGTGCGGGTTGGTCAGCTTCACACACAACGTTTGAATTTCTTTGCAGGTGTATGCAGGTTTCCTCACGACGTTCGCTTCGAATATAATGAAAGAAACATTAATACGAAAATCGAAACCGTATTGGTTGAATGGAAGATAACGGGTCAAAGTCACTAATTCCCTGACACTCTTTTCTATAAAAAGGAACTATATTCCGTTGCAAATGCAACTAGGTATATGTCGTCGGTGGCCAAGTGACCAGGGCTGTTGACTTCCATTGGGAATTTCGCAGGTTCAAGCCTCGGCACGTACCAATGTGTTTTCAATTTTCGAATTCATATGTTTATTTTTCGACGCTCTTACATTGAAGGAAAACATCGTGAGGAAACCTGCACACACCTGCGAAAAAATTCAAAGGTTGTTTGTGAAGTTGACCAACCCGCACTGGGCCAGCGTGGTCTACTAAGGCCTATTCACCCTGATTTCAGGGTAGGCTCGAGCCCCTCGGTGGGGACATAATATGAGCTGTAAACAGACAGTTGAAACCGGTTATTGTTTTAGGGCAAATACGCCCACCTTCGAGGCACCCACCTGAAGACTTCCACATCGCTGGCCTACATCAACGGAGTGCTCCTTCCGATTCTCACCGCGATGTTCGACCATCTGGCCAACTGCGAATATGGCGCCGATCTGCTGTGTAAGTACACCACACAAAGAGTACAACTTTCCATTCTCTGGCCGTCCGGACAACCCATCGTACCTTTCTTCAGGTAACAATGCCCGCGGCCAAAAAAATGTAAGCCATTAATAAAGCTTCTACTGCTGATTTAAACGCTTTACCACCGTATACCGTAGTGTAACTCCATACAAAAGTGTAATTTTGGCGCGCTTCGAAATCTCAGGTTACTTCGGGCTGCAACCACCCACAACAGTCAGGGGTGTAGCGCGCTCTTTCAAGCGGGCGTAAAATAGCTATTTAAATATTTTTTTGCGTGATTTAGAGAAACAAATAATAAAACAATGCCAAATTACAGGAGATATTGTTCCGTGTATGGATGTTTATATTCATCAAGAAATAAACCAGGATTCTCATTTTTTATATGACCAAGTGAGTCTGTAAGGTTAAGATTGAGGTTTTTTTAAACGTAGTAACTGGTAAATAAGAATATACCTACCTACTTCTTGTAGTACAGGTAGTTAGTTGTGACTTTATTAAAGTAATCGGAGTCAGAGGTACATATTTTTCTTCTATGGATAAAGCGCGAGAGATTGAAATACTGTGTTTATTTCGATGCTGTTATAATCAAAGTAAATCATTTTAATAAAGCCCGACCAAAGAAATAAAAAAACTCGTCATATCTCGGAATTTCAATGGAACTAATTTTATAAGGGAAATTGTTGCCATAGTCGTAAAAATATACACATTGCGCCCCCAGAGCAGGTTTTTTATTTCTGTGTTCAGGCTTAACGTCTTTATGTTATTATTTGCAAACTTAACAAGTGGTCAAGAAAAACAGTCAGTGTTCAACCCTACAGCATGTCATTCATTCATTCGTTCAATCCCAGAAAACCGCGAAGTTATCCTACTGTATTGTACGTAGTACATACTATATTTATACTGTGGCTTTACGGATTTAAAGCCCGACCAAAGGAATAAAAAACCTCGCCATATTGCGGAATTTAAATGGAACTAATTTTATAATGGATATTGTTGCAATAAACATAAAAATTTAAACGTGGCGCCCCTAGACCAGGTTTTTTAGTTTTCTGGTCAGACTTTAATTTCATTTATTTTTAAGACAGTGAACATCCTTTGTTATTGTTACGCCCAACCAGAAAATAATCAGCGCCCTATTGCGGAAATTAAATGGAACTAGTTTTATAATGGCGATTGTTGCCAAAAATACAAAAAAATCATGTGGCGCCCCCAGAGCCACGCCAGAAAAGTAAAATAATAATAATTTATTTTGCTCTTATATGGTACAGATATTGCAAAAAAGTACTTATTTGTATCGTTGTGATATTTTATTTTGATTACTAAGCATAATTTGCCATGCTAGTGTCAACTCGTGTGTTTGTTTGTTTTATACAGTTTTAATTTATTTTAACGTAAGTTTTACTAAATTTCAATTGATTAGTGGTATTTCTCTTCAGATTTATGTTTTCTTTCTTCAGATCCTCGTTTCTTTTCCTCAGATCTGTGTTTTCTTTCTTCAGATTTATGTTTCTTTTCTTCAGATTGGTGTTTCTTTTCTTCGGATCTGTGTTTTCTTTCTTCGGATCTATGTTTCTCTTCTTCAGAATGATGTTTTTTTTCATCAGATCTATGTTTCTTCTCCTGAGACTTGTGCTTCTTTTCCTCAGATCTATGTTTCTTTTCTTCGGAATGGTGTTTTTCCTTGGACTTGTGTTTCTTTTCTCCAGATTTATGTTTCTTTTCTCCAGACTTGAGTTTCTTTTCTCCAGACTTATGTTTCTTTTCATTAGCTTTTTGCTTCTCCTTTAGTTCTTGTTTCTTACCATTAGGTTTATTATTCACCTCTGCCATCGACCAATCGGAGTCGGATTCTTTGCTGGAACTGCTACTACTGCTGCTTCCACTACTGCTGCTTGATTTTTTGCTCTTTTTGTGCTTTTTCCTACCTTTGCCTCTTTTCCTATCTCTTTTCCTATTACGCTTTTTCTTACTTTTGCTTCGCGATTCGCTATCACTGCTACTTTCGTCTTTAGATTTATTATTTGTAGTAATTTTATTGTGACTGTAACTTAATTTACAGTCTATCCTGCATTTTTTCTTAAGGTAATCGAGTTTGTGGCCTAGACATTTTATGTTTTCGCACGTTTTGATGGCAGCTTGGTCGCAGGCATTCTCGCACTTTTGCGCCGAAGCCTTTTGGCATGCTTTCTCGAAACGATCGCGGAGTATGTTCATTTTAATTTGTGGCCCGAACTCGTGGAGAGACATATTTGAATGTGGCTGAAACATGAAATTAAATTGATTTTTAAATTATTGTTCGTACTTTTAGTAAGCTTGCGATTTTTTTTTTGTTTATCGGTAATATAGATATTTGGACATTAATATGTTTACCGTTTAAAATAATACTTAATGACATGAAGAAAGAAAAATAAATTATGGTGCGTATTTTTTTTCCTTAATGCTAAATGATCTCTGTAGGTATGTCAAGAGTCGACTAAAGGTTCGTAACATTCGTAACCCAGGTATGGGCAGCAACGTTCACTTGTGTACGCCTACAACCACGTTGATCTGCAGATCACATGCCAAGCGTAGATATAAAAAGTTTAAGTATAGCAGTAGGTATGCCGTTATGCTTACAATATGCCATTGCTTTATTGCATTGATGTATATACCCTCGTCTGTGAAATACCCGTCTCACAGATAAAGTAACTTATTCTAAGCTAGAATGCAGTGTTTTGAGAGTTGGCAAGCAATCAATATTCTTTATTTGTTTTTTTAACCCCCGACGAAAAAGAGGGGTGTTATAAGTTTGACATGTGTGTCTGTCTGTCTGACTGTGGCATCGTAGCTCCTAAACGGATGCGCCGATTTTGATCTAGTTTTTTTTGTTTGCAAGGTGTCACAATCGAGAGTGTTCTTAGCTATGATCCAAGAAAATATGTTCAGCCATTTCAAGATTATCAGCTCTTTTCTAGTTGTTGAAAGGATCAAGTAACGGTTTTGTGTCGGGGGTTATTTACTTATTTATTTATTGTTATTACTATACAAACGAACCGGTAAAGCTTCTCTTGCAATTGGTAGACACGCGGCTGCCAGGTAGCCGTTACGCGTCAAGTCTTGATAGTTTGCTGTAATATATAAATAAATAGTGGTTTTAATGCCCAAATCACACTTAAATTATTTATCTTTTTAACCGACTTCAAAAAAGGAGGAGGTTCTTAATTCGACGCGTATGTTTTTTTTTGTGTGTTTGTTATAAGATATCTCCGCCAATTGTGAACCGATTTTCAAAATTCTTTTTTTAATAGACCTGGTTTGCTTGCAGGGTGGTCCCATAAAAATTTCGCTAAGATCGGATGATTAAATTTGAAGATATGAGGAAATAACTCCTCAATTGACGATGCCGTTATATGATCAGTAAATTGTTTTGGCAATATCTCGGCTTCTTAACAGTCGATTTCAATATTTTTTTGTTTTATAGATAGAACTTGTACTGAAAATGGTTTCATATAAATTTTGCGAAAAGCGAAAAAGTAGTAGTTGATATACGCTAACAATAACGTCATCTGTTGTTAAAGCAATAAACTACAATCAACATCCTAAATCTATAGATACGTACTATTGATCAAGCTCTCTGAGTTCCGATGCACTGCGTACACCTCGCCAGCAGGCCGGAACTCCTGGATGCAGGCAGTCTTCGCGTTGCCCAAGAAATTGTCTCTGAACTGGGCGTTACAGTTGTACCTGATACATGTGTCTTTGAACGCGGATTTGCAGGCCTGGAAATGTGCAAAACAGTTGTATTTCAAATAATACTATTTTTTTTTCTAATATAATTATGTTCGTTTATAGTAGACCATAAGTATAACTCTATCTCTATAAATCTGTTTCATAGTTATAAGATCTTTTATTGAAACAAATATTTGGAATACATTCAAAACATGTACTTGTAACTTTTCCTACTTAAGTTTGGCAAATTCGTTGAGTTAAATGATTATGTTTAGTTTTCCTTTAGATCTTTTCCCCTCATTTTATCATAACCATAAATATTTAACAAAATAATCATTCGGCTTCTTTTAATAAAGGGATTTACTGCTGCAGTATTACCTGGAAGGATACCAAACTCCACATCAAAGTAAAGCGAAGTTATTATTGCAGGATCAATCTTTATTATAGAGTTTTTTAAGGAAAGCCTTTATTTAGCTGTGCATGTCTACAAGCTAAAATTATGGTGACGATGACTAAGTTAACAAAAGATTTGGTAACTTTAATCTGATGTTGAAGTAAGATGTGGAACCTGTAGGATGCTTAAAATTTTAAGATTTCGTTTATATGATTGTATGAGAAATGAATTTACCTTCCAGCATTTTCTGACAACGACCTTTAAACAGGCGTCTCCGTATGCCTGGCGCAGTATTCTAGTTTGGAACTGTTCCTGCACCAGATTGGCGTCATCTGACGACTCCATTGAGCTTTTAATTATTTCCTGCGCATTTTTACATATTAAAATTTATGAATGAACTTGTACAATCTGTCTTTATTGATCTATTTAGTTCATTTCGGCACACTTTTTCCCGTTTAGTTCAATGACCATAAAATATTGCACTGGTAAAGTCGGGATACTTTGTCTCAAGTAAGTTAGTTAACTAAAAGAGTCTGCACTCTCCGTCTATAATATAGTTCTATTTATAATAGATCTATTCTATTACTGGGAGAGACGGAGCGTTAAAACTCTTTTTTAGTTTGTTTTGTTTGGGGCCATGGTTATAAAGTAGCCTGATTTTACTGTTGTTGTATCAGAACGTATCAGCAAGATTTCATTTACCTAGATATCGAATAGGATACTATACTCGTATTTGTAAAATACCTTCTTAGTCCGCCTTGACATCTTATCCTCTGCAGAATCGAATAGCCGTGAACGTACAGCGTCCTCACGATTTGATCGTTTATCAAGTTGGTGCAATGTTGTCTGGATAAAACAATAAATTAGGTAATTAAATCGTGTTTTACTTTTTTACTTTCAACTATTTAACAACAATTATTATCATTTAAAATATTTGAATGTGTTAATTTGTCATATGAATAAATGACACTACTAAATATTTTCTTAATGAATGATCACAGGATGACGGAAGAAACAAATAAGTACCTGCTTAAGGTCGATACCAGACGATACCTTTTAGAGCCTAGTGCTGTCATCTGTTGTAAACGTTGTTTAATTTACATATAGTCTAGACTGTGCTCATGACTGTGACATACATAAACTTACTCCTATTGGAGGATATTTCAATATGGCGATTTTCTCATGGTATTTTGACAGCTCGGTAAGGGATATATAGCTTGTCACTGTGGTCGTGCTACAGGGTAGATTCTCTTGGTGCTGATCTATTGTGATAAAACAACAGTGTATGTACTTACAAGATTTGATATTGCATGTTCTGTAGTACCAGAACGGAGAGCCTATAAAAAGAAAAAAATGTATCAGAAACTTTGTATTTAAGTTATTGCTAATATTAATATGTTACGTGATGTTTATGATCGTAAACAAATCGATAATTATAATTAATATAATTAATAGTCTATCGTAAGTTATTAATTTGGTTCTGGATATTACACTTTTGTAGATATGAGATGAATAATTAATTACCTAAATACGAGTTACTCGTAAGTGTCTGTTTGTGTTTTGGCGTTTGTAAATATTTTACCTGTGTATCTGGCCATAGCAAATCATCTTCGTTATTTGTATTTTTAATGTGACGTAAAAACTGATCTCGGAAAAATATTCTTGGTTGTTTATAAACTACCACTTTTTTGGTATGCAATTTAACAGGTTTGTTTATTACTTCGTCCCAAATATTGCTTTTGGAAAAATCTTCTGCTTGAACTATTCTTTTAACGAACGTATTTGAAATGGCTTTTGGTGTGGGCGTAAGTTCTTCATCGTAAGACGTATCAGGTCTTGTGTCACTTTCTGCGTTTACGATCTTCTTTTCCACTCTTAGTTTTGATTCACCGCGATCCGGGATTTGGTGAGATTCTGTATCCAATTCAAGCCGTTTTTCAACTTTGAATCTACTTTGTGGTCCGATTATTGACTTAATTTGTTCCTCATTAACACCTTCAGTTTCATCTCCATATTTGTGAACAACCTCCCTGCTATATTTATTTACAATTTGTGACTGCTCTTCCTCGCTTTCTAAAGTAGAAAATTTAATTTCTTCTATTTTCTTATTCTTATTAACTTCATAGTTTTTATTCATATGCATTTGCGAACTAGATTGTTGTTTATTATTTTTAAGTTTTATTTTTTCATGCTTTTCTACCTTTGATAGCCTTTTATTTTTACTTTTAGGTACACTGATCTGAATGTTTGTATTTTGTTTCACCTCTTCACTTAGTTCTTGGCTCTTTTGATTAGTTTCTATATTCTCATTCCCAATCACAATTTCGGTATTTCTTGATCGATCTTCTTTTTTATTAGCTTCTTCTGTGTTTTCTTCTTCTGTTAACGGTTTAGATAGTAACCGATTGATTTCATCGAAGTTGTTCAAATGTTTAATATTTAGCATTTTTTTACTATTTACTTTACCATTTTTTGCATCATCTTCCTTTTGTAAAGGTGTTTTATCTGGTTCTATCACACTTTCTTCATTCGATAATTCAGGTATTTTCAAACCTGATTCATCACTCTCAGAGTTCGTTTCATCGTATTGTTCTGATTTTATATTAGAAAAATGTTGTAAATAAGGACCTTTCTTATTTTTAGTAAGTGTTTGTTTTGTGTCATATATTTTTTTTGATGACTCATTTGACTGTTTATTTGATTGTATGTCAATTTTAAGTTCATGTTTTTTTAGAGATTTGTCCTGTGCCTTCTGAACTTTTTTACTAACTGGGTAGTACTTCTTTTCACTCAATGATTTATATCGTATAGCTTTTACAGTTGTTACAACTTGTACCACCTTTGTATGTAAACTTTTATTAGTGTTGAATTTACTTGTGTTTAACACTTCTACAATTGTTTTCGTCGGATTGTTTGTGGTATCGTATATTGCAGTTAAGTTTAATGCTTCTGATTTTATTTCGGAGGTATCATTGTCTTTCTCGCTACTATTGTTTTCGGTCTCATTGTAATCTCCACCATCACTGTGAGCTTTTTCATCTGAGAAAAACATTTCAGTTGCGATAATGCTCGGTTTCTTTGTTGTTGTTTTCAAAGTAGCATGTTTTATGTTTTGTTTATTCTTTGCTCGCTGTTTATATACTTCGTCCATTTCTTCATCACTCGAAATATCTTCGCTAAATCCTTCTCTACTTCTGTATAAGGATTTTAACTTTTTGTAATTGTTTATCAGTTCGTCTAACATGTCATTCACTTGCGATATGTTCTGGACGATTTCGCCTTGCAATTGCTGATTATTTGGAGCTTTTCTAGATCTCACATGTTCGTAGCCTATAAGTCTTACTGGACTCTGAAGATTTAAGATTACAATGTTAGTTAGTTATAAAACTGGAATAGCGTATATTGTCAATAACTTGTGGGAACCTAAAATTCAAAAACAAAATGGAGACTTTTGTTTCATAGTTTATAATGTTTTTTATGGTAATAATCTTTTTATTTTTTAATATAAAGTGTACAACGAAGAAAAGAATTGTAAAAAGAGCAATATATCATATTTGAAGACGAATTCGTAAGATGGGCTTAATTTTCTATTACTTGCTGGCTTGTTATGAAGCTTAGAGCACTGCGCTTTATTGAAGTGTTTAAGAATTACAGAGATAAATACACTTCAATCATAAAATATGTGATGATGACTCCAGCACGGTTGAATGACGTCTAAATAAGAACCCTGAATAAACGAAGTAAAATACAATTTGCATAAACATAACGCACGATTTATCCAAACTTCCAAAGTCATTAATATCGAATAAGCTTCAGGTTACCAAGCTAAGTTCCAGCTAGAAGGCTATTGCAAAGTATTTTTTTTATAACTTTAGTGCATCACTTAGTTAAGTCATTTACGTTATCTTCTAGCAAATTAAAAAAAAATGCTGTCTTCTGTGGAGAAGAACTTGCCGGGAGAAACTCTATAACATTAATAATATCTAAAAAATCATGTACACATTTTTATAAAATAAAATACTTAACACACACGTTTTTCTGAGCGGGCACAAACACTAATGCAGTAAGAAAACAATAATATTTAAGTATCATGTTAAAATATCATCTCTGTGACATTCTACACATTCTGAGTATCAATTTTATTTTACAATAAATGTGAAGCAATAAACATACTTACTTCGAACTACTTTTCGATAAAACTGCAGCAATAAATTCTTTCGGAATAAATTTGATCGCGTTTTATAGATGAAAACGACATTTCGCTAATATTATTTTATTTAAAACACTTTCAAATATATTTTACTCACACCTACGCAAATAACAAAATTATGCAAAACTTAAAACCATTTTCATTTATTTATTTAAATGGTACATAATTTTAATTACGTTTATTCCCATTTGATCTACGTCAGAAATCGTTAATTTTGTTAGGTCGTTTCGAAAAACTTTTAGTTCTCCATTTTTATCGGCTTTAATATTTGTTGCTTGAAAATGAGATTTAGGATTAACTCGAAATATAAGTATGTACATTTCAACTCGTTTTTTTTACCACAAAAAAATCTTAGCCCCATGTAAAATTCTAAAATCAACAATATTCAGACTGCGAGTAGATGTCTACTTTTCCAATAAAAAGTGAATATGTTCAATAAATACAAATATTTCTTAATTCCTACTGAAAGAAACATTATTATGTATATTATGTTCATTATATGTACCTATATTTCTTTGTTTTAGTGGACGAGATCCAGGTGGCGTCTTACAAGATGTTGGGTTCGTTGTACTGTTTGGGCACGGATTCGACTCTCACGCACGACCGCAAATACCTCAAGACGGAGATCGAGAGGAACAAACCTGCTTTGGTACGTTCCATTGACTTTTCTTTGGACATCATCGTCTCAGCCGAAAGACGTCCACTGCTGGACATAATTGTCAGAAAAAGACTTGCTTATTAAGAAATAAGAAAAATGATAGAGATGATACCGCATAAGATTTCAATAGCTGCTAATTTTATTCTTTGATCACAAGATATCAATTGTCAAATTGTTATAATATTTTACTTCAAATTGTCTTGGAATGATCTACGATCTTCTCGAGAAGCTGTCAAACGCGACATAGTGACATTAGAGCCATAGCAGTTCTGTCAATATGTCGCGTTTGACAGCTTCTCGAGCCTGTCGCTACTTACATAGTAGGCCTAAGTTTATTCTCCTTAGAATGAAAAGGAAGGGCGGATCCACATTACGATTGAAATGAGACCGCTTCTCTTTTTAGTCAATAATACCTACTGTTTATTATATGGTAGAATTATTATTGTACTTGGCCTAAATTAAACGTATTTTAATAGATACATGAACATTATGTGTATCTATTAAAATTCTACAATTCCAGGCCGGATGAGCAGAGTTTTTGTTAGCTTAAAACGAGCGCATACTAGAACCACATTTTGCAAAATAATGTAATTTACCTGAATAAATGCATAGGGTTCCTGTCTCGGCGCGTTCAGTTCTACATTCCCAGTGGCTTTCTTGGAGCCACATCTCAACAAACACAACCAGTTCTCGCTGCTCAACCGCATCGCTGATCACTCCTTGGAGGCACAAGGTTAGTTCCAGCCAAATTCATACTTCTACAGGGAGCTGTTTTGAGACCAGTTCTGTTTTGTGTTTATACAAATGACTTTTAGGTCTTTTGCAGTAATATAAAGTAAACCTTAAAATAAATAGAGAGTCTGGTGAAGCCATTGGATGCGGGCCAAGCAGGACCAGTTGTGGAAATCTTTGCAGTCTATCTATGCTGTGGAAGTTATAGTTTTGTCTGAAAAGTTTGGATGAAGATAATAATGATAGAAAACTAAAATATTTTACTTTTTTAAGCTTTCACGGTTGTTTTCATAACTGTTATGATTTAAAACGGTTTGTGTGAGTGCCCGAATCTTAAAAGACAATAGTTATAAAATAAATAATACATTTGAAGTTTTTATAAAGTCACAACAACATGATTAAAATTTTGACGGACAATATTTTCTATCAACACAGACATAATGGCCAAGATGGAGCAATCGATGCCGACGCTGGAATCGATCCTGGGCGAAGTGGATCAGTTTGTGGAGTCCGACAAGACTTACAACGACGCGCCGCACATTATAGATGTGGTGATGCCTCTGCTGTGTTCCTACCTGCCGTTCTGGTGGGGGCAAGGTCCTGACAATGTCACTCCTAGTGCTGGGTAAGATTGGTATCTAAATATATTCTTTACTAGCTTTCCGCTTTCGTTAACAGTTTTTCCCGTGGGAATGAGGCATTTTCCCGCGGTAAAGGGTAGCCTATGTTACTCAGGGTGAATGTAGCTTTCTAATGGTGAAAGAATTTTTGAAATCAGATCAGTAGTTTTTAGATCCTTCCTCTTTATAATAATAGTATGATAGTAGGTACATGAAAAACATATATATTATGATCCTTATAGCTAGAGTAACAAAGGTAGTCTATAAATAAAGTCAAGAGCATGCCAAGCCAAACACTTTGGTTTTTGCACAGCTCATTTAAGTTCCTTGAATTAAGAAGCAATGCGCGTGTTCAGCTTACCTTGCACTTGAACGTCCTAGATGTTTACTAAATTTACCTTACCTTTGAAGCAAGGCATCAGGTTTCGATGCTCACGTTTGCCCTGTTTTAGTCATTGAGGGTATTTTTTTAAAGACAGGAAAATTGTTTAAATGCTCACAATACCACAGATCAATAAATCGTTAGGTACTACACACACAATGCTTTGTCCTGTTATTTACTCTCCATCTTTAATAATTTCTGACTAGATTCACAAGGATTGGGGAACATATTATCTGCTATTTGCTAACATAACATCGCATCTAAAATGTTACATAAAAAAGAATGTATATTTATTTAATGACTGTTTGCCTTTGAGGAACGATCGATGGTAGCAATTTTAATCAGGCAACTTTGGATGATAAGTATCTGAACCATGGTCTAAGAAAACAAGGTCTTGCATTCGGACCACGTGAATTGACACAAGCCTACGTCATCATGCTGTTCATCCTTGTCTATTAACACGCATTCGACAAGTATGTTGTACGAGTACGTGGTTCGAATGCAAGCCCTTGTTTTGTTAGACAATGTATCTGAACATAACTAAGCTTAGTTTATTTAATTGAATACTTCAATAGGAACCACGTGACGATGGTGACGGCGGAACACATGAACCAACTCCTCAAGAACGTGTTAAAGCTGATCAAGAAGAACATCGGCAACGAGAGCGCCCCTTGGATGACGCGCATCGCCACCTACACGCAGCAGATCATCATCAACTCCTCGGAGGACCTGCTGAGGGACTCGTTCCTCCCGCTGGCCGAGAGGGTGCGCAAGAGGACCGATAACATGTTCCATAAGGAGGAGAGCTTGAGAGGGTTCATTAAGGTGGGTTGGTTTATCGCAAATTAAATGGTTTCATGTTTTTTTCGTTTAGAAGTTCCAATATCTTTATTTATTTGCGAAAACAAAAACAGGACCGGGATAATTACTCGTAACATACTTACATGCAATATAATGCATTAGTTTGAATATAATTTAACTATGGATTAAATATTATTTTGTTTCGTCCTTCAGTTACATTCTATCACTTCTGTTAGTCTCGTTCGTAATTCTGGTGAACAATGCTATTTAGGATGGCTAGTAATTATGTAATTCAAAATATTGATTCAAACTTTTTATAATGCTTTTAGACAAGACCACCATGTTATAAGAGTTGTATGTTTATGAATATATTAAAACCCCCCCAATTTTTCTCCCGCAGTCATCAACGGATGACACGTCGCAAGTGGAGTCCCAGATCCAGGAGGACTGGCAGCTGCTAGTGAGGGACATCTACTCCTTCTACCCGCTGCTCATCAAATACGTGGACCTGCAGAGGAACCACTGGCTGAGGAACAATGTGCCAGGTCATTTAAGCTTAGCTTTACAAAACACTAAATTAAAAAATTTAATAACCCCCAATACTAAACCGTTCCTTGATCCTTTCAACAACTAGAAAAGAGCTGATAATCTTCAAATGGCTGAAGATATTTTCTTGGATCATAGCTAAGAACACTCTCGATTGTGGCACCTTGCAAACAAAAAAAACTAGATCAAAATCGGCGCATCCGTTTAGGAGCTACGATGCCACAGACAGACAGACAGACACACACGCCAAACTTATAACAACCCTCTTTTTCGACGGGGTTTAAAAACACACTTTTTTACATACTTTGTTTTCAGGCTAAGTCGATTTACATAGTACCTTAGGGCGGCATGTTGGGACCCTTTGTATTTATTGTTTACATAGCCTTCAAGATCATAGGAAGTGGTTTCGTTAAATACGTGGCATGTATGTCTATTTAAATAGTGCCTTAGGAAACCTTTATGTTTATTGCTTTTTTACATACTTTGTTTTCAAGCTGAGTCGATTTACATAGTGCCTTAAGGAGGTGTTTTGGGATCCTTTGTATTTATTTTTTACATAGTTGATTTTGACCCAAGTCTATTTGTCGACGGTCGCTTTAGCGAAAGAAGTACCTACATCAAGATCATCGGAAGTGGTCTTCTTAAGGGAAATACGTGGCTTTATTTATGTATGTAGTAGACATCTATTTAAATAAGGAACCTTGTATGTTTATGGTTTATGTCGGCTGTGTCATTTCGATTTAAACACAATCCTGGTAATGGCTACAAATCTATAAGAAGTAATCTGTTAGGAAGTTAGTAGTTTTTTCTTTTTGTGAATTTAACTGTACTGTTTTTTTCTGGTGTGCAATAAAGTATATTCTATTCTATTGTTTTAATCTTTCTTACCAAGATAACTAATGTGAATTTAATTTAACAGAGGCGGAAGAACTCTACAATCACGTAGCAGAAATATTCAACATTTGGTCGAAGAGTCAGTACTTCTTGAAAGAAGAACAGAACTTCATATCGGCCAATGAAATCGATAACATGGTAAGTGTAGCGGTTTGCATGTTTTGTTGTTACATATTTGTTGTCAAAATGTCTGTTTTATTTGTTACGTGAAAAACATTATTTCGCAACATTAAGGGGCCTAAAGGTGCTAAGTGGCGCCCCCACATTTAAAAAAATAATAACTCGAAAAATAATTAAAATTTCTAAAATCTAAAACGGCGAATATCTAGACGGTGTTTTGTAGGATATATTGAAGCCATTAACTTTATTTATTATATCTCGCTAGTAGTTATTGATGGAAAGATTGCGGAAAACGGCAACTTTTCGCAATGTTTCCATCAATAAGTGCTAGCGAGTTAAAATAAATAAAGTTAATGGCTTCAATATATCCTACAAAACACTGTCTAGATCTTCGCCGTTTTAGATTTTTGAAATTTTGTTTATTTTACAAGTAATTATTTTATTTAATGTGGGGGCGCCACTTAGCTCCTGTAGTCGCAGATTGGATACAGCATAATATTTTCATTGTGTCAAAGTTTCGATGTCAAGTTTATAAATTTTTTACTAAAGCCCGACCAAAGAAATAAGAAACCTTGCAATATTGCGGAATTTCAATGGAACTAATTTTATAAGGGAAATTATTGCCATAGTCGTAAAACTATACACGTGGCGCCCCCAGAGCAGGTTTCTTATTTCTTTGATCAGGCTATAAATGACATACAATATTGAGAAGTATTTCATCGTTTAATCTTCTTCATCAAATTTTAAAGTTCTATCACCCAATAGAACCATATTCTTCAATATAGCATCTCTTTTATATGTGACTTTTTCCACAGTAACAATCGAACATTTTTACGAACATTCATCAATCATTAAGCCTTGTACATGGTCTAAGAAAACAAGGTCTAACCATTAGACCACGTGACTGACACGAGCCTACGTCATTTTGCCTATTCATCCTTGTCGAATGCGTGTAATAGACAAGGATGAACAGAGCATAATGACGTAGGCTTGTTGTGTCAGTCACGTGGTCTAATGGTTACAGTTCTTTTACTTAGACCATGGCCTTGTATTAGGGACTTCGTTTTCCGTACCTACATGTTCAAAAGTCACTGAATCCCTTGATTATGGTTAATAGTGTCCATGTTAACGTGATTGTGGTGTGACCCTGGTGGTGTCATTCCAGGTGCTCATAATGCCGACGGCCACGAGAAGAGTCACAGCGGTCGTCGACGGCACGCCACAGGGCGGCGGCAAGGTGAGAATATGTCACAATTGTCACTACTTAAGCCTCGGCACAGAAGAAAATAATAGTACTAACTCGTACAGAAAGGACACTCACCCCCCCGCGCCGGCATGAGTTCCCGCCCGATATAGCGCCCCACGCCCCGCACCCCGCAGGCGCCGCGGGACTGTGCTCGGGGGTGGAGGGGGTGTGTATAGGCATAGCGCCTAGCGCCATTGACTTGTAGTGGATATTCAGTTGTTATTCAAAAAGAAGTAGCTTGTCAAAACGCGTTTTCTGTGGGGAGTGACCGCCCAGTGGCGGTTTAGCGAGTAGTCGTTGCGATTGCATTCGCTGCGAATGAAAATGGACACGGTCAGTAAGAAACTCGCAGCGAAGAGACCTGTCACACTGAGCGAGTTCTCGCCAATTCGCAACGACTAATCGCTGTGTGTGACCGGGGCTTTAGTGTATAAACAAACTATTCCGAAATTACGCAACCGAAGTTCGGCGGCTGAATTTACGTTGGGACTCATTCTCATTCAAAATAATGTGTGCTCAATAGAAAAAATTGCCGCCGAACTTACGCCCGACCGAAATTCGGCTGTACGCTATACTATATGTGTTAGTATACTAAAGTAATACATCAAGCAAGTTTACCAGCTTGCTAGTTATTGAATTAAATTTTACTGCCACTAACCTCATCCCTCCAACTACAGAAAAAGAAGAAACACCGCGACAAGAAGCGAGACAAGGACAAGGAGGTTCAGGCCTCCCTCATGGTGGCCTGCCTCAAGCGGCTGCTGCCGGTGGGGCTCAACCTGTTCGCGGGCAGAGAACAGGAGCTAGTGCAACACTGCAAGGACAGGTTCCTCAAGGTAACTGGTACACTGAGACAAGGACAAGGAGGTTCAGGCCTCCCTCATGGTGGCCTGCCTCAAGCGGCTGCTGCCGGTGGGGCTCAACCTGTTCGCGGGCAGAGAACAGGAGCTAGTGCAACACTGCAAGGACAGGTTCCTCAAGGTAACTGGTACACTGAGACAAGGACAAGGAGGTTCAGGCCTCCCTCATGGTGGCCTGCCTCAAGCGGCTGCTGCCGGTGGGGCTCAACCTGTTCGCGGGCAGAGAACAGGAGCTAGTGCAACACTGCAAGGACAGGTTCCTCAAGGTAACTGGTACACTGAGACAAGGACAAGGAGGTTCAGGCCTCCCTCATGGTGGCCTGCCTCAAGGTCACTGGTACACACAACCGACCATAACTACACTACACACCACACTAACACATCACATTAGCACACTACACCTTCATAACTCACTACCACTCACTCAACATTCTATACTTACACACCCTTACTTGTGCATCCAAGTATTAGCATAGTTTTTTAGTCTCTCTATCTATTAATGACCCAATACTGTATCGGTTACAGAGGGAGGGGACCTGCTCCTCTAACATGCCCTGTCCACGCGTGACAGACATAATTTTGTCGTGCGTATTCTCTTATCCTATTGGAGGATATTTCAATATGGCGGGTTTTTTGACAGTTATGTGCGACAAACTTTTGTTATAGCACTGCATGTTACGGGTCCAGGAGTCCTAAAATACAGGCCATGGCTTAGTTTAGGCTCCAGCTTCCCCACAAACGAAATAGTAATTTTGTTATGTACAGTAGATTATAAGCATTGTTTGTGGAGAGAAATAAATACAATTTCAATTTCAAAAAATTGTGTCTCTCCAAACCATGGCCCACTTATTGTGCTGCCAAGCGTGTCCGGACAATACGGACAGTACGGACAATACCATAGCCGTGGTGTATTATTGGTCCTCTTATATCTAGTCGCCGAATCGACACGAAAAGAAGAAGTTAGTAAAACACTAAAACAGTTGGGTGTAAAATGTTTAGCAACTTTGCAAAAAGTCTCCTTACACATAATTAAGGACTACCGCAAGGAACTGTTTGGAAGCAAATGTTTCTGCTTTCTTAACTAGCTAACTAAGTTGAGAATTCAAAACCTAAAACTTTTAATTCATAGTAGCGATGCGAGGAGATTTATCGTTGCCAGTAAGTTGGAACATGTTACATTAATTAAACAATAACTATTAAAAACTTAAAACTAACCGCTGCCTCAAGGAACTGTGTTAGGAACAGTTTTGTTTAAAATCTATACAAATGATTTCTGATTGATACTGATTTCTAAGAAGTAAGTGGTAGCCTGTCTAAAACGAAAGACTAATTTCGCAAAAACAAATATATAACTTTATTTTCTTTTGTGTATAGAAAATGTCCGAGCAAGACGTCTCCGAATTCGCCAAAACACAGCTCACTTTGCCAGACAAAATCGACCCTGCGGACGAAATGTCGTGGCAGCATTATTTGTATAGGTAAGTTATTATTGTTTAAGTAAACTGATGTTTTTTATTACGACACATCTTTCTTTATTTCTTTTTACAAGAACGGCTTCAACCCTTTATAAGGCAAAACAACTTTACAAAATGCATTCGTTTTCGATTTTGGTTAAAATTAAAGTGGCAATACCCCTGCATTGTAAAGGTTTGAACTATATTTTTTGTAATGCTTTCCGTTTTCGTTCACCCTTAGGGCAAACTTGCTCCCTGAAATTTTGAATTTTTATTTCAATACGCTTAAAGACGATATCTCATGAAAAAATAATAAACTACGATGATAGTAATAATTAACATGAAATGACGCTTTACAGCAAATTAGGTTCAAAAAGCAGAACGAATATAACCGTCGAGGGGGCGGAGAATAAAGCCAAGATCATTGACGACACCGTGGAGAGAATCGTGGCGATGAGCAAGGTGTTGTTTGGGCTGCATATGGTGAGATTATATTTATATTATTACTATTAAAATTTATTAGAAGCAGAAGTAATATCTAAATTGATAATGATGAAAACATTTTCAATTCGTCTACTTACAATAGGGAAGATGAATATAAATTTGGTCATTGGAAATATATTTTACAATGATGTATATGATAGAAGATAATGTAAAATATATTTTTTTGTTAATGTTTGTTTGTGTTTGTTCTTTATTGTAACGTTTCTGCAAACTGGATTGGTTATGGTTAATCTCGATTTAATAACATAAATTTTCAAAAGGCTATGTCCTGTCGCTACTGATGGGAAAAACAATATATCGATTTTACTTACTTTGAAAGCTTACTATATCTGAAAAATTATAAAACTTATTGTATTACTTTTAAAAATTTATATATTTTGTAACCAATATTAATATGTAAAAATGTATGTAAAATTATTTATTTATCTTATTTATTATTGTTGAACCGGAATAGATCGACCACCCGCAACAAATGAGTAAAAAGGCGTACCGATCGGTGGTCTCTATCCAACGGAAGAGGGCCGTGATAGCCTGCTTCAGACACCTTTCGCTACACTCGCTACCCAGGTCTATAGGAGTGTCAATATGTGTTGTGTTTTGTACTAGAACTAATAAAATAATAACCGTCCAACGATACTTTAAGTTTCCAGTCGCTACATTCGCTACCCAGGTCTTTAAAAGTGTGAAATAAGTGTTGCGTCTTTAACTAGCACTAATAACTCCCGTCGCTTTCTTAGTTACCCGAATTCCAAGTGTGATTTAAGTGTTGTTCTGCAATCATAATTAATCTCATATAATTATGTCCCCACCGAGGGGCTCGAGCCTACCCTGAAATCAGGGTGGATAGGCCTTAGTCGACCACGCTGGCCTAGTGCGGGTTGGTCAACATCACACACAACCCTTGAATTACTTCGCAAGTGTGTGCAGGTTTCCTCACGATGTTTTCCTTCACCGTAAGAGCATCGAATAAACGTACATATGAATTCGAAAATCGAAAACACATTAGTACGTGACGAGGTTCGAACCCGCGAACTTCCGAATGGAAGTCAACAGCCCTAGCCACTTAGCCACCGACGCTCTTTCTGGATCGATACTGAAATAGCACTAAAAAATAACAGCTGTCCTACAATACTTCAAGTTCCTACTCGCTACATTTACTACCTGAATTTCAAGTGTGAATTAAGTGTTGAGTGTTGAACTAACAGTAACGATGTAATCAAATAATAATAATAGTTTTGATACAATCTCGCTGCAAACGCTACCCTGGTGTTTACAAGTTATGAAATTATAATATTATGTGTATTATATATATGTCTTCCACACAGACAGTTCTGTAAGTTATAACACCACCGTCATCAACTTTTATATTTGGTAATGTTATTTTGTTACGGATTGTTTTATAACGTTACATAACTGCTATTTGGTACTAAAGCCCTCTTATTCATAAACAAACATTGCTTAACGTTAAACCACAGAAAACCAAATAGTAGTCCCTGTTAAATAATATTCTGTCCTTTTCCTACATTTATCTCTGTCTATGAACGACTATAGACATTCAAGTTATGGAAAGGTACAGAAATATGGTTTAACTGAAGCAACGTTTATGAATAAGGAGATAAGTGTTGAAGAAACAGCTATATAATCTGCTAAACATACCTTTTCCGACACTTCATATTGTACTTACAAATGAATAGATATATGAATGAAATGAATGAATAAGTAATTAAATGAACGAATAAAGATTGATTAGTAAATCCATATTGCACGCTGCTCGGATGATCATTGGTCAGGCGACGAAGCCCCCACAGCGCTCGACCAATTGGAAGCGAGTTCTGTGCGCGGCAAGAAAGCGCGCCGCGGTCGCGTGTCTGCGATCCGTGCACCTTTACAAGCTCAGTTTGTATGTTGAATGTGGCTAACATTATTGTACTTCAAGCTATTATAATCGGCAACTGTTAAGGGCTTCACACACAGCAGCTATAATGTACAATGTACATCTATAGCACGATACCACTGGGCGGTCACTCTATACAGAAAACGCGTTTTGACAAGCTACTTATTTTTGAATATGAACTACAAGTCAATGGCGCTAGGCGCTATGTAAAACACCCCCTCCACCACCGGCGGAGTCCCGCGGCGCCTGCGGGGTGCGGGGCGTGGGGCGCTATATCGGGCGGGGAACTCATTTTAGCGCGGGGGAGTGAGTGTCCTTTCTGTACGGGTTAGTACTATTATTTTCTTCTGTGACGATACATCTCACTCATTACATCTTTCCATAGAAATCGCCAGGAGACGACACACTGCAGCTATAATGTAACGAAGAATGTAATGTACATTAATATACATTATAGCTGCTTTGTGTGGTTGTTTGTCCGCAACATAGTGGTAGTACTCATGAAACTGAACAACTTTCCCGGAACATAGGTTGAAATCTCAAAAATAATAATCAAATTTTTATATAAGCTTTGGTAAGAGGATTAGCACCACCCTTCTAAAGGTGAGGCCTTAGTTTAGTCTAGTAGGATTATTAAAGGCTGTATTAGTAGCATAAACATGTTTTTATTTTATGAAGTTTCAGAACTCGCCAGAAAATATAATTTAGACTTAACTAAGTGATGTAACATACAAAAGTTTAAAAATAAATTCTTTGAACTCTTTGGTAATAATAATATATAAAAAAATAACAATAATAATTTATTTCAAAAACATAATTTACAAATATATCGATGTCGGTGAATTTCATATCACAGAATATTGACAGTACTAAGTAGGTAATAAATAAATCTCTTTTGAATAAATTGTCAGGCATCGGTGCTGTAACATCTTCTCGAGGACCTACTACGAGCTGTGGCTGGAAGAGGAGAATGTCGGCCAAGAAGTGATGATCGAAGACCTTACGGTGAGTTGAGTGGTACCACTGCGCACTGCACTTGATTATCGTATGGGTTTCAAGGTAAACCTACCTAAGTCAAGTCACCCTGGTGTCAGAATAGGAAATTGCGTTGAAAAAAAACTAACAATCTTTACTTATTTTCTAAAAATATCCCAAAGTATAATAACAACTGTGTAAACAGTAAAAAAATTATGTCTCTCTTTGTAAAAAAACTTTTACTATGAAAATAATATGGCGGACATGTGAAGTGACGTCATCACACCCATCGGATCTCTCTTTTTAACTTACCACGTTAAATCCATATTACACGTAAAATCATTTTAGAAAAAAATCTGTTGTAAATGTTGATCAAAATTCATATTATTAATTAAAAAAAACATGCATATTCCCCATTTTTAATACAGTTGCGAAAAAATGAAGCAATTTAATAAAATATAAAATAATAAAAACAATAAACTCAACTAACTTTTTTCTTCACCCATTCTGGTATGCAAACACTATGCCCATACAGCCAAGTCTTCAGTAGAATGTTTATATTGATATGAAATGAAAATTAAATTTAATGTGATGAAATGATGAAACCTAATCTAACTCATTTAATCAAATAATTAAATCTGATATTGAAACAAATTAGTAGCTCCTTTTTAGAAATATACGTATTTGCTTGAATCATAAAAACTTTTATGATTTTTTTTAGTAAAAACTTCATGGTTGGTTTTTCTTTTTAATAGACATATTGACAGTTGGGAAAGAAAACGCACGTGTGCGGGAAAGGTAAAAAAAAAAGCACGTGTGTGTAATAGCCCACTTCCCGAACGCTATACCTCCCTGCAATACGCCACTTTTTGAGCAACTGTATTAAAAACGTCATTTGCAAGTATTACCATAATCTGATATTTTATCTAATCTATATTTGTTACTATTTGACAGCAATCGTTCGAAGACTCTGAACTGAAGAAAAGCGACGTGGTGGAAGAGGAAGGCAAGCCAGATCCCCTCACTCAGCTGGTCACCACTTTCTGTAGGGGAGCCATGACCGAGCGGTCGGGGGCTTTGCAGGCAAGTCAATATGTACCATCATCAGTCTGAATAAGGCTTATTATAATATGGCCCTGATACCAGTTACCACGTCTTAAATTTGAAGTCCTTTTCACGCTTGAAAATGAGGAGATGTTTAAACATCAATTTAACGCGTGCGCACTAGTTTGTTAGAGTGCATGTGAAAACATTCGTCTTAAAATTGATAACGTTTCAAAACTAAAATGACACAAAATTTGAAAGAGTAAGTAGTAGAAAAAGAATTAATATGTACTTAATTCAAAATGCATGTATAAATATCTGGGAAATAAAAATGAGCTGTTGTGGAAATATAGTGTTGTCAGTTACATGTAACTTAACATCCGCGCTCTTTTGTTAAATACCGTACATTCAAAAATAATAATAATTCAACTCCCGTCCTTTTCGGTATCCATATGAACGAAAAAGACCGCGACTTTGGAGAATAACTACAATTGTCACACTTTTTTTTTGCCAATGATTACTGATCAATATTTGTCATCTCTCTTCCACCACAGGAGGATCCCCTGTACATGTCGTACGCATTCATCATAGCCAAGTCTTGTGGAGAAGAAGAGGAAGAAGGTGGTGGAGAAGAAGAAGAAGGCGGCGGAGAAGAAGTGCCTGAAGATGAAGGGAAAGCCAGCATTCATGTAAGTTATAATATAATAGAATCTTCTGAAATACACTTTTATCTTCTAATTGGGTACTTGAATGTTTTCTCATTTAATTATTTTACACTTTGTAGGAAATAGGCCGTTTGAAAATCTTGTCTCGTCTGAGGCAATTTTTACAATATCAGATTATTATTTATTATGGCAATTCAAAGTATAAAATCGCGTGTAAGAAAGAAGATCCGTGTAAAGTACGTTATAATGCGTACAGAAATAGTCAATATGACGTCACGTTTATGTTGTTTAGTCATTTGATAAAAAAAAAACAAAGTATCCAAACAGCCTCCGTTGCCGAGTGGTCAAAAGCTCGCCTGACCTTACGGAGGTTCCGGGTTCGAATCCTGGTGGGGACTCGTCGAACAAATCACTTTGTGAGACTTTTCTCAGTTTGTTTAGGACATTGCAGGCTGAATCACCTGATTGTCCGAAAAATCAAGTCCGGTGAAGCTTGATTGGTCGTACCTTTTCGACATAAGCATAGGTCAATTAAAAAAAAAATGTCCGAAATAAAAGATGATTCCGTACTTCGGAAGGCACTTAAAGCCGTTGGTCTCGGCTACTATCTTCGGATGTAGTCGTTATTGGAGCCATGTCGGAAGCCTAAGGCGGTTCTATAATTTCGACACCAGGTTTTGTGAGGTAGGTTAACGTCAAAACCCATATGATAAGCAAGCAAGCAAGTACCCAAATACAAACGAAGTGTCAGTTCCTGTTTTATTTTAATTTATATAATGTTGCATGCAGAAAACTATGGAAACTTATATGGTATGTATGGTACGTTATTGAGCACTGTTTTAGGGGTATGTAATGTAAACCGTCAATATGTTTGGCCGACCCCATTGTAAAGCTTTTCGTGTAGGTATCACTTTGATAGTTATAAAAAACACATCTGCCCTCGAAATCATTGCTTTTATTTGCATTATTCTTGAAATACCTTTATTTTATGAATTAATTATTTATTACGAGCTTCCTTTATTTTATGAAGTTGTGTACGAGGAAAGTTAACAAGTTAAATTATTTTTATTTCGAATCTTGAATCAAGAATCGCAAGGATCGAAAGCTAGGTTTTATAATGACGTGTCTAAAACATTTACGATAATCCACATTTATTTAATTGATGATATTTCCATCTTGGCCTTTTAAACTTATTTCTGTTTTACCACAAAACAAATTTACTCGCATTTTAGAATGTCTTTTGGGTAAATAAAAATCTCATAAGATTAACCCATTTAGTTTCATGGTCTCAATAAATATTCTATTGAGACCATGAAACTATTCTATTAGCGAATATTTCAATGCTGATCCTTCAAGCCTATTAAAAGAAGCTACAATTTGTTGTTCATCATATAGCCAGTTAGTCCTAGATTTTTGTCATATCGAGTAAGCAATGTATGATCACGTCCATTAGTCCAGTCATATTACGTACATCTATACTTTAAATTAACGTTTTTTCCAAAAGCATTCAGGACATGTAATTTGTAAAAAAATATTGAGTCCCTTACACTGTATACGTAACACACAAAAATATGAATAACAAGCCCTTTAGAGAAAAGTTATTTGAAAGTTTAAAAACACGTGATATGACTGCACTTATGATCTTGACCTTACTTCAAATTGTATTTGTAAACATAGCTTGTTGTAACGCGGCTCAGAACGATATCTTTAGTTATTTTCCGTCTCCCTCACCCTCGTTGCGTAACAGGAGCAAGAGATGGAGAAGCAGAAGCTGTTGTTCCACCAAGCCCGGCTTGCAGACCGCGGCGTGGCCGAGATGGTCCTGCTCCACATATCCGCCTCCAAGGGCGTGCCCAGCGACATGGTGATGAAGACACTGCAGCTCGGCAACTCCATACTGCGGGGTGGCAACATTGACATACAGATGGTGAGTGGTACCGTCAGGACGGGCTCGCAAAGAGCGCTATCCTACTCCTCAACAATGAAAGGTGGAATTGGACATTAAGATCTAAATAATATTTATTTAAAAAACATAACAAAGTGAAATACAGTAAAATAATAAAAAACATATCCAAAGTAAAAATTAAAATAAACTATTAAAATCCTGGCGCAAAGGATCCCAGAACGCTCGCCGCATTATTGCGTTGGATCGCAACTGATAATCTTTGACATTAAGATTATTTATTCTTTGATACAATGCCCAGCTCGTAGCCGGAGCTACGGCCGTCTCTGTGGTGGCAGCCGCCAAATTCAAATCATTTATAGCTTTTCATAATTAAATGGCTCAAAACGCGGAAAGAGGCTGCCAGCACGAACGCGGCGAGCATGTAGGACGCATGCACGCCACAGTAGGTACACATGCGCTAAACAGTACGTTAAAATGCCATATCACATTACTTTCGAAAGGGTGATATCACCCCGTACCATTACTTATTATAATAAATATTTTTTTACTTGGTTAACAAACTTCTTCGGCCTGTGCAAAGAATACTTTCGGAGAGCTGTATGAACATACAGAATAACAGTAATAAGGTTAGGAGAATCTTCAGTGGGATAGATTCTAGCTATAACTGAAATTTTATGTCTAGATATTCCTTTCATGATTTTAAGAATTATAAGTTAATGGATTTTCTCAACGTCTCTAAAAACGACAAATATATCGATTTAGCTCAGGGTGCATGCAGAAACATTTGAATAAAAATAGTTCATTCCCACGGGAAAACTGTTCGGGCGGAGCCGCGGCGGAAAGCTACTCATTGATACCAAAATTTATTAGTTATTTCTCCGGGAGGGGTCGCCAGGAGCTCATAGCACAGGGTATCCTAGGTTGAGCTCCTGACTCCCTGGAAAAAAAATGTATGTACCTACCTAACTAACTAAACTTTGTAAGATTATTTGTAACCTAAACTAGAAAAAGCTATGTGGGAGTGAAATAAATAATTATTATTATTATTAGCAACCCATTCCCTCTCTCTTCCAGGGCATGTTAAACCACTTAAAAGACAAGAAGGACGTGGGTTTCTTCACCTCCATAGCTGGTCTGATGAACTCGTGCTCCGTACTGGACCTGGACGCGTTCGAGAGGAACACCAAGGCGGAGGGGCTGGGGGTGGGGCTGGAGGGGGCGGCGGGCGAGAAGAACATGCATGACGCAGAGTTCACCTGCGCGCTCTTTAGGTTCATACAGCTCACGTGCGAGGGACACAACTTGGGTGAGATATATACGCCTTTTTGCACAAAGCATAAATTTTATTGCGAATTTCAATTTAGGTTACATTGCAGATGTTATCGCTAATATAATTAATGGTCTCTAAATTGTACGGGCATATTCACAAAATTAATAATACATTTCAAAAACTTACTACACTAAACTTAAGAATCGTTTGTGAGATTTGGTGAAATGATTTTGTTTGCTAATGACCTTCAGACTTTTTCGAGCCCAATTAGACTGTTTGTGAACACCTATTTTTTTAAGCTTTAGTTAGCTTAGGTCTTTCTTAACTACGAAGGCTAAGATAAGGTTAGTGCAAACGGGTGTTAGAGAAACGTTTGTTTACACAGCGCAGCCTCCTAAATGTATGGTTTACACTAACCCTGAAACATTCTTTAAACTGCTTTGGTTATGCCTATCTCTTTAGCTTTTATTTTTTACTGGTCCTTTCTGCAGAAGAACTTTATCTTGATTGTAATGTAATTAAAAAACAACAAAAATAGTATATTACTTTTTTAAACATATATACGTGTTTTAAATTGAAACTAAAAGTGAAAAAGTGCCCAAACCCGCATTCACTTGGCTATCCGAGTCACATATTGATCACTAGCGAATATGTCACCGAGTCTTTCCCAACGAAATAAAAAAATAAATATCTAATTAGATGCAGCTGTTCTGACTGACGTGACGCCCGTATATACCGTGTTTAACTGGTTGTTTATTCGCAACATAGTGGTAATACTCGTGAAACTGAACAACTTTCCCTAACGAACATAGGTTGAAATCTCGTAATTAAAATTCAACTTTTCATACAAAGTGGCCGGTCAGTTTGTATAAAAAGTTGAAAAAATATTATTTAATAGGGAAAGTTGTTCAGTTTTATCTGTTCTACCACTATGTTGCAGATAAACAACCAGTTAAATTTCACGGGACTACAGTCTTCTCTATAGTCTTCGCTATAATAATAATATTTTAATAATAGAAATCTCTTCGACTTACAAAAAATATATTTAAAAACATACTATACATATCGGTAAAATACATTGCAACTAAAATCATACAAACCTGATATCCTTGTAAATCCTGACCAAAGAAATAAGAAACCAGAATTTCAATTGAACTAATTTTATGAGGGAAGAGCAGGTTTCTTATTTCTTTGGTCAGGCTTTACTTGTACGTAATTGGTGTATGTTCCCCCGTTAGAGTGGCAGAACTACCTGCGCACGCAAGCCGGCAACACGACGACGGTGAACGTGGTGATCTGCACCGTGGACTACCTGCTGCGGCTTCAGGAGTCTATCATGGACTTCTACTGGCACTACTCAAGCAAGGTACGAACTCCCTCCGCACGCAACTCATCACTCCAGCTAGGTAACCAATAGAACTCCCTCCGCACGCAACCCATTACTCCAGCAAAGTCAGTAAGGTTGAGGCCAGACGATGGTATTTTTTTGAGTTTAGTCGCGACGAAAAAGAGGCGTGTTTATGAGTTTGACGTGTGTCTGTCTGTCTGTGGCGTCGTAGCTCCTAAACGGATGCTCCGATTTTGACCTAGGTTTTTTTGTTTACAAGATGTAAACCGGTTTCTTTACCAGGGTTTCCTGAATGGCCGGAGCGAACCAAGAAATATCTTCAGCCATTTGAAGATTATCAGCTCATTTCTAGTTGTTGGAAGGATCAAGTAAGGTTTTGTGGAGGGGGTTTTTAAATTTTCAATTTAATGTTATTATATCATACGTTCGGTGCTACACTTGGTTTCATACCAAATTCCTGTTTCGTTGACATTGCGACGCAAAGAGTTCGTGGTCGATTGGTTAAAAGGTCGCCTGACGTGACGGAAGTTCCAAGTTCGAGTTCCGGTGGGCACTAGGCACTCGCCGAACAAATATCACTTTGTGTGACTTTCAACAGTTTGTTTACGATAGTGCTAAATCAAATGTATGTCTATTTTCTTCTTCTTTTTTATTTCTCAAGTAGAAGTCCACAAATGTATGGAGCGTAGCGTGCCTAACTTTCTTAATTGGTGTGTTTTCCCGTAGGAACTGATCGACCCGGCAGGCAAGGCGAACTTCTTCAAGGCCATAGGCGTGGCGTCCCAGGTGTTCAACACGCTCACCGAGGTCATCCAGGGGCCCTGCACGCAGAACCAGCAGGCGCTCGCACATTCCAGGTACACGCTACCAGCATTACCGCGCTGAATCTCGATGGGGTCATTCCATTGTGACTGGTGCCACCAGTCTGGTGGGACATTTTTCTCCGGAATTCGACCAATTATGACCTATAATTGTGTGATTGAATCTTACAAAATAGTAAGATGTATCTTATAACATAGAAAAATCATGAATTTACAAGATCCCTTCATAAAAAACTCCAAATACTTTCAGAGTTTCTTGTAATTATTACTTGAATGAGTGTGACTGGTGGGACAAAAAAATCCCCCTCTCTTACCGCCAAGTACTTGATGATCAATTTTAATTCGGCCACTAAGCTTTCAAGAGAGATTCTCTTTTTAATATAAAGTCTATTCATTATTCTTTCATTTTCATTGAGAATTAGACTAATTACCTTACGAAGAATAAAGGAATATATTTTTTTAGTTGTAATTGGTGGGACAGGCAACCAAAACAGCATTTATTTCTCGATATAATGTAGTCAATTTAAAAAGTTTATAATGAGAAAAATTGATTTTTTATTGATTTAAAATTATTTTCTTCGCAAGTTAGTGCAAATGCAGACATTTAATTATCAGTTAGTACTTAATTAGAAATAATTTTATTTAAGAAATTGGAAATTTGTGATATTTTCCTGTTTTGCGTGGAATGCCCCTATGGCCAACCTTTGCACCAGGAACCAACCGGAGCAAGAGTCTTTGTGCAAGTTTGTGTTTAGTTATTTCATGGACCAATATACTCGAGAGGACTGTCAATGACCTAGAAAAATACGTGCTTCGGAAAAGCTCAAATCCCGTATTAAAACTAGATGGCGCCTAGCTGCTCGCCCGAGATTATATTAAAAATACACTAGTGAATGGCTATAATTGTGTTTTATTTACATAAATAGGAACTAAAAGTAATTTATATATTTTTATCAGGTCGAGAGACACCATATATTTTTTAATTTCAGATAATATAACAATGATAGGTACTTTGTGAATGATAGTGACATCTATCTTTTTTAGTACTAATTACAGGAACACGCATTGTAGTAGGAGAATTGACAGTCCTGTCGAGTATATTGGTCCATAGTGGTCTATACTGAGCACAGGGTCGCGGGTTCGAATCCCGCCCAGGGCAAACATTCGTGTGATGAGCACTTGTGTTTGCTCTGTGTCTGGATGTTGTATATTCATATATGTATGTATATCAGCTGTCTGGCACCCATAGGCTCTGCCTAGTTTGGGGTCAGATGGCCGTGTGTGAGTTGGCCCTAATACATATTACATAGTTATGTTATTATTGTGATGTGGAAACTGAGTGTATTATCGTCGTCCAGGTTGTGGGACGCGGTTGGCGGTTTCCTGTTCCTGTTCTCGCACATGCAGGACAAGCTGTCGAAGCACTCCTCACAGGTGGACCTGCTCAAGGAGCTGCTCAACCTGCAGAAGGACATGATCACCATGATGCTCTCCATGCTCGAGGGCAATGTCGTTAACGGTGAGATTCCACACAGGCTTTCGATACGGTTGTAATCATGGTCCAAGAAAACAAGGTCTAACCGTTAGACCACGTGACTGACACAAGCCTATGTCATTTTGCGCTTCATCCTTGTCTATTACACGCATTCGACAAGGATGAATAGGTAAAATGACGTAGAAATGACGTAGGCTCGTGTCAGTCACGTCGTCTAATGATTAGGCCATGTTTTCTTAGACCATGGTTGTAATCATTTGTTTGATTGTATTCTAAGTTAAACTGATTGATAATAAGGTTAAATAGAAGAAAAAAATTTATTTGGATTTCACATAGTCTTTTGATAGTGATGTAAGCGTTTGTTTCTTTGTATTCTTATTTAAACTGGTTGATAATAAGGTTAAATAGAAGAAAACTATTTAGTTTTGATATAGTTATTTAAAATTATTACTAAAGATAAATGAATGATATGTATTGTTTATTAGTTATGATGAGTGGTACATCAAGGTACTGTCTTGGGCTTTGTATTTCTTTTGTAGTATGTGAATGATTTTGGTATTTTAGGATTTAATTTGTTAGTTTTGGATTATTATTAAATAAACTGCTGTTATTAAAATATAATTATCAGCTGTTAATTTTTACATTCTCTTAAAACTAACGCTGTTTAAACAAGCTAAATAAATATTGAGAGGTCTTACGATGATACAAATACAAATATTCTTTATTGACATCAAGAAATACGGACAAATAACACAAACAAAGAAAACATTAGGTTTCAACAGGCGGCTTTGTTGCTAATGTAGCAATCTCTTTCAGGCAACCTCTATTATGATATTGTTTAAGATTTGAAAAAGCTAAATTAAAATTGGGAAGTGTCCTGGAAAAAAGAAATCGATTCTAATTAGTCCCGTCAGTTAGATTATCGAAAAAAAATTTACACGTATTTTCTTTTTTCAATTTGACGAAGATATATAGAATAGAATAGAATCGTATCAAAATGTGCAGAAGAGTGCTATGACGCCACTTGTTTCGTACAATTTGTATTGTCGGCATTTCTCGTTTGCCAGACTTTTTTAGTAATCTAACTGACGGACTAATTCGATTTTTTAGGACACTCCCTTATTAACAAAACTTTATGGATTTACAAATTTTACCATTGACTACATTGTTGCCCCAATCTCTCCCTTAGGCACGATCGGCAAGCAAATGGTAGACACGTTGGTGGAATCAGCGTCGAACGTGGAGCTGATCCTGAAGTACTTCGACATGTTCCTGAAGCTGAAGGACCTGACGTCGAGCGCCAGCTTCCAGGAGATCGACGGCAACAGCGACGGCTGGGTCGCGCCCAAGGACTTCCGCGAGAAGATGGAGCAGCAGAAGAGCTACACCTCGTACGTCTCCTTATAACCATAATCTTTTATTCCTTGAACAAATTAAAGCCCGACCAAAGAAATATGACACCTCGCCATATTGCGGAATTTCAGAGGAACTAATTTTATAAGGGAAATTGTTGCCATAGTCATAAAAATATACACGTGGCGCCCCCAGAGCAGGTGTCATATTTCTTTGGTCAGGCTTTACATTGTATTGGAATGTGAAATATACATGCATAATATTCAAACAAGCAATACATGAACAGAGTTTATTCGGCGAGCTCTTCTCCGCAAAAGACCGCACATTTTGCTTTGCTGAACTCGCCACTAAATGTAACTTTATTTGACTTAACTAAGTGATAAAAAATGTCCAAAAGTTAAAAATAAATTATTTCATTTCATTTCAGTTACTGTTAATAAAAATCTGACAATGACGTAAAACATAGAATCTAGTACAAAAGACAACAACAATATTTACGTACTTCAGTTAAGCAAATATTATAAACAAATATAAAGCTAAAACACTTTCACCTATTTGCACTAACCTTGTTCACAGAATAAATAATAGAACCGTTTTTCCCCCGAAGGGTAAAAAACGGATATTTAGGTTTCAGCCGTAGCTTGAACCACAAATGAGATAACACCCTTGTAACTCAGCCTATCTCTTTCACTTTTATCGTCCTGTGGCGCCATCTATCGCGTATTTCTGTTTCTGACGAACGCCCGGTCTGAGCGCTCGGATGTTTGTTTTATCAGTACCTTAGCAGAGCCGGCAAGGCCATCAGGTGTGGTTCAAGCTACGGCTGAAACCTAAATATCCGTTTTTTACCCTTCGGGGGAAAAACGGTTCTATTTAGGTGTTCGAGCCTTCGCTTGAACCACAAATGAGACGTGTTTTACTTCTGCCGGCGCGGGACCGGGCGTACTGTGATGTATTTAGGTGATAGAAAGACCATACAAGTTATTATGACCATGAATCAAATATTTATTCATTTGTAAATAAACCTTGTATCACATGATTATGATAGAAAAATCTGATATTTTTTAACAAAATGGACTCGTTTACAGTCACTAGAAATTTACTTCAAAATATAACAAAATAATAATAATTCTTAACGACTTCATTTTGTACTATATAAATCTAATCAGTCTTAATAAATGACATGAGTTATTTAATTGACTGGTACAAAGGAACTACTAACATCAACGTTGGATGATAGTGAGGCAGACGGCTGTAACTCCCTAAAGTAATGAGTGAAAAAGGTTTTCCTTGACCTCCAATTACCCCTTTTCAAAATTTCGTCTATACTTAAATTCTTCTGAACCCAGTTGTTGGTAGCTACACCGGCCCTAATACTACCGGGAGATGATGCTATGTTTGCCTCTCTAAACAGCGTTTTGACCCACCCTGCGACTACTGTGCGCGAGGCTTCTTTCGCTGTACCTCGGGTCGTAATGAATAAGCTATCGATTCGTCTTGCTTCCCGCCGACTATGTGACAACAAGAGAACCCGTCTGATCCAATAGATTATGTTAAACCTAGTAACAGGGTTACTTTTAAGACACCAACCTGACTGCCTATATGAGTCGGTATCGGTTTTTGATCCAAACTTTGGCCAAAAGATTATTTCTTCGCCTTTGTCTTCCATATGTTCTGGATCTATACTTAACAGTGTTAAGTCATGTATCCTTCTACCCGATGCTAGCAACAAGAGCACGCAAGCATGGCGAGATACTGCAAACAAACTTCCACTGTCGATGTTATAATTTTCAAGAAATGTAACTAGGTCATCTATTTGCCACGACAAAGGTTTCTTAACAGAGGGTCTGTTCGAAAATATGCCCTTAATTACATGAGTGATTATTGGGTGTGAAGCCAAAACAGAACTTTTATGTGGGTTTGTAAACGTGACGACGACCGATTTATGGACTAGAATCGTTCGAGGAGCAAATTTCTTCACTTCAAAAAGGTAGCACAGGTAACGCGCCAGATCCGCTGGTCTTGGTTCATCAACCTTTATGTTGTTACGACACGCCCAAATACGCCATCTTCGCCATGCAGGCCTATATGTTTTTAAGGTGGAATTTCTCCATCCAGCTGTTAACAATTTAATTTCAGATTCGTTCCAATTGGAGATTTCAGCGGACCAGCCCGTATCTTCCAAACCTGCAAACTGAGGTTGTGAATTCCCGCTGGCGGTAAGTTCGTCTGGAGATCCACCAGATGTTGAGGAAGATCGGGAATTTTCCAAGGTTGCTGCATTGCTCGTCTCTTTATTTCCGGTGTCCAGAAGGCTTTGTCCCACTCCGGTGTAACTAGGAGATACACACCTGTTGATGATTCCAGATGGTGGAGCACTCTCGGAATGAGAGCGGGCGGGGGAAATATCCATCCTAGATCGTAATGCCATTTTTGACTGAACGCATCCGTGTATTGGCTTTTCTTGTCGTAAGCGTCCTCGCTTACATACTTCGCCACTATTGCAGATCGTCTGGACGCAAATAAATCTATTTTTGGGGTGCCGAAATGATGGAAGATCACTTTGACTATGGGAGGCTTCAGGTGCCATTCTGGTAAACGTTTTGTTCTGGACAAGCTGTCTGCTAGGCCGTTGTACTGTCCGGGAATGTAACGCGCAATGAGGTGACAATGGTATTGTTCGCAGAGAAGCAAAATTCTTATAGAGGTTTTCAGGAGTCTTTTTGATCTCGTGCCTCCTTGTTTGGTTATGTAAGCGGCAGCCGTGCGATTGTCTGTTTGCCAGATTGCGGTAGAATTCCGTATTGCTGAGCCTAAAAGCATAAGAGTTTCGTACACCGCCCACAGTTCTTTTTGATTGCAGTGCCATTTGAGCTGGTGTTTCGCCCAAGTACCTTGCCAATGTTGACCGTTCGAAATTGAACCCCAACCTGAATCTGCCGCGTCTGTAGTGATAAATATCGTTGGACTCGGATGGAAAATGGGCGTGCATGTGTTTACGTTTTTTAGCCACCACTCTAGTTGTTCCAGAGCTTCGACGGATATGGGACATTGACGGTGTCGTCTGGATTTTTTCAGTCTGTTGGACTCTATCTGCAGCCAACGGCAATGTAGTCTTCCTAGCGGGACTACGAATGACGCGAAACTTAGATTTCCTAGGAGGATTTTTGAATCTTGCCAACTCCAATGCTTCTTTTGAAGAAGTGTTAGGGTTAGCGACTGAATCTGACCAATTTTCTTTTCTGAGAGCATTTTTAGATTTGAGTGAGTGTTCCAAATTACTCCAAGGTATTCCAGACATTGTGAAGGTTCTACTACAGATTTTTCCCTGTTCACAGTCCATCCCAGCTCTCCCAGATTTTGAACAACAAATTCTACCTGATTTTTTAAAACCTCCTGATTTTGATGAAAAATCAGGAAATCGTCCAAATATACCACTATCTTTATTCCTGCTTGTCTGAACCAATGAGCCACCCAGTTTGTCACTTTTGCAAATGCGTAAGGGGCGCTTGCTAGGCCGAAAGGAAGACATGTCATTTCGTATATTTCTCCATTGAAGATAAGGGACAGAAAGCGACGGTGCGTTTCTACTATTGGTAGGTGGTAGTAGGCTTGCATTAGGTCGATTTTCGCCATAAAATCGTTTGGCTGGAGAACTGACGGTATTCGATAATGGTTCAAGAGTCTGAATCTGGGCGCTAGAACATATTGATTTAACTTTTTTAAGTTGAAGATTGGCCTGTTTGTTCCGTCTGACTTTTTCCTGAGAAATAATGTTGATAGGAACCCTGTTCTGTGTTTGCTGCGACGAATGGCTCCAGAAGACAACATTTTTAGAATTTCGTTTTCGATTTCTTCTGAAGGTTTTGTCTCGTACAACCGAATATTTCGCAGCAGATTGACTAAAGGAGGCTTTTTGCAAAAGGGTATTCTGTAGCCAGATAGCATTTTTACAATTGACTGAGGGGCTCCTATTGCCAACCATTTCTGCAGATGAGACGACAGCCGACCTGCCTTGAAGTCAGGCTTTTTTGGGGGGTCCCTTCCACTTATTCTGGTTTCGGGCACCTTTGTCTTGTTTATTGTTAAAAGACTGGTTTCTTTTGGCGCTAGCGCTATATGTCGTGTTAAGTGGGTTGTACACGTATCTAGGCTGTGCTCTTTTGGAGGTATCGCCTCTTCTCTCACTAAAGGCAGCCTTTTGAGAGGTCTTAACTGATCGAAAGTTAGATTTTTTGATGGGAAAAAATTTATGTATTCCACCTTGGTCCTTAACCGTTTGGGACAAATCTGGTTCCTTGAAAAGATGGGTATCTGATGGCGGAATACTATGAAGCACTTCATGTAAGACTTTATTTTTTACCTTGTAGTTATCCCTCCTTTGCCGGAGGACTTCAGACCTACGGCCACAAACATACTGTAAGAGATCGTCAGAATTCTGGCGGAATTTAGAATTCTTGTCCAAGAACTCTTCTCCTAACAAAAGTTGAATGTTTTCAGGCAAATTGCCACATAGGTCTTCAAAAATTTTCCTTTGCTGTAATAACCCATTTGTTACAGCACCTAAAGTGAGGTCAAATTTTTCCAATATTGCCAAGGACGACCACTGTGGAGTTATTCCAGCGAGATGATTGTTTACCTTCAGAGCTGTAAATACAGGTGATGCCTGAAATTGTTTTTGAACCTCCTTAAAACGAACATTTTTCCCTCCTTCCGCGCCAAGCCGTTGGCAAAACATACCTTGTGGAATTAACACAGGATCGGCTTTTGAAAATTTTGTGTCCGCTTCAGTTGTGTGAGGTTTGAAATCATACATGGGCTTAGCTTTTGCTGACTGAAGTGCCCGTAAACGACGCTCTGCCTTAGCGATTTCGGATTTAAGAGCTTGCTCTTCGTCGTCCTGATGAGAAGATTGGACTGTTGTACTCGCATTATGATGGTCAGAAGTTTCTTCGTAAGAAGGAGACGGAAGGTGATCATCTTCCACGCGATCGTCGTGAGTGCTATCAGGTACAGACTCGTAAGAGGAATTTAGATCGGCGAATTCAGGTGTATCCATTTTTTCCTGAACCATATGTGTGGATGGTTGTCTCGAATGTGTTTCTTTATGTTTAACGGTTTCAAAGTCAGGATTTTTACGTGTAGGAATTTGGAGCATCTCAATTTTCTTGTTTTGCTCCGACTGCATTTCAAGAAGCTTTGTGAAAAGGTCCATCTGTTGCTTTAACACTGTAGTCATGAGATGCCCGTCACTACCTTGGTCTGCACTTCGCTTGGCAGGGGGTGAATCAGAACTATTTTCTCTCTGCCGGCGTTTAGAGCCGCTGCATACTCGTGAGGAGGTACCTGTTGCCTCCCCCCTCTCTTTTTCGGAATAGGATTCACATGACAGCGGCGTGCTACATGCGCGCTGTGATTCTGAATCTTCCTCACGAAGAATTCTGTATGTTCTTTCTCTATTAGTCAGTTTGCCTTGAATTTTAAGTTCATGAATTGTATCCATAAAGACTTTGTACGACGGTGCATGAACCTTTTCGGCAACAGTATGTGGTGAGTATATTAGCGCTCGACCTAAGGGCCAAGATAATACGATCCTCCGAATATGCCGGTACATTCTTTCAGGCAGGTCTTTGACATTAGGATAGAAGGCTCGTACTAAATCTGCGGTAGGAACACCGAATCTTATTCTTGAATCGACTGTAGGTGAGATTTCTTTTCCAAACAATTCTTCGTTAGAATACTCAATAATACGCCAATTCTCCCAACCTTTAGGGTAATTATTTTGAATAGAGCAGAGGATCGCTGAGAAAGCTTCTTTCCCGTCATCTGGAGCCAGTAGGGCCAAGTCGCCCATTGTAGATGTGGACGTACTCGCCATGGTCTGTAAAAACCATTAACTGATTAGCCAACGCAGTATAAGACACGCATATTACGAACAACAGGAATTGACGTTAGCGTCTTAAGACATGACGACGTCGTCTCGTGAGGCGACCTGTCGTCTCACGGGGTGTCGTCCGGTAAGGCGACATTGTTGTTTGTCATGGCTACTAGTGAAGCGTCGTCCTGGGAGACGACGTCAAGTGAGACGACATCAAGTAGGACGACATTTTGTGACGTAGTGTTAGATGACAATACGTCCCGTCGCCGGGCCATGGGCGCCGAGCGGAATTGATCGTCGTCGAACGAGAAGACATTTTACACTCACCTTCGAAGTTCAGATTATTTTTTCCCATGAACACGTGTTACTCGGCTGAGTTACAAAAGCGTACTGATAAAACAAACATCCGAGCGCTCAGACCGGGCGTTCGTCAGAAACAGAAATACGCGATAGATGGCGCCACAGGACGATAAAAGTGAAAGAGATAGGCTGAGTTACAAGGGTGTTATCTCATTTGTGGTTCAAGCGAAGGCTCGAACACCTAAATAGTACTAGCCTTGTCTTGGGCTTTTCGTAGTTAAGAAAGATCTAAGCTAACTAAAGCTTAAAAAAAGAATTGGTTTTCACTAACACTACTAACGATAGGCTCCATCCTACCTCCGATTAGGAGAAATGGCCTTAGTCGACTTCACACTATTCTAATTTCTTCGCAGGTGTGTGCAGGTTTTCTCACGATGTTTTCCTTCACCGTAAGAGTGAGGAATAAACGTACTATGAATTGTCACAGTACACTGTGGCGAGTATGCACGCTGCTTTCTCACTGGCCACCTATTATTTAATTTGGAAAGGAAAATATCTTTTAATTTCGTGAGAGTGTAGTTTGACAATTATGATATTTTTCAAATAGTTCTTTCTTTAATAAACGACATAGAAGCTGAATGTGCTGTTTAATTGGCGAGGCTACACAACCCGAGTTTCCAGAAATTGTTTCGGTTGCTGTCGGCACGCACACACGCACGCACAGTCAAGCACGTCTATTTTGTTTGACGTAAGAGTTAGTGCAGCGCCATCTGTTATGACCATAATGAAACTTTTTTTGTTTTTAGAACTGTCAAAATGAAAATCCCTCATTAAAAAAACGTGCATATTCCCTATTACGTTACACGCGCTAACATCTGTGTTCTGTTTGTTTGGTTTGGTAGTGAGGAGATAGAGTTCCTTCTGGCGTGCTGCGAGACCAACCACGACGGCAAGCTGGACTACATCGGGTTCTGCGACCGCTTCCACGAGCCCGCCAAGGAGATCGGCTTCAACCTCGCCGTGCTGCTCACCAACCTCTCCGAACACATGCCCAACGAGCCCAGGTAACCATTGAACACATGCCCAATACCCAGGTACTAGCATTGAACCACGACGGCAAGCTGGACTACATCGGGTTCTGCGACCGCTTCCACGAGCCCGCCAAGGAGATCGGCTTCAACCTCGCCGTGCTGCTCACCAACCTCTCCGAACACATGCCCAACGAGCCCAGGTAACCATTGAACACATGCCCAATACCCAGGTACTAGCATTGAACCACGACGGCAAGCTGGACTACATCGGGTTCTGCGACCGCTTCCACGAGCCCGCCAAGGAGATCGGCTTCAACCTCGCCGTGCTGCTCACCAACCTCTCCGAACACATGCCCAACGAGCCCAGGTAACCATTGAACACATGCCCAATACCCAGGTACTAGCATTGAACCACGACGGCAAGCTGGACTACATCGGGTTCTGCGACCGCTTCCACGAGCCCGCCAAGGAGATCGGCTTCAACCTCGCCGTGCTGCTCACCAACCTCTCCGAACACATGCCCAACGAGCCCAGGTAACCATTGAACACATGCCCAATACCCAGGTACTAGCATTGAACCACGACGGCAAGCTGGACTACATCGGGTTCTGCGACCGCTTCCACGAGCCCGCCAAGGAGATCGGCTTCAACCTCGCCGTGCTGCTCACCAACCTCTCCGAACACATGCCCAACGAGCCCAGGTAACCATTGAACACATGCCCAATACCCAGGTACTAGCATTGAACCACGACGGCAAGCTGGACTACATCGGGTTCTGCGACCGCTTCCACGAGCCCGCCAAGGAGATCGGCTTCAACCTCGCCGTGCTGCTCACCAACCTCTCCGAACACATGCCCAACGAGCCCAGGTAACCATTGAACACATGCCCAATACCACAGAATACCAAATAGTAGTCCCTACAGAAGATGCACTAGGCGACATAATTCAAATAAATAGCAAGCCTACCTCCGTTACAATAAAGTGCAATTTAGATCGCACGGCGCTAGCCGAAAAGACGATGTTGCTGCATCTCTTTCTCTCGCGTATCGCGCCACTCTACAAACACCTATAGGGCTGTCGTCTTTAAGAAAATAAAACATCTGATTTATTAACCTATTAGGTACCTACCTTTTGCTCGAACAAAACAAATTCAAATAAACCAATGCTACTACTATTTAATGTTTGCATACGCTATATTTACTTGTATTTGGCTTGTTTTATTTTGCGACTTTTTTGATATACGTAAGCCAAGTACAATCAAGAGCACACTAAGCTCAACAATTTCAACTAGTTCAGCCACAGAATACTAAATAGTAGTACTAGTTATTATTTGTGTTGTTAACTTATCTTGACAAACCCCTCTTAGGGAATTCATAAATAACAGTCATTAAAAAAATAGTCTATAGCTAGTACCGCCAATAGCAGGCCAAGCTGAACACGCGCATCGCGTCTCTTTTCGTTAGGTAATTAAGTACTTTACGGACATTAGAACAACAACGATGCAAAGTCCGGAATAGTCAGCTTAGCGTGCTCTTGACTGTACAATAAGAATAATAGCCATCGAAATTATTAATACCATTCGCTCAATGTATTAATAATAATTCCTCTCTTTACGGTAAAGTAAACATGCGGCCCGCGATTCTCTCCCTTATTCAACAGACATAAGAACGACGTAAAGTCTAATGTTCAGCATAGCTTGCTCTTTAATGAACCTACATTAAAACACTTACCTATTTATATTATATACGTATTTATTTTCAATGTTCACCTACTAGGAGGTATAGATTTATTGCAGACTATTTAATGAAAAATATAACTATGGCTAATACAAATTACCTTTCATTGTTCTTCGGAATTTTAAAAAAAGACACGTCCGATCCAGTCTTTTTTCTTCTATTTTTGCATCCATATACACAGCAGCATCTGTCGCTACGTCCAAAAACAGATTTTTTTGAAGTCATAATTTGAGCGATCGATCGGACACGTCACGCGCGCGCGGCGAGTGTTCGCGGACTGATATAGCTAACCCTGCCTTTTGCCGGCCCGGCCGGCATTTCGGCCGGTCATACCTATTCTTCAGAGTGAATCCCCCCTGCCAATACCCAGGTACTAGCATTGAACCACGACGGCAAGCTGGACTACATCGGGTTCTGCGACCGCTTCCACGAGCCCGCCAAGGAGATCGGCTTCAACCTCGCCGTGCTGCTCACCAACCTCTCCGAACACATGCCCAACGAGCCCAGGTAACCATTGAACACATGCCCAATACCCAGGTACTAGCATTGAACCACGACGGCAAGCTGGACTACATCGGGTTCTGCGACCGCTTCCACGAGCCCGCCAAGGAGATCGGCTTCAACCTCGCCGTGCTGCTCACCAACCTCTCCGAACACATGCCCAACGAGCCCAGGTAACCATTGAACACATGCCCAATACCCAGGTACTAGCATTGAACCACGACGGCAAGCTGGACTACATCGGGTTCTGCGACCGCTTCCACGAGCCCGCCAAGGAGATCGGCTTCAACCTCGCCGTGCTGCTCACCAACCTCTCCGAACACATGCCCAACGAGCCCAGGTAACCATTGAACACATGCCCAATACCCAGGTACTAGCATTGAACCACGACGGCAAGCTGGACTACATCGGGTTCTGCGACCGCTTCCACGAGCCCGCCAAGGAGATCGGCTTCAACCTCGCCGTGCTGCTCACCAACCTCTCCGAACACATGCCCAACGAGCCCAGGTAACCATTGAACACATGCCCAATACCCAGGTACTAGCATTGAACCACGACGGCAAGCTGGACTACATCGGGTTCTGCGACCGCTTCCACGAGCCCGCCAAGGAGATCGGCTTCAACCTCGCCGTGCTGCTCACCAACCTCTCCGAACACATGCCCAACGAGCCCAGGTAACCATTGAACACATGCCCAATACCCAGGTACTAGCATTGAACCACGACGGCAAGCTGGACTACATCGGGTTCTGCGACCGCTTCCACGAGCCCGCCAAGGAGATCGGCTTCAACCTCGCCGTGCTGCTCACCAACCTCTCCGAACACATGCCCAACGAGCCCAGGTAACCATTGAACACATGCCCAATACCCAGGTACTAGCATTGAACCACGACGGCAAGCTGGACTACATCGGGTTCTGCGACCGCTTCCACGAGCCCGCCAAGGAGATCGGCTTCAACCTCGCCGTGCTGCTCACCAACCTCTCCGAACACATGCCCAACGAGCCCAGGTAACCATTGAACACATGCCCAATACCCAGGTACTAGCATTGAACCACGACGGCAAGCTGGACTACATCGGGTTCTGCGACCGCTTCCACGAGCCCGCCAAGGAGATCGGCTTCAACCTCGCCGTGCTGCTCACCAACCTCTCCGAACACATGCCCAACGAGCCCAGGTAACCATTGAACACATGCCCAATACCCAGGTACTAGCATTGAACCACGACGGCAAGCTGGACTACATCGGGTTCTGCGACCGCTTCCACGAGCCCGCCAAGGAGATCGGCTTCAACCTCGCCGTGCTGCTCACCAACCTCTCCGAACACATGCCCAACGAGCCCAGGTAACCATTGAACACATGCCCAATACCCAGGTACTAGCATTGAACCACGACGGCAAGCTGGACTACATCGGGTTCTGCGACCGCTTCCACGAGCCCGCCAAGGAGATCGGCTTCAACCTCGCCGTGCTGCTCACCAACCTCTCCGAACACATGCCCAACGAGCCCAGGTAACCATTGAACACATGCCCAATACCCAGGTACTAGCATTGAACCACGACGGCAAGCTGGACTACATCGGGTTCTGCGACCGCTTCCACGAGCCCGCCAAGGAGATCGGCTTCAACCTCGCCGTGCTGCTCACCAACCTCTCCGAACACATGCCCAACGAGCCCAGGTAACCATTGAACACATGCCCAATACCCAGGTACTAGCATTGAACCACGACGGCAAGCTGGACTACATCGGGTTCTGCGACCGCTTCCACGAGCCCGCCAAGGAGATCGGCTTCAACCTCGCCGTGCTGCTCACCAACCTCTCCGAACACATGCCCAACGAGCCCAGGTACTATGGGCTGTTTCATATCAATCCGAACAAAAATTCATTGAACTCTTTCTTTTCTTGAAAGTTATCAAAATAACACCAAAATGTCTGACAAGGTCACACGCTCACCCCGCCTTCTACTGCGGTATGCCAAATTACGTATTTTGCGATAATTTCCTATAGTTTTATCGTTCGTTTCATCATCAAAAGAATGTGACCTTTTGTCCGGATTAATATGAAACAAACCACAAACTACTAACCATTCTATGCAAAAAGAAAGAAATCTGGCGTTGAAGAATTAGGTACAAGCACAGAATACCAAATGTACAAGTACCAGAAAATACAGATGTATGCTGGCACATGGCGGCAGCGGGAGGCGGGCGGAATGCGCGGGGAAAACACAAACAAAACACAGATGACTTAGAAGTTGGAGATCGCGACCATTTATATTATTACTATGAGTGCCGTTCGCGGGTATCGTTTCTATGTACGCTAGTATGGTAGTATAAGTTCAATGATTGAATAGTACTTTTTTATATACGGGAAGCTCCTTTTGAAAGTGGGGAAAGTCCCCTTTGATATTTCTCACATAGATTCAAATTCAAATTGGTTTCTTTTCTCTCCAGATAAAGTACATTTCATATAGATTACAATAACAAGTAGTAGCGTTACATAAGTGTTATAAAGTGATCAAAACATGTTCTAACGAATGAGATGTTTGTGTTCCAGGCTGGCGCGTTTCCTGGAGACGGCTGGTTCGGTCCTGAACTACTTCGAGCCGTTCCTGGGCCGCATCGAGATCATGGGCGGCTCCAAGCGCATCGAGCGAGTCTACTTCGAGATCAAGGAGTCTAACATCGAGCAGTGGGAGAAGCCGCAGATCAAGGTGAGGGGTTCAAGCATCATCATCAGATCATGGGCGGCTCCAAGCGCATCGAGCGAGTCTACTTCGAGATCAAGGAGTCTAACATCGAGCAGTGGGAGAAGCCGCAGATCAAGGTGAGGGGTTCAAGCATCATCATCAGATCATGGGCGGCTCCAAGCGCATCGAGCGAGTCTACTTCGAGATCAAGGAGTCTAACATCGAGCAGTGGGAGAAGCCGCAGATCAAGGTGAGGGGTTCAAGCATCATCATCAGATCATGGGCGGCTCCAAGCGCATCGAGCGAGTCTACTTCGAGATCAAGGAGTCTAACATCGAGCAGTGGGAGAAGCCGCAGATCAAGGTGAGGGGTTCAAGCATCATCATCAGATCATGGGCGGCTCCAAGCGCATCGAGCGAGTCTACTTCGAGATCAAGGAGTCTAACATCGAGCAGTGGGAGAAGCCGCAGATCAAGGTGAGGGGTTCAAGCATCATCATCAGATCATGGGCGGCTCCAAGCGCATCGAGCGAGTCTACTTCGAGATCAAGGAGTCTAACATCGAGCAGTGGGAGAAGCCGCAGATCAAGGTGAGGGGTTCAAGCATCATCATCAGATCATGGGCGGCTCCAAGCGCATCGAGCGAGTCTACTTCGAGATCAAGGAGTCTAACATCGAGCAGTGGGAGAAGCCGCAGATCAAGGTGAGGGGTTCAAGCATCATCATCAGATCATGGGCGGCTCCAAGCGCATCGAGCGAGTCTACTTCGAGATCAAGGAGTCTAACATCGAGCAGTGGGAGAAGCCGCAGATCAAGGTGAGGGGTTCAAGCATCATCATCAGATCATGGGCGGGTCGAGGCGCATCGAGCGAGTCTACTTCGAGATCAAGGAGTCTAACATCGAGCAGTGGGAGAAGCCGCAGATCAAGGTGAGGGGTTCAAGCATCATCATCAGATCATGGGCGGCTCCAAGCGCATCGAGCGAGTCTACTTCGAGATCAAGGAGTCTAACATCGAGCAGTGGGAGAAGCCGCAGATTTTATTTTATTTTTATTTTTCTTTATTAGGTACACCAGCAGAACACATATCAAACATTTACAAACTCTTAATACATACAATGGTACTGATACATGTCCCAATTTAGGTGACACAACATTTGCAATAAACAGACATGGGTAACTAAAACATAACTCTAAATAGCTAAAAAGTGACTATTAAAGTACATAAGAAAGTACAAAATATAAAATTTAGGTACAGCCTGACAACATTTGTCACAGCGACAAACAAGGTTTAAATATATGTAGGTATTATTTTATAACTACAATATTAAAAAAAAAAAAAAAAAAACTACAAAATAAGAAATAATAATTAACAAAAGACAAGAAAAAACTACACTACACTGTTGTCAAGAGAGTAGTTACTTAGAAAAATGAACGCGCAGCAGCTGCATGAAACGAGTTGCGGAACAATGAAAAACGTCGATATCAGGGACTCTAGCGCATAAAAGATTGTAGGACGCGCACATTCGTGCAACGGGTGCGTTTGCACCGAGGTTCGTTCTATTCCCGGGGCCACAGAAGACGCGTGTTATAGGGTATCGAGGCGGACGATAGGGAATTTGTAAGGAAAACTGCTCAAGTAAATCACTGCAGTTAACTTTCCCGTTGAGAATCCTGTGCAACAAACACAGATCGTGTATTGTACGACGATTGCGCAAAGTAGAAAGGCCAAAAAATAATAATCGTTGGTCATATGGACTCCTGTGTGATATAGATGGGGATAAAAAGGCCAAGTGCCTGGTAAAACTTCTTTGAATGCTTTCAATTCGCTGTGAGTGTACGTCATAACAGGGGTTCCATACGGAGGATGCATACTCTAGGGAACTTCGAACAAGTGCACAATACAGTTTGATTTTTGTATGTTGCTGAAAACCTTTGGTGTTTCTTCTGATAAATCCAAACATTCTTGCGGATTTAGATATCACTGCATTAATGTGCGAGGTAAATTTAAGTTGGGAGTCCAAAACTACGCCAAGGTCCCTGATTTCATTTACCTCTTTTAAACTCTTGTCACATATGGAGTAGGCAGTCGATAAAAGGTTTCTTTTCCTTGTGTACTTTATGTGACAACACTTTTCGGGATTCATGATCATTTTATTTGATACGCACCAATCATATATTCTGTCGAGATCATCTTGAAGAAGTAAGGAATCTCGGGGGTCCCTAATCGTTCTGAATATTTTGAGGTCGTCAGCGTAGAGTAGGTAATGACTATTCTTGATTTCTGCTGTGACGTCGTTAATGAATAAACAGAACAGGATAGGGCCCAAATGAGAGCCCTGTGGGACCCCGGACTCAGCATAATAAACCCGCGACTCATATCCTCCAACACAAACTAGCTGACTTCTCCTTTTTAGATATGATGCGAACCAATCCAATAATGAACCATGAATGCCGTATGTTCGCAACTTTGCAATCAGCAGCCTGTGACTCACCTTGTCGAAAGCACTTGAAAAGTCTGTGTAGACGCAGTCCACCTGATCGCCCGCATCAACGGCACGACTAACGCGAGAAACAAACGACATTAGGTTTGTTTCAGTTGAGCGACCTTTTCGAAAGCCGTGCTGGAAGTCACTTAAGCTAGGCTCAATATGATGACTGACGGCGGGACAAACCAGAGATTCAAAAAGCTTTGAAAAACAGGACAGTAAGGATATTGGGCGATAATTTTGGACGTCATTATCTTCGCCTTTCTTATATATAGGAGTGACCCGTGCTTTTTTCCACTCAGTTGGGAACTTTCCGTCAGAAAGTGAGCGATTAAATATGATTGTCAGGGGAAGGGCCAAGTCACTACCACAGCGTTTAACGAAAAAGGGAGGGATATTATCCGGTCCTGCGCCTTTATAGATGTTTAAGGTTTTGATAGCTTTGGTGACATCTTTTTCGCTAATATGAAGTAGGCCTAGTACTCTACCAGTGTCATCGCTTGTGTTGGGATCGTGAGTATTGCGGACGTTATCAGTAGAATAAGTGCTAGAAAAATGGTCTGCAAAAAGGTTTGCGATATTGTTCCCACCTTCGACAGTTATATCGCTTAGATGCATTTCTGCTGGTATGACAGACCTTCCCTTACGTTTACTCTTCATATACCTCCAAAAAGCACGAGGATTACTGTTGATGTCAAGCTCTAAGTTTCGCAGATCAAGGTGAGGGGTTCAAGCATCATCATCAGATCATGGGCGGGTCGAGGCGCATCGAGCGAGTCTACTTCGAGATCAAGGAGTCTAACATCGAGCAGTGGGAGAAGCCGCAGATCAAGGTGAGGGGTTCAAGCATCATCATCAGATCATGGGCGGCTCCAAGCGCATCGAGCGAGTCTACTTCGAGATCAAGGAGTCTAACATCGAGCAGTGGGAGAAGCCGCAGATCAAGGTGAGGGGTTCAAGCATCATCATCAGATCATGGGCGGGTCGAGGCGCATCGAGCGAGTCTACTTCGAGATCAAGGAGTCTAACATCGAGCAGTGGGAGAAGCCGCAGATCAAGGTGAGGGGTTCAAGCATCATCATCAGATCATGGGCGGCTCCAAGCGCATCGAGCGAGTCTACTTCGAGATCAAGGAGTCTAACATCGAGCAGTGGGAGAAGCCGCAGATCAAGGTGAGGGGTTCAAGCATCATCATCAGATCATGGGCGGCTCCAAGCGCATCGAGCGAGTCTACTTCGAGATCAAGGAGTCTAACATCGAGCAGTGGGAGAAGCCGCAGATCAAGGTGAGGGGTTCAAGCATCATCATCAGATCATGGGCGGCTCCAAGCGCATCGAGCGAGTCTACTTCGAGATCAAGGAGTCTAACATCGAGCAGTGGGAGAAGCCGCAGATCAAGGTGAGGGGTTCAAGCATCATCATCAGATCATGGGCGGCTCCAAGCGCATCGAGCGAGTCTACTTCGAGATCAAGGAGTCTAACATCGAGCAGTGGGAGAAGCCGCAGATCAAGGTGAGGGGTTCAAGCATCATCATCAGATCATGGGCGGCTCCAAGCGCATCGAGCGAGTCTACTTCGAGATCAAGGAGTCTAACATCGAGCAGTGGGAGAAGCCGCAGATCAAGGTGAGGGGTTCAAGCATCATCATCAGATCATGGGCGGCTCCAAGCGCATCGAGCGAGTCTACTTCGAGATCAAGGAGTCTAACATCGAGCAGTGGGAGAAGCCGCAGATCAAGGTGAGGGGTTCAAGCATCATCATCAGATCATGGGCGGCTCCAAGCGCATCGAGCGAGTCTACTTCGAGATCAAGGAGTCTAACATCGAGCAGTGGGAGAAGCCGCAGATCAAGGTGAGGGGTTCAAGCATCATCATCAGATCATGGGCGGCTCCAAGCGCATCGAGCGAGTCTACTTCGAGATCAAGTGTATAAGAGTAGTACCATGGTCCAAGAAAACAAGGTCTAACCGTTAGACCACGTGACTGACACAAGCCTACGTCATTTTGTGCTGTTCATCCTTTTCTATTACACGCATTCGACAAGGATGAATAGGCAAAATGACGTAGTAATAACGTAGGCTCGTGTCAGTCACGTGGTCTAATGGTTAGACCTTGTTTTCTTAGACCATGAGTAGTACTCTTACAGAAGGGACATTTACCCCCTTTTCCACCTGCACTCATCATTAAGCCTGTAGAGTCAACTCGTAGACAAAGACCTCCCCCTGTGATCTCCACAACGTTAGATCCTGCTTGGCATGCAGCGGCTGACAAAACCCTCACCAGATCCTCGGTCCACCTTGCCATTCAAGAACCTTTTTGCCCCAACGTCTATCGGTTCTAACGCGTAACGTGCCCCGCCCACTGCTAGTTAATTTTAGCAATTTTACTTACATCCCAGTAGAGTTCCGCGGCGCCTGCGGGGTGCGGGGCGTGGGGGGCTATCGGGCGGGGAACTCATTGTAGCGCGGGGCGGAGAGAGTCCTTTCCTCGTACAAGTTGTTATATAAGTATGTACAAATCTATGGAAGAGCGGTCTCCCTGACACAGGTATTTTGGCTTTAAAAAGAGACATCGGTCACTAGCTTGTATAAAGATGTGTGAAAAACCTAAAATTTTTTTTTCCAGGAATCGAAGCGCGCGTTCTTCTACAGCATAGTGACGGAAGGCGGCGACAAGGAGAAGCTGGAAGCGTTCGTGAACTTCTGCGAGGACGCCATCTTTGAGATGACGCACGCCTCGGGGCTCATGGCCGCGTCAGAAGACAGCGCCAGCGGGCCTAAGAACCGCGAGGCCGCATATATGTACCTGGGGGACGACGACGACGAAAAGTAACACATACAATACTACTTTTTTTTTTTCTATAATTTGTGTCGAAAAAGTACGACCAATCAAGCTTCACCGGACTTGGACGAAAGACTCTACCCCAAAAAAAGTCATATACCAACGCGTCTAGGGGCGGCTCAAGGGAGCCTCGGACCACGGCCTAGCGCGTTGATATTGAAAAACATCGTGAAGGAGACGACGACTGAGGGGCTCTGTCTCTCATTGTCAATTTTGATTTTGGTTATGGCCGCGCCCCCGTCGGCGGGTGCGGGCGTTGTTACCTGAAGGGTAGGTGAGTAGTGATGACGCACGCGTCCGGGCTTATGGCCGCCTCAGAGGACAGCGCGAGCGGACCCAAGAACCGCGAGGCCGCTTACATGTACTTAGGGGACGAGAAGAAGTGAGACAAACAATACTACTAATATTATAAGCGCGAAAGTTTGTGAGTATGGATGTATGTTTGTTACACTTTCACGCAAAAACTACTTAATGGATTTTAATGAAACTTTACAATAATATAGCTTATAAAGCCCGACCAAAGAAATAAAAAACCTCGCCATATTGCGGAATTTCGCTGGAACTAATTTTATAATGGAAATTGTTGTCAAATATTATAAGAGGAAAGATTTGTATTTTTGTGTATGTGTATGTTTGTAATGAATAAACTCAAAAACTACTGTGCCGATTTCGAAAATTCTTACACCATAACTGTTAACGCGGAAAGCTATTCTCTATTAAAGAGACCTTTCTAATGTAATTTTTTAACCCCCGACGAAAATGAGGGGTGTTATAAGTTTGACATGTCTGTCTGTCTGTCTGTCTGTGGCATCGTATCTCCTAAACGAATGCGCCGATTTTGATCAAGTTTTTTTTGTTTGCAAGGTGTCACAATCGAGAGTGTTCTTAGCTATGATCCAAGAAAATATCTTCAGCCATTTGAAGATTATCAGCTCTTTTCTAGTTGTTAAAAGGATCAAGTAACGGTTTTGTGGCGGGGATTATTTAATGTTATGTATAATCCCCAGTCGTCACAAGGACCCGTTCCGCCGCGGCCTGCAGTCACTGAAGGATGGTTTGGCGGCGGCATTCTCGTCTCTTTCCCCCGCCAACATAAAGCAAAGGATAGCAGATATGCAGCAGATGACGCCGGCTGAACTGGTCGTTGGGTTCTTCAAGATGTTCTTCTATATGTTCTACTATCTGGGTTACAGCGTGCTCGTGGTTATTAGGTGAGTGACTGATTTAGATAATTTTATTTCTCTTTCTGGCTATTCAAAAATGTTGGTGAATCCAAGTTGGTGAGCCACTATCAGAAATATAAAATAATTTAATTTTCTACCGAATTTTCCAAGCTCTAAAGGAGTGAATACACAAAGGCGGGAAAACGCAGGCTGCTATGGTTTGTTTCATTTTAATCAGGACAAAAGGTCATTGACGCCTCCATACAATGCGCACATTTTTTTCAAACAATACGATACGTAATTTGGCATACCGTAGTAGAAGGCGGGGTGAACGTGTGACCTTGCCAGACATATTTAATTTAATAACTTTCAAGAAAAGAAAGAGGTCAATGAACTTTTGTCCGGATTTATATGAAACTGACCATAAACAATATTCGAGTTTATATGCATCTATTAACACAGATAGCGCTCGCTTTCTTTGTGACAGGCTGCATATAAATTCGGATGTTGTCCCGCAGTTAGGTACGCTCTCCCGATCTATATGATTACAACTTCTTAAAATCTTTCGTAATTTTTATTTATCTTTACAAACAATTAACTATTAGTACATTTTTGGCTGTTTATGTTCGTTTCTTATTATTCCTTACAAAAATAAGAATTAACCATAAAGGAATCCCATTTTTTATTACTCTTTCTACCATTATTCCTATGAAATTAAAAAATACAATCGATTTTATTGTTATGATATGAAGGTGTATTTTCGAATGGAATGTTATACATGTTGTGTATTTATGTATTTCACGCGTCATTGGTTTGGTGCACAGTCATTGGTATGCCTTGTATTTTGATAAAATATACGTGTATAATAAATTATTGTATTAGCTAATATTTTGTAGATATTTATTTGCGTATTTTATTATTCACGCCTTATTTTTTATTTTACGTTTTTCACGAAATTATAGTTTGCAAGTAACAAGTAGAATTTTGTGTAATTTTCTTAGCTATTTGTTTTTCTTATTGTATTTGCAAAATCTTCTTAAAACTTGCCCCAATCACGGCACAGTTATAATAAGATGTTCTTTTAACCGCATTATTTCCACTTTGATTAATTATAGATTTTTTTTCTGAAAGACTTATAAAAGGTTCTTGGTAGGTCATTTAGTGCTCGTGTACAGTTAAGTTCATAAGTGCAGTATAGTAGTAATATTACGTGCAGTTACCCGTTTTTTTTTTTCTATTACTAATGCACTTGAATCAAATCAAAAGTGATTTTAAAGTACATGCTATGGCTGGTTATGTCAATGATCAGTTTTGCAATAACTATACTTAAAATAAACTGCTAAGTCGGCTGGCCTCACATTACCAGTAAGCCAATGGCGGCAGAGGGCGTGAGTTACAAAACGCCACGTCGCTCACGTCTTATGTGGTAAAGACTTAACCACCTGGCCACAGCTCACGGCGATGTGAATTGCGGAGTGACGAGCGATGAAAACAAACGTTTTAAATTCTGCAATGCCACCGCTACCCGCGGCGCGAACTGCGGAGCGAATGGTGGCGCGAATAGCAGCGAGCGAATAGCGACAGGGGATGGGCGCGCGGGAAAGAAACGGCATCTCGTTAATTATAGCATGCAATTCGCATCGCCCGTCGCTTCGTACTTCGCATCGATCTTAGCCAGAAACTGAGGCCACGCCCTAAAACCTGTTGAATTCCCCAAGGTACATATTCGGCGTGCTCCTGGGGCTGATGCGAGGGCCCCAGCTGGACGAGCCGCCGCCGGAGCCCACGGAGGAAGAGAAAATTGGTCAGTTGAGACACAGGTTGCTCGCACAACAGACAAGTAAGGCACCACGTTTAGGCATCGCCGTGTGGCTTCGGCTTGAGCGCAAGGTCACTGTTTCGAGGTTCACCCATCAAAAAACCTTAAACACACGTTGGTTGCGTGTCTTAAAAAGATTAAGAAAATTTTTAGACACGTGTTTTACTTTTGTTAAGTTTATTTGTGGTAATATAGTTAGTTTCGTCGGAAAAAAATAAGATTATAACAAGGCTGTATGGACTCTCATCTTTTTGCCTTTCTCTTTAAGATAGCGTGTAAGAAAAACTAGGACTTGAAATATTTTGTTAAAAATGGTTGAGATGATGTTCAGATTATTTCTGTTAATAGTGAACTTGCTACTGACACAAAGCAAGCTATGGTAGAGACAAAAAAAAAGATTAGTTTAGTTGTAATTTTAGGGTGATACTCGTATTAGTTTCGAAACATCAAAACTTATTATTATTAATTATTTAACAATATAAATCGGTATTTTAATATAATTAAATATCAATAAAATTTACAAATAATGCAATTTTTAAATTAGTTGTTGAGGTGAGGGTAGTTGGGAGGTATTTCATGATACGGCGTTATAGGGTCAAAATTTGGATTGACAATGTTACACTTAGATCACATTTATTTCAAAATCCTTGTTAACAGCCATTGACAGGTGAGCAAGCGCGAACTCGACGACTGAACAACATAATCGCCAAACGCAGGTTTAAAATAACATTCATGTTGTACATAGTACGATATCTTAATAATTTTCCAAATTTAACTCACATTATTATATTTTTACTTATCATAATAATTTTCATAACACAATTTCTATAAAACGTAACAAAAATCTGCTTTTGGTATTAACAGGTAACACTTTTCACTTATAAGCAACATTTTGAAATCTTCAAGCTTGACTAGAAAAAAAAAAGAAAATTGGTTTTGAGTAAAATAAAAATTGAAAAATATTAAGTTTTTTTTCTAGTCAACCTAAATATTTTCAGGTTAATGAGTGACTATTTTAACGTCAATGTTGTGGTTGAATTTAAAATGATTTGAATACTTACTTACAATGCGACAAAAGAGTAGACACAAAATAAAAATGCAATTTGGCAACACTGTCATCTTTCAGCCAACCACATCCACTTCCGGTGGTTATGCAAGCAATGCAAGTTTATGTAGTGTTCATGTTCATTATTTTTATTTCTACTCTTTTTGGTCGTGTTGTACCTAATTATAGCACGAATATAATGTTTGAAAAACCGCAACTATGAAATATTGTCTTATCTTCTTCTTAACAATAAGAGTAGCAATGGTATACGTTACGAATTGTAATATTGTGATGCGATAGTAGAGGCCTTTGTCCGACATTAGCAAATATCTAAGCGAATTGTATTTACGAGATCTCTTATTTGATTGGTTGAGCTAATATTTATTGCCACAACTTTTACAAAGTTGTTAGGTACTCGTAACTCAAAAGTTCTCATTAGTTTGAAAATTCTTTAAAAAAGATATGATGGGATATTTTTCGGTTCCAAGATTTAACCATGTTTTTGACAGACTGAGCGTTTTGTTCACTACTCATTATTTGTCAACCCTTCTATAACATCAAAAATGAGGGCTACTACAAAAATACAAGAATCTCGAAAAGTTGTTAAAATGCGACCTAGCGACAGAACTACTGTGACTAAGGTCATCACACATTACACCAACTCAACTAATAGTATGGCTACTAAATGTAAGCTTTATGTCGTGTTATTTAAGAGTGATTTTACAACATGTCAGTGGAAAGTAAAGCCCGACCAGAGAAAAAAAAACCTCGCCATATTGCGGAATTTCAATAGAACTAATTTTATAAGGGAAATTGTTGCCATAGTCGTAAAAATATACACGTGGCGCCCCCAGAGCAGGTTTCTTATTTCTTTGGTTAGGCTTTAGACGAGTCGACGGCGTGTGGTACAATTTCTATTCACATTTGTAAAATCGCTCTTAAATAACACGACGTAAAGCTTACATTTTAATGCCATACTATGAGTTGATATAATTTGCTATAGCATTTATACAACTATTTCGCGTTTGACATCTTCTCGAGGTCGAACGTAGAGGGCTTACAGATGCAAAAAGTATTGTTTAAAAATAATGTTATGCGATGGTTAGGTCCATCGAGGCACTTACCAGCGTTACCGCCGGCGGATGACACTGGCCAGATACCATCTGCCTTCGGCTTGGACATCACTAAAGAAGACAATGGCCAGTGAGTAATCAAATTATTATACAGTGCGACCAACTTATCTGTGAACTGAAGGGCGGCGCTAGTAGCGATGTGAAATTGTCCAATCGCTTTTAGGTAGGTAGGTATTCATACTTGACGTCCATATAGCGGAGTTAGTACCAATTCTGACCACTTCACAGATAAGTTGGTCGCACTGTAAACATAATCATTGCTTGCTTATCGTGTGGGTTTCGAGGTTAACCTACCTCACAAACCCTGGTGTCGGAATTATAGAACCGCCTTAGGCACAAGACATGGCTCCTATAACGACTACATCCGTAGATAGTAGTCGGGATCAACGGCTTTACGTGACTTTTCGAAGCACGGAATCATCTTCCTTTTCGGACAATCAGGTGATTCAAACTGTAATTTCCTATCCAAACTGAGGAAAGTCTTACAAAGTGATATTTGTTCGACGAGTCCCCACCGGGATTCGAACCCGGAACCTCCGTAACGTCAGGCAAGCTATTGACCACTCGACCACGGAGACTGTTGATAATCTTTAATCGGCTCGTTTATGTCCCCTCCAAAGGGCTCGAGCTAACCCTGAAAATGCCTGAAATCAGGTTGAATAGGCCCAGTGCGGGTTGGTCACGAACACAACCTTTGAATTACTTTGCAGGTGTGTGCAAGTTTCCTCACGATACTTTCCTTCACCGTCAGAGCGTCGAATATACGAACTTGCAGAAGTTGTTTCGGCTTATGATGATGAATTTAAAAATAATGGAACCATCTCTCCAGCCAGTTTAACTTGCACTTGTCCGGTTGTTAAGGTTACGTGTCCAGAAAGCAAAAAGGGATACCTAGGATCACTTATCCGTCCGTTCGTCTGTATAATTCCTCCAAAACTACTGATACTGGTTCGTTTTAATTTTCGTCGAACACCAATTTTAAATGGCCAAACCATGTACGGTACTTGCCATCTAAAAATAGCTTAAAGGTGCTCCCTCGCCGGGCGCATTCACGTGTGATGTAAAGTCCGACCAAAGAAATAAGAAACCTCGCCAAATTGCGGAATTACAATGGCACTAATTTTATAAGGGAAATTGTTGCCATATTCGTAAAAATATACACGTGGCGCCCCCAGAGCAGGTTTCTTATTTCTTTGGTCAGGCTTTAACATTATAGATTCGACTTTGAGCATTACATTACAATACTACCTCCCTGATTGACGAGCATTCACGTGTACCTAATGTATTTTAACGATAGGTGTTGCCATAAACCCCAAGCTTAGCTTAGTTTCAATAATGCCCGGTTCTCCTCCTTCATTGATGTAATGTTCGAACCTGTAAAGTTACATAAGCGAATGCTCCCGGTGTGGTAGAACCTTTACAAATGAAATGAAATATGTTTTATTCGAAGTAAGATTTTACAGATCACTTTTCGACGTCGAGGCGAGTTCACAATTTGGCTGTCTTCTGTGGAGAAGAACTCGCCGGAAGAAACTCCACAGGCGTTGCATCTGGCATAGTATACTTGGAATAAAAACCAAATTTCCCCCAGGCTTCAAGTGAAACCACACGAGTCTCCCACCGCTTCGACCCCGTCTTCGGGCGAGGAGGGGGGGGAGACGTCGCCGGAGGAGGGGGCGGGAGAGGGGGAACAGCAACAGCCGCCCAGCCTCATAGACCTATTGGGGTGAGAATTCTTTGTGTTGTAGCACTTGAATACCTTATGAATGTGGATGAAGCGAAAGAAGTGTGTATGGATCGTAGCAAGTGGAAGGAAGTGGTCTCTGCCTACCCCTCCAGGAAAGAGGCGTGACTATATGTACGTATGTAGGACTTGGTAGGTAAGGCTGAGTCGCGTTTTTTCGGTCGCTTAATTTTTGTTTCATACAAATTCGAAACCTATTTTGCGTCGCCGTATGAACGAAACTACAAGTCCGTCGACACAAGCATAGGTCAATTCAAAAAAAAAAAAGAACGAAACAAGAGTTTTGTATGAAACCGAATGTAGCAGAAATTGCGCGACCGAAAAAAGGGGTCATAACTCAAAAGATTACGCTCGCCTAGCCTCATCCTTACTGCCTAAACACTATGGCACCAATTTCAAGGGGCACAGAAAACAGAAGACGAAAGGGACGCAGTTATACTCAAAAGTAAGCGCGGTGTATTTGTATCTCATTCTAACGCATGACTGCGTCCCTTTCGTCTTTTGTCTTTGACTACCGTGAAATACCTGCCTATGCCGAAATTATGCAAGAGTGACGAAGCGCTCATGGATGACGAAGGTTCAAAAGGACATGAAAGTTCTTAACTTAGAAAGAGAAGACCCTCTCACTCAACAGAACAGCCTGGAAACTCAGCATAAAAAAACCGACCTCGTGTAATCGGGAAAAGACGAGGAGGAAGAAGAAGACGAAAATCATTGTCATAAACAAAAATATACATATGGCGCCACCCAAAACAGATCTTTTAGCTTTGCCTGTAGATCGTGAATCACAATATGTTGATTGAGTTACGCGAGTGTTGTTGTGTTGTTCAGTGGGGAGCAGAAGAAGTTGGAAGTGCAGGAGAGGATGGAGGCCCAGGCTGCCCAGCAAGCGGCCATGTCTGCCATCGAGGCTGAGAGCAAAAAGGTAAGCATTGGCACAGAACAAAATAATAGTACTAACCCGTACAGAAAGGACACTCACCTCCCCGCGCCAAAATGAGTTCCCCGCCCGATATAGTGCCCTACGCCCCGCACCCCGCAGGCGCCGCGGAACTCTATTGGAGTGTTCTGGGGTGCTTTACATAGCGTGTCAGTGTTTGACTTGTAGTTGATATTCAGTTGTTATTCAAAAAGAAGTAGGTTGTCAAAACGCGTTTTCTGTATGGAGTGACCGACCAGTGGTATTGGCCTCAATCCTGACAAATTACACTCTAAACTTCAATTTATTGATCTTTTTCGTTCCTAAGGGTATCGAAAAGGATGGTAGATGAAGGAATCTAATTTTGAATGAAGAATATTTAAAATTAGAGCTCAACTGTCAAATGAGGGTTAATTTTAAGTGAGATGTTTTCGCGTGTCGGGGTTCGAGCTTTTTCCGGAGCACGTTTTTTTCTAGAGCATTGACAGTCCTCTCGAGTATATTGGTCCATGCTGGCTGGTATACATGTCAGCCAAATAGTAATTTCATTGTACCTAGTGATCATCACTACATAGTATAAAACAAAGTCGCTTTCTCTGTCCCTATGTCCCTATGTCCCTATGTCCCTATGTCCCTATGTCCCTATGTCCCTATGTCCCTATGTCCCTCCCTTTGTACGCTTAAATCTTTAAAACTACGCAACGGATTTTGATGCGGTTTTTTTTAATCGATAGAGGGATTCAAGAGGAAGGTTTATATGTATAATACATGCATAATATACTTAAGAATAATCCACAATAACCATTTTCCCGTGCGGAGCCGGGGCGGGTCGCTAGTTTCTAATATGTATTAGCGCGTTGATATTGAAAAACGGCGTCGTCTCCTTCACGATGTTTTTCAATATCAACGCGCTAGGCCGTGGTTCGAGGCTCCCTCGAGCCGCCCCTAGACGCGTTGGTATATGACTTTTTTTGGGGTAGAGTCTTCCACTCCCCCGCCAGTCCGGTGAAGCTTGATTTGTCGTACCTTTTCGACACAAGCATAGGTCAATTATAAAAAAAAAAAACTGTTGAGGTGTCAAATAAATAAATGTTGTTGTTTAGGCGGTGCAGAGCGGTCCCCAGCAGTCGGCGTTGTCTCAGATAGACCTGTCTCAGTACACGCGGCGCGCGGTCTCCTTCCTCGCGAGGAACTTCTACAACCTCAAATACGTCGCCCTCGTGCTCGCCTTCTGCATCAACTTCGTGCTGCTCTTCTACAAGGTCGGTGCACTCACACACATACACTTACACACTTACACTTACACTTAAACTTACAATTACACTTTCACTTACACTTACACTTACACTTACATTTACACTTACACTTACACTACACTTACACTAACACTTACACTTACACTTTTTCAATTCAATTGGGCAAATTGATAATAAAGCAGTTGTTCTAATAAATATATCAGTTAATTACTGTACTACATATTGTATAATTATTGTTTTCAATTTTATATTTACCAGGCGGGTGCACTGGAGTTCAGCTCACCCCTACTTCGGATAGTATAGGTTCGAAGGAAATGGCAGAAGCGATGTGGGCGAACGTCACGAGCCCAGATCGCTTGCTATACCCTTCGTGTTAGGTTACACATGAACCTAACCTCTTATCTTAACCAAGTTTTAAACGGTTACATATTATTATGTTTATTAGTATTTAGTACCTATAGTATTATTCTGCCCAAAAGGTGATGGACATTATGCATAATGCCAGATCAAATTGATTATTTGAATAGTTATTATAAAATTGCCTTCTCAAAAATGGCCGGTCATTATGAAAAATACCCAATGTATCAATTGGTCCATAACACATAAATAAACTAGACGCTCCCCCCTCCATCTTTGTATTTTCTGCGTTGTACGAGAATTTATTTTGAAAACAGTCAACATCCCTATTGTGTTTTTTAGTCGTTATGACGAATTTTGCAGTTTGAAATGTGTTGTGCAGGTGTCAACCCTGGACAGTGAAGAGGGCGAAGGCTCCGGGCTCGGCGACCTCATCAGCGGGTCGGGCTCCGGACGAGAGGGCTCCGCCGCGGGCAGTGGTGACGGTAACTACGACATTCATTTATAACTACATGTAACACGTTAGTTTGGTGCAACGTCGGTAGATGGCGCTATTGACAACATGTAACACGTTAGTTTGGTGCAACCTCGCTAGATGGCGCTATTGACAACATGTAACACGTTAGTTTGGTGCAACGTCGCTAGGTGGCGTTGTTGACAACATGCAACACGTTAGTTTGGTGCAACGTCGCTAGGTGGCGCTGTTGACAACATGTAACACGTTAGTTTGGTGCAACCTCGCTAGATGGCGCTATTGACAACATGTAACACGTTAGTTTGGTGCAACGTCGCTAGGTGGCGTTGTTGACAACATGCAACACGTTAGTTTGGTGCAACGTCGCTAGGTGGCGCTGTTGACAACATGTAACACGTTAGTTTGGTGCAACGTCGCTAGGTGGCGCTGTTGACAACATGTAACACGTTAGTTTGGTGCAACGTCGCTAGGTGGCGCTGTTCACAACATGCAACACGTTAGTTTGGTGCAACGTCGCTAGGTGGCGCTGTTAGTTTTAGCATCCAAACCTAAAAAACGTCTTTTCGTTAAAAGCCCATAGTTTTATGTTTCCCCACCAAGGAATCGTAAAGTTTAAAAATACATTCTTTACAATCTTTGAATCTATGACTTTGAAAATTATTTAATTAATCAGTTGCAGAAAGGATCATTAAAGTTAAAGGTTCTTTAAATCTATTGCTGACCCTTTTTATCTTGTTGGCAAAGAAAGAGTCAGCAATTGATGTAAAGAAGCTTTAACTTTATTACCTTTCTGCAACTATATATCTTGATTACAATAGAAAACATCTAATAAAATACTCGTTATTACTTTTAGGGTTCAATAGAAAAAACATTAGTTTTGTTCGTCAAGTTTAATTTAAAATATATTAATATATTCCTTTATATATCATAATAGTATACATTCAAATGATTAAATAGTATTATAATTATCTCGTTTGTACCATTTTCTCGCCAATGTCTTTGTATTAATAATGAAGACAATTTATGTAGTTGTTAACTAATTAAAGTTATAAACGCTGCAAGCTGTAATTTACAGTCTTACAATATTCTTTACGTAAATATTTATAACAAATAATTTCTTCTAAGCTTATAATATTAATGAAGTAAATGTTCTCAACATCAATTTAATCTAGTTTGGTATTAATTTGCTGTTATAGGAATAGGTAAGTTGTTATTTCCAAATAGTCTGTAATAGGTGCGGCCAACTATATTATTATTGACATCATTTGGATTCGCTCGCGAAGATCGCTCAGTTTCTTGTTCTGGTTTCAATTCGGTCTGTAATTAAAAAAATAGGATATTATGCATAAAGAAAATCTAAATAATTGAAATAATTTTCCAAAAATATTACAAATTATAATAAAATAACGAGGGTAAACAATAACAAAATCGACTGAAAAATTACTGAGTTAGACATTTATGAAAATAATATGTCGGTCATGTGAAGTGACGTCATCTTACATATCGGATCTCTCTTTCTAATCTACCTACCACTTAAAATCATTATAATTATAGTCACAAAGTAACTTAGAAAAAATAAAATATATGTTATTTTATGCATATGATTTGTAGAAACAATGGACGATGACCATTTTTATATGAGCCCCCCCCCCCTCCAACAGATCTTTTGTACGTGTCAATAGGTTCTTATAGATCTATAGAAAGGCTAGTAACAAGTTTTTTTTTTTTTGGTTTTTTTTTTTAGCAATACGGTTTTTTCTCGGAATATCCCGCGTCTTTGAAAGATGTCGCCATAATAAAAAGTAATCATATAGCTAAGACGCATACACTGAGATACATTTCAAATCTATTAGTCAATGTTATTAGGTTTTTGTTTTTTGGGGGGACGTTTTGACACATCGTCCTTTGTATGTTTCACGAAATTTTCACATCTGCCGGGCGTACCGTAAAGGCTCTCCATTTTTTGTTATACACTGTGAAATTTATCTGGTTGTTTATCCGAACATAGTGGTAGTACCTACTCATGAAACTGAACAACTTTCCCCAAGGAACATAGGTTGCAATCTCAAAATTAAAATTTAATTTGCCATACAAAGTGGCTTCACGTAACGTGAAGTTTATATGAAACTAGCGACCCGCCCCGGCTCCGCACGGGAAAATGGTTATTGTGGGTTATCCTTAAGTATATTCCTCTTGAATCACTCTATCTATTAAAAAAAACCGCATCAAAATCCGTTGCGTAGTTTCAAAGATTTAAGCGTACAAAGGGAGGGACATAGGGACAGAGAAAGCGACTTTATTTTATACTAGCAACCCGCCCCGGCTCCGCACGGGAAAATGGTTATTGTGGGTTATCCTTCAGTATATTATGCATGTATTATACATATAAACCTTCCTCTTGAATCACTCTATCTATTAAAAAAACCGCATCAAAATCCGTTGCGTAGTTTTAAAGATTTAAGCGTACAAAGGGAGGGACATAGGGACAGAGAAAGCGACTTTATTTTATACTATGTAGTGACTATGTAGTGAAGTAGAATATTAATTTCGAGATTTCAACCTATGTTCCTTAGGGAAAGTTGTTCAGTTTCATGAAACTACCACTATGTTGCTGATAAACAACCAGTTAAATTTCACGATGTATAATACCACCAGCCGGACTTAATCTTTCCGTCTATCGCCTATTGTATTGGTAACCATTTCATAAACAATGACATTTGTAAATTATTACATTAATAATTCGGTATAGACTGCAGCGTCAAAAAGAGCTCGATATAGATGACAAATCTGATTTTAAAAATAAAAATGAAAAAAATCATTAAATTTATCATTGTAATTTACAACTTGTCACGTTTATAAAATAGGCCCCAAAGTGTGTTATTATTTTTTAATTTTATGACAAAATGAAGTTGTATTTTTATCGTCGCCGGAAACTTGATCAAAATCCAATTTTTAGGGTTCCTCAAAAAATAGAATCACTCGTGTGTCTGTCCGGAACTATATAAATAACCTATCTATTGTAGAAAGTACAAATAGCCATGCGGCTGGACATGTTGACCCTGAGAGCGCCCGTATTCCGTAGTAGGGGCGAATTTCGTAGTGCGAATTTCCAACCGCATGTGCTGGCTTCTGTACCTACCATGAAGGGAGGAGGAGGGGTTCTTGACGTAGGATTAGCATAATGATCTGATTGGCTGTTCTGGTTGTCATACTGCCTCTTGTAGCTGACGCGTCCTTCTACCGGGATCATCAGACACTTGTCACAGAACATGTCTCGTCTGTACGCGATCGCCAGCTGATGCGACAGTCTGAAGCAAACATTAATAAATTTAATAACCCCCGACACAAAACTGTTACTTGATCCTTTCAACAACTAGAAAAGAGCTGATAATCTTCAAATGGCTGAGGATATTTTCTTGGATCATAGCTAAGAACACTCGATTGTGACACCTTGCAAACAAAAAAATTTAGATCACAATCGGCGCATCCGTTTAGGAGCTACGATGCCACAAACCAGAGATATTAGAGCCGCTTCGAGCGAAAGCGGCAAAGAGATTGGAGAGCCGCTTCGCGAAAGCGGCTCCCATCTCTCTGGAAAGCGGCTACCATCTCTCTGCCACAAACAGACAGACAGACACACGTCAAACTTATAACACCCCTCTTTCGTCGGGGTTGAAAATAAATATATCAAAAGGATTTTATTCGAAGTTAGATTTACAAAAAAAATTTCGACGTCAATTGAAGTTAATAAGCTTTGCTCAAAACCAAGACTGGTTCTCGTCTCACACTAATGAATCTGAAGAATGAACTCTTTAATTTTAAAGAGGCGATGCGATAGCAGTTTGTATATAATTCTCGGTGGGGACGTATATGTTAACAAATCAATTACCTGACCCCAAACTAGGCAGAGCTTGTACCATAGGTGTCAGACAGCTGATATACATACTTATATAAATATACAACGTCCATACACAAGGCAAACACATGTGCTCATCACACGAATGTTTGCCCTGGGCGGGATTCGAACCCGCGACCCTGTGCTTTGTAGGCAGGCGTACTACCAACTAGGCTATGAGGCCGTCAATTACAAACAGCTTCCGTAGCCGAGTTTCCGGGTTCGAATCCCGGTGTAAAAAATCTCGGTCTATCCTTTTTTTTATCGAGGCTAACGACAGCTATTGATGTTATCTGTCTATACCAATATTAGAGGAAAGATTTGATTGTTTGTTTGAATTTGGTAGGCTCCGAAACTTCTGAACCCAACTTAATGAAACTTAGTACAAAGATAGAATAGACCTTGGGAAAGGACATAAGCTACCTTTTACGGGAAATACTGTCAACGGGATGGAAAGCCGGGTATAAAATATGTATAAGCAAGTACTTACATGAAAAAAAGAGTACACAAAAATATTCTTCCGACCGTAGACTTAAACATGTTGAGGTTTCAAAATTGTCTGGCCTTAATGTGACATAAGGGAGGCATCCACGCTTTTTATACCCGCTATAATAATTCTTAATAAAAATGATAATGGGAAATTATGATAATCTTCGTATCTTTAAGTTACATCAAGTTTCAGGATTTTCCATTTCGTTGGTCATTTCTATGTTGCTGGACGTTAATGGCTTTTTTCTTTCTTTTTTAGCGTATTTTATGGTTATCTAATCACTACATAGTATAATTTAAACAAAGTCGCTTTCTCTGTCCCTATGTCCCTATGTCCCTATGTATGCTTAAATCATTAAAACTACGCAACGGATTTTGATGCCGTTTTTTAAATAGATAGAGTGATTCAAGAGGAAGGTTTATATGTACAATACATGCACAATATACTTAAGGATAACACACAATAACCATTTTCCCGTGCGGAGCCGGGGCGGCTCGCTAGTTATTTATATAAACAAAATTGGTAACCTCGGGGATCGGTACCCTCGAAAAGTAACCCAATGGAAATGGACCGACCACAGAAACCCCAGTGTCAAAATGATTGAGTATATAGATTATATGATCAAGTTATGTATATCTGAAAATCATAATACCTAATTACCTACTTGTACAAATAACGAGGATCATCGAATCAAAACACATTAAAATTTTCAAGGTGCCGCCTTAACTCATACGGCTCTGCACATTGTACGGGCTTATCTCCGAAACTGCTAGACCGATTTTAATGAAATATTGCATGGTGATACCTTATATCCCCGGTCAAAATCTTGTATACTTTAACCGCGGAAATTTAATTCCTTTACGATGTTTTTCAATATCAACACGCTAGGCCGTGGTCCGAGGCTCCCTTGAGCCGCCCCTAGACGCGTTGGTATATGACTTTTTTGGGGTAGAGTCTTCCGCTCCCCCGCAAGTCCGGTGAAGCTTGATCCGTCGTACTTTTTCGACACAAGCATAGGTCAATTAAAAAAAAAGCGGAAATTTAAAGTTTAAAAACCCTCGCGGGCGGGAAAACAACCCGGGTGGAGCAGCGGGCAGACAGCTAGTTTAAATATTTTATCTTTACAGGAAGCGGTTCAGCAGAAGAAGAGGATCCTCTGGAAGTGGTGCACATAGATGAAGACTTCTTCTACATGGAGCACGTGATCAATGTGGCCGCGGCCTTACACTCGATCGTCTCGCTCGCCATACTCATCGGATACTACCACCTTAAGGTGAGTGTTTGTGATCAATGTGGCCGCGGCCTTACACTCGATCGTCTCGCTCGCCATACTCATCGGATACTACCACCTTAAGGTGCGTGTTTGTGATCAATGTGGCCGCGGCCTTACACTCGATCGTCTCGCTCGCCATACTCATCGGATACTACCACCTTAAGGTGCGTGTTTGTGATCAATGTGGCCGCGGCTTTACACTCGATCGTCTCGCTCGCCATACTCATCGGATACTACCACCTTAAGGTGCGTGTTTGTGATCAATGTGGCCGCGGCCTTACACTCCCTCGCTCGCCATACTCATCGGATACTACCACCTTAAGGTGAGTGTTTGTGATCAATGTGGCCGCGGCCTTACACTCCCTCGCTCGCCATACTCATCGGATACTACCACCTTAAGGTGCGTGTTTGTGATCAATGTGGCCGCGGCCTTACACTCCCTCGCTCGCCATACTCATCGGATACTACCACCTTAAGGTGCGTGTTTGTGATCAATGTGGCCGCGGCCTTACACTCCCTCGCTCGCCATACTCATCGGATACTACCACCTTAAGGTGCGTGTTTGTGATCAATGTGGCCGCGGCCTTACACTCGTCTCGCTCGCCATACCCATCGGATACTACCACCTTAAGGTGCGTGTTTGTGATCAATGTGGCCGCGGCCTTACACTCCCTCGCTCGCCATACTCATCGGATACTACCACCTTAAGGTGCGTGTTTGTGATCAATGTGGCCGCGGCCTTACACTCCCTCGCTCGCCATACTCATCGGATACTACCACCTTAAGGTGCGTGTTTGTGATCAATGTGGCCGCGGCCTTACACTCCCTCGCTCGCCATACTCATCGGATACTACCACCTTAAGGTGCGTGTTTGTGATCAATGTGGCCGCGGCCTTACACTCCCTCGCTCGCCATACTCATCGGATACTACCACCTTAAGGTGCGTGTTTGTGATCAATGTGGCCGCGGCCTTACACTCCCTCGCTCGCCATACTCATCGGATACTACCACCTTAAGGTGCGTGTTTGTGATCAATGTGGCCGCGGCCTTACACTCCCTCGCTCGCCATACTCATCGGATACTACCACCTTAAGGTGCGTGTTTGTGATCAATGTGGCCGCGGCCTTACACTCCCTTGCTCGCCATACTCATCGGATACTACCACCTTAAGGTGCGTGTTTGTGATCAATGTGGCCGCGGCCTTACACTCCCTCGCTCGCCATACTCATCGGATACTACCACCTCATCGGATACTACCACCTTAAGGTGAGTGTTTGTCACAGACTTAAAGGGAAGCAGACCAAACATTACATACTTAGAACGCCACTTATTTTTGAATGGCACGTGTTTAACGCGGCGACAAAGTAATCTAAATTGGGGATATAAAAAAACTAAAATGGGTGCTAAAAATAATGGGTTGGCGACTATTATGAGCTATCATTTTAAATATAAAGTGGGTACTAAATAAATAAATTGCAAGGTAGTTTTTAAATTAAAACTGGCATCGAGTATTTGTTTTGGCAACTAAATTTATTTTCAAGTAGAAACATTATGGCAGATAAAAAAGACAAAAAGTAGTGTCTTGTCGGAGTTCGGTTTTGGATTCGCGTAATGTATTTAATTGTTTTATGCCCCAGGTGCCCCTGGCCATCTTTAAGCGCGAAAAGGAGATAGCGCGCAAGCTGGAGTTCGACGGGCTTTATATAGCAGAACAACCCGAGGACGATGACCTCAAGAGCCACTGGGACAAACTCGTCATATCCGCTAAGTAAGTAGCATCATCATCATCATCATCATCTCAGCCTGTAGAAGTCCACTGCTGGACAAAGGCCTCCCCCAAGGATCTCCACAATGATCGGTCCTGCGCTGCCCGCATCCAGCGGCTTCCCGCGACCCTCACCAGATCGTCGGTCCACCTCGTGGGGGGCCTGCCCACACTACGTCTTCCGGCGCGCGGTCGCCATTCGAGAACCTTTCTGCCCCAATGGCCGTCGGTTCTACGTGCAAAGTGCCCAGCCCATTGCCAGCCCATTGCCTATTGAGTAAGTAGCATGGTCCAAGAAAACAAGGTCTTGCAATTAGACCACGTGACTGACACGAACCTACGTCATTTTGCGCTGTTCATCCTTGTCTATTACACGCATTCGACAAGGATGAACAGCGCAAAATGACGTAGAAATGATGTGGGCTCGTGTCAGTCACGTGGTCTAATTGCAAGAGCTTGATTTTTTGGAGCATGGTAAGTAGCCTCCGCCTCCGTGGTAGAGTGGTCAAAAGCTCGCCTGACGTCACGAAGGTTCCAGGTTCGAATCCCGGTGGAGACTCGTCGAACAAATATCACTTTGTGAGACTTTCCTCAGTTAGGTTAGGATATTGCAGGCTGAATCGCCAGATTTTCCAAAAAGAAAGATGATTCTATGCCTCGGTTGGTCCCGGCTACTATCTGCGGATGTGGTCGTTATAGGAGCCATGTCGGAAGCTTAAGGCGGTTCCATAATTCCGACACCAGGGTTTGTGTGGTAGGTTCACCTCGAACCCACACGATGAGCAAGCAAGTAAGTATACGGAATTGATGCATGTTTAATAAAAAAATATAAGTATTTTAATTACGAATTATTTTCTTGTAATATGTATGTACAGAAGCCAGCTCATGCAGTTGGACATTCGCAATACGAAATTCACCCTTACCGCTACTAGTACGGCTTGTTAACCTGAATTACGGTCCCATCTGGCAGAAAGCATGAAACTTAGCATACATGTAGCTTTTATATATGTGCTTCAATGTCGATATGGAAACACGCTGAGAAATTATTCCCCCCCCCCTTTTTCCCTCATTTTACCTCCCTCATTATGGTTTTTTTTTCATTTTCTACAAAAACGGTAGGACTGATGAGTTTACTTTTCAAGAACCAAATAGTTTTCGATAAATTACCTACAAAACGATACTACATTTTATAGTGCTAAGATTAATATATTCAATATATGCCTACTTTACAATAGCCAGCACATGCGGCTAGACATATTGACTTCGAAACCGCTCTTATTCCGTAGCGGTAGGGATGAGATTCGTAGTACAAAATGTCCAACGGTATGTGCTAGCTTCTGTACCGTAGCCAGCCAGCACATGCGGATGGATATGTTGAACTGTACATAAAATAAAATAAGAGTCAGTTCTTATTTCAAAATCGGAAAGACATTAGACATTTCGGGAAACCAGATATTTCGGGATATAGTCATTTTGAAAAAGCGGTCATTTTGGTAAAGCGTTTTTGTTTTGTTTAGTAGACTTTATGTACAAAAGGGTTTTTTTTTCAAGTTAATTTTTAAAAATATATTTTTTACGTCAAATAAAGTCAATTAAGTTAAACTTTGTTCAAAACAAGGCAAGATGCTAGATGTTGTTGCATATTTAATACAGAAAAATCGAAAGGCAGTCTTATTGAAAACGGCGATTTGTTCCAGGTCGTTCCCAGTGAACTACTGGGACAAGTTTGTGAAGAAGAAAGTTCGCGCCAAATACTCTGAGACTTATGACTTCGACTCCATATCGAACATGCTCGGCATGGAGAAGACCTCCTTCACGGCGCAGGAAGACGACACCAACAAGGGCTTCATTAGATAGTGAGTACCAACACCTAAAGAAAAGAGATCCAGAGAGAAGATCAACAGATCCGGTCTGATTAGATCTATCTCTGTGCAAAAAAGAAAAAAATAAAATAATACAAATACAAATATTCTTTACTGCATATAAAAAATTTACATATAAAAACAACATGAACATTAATTTGCGGCAAATGGCGGCCTTATCGCTTTAAGCGATTTCTTCCAGGCAACCTTTAGGCGAGATTAGAAACGTTCAAAGGAAAGGAAAAGGCGGTTTGCAAATAATATCGAATAAGATAAACGGGTTCCCTGACTGAAAGTGGCCCTTTCAGCTTATAAGGACCACTACCCAAAAGGTGAACTTCCCAAAATGTCCACTTCCTATACTGTCCACTTCCCATACTGTCCACTTCCCATATTGTCCACTTCCTATATTGTCCACTTTCCATATTGTCCACTTCCCATATTGTCCACTTCCTATATTGACTACTACCCATATTGTCCACTTTCCATATTATCCACTTCCTATATTGTCCACTTTCCATATTGTCCGCTTCCCATATTGTCCACTTCTCATTTTGACCACTTCCCATATTGTCCACTTCCTATATTGTCCACTTCCTATATTGTCCACTTTCTATATTGTCCATTTCCTATATTGTCCACTTCCCATATTGAGCACTACCCATAGTGATGTGACATAGATAGTGTGTGGCGCCGCCATCTGTTAAAACATAATTTAGCGAGTAATTATAGAGAGAATTAAATTTTTCGAAAATCCCTTATCTTTTCGAAGATATTTTGATGTTATACATATTATGTAGGTGAAACGGTGATGTTACACCGTGAAATCTAACTGGTTGTGTATCCGCAACATAGTGGCAGTACCCATGAAACTGAACAACTTTCCCCAAGGAACATAGGTTGAAATCTCAAAAATAATATTCAACTTTTCATATAAACTTCAGTCACCGGCCACTTTGTATGACAAGTTCAATTTATTGTTGTTTTTTTTTTTACTATATTGCTGAATGGATTGTAGACCTTTATTCATTTACCTATGCTTGTGTCGAAAGAAAAGGTACGACTAATCAAGCTTCAAGTAGTCTCTTTCCAGAGCAGACAAGATAAGGAAGTCGAAAGACGAACTGAAAATGCCTGGAAGAGCTACTGGGCCATGAAAGATCTAGTTAAAGGTAAACTGCCGTTATCACTAAAACGAAAACTCATGGATATGTGCATCTTATCCATCCTTACCTACGGCGCGCAGACTTGGGCTTTGACTGACATCCAAAAAACCAAACTCAAGGTTTGCCAGCGAAATATGGAGCGTAGCATACTTGGTGTAAGACTAATTGACCGAGTTAGAAATACGACGCTGCGCTCCAAGACACAAATAATCGATGTGGCTCAGAAAGCTGCCCACTTAAAGTGGGACTGGGCAGGCCACGTCACCCGTATGCCGATTGAACTCTGGGCCAAAAGAACTAACCATTGGGTGCCTCAAAATGCAAAAAGGTGTCGTGGTCGGCCCCGCAAGAGGTGGCGAGACGAGCTGGAGGCGTACTCTGGGGAGTGGGAGAGCATAGCTCGGGATAGGAAAAAGTGGAAGGAGATGAGAGAGGCCTTTGCCCTGCAGTGGGACAGTACGGGCTAGAAAAAAAAAAAAAAAAAATCAAGCTTCACTGAACTTGAAATTTCGTGTTTTGTAAATAACACAATTAGACAATGCTATAAGTGAAGATTAGAATATTAATATACCTACTAAAATTATTTATATTGTAATGCCAAATCAAAAGCCTCTATTATTTATATAGAGATAAGACAATTATCTCCGATGACGTCTGTCGTCTGTCGCTTAGTGATGATCGCATAGAAACAAGAAAATTTGTGAGCCTAAAATTACATTATGTTAATATTAAATCTGGCCACGCGGAATCAATACGAAATTTTTATGTATTGGCTGCCTTATTTGTTTTGGTTTTACACTCATTAATAATAATAGATTAATTAAATTTAATGAATACGATGGCCCCATGAAGGCTCATGGTTTATTTGTGTTTGCCTTGTGTCTGGATGTTGTATATTTATATATGTATGTATAGCAGCTGTGTGACACCCATAGTACAGGATCTGCCTTGTGTAAGGTCAGATGGCCGTGAGATATCCCCACTTTTTTCACACATAAGAGGCCTATTACAGTCCACTAGCGCATTTGATATTCCTTAATTACTGAATAAAAATGGAAATTAATTAAAAACTTACACCTATTTTATGCGTAAAATGACGATAGTTCAATTTTTGTATGAGCATGATAAAATAAATATACATAGATTTTCTTATTTTTCATAGTCTGTCAACCTAAAATATGCGCACTGCTTAAAAATAACCCAGCCCTGAAATTATATGACACTGATTACATCGCACCTTATTGAATGTTTTCCTAAAACTATGAGGTATGATAAAAGTTATTTGGCAATGGGTATCCGGATATATAATAAAATACCTAATGAATTAAAAAATACAAACATTAGGCAATTTAACACAAAAGAATTTTTATGACGTCAAAATTAATAAACAACTGACATATTTTTGTTTTGACTTACCTACCTACTTTTGATATTCTTTTCTTTGACCATGTATTAGACTGGGATAGAAATTGAAATATCGCTCTAGTTTTTGAGGTGAGAGGCAAATCTTGTAACAAGTTGCTAATTGTACTTTTCGGGGGTTTTGGACATCGCTGAATCCGAAAATCGCTATTAGCAGTTCGAAAAATTACTCCTTGTACGTTAAATCCAAAATGGCGGCCAACAAAAAATAAAAAAAAATAAACATGTCATGTGGGGTATCAAATGAAAGGGAATCATGAGTAGATTACAAATATAACATGTTGCTATATCCGCCCTCCCTGGTTAAAATAATTTAAAAAAGAATCTTTCGAATGTAGCGTTTCGAGCCTACTTTGCATAGCTGTAGATTCAAAACTTGTGAATCAATATCTGTAAATTATTATTTTTATCATCAGAAATATCCCGAAATATGAGCGAAAAATAAATTTAGTCAAAAAGATTCATAAACAAGCAACTTAACGCATGTAAGCAGTGTTATTTTATCTCACCTAGTAAAAATGATAGAGAAAAAAATTAGAAGATTGTTTATGAATATTTTTGGCTAATTATTTTTCGCGCATATTTCAGGATATTTCTGATATTAAAAAAAATAATTTACCTACAAATATTGATTCACAAGTTTTGAATCTACAGCTATGTGGGGGACAACGGGAATAACCGGTTTCGAGCCTACTTTGCATAGCTGTAGATTCAAAACTTGTGAATCAATGTTTGTAGGTAAATTATTTTTTTTAATATCAGAAATATCCTGAAATATGCGCGAAAAATAATTAGCCAAAAATATTCATAAACAATCTTCTAATTTTTTTCTCTATCATTTTTACTAGGTGAGATAAAAATAGATCATAACACTGCTTACATGCGTTAAGTTGCTTGTTTATGAATCTTTTTGACTAAATTTATTTTTCGCTCATATTTCGGGATATTTCTGATGATAAAAATAATAATTTACAGATATTGATTCACAAGTTTTGAATCTACAGCTATGCAAAGTAGGCTCGAAACGCTACATTCGAAAGATTCTTTTTTAAATTATTTTAACCAGGGAGGGCGGATATAGCAACATGTTATATATTTGTAAGGTTACGTATTACAATCTCTAAAGTTCATATATCTAACTTTGTAATGCCTACGGACGAAAGGCCTAAAATTTAAAACACCTATTGGACGAAAGGCCTAAAGTGTAAAACACCTATGGACAGAAGATCTAATTTTAAAACAACTAAGCATTGTTTGGTCTAAACTTTATAAGACCTACGTTTCCAACGCCTAAAGTTAAATAACCTCATAAACGAAAGACTTTGAAAGAGTTAATTTTAAAGCAAAGTGGTTGTAAAGTGAATAATTAAAATTACCAATACACACACACTAAAAATGAAAAAAAAATTTTTTATCGACTTAATAACTGACAGCTGATAATTCTGGGGGCCTAAAAGCGCCATTTAAAAATTGAATTGTAAGAAAATCGCGATCCTTAATACATTTCACTAGAATTCAGCTTTCTGGTGAATCACCGAAGATTCTTGTTTTTAAAATATTGGTACTCGTTTTTTTTGTGAAAAAGTAAATAATATAAAAATAAATAAACTATGGGTAATATTAAAAAATAAAGCCCCCCTTTATATTAATTTTACTTCATTAATTTATAATATTTAAAAAGATTATAGTAAAGCACCCCTTCTTTTTTTTTGTAATAAAATAATAGAAATGAAGAAGGGGGCATTTTTAAAAATATTTTTTCCAAATTTAAAATTATATTAAAAAATATAAAAGGGTGGCATTTTATTTTATTTTTATTTATTTTCTAATTATTTTTCAATTAAAAATATTAATAAAAAAATTAAAAAAGGGGGGCAATTTATTTCATTTTTATAAAAATTCCAATTTAAAATTAATATTAAAAAATAATATAAAAGGGAGCATTTAATTATATTTTTTTATCACAATAAATAAAAAAAAATAATAAAACAATGAAAAAGGGGGGCAAATAAAAATATTGATAAAATAAATTAAAAAAGGGCGCCAATTTTTTTTTATAGAATTCCATATTAAAATAATATTAAAACAAAAAAGGGGGGCATTTTTCCTTTTTTATTATTATTAATTTTTCAATTAAAAGTATTAATAAAATAAATAAATTTGAAATGTTTAATTTAGGTAAATTGCACCTTTGACATAAACATTATGATTAAAACGCATTACATACCTATTGTTTTATTTAAAATATCCGGTCGCCTACTTATAGTTAACGACTATTAGATATTATAATATTAAGCTTTTCGTCCATTAGATTACTTAAACTTAGACATTATAAATTTAGGTATAACAAAAGTTAGCTATAACGACTATTAGATGTTTTAAAATTAGGCCTTCTGATCATAGGTGTTTTGAAATTTAGGCCTTTCGTCCGTAGGCATTACGACGTTAGATATATGAACTTTAGAGATTGTAATACGTAACCATTTGTAATCTACTCATGATTCCCTTTCATTTGATACCCCACATGACATGTTTATTTTTTTTTATTTTTTTTGGCCGCCATTTTGGATTTAAGGTACAAGGAGTAATTTTTCGAACTGCTAATAGCGATTTTCGGATTCAGCGATGTCCAAAACCCACGAAAAGCACTATTAGCAACTTGTTACAAGATTTGCCTCTGACAATCACAATTCAGAGATTTTTGCCCAGTCTATATTGTGACTTTATAGTAATTTTATTTTTGTCAAATCGACTACTTACTTAGACATTTGCATGCTAATCTATTGTAAGCAAAACATGACTGGTTGTGTATGAAATTTTTACCAACTGTTCTAACTACCATGTTTTAAGCAAATAAATATCTTTATCTTTAAATACATTGTCCGTTTCCGCAGCATAATAACGATCGACTGGCGCTACCAAGTGTGGAAAGCGGGCGTGACGATAACGGACAACTCGTTCCTTTACTCGCTGTGGTACTTCTCGTTCAGCGTGATGGGAAACTTCAACAATTTCTTCTTCGCCGCGCATCTGCTGGACGTGGCCGTCGGCTTCAAGACCCTTAGGACCATTCTGCAGTCCGTCACGCATAATGGGAAGCAGGTGGGTTGAGCTGGGAGTGATGTGGGGTGGATTGGGAGTAGTTTGGGGTGGATTGGGAGTAGTGTGGGGTGGATTGGGAGTAGTGTGGGGTGGATTGGGAGTAATGTGGGGTGGATTGGGAATAGCGTGGGGTGGACTGGGAAACAAGTAGATTCAGGACCATCCTGCAGTCCGTCACGCATAATGGGAAACAGGTGGGGTGAGCTGGGAATTACGTGGGGTGGATTGGGAGTAATGTGGGGTGGATTGGGAGTAATGTGGAGTGGATTGGGAGTAATGTGGGGTGAAGTAGGAAACAAGTAGGTTCAAGACGCTCAGGACCGTCTTGCAGTCCATCACGCATAATGGGAAACAGGTGGGGTGAGCTGGGAATTACGGGGGGTGGATTGGGAGTAATGTGGGGTGGATCGGGAATAGCGTGGGGTGGACTGGGAAACAAGTAGGTTTAAGATGCTGCGGACCATCCTGCAATCTGTCACGCATTATGGGAAACAGGTGGGGTGAGCTGGGAATTACGTGAATGGGATGGATTGGGAGTAATGTAGGGTGGATTGGGAAACAAGTAGGTTCAAGACTCGATTTTAAGATTTTTTTTTTATATACAGATGTTCGACCTCTATAGTTTTATTGTATAGTTTACTTATGTGTGTGTGTTGTCTTTAGCTGGTGCTGACGGTGATGCTGCTGACGATCATAGTGTACATCTACACGGTGATCGCGTTCAACTTCTTCCGCAAGTTCTACGTGCAGGAGGAGGACGATGAAGTCAACCGCAACTGCCACGACATGCTCACGGTCAGATCATATACATATACAGGGCGTCCCACGGCTATGCCACATGGAGGGAAAGTACCTTAAATATTGTAGGTAGAACATTTTACTGAAAGAAGACATTATTTTATTTCTAAAAACTATTAAAACTGCATTCATACATTTTTTAATAATTACATGGTTGAACCGGGAATCGAACCCGTTACACGAGAAAAAAAAACATCCTGTAGTTTTATCATACCAATCGAAAGGCTTCATCATAAGGATTATTTTTTGCTAAATAACATAGTGTCAGAAATAAAAGGAAGACTGAATTTTAACATTTGATGTGGCCGCCGAGATCGCCAGATCTAACCCTGTTAGATCTTTTTTATGGGGTTATGTAAAAAAAATAGTTTACAAGAACCGGTATGAAAGTGTCCACGAGCTACAAACAGAAATTAGACGTATTTTATTCTAAATATCCACCACAGCAAGATAAAAAAATCGACAGGGAGTGAAATAATCAAAAGAGTGCGACTTTGTATTCAACAGCGTGGGGGTCATTTTGAGCATTTGATAAAATTGATAAGTTTTGTATAAAAAATTTTAAAATACATATTCTTCCTTTCATTTCTGACACTATGTTATTTAGCAAAAAATAATCCCTATGATGAAACCTTTCGATCGGTATGATAAAACTACAGGATGCTTTTTTTTTACGTATAGCGGGTTCGATTCCCGGTTCAACCATGTAATTATTAAAAAATGTATTAATGCAGTTTTAATAGTTTTCAGAAATAAAATAATGTCTTCTTTCATTAAAATGTTCTATCTACAATATTTAAGGTACTTTCCCTCCATGTGGCATAGCCATGGGACGCCCTGTATTATGTACCTATACTATCTTATCCCATGTTTTTTATCTGTATGTAGAGTTTCATATTCAACCCAGTTTTATTATTTGTCTAAAGTGTTTCATGTTTTACCTAATCTTATGTATTCTATTGGTAGTTTTCATCTTTAACCCAGTCTTATTATGTTTCATGTTCAAGTCTTATGTTTTTGTCTCCAGTGTTTCATGTTCAACTACATACCCTCACATTATGTGTTTCCAATGTTTAATGTTCAACCTTCATGTTATTATATCCATGCAATGTTTCTCTATCTCCAATGTTTCACGTTCAACCAGTGAACCTCTCGTATGTTGTGTGCAGTGTTTCGTGTTCAACCACTTACCTTACCTCACATTACTTGTTTCCAATGTTTCACGTTCAACTAATGAACCTCTAGTTTGTTGTGCGCAGTGGTTCACGTTCAACCAGTGAACCTCACATTACTTGTTTCCAATGTTTCATGTTCAACCAATGAACCTCTCGTTTGTTGTGTTTGCGTGCAGTGTTTCGTGTTCAACCTGTACAAGGGGGTGCGCGCGGGCGGCGGCATCGGGGACGAGCTGGAGCCCCCCGACGGGGACGACAGCGAGGTGTACCGCATCATCTTCGACATCACCTTCTTCTTCTTCATCATCGTCATCCTGCTCGCCATCCTGCAGGGTAAATAACCTATCCTTAGAGTATAAATAGAAAAAAATCTGGGAGGGATAGAGTACGCCTAATCGAGTATGAATCGTAAGCACAGATATGAACAGTCGAATATCTTCAGCGCGTTCGTTTAGTATCAAATGGTCATCGGAGCTGATTATTTTTCCCGGTGAAAATAAGAAATTTAATAGGAGAACATTTTGAAATGTGCAGTGATAAGTTGCACATGATTTGAGGAACAAATCAAAAAAGAAAAATGTTATTGATTTCACCGCCCATACAAAATCTGCCAAAATTTGCTTACGCTTGACATAAAGGCAACGGAGCGATGCGCGTGCTCTATGTATATTTATTCTCTAAGAACCTTAAATCTTAATAAATCTAATTATCACTATAGTCTGATTCATATAAATTGGGACAAAAGTTCGCTGACCTCTTTCATTTCTTGAAAGTTATTAAAAATATTGTAACGCCAAAATGTCTGACAAGGTCACACGCTCACTCCGCCTTCTACTACGGTATGCCACATTACGCATTTTGCGATAATTTCCTATAGTTTTATCGTATCGTTTAAAAAAATGTGGGCACCCAAACAACATTTTTCTAATTTGTGGCGGAATTATCACTATCCTACCGGCTGCGCCATTTTAATACAACAAGACTTTGCATGCAAACCGATTTTATTTATTAAACGAGGGTGACCTCTCGAAATGTATTAATGAAATAGACGGCCCCGTAGCCTAGTTGGTAGTACGTCTGCTTTCAAAGCACATGGTTGCGGGTTCCAATCCCGCCCAGGGCAAACATTCGTGTGATGAGCACTTGTGTTTGCCTTGTGTCTGGATGTTGTATATTTATATTATGTATGCATCAGCTGTCTGACACAATATTTTAATGAAACTTTACAATAATATAGGTTTAAGGCTGCCACACACCGGATACGCATTGCGTTGCATCTGCGTGCAACACGATCTGTAATGTATTAACCTGAAATACGACGTTCGCACTGAAAGTGTCGCAGACGCAATGCAGCACGTCTGCGTGCATCAGACGCACGGCACGAACACAAACTGACATGGGTTACCATGGTTACAAAACAATAAATGTCAGTTGCGTAAAAAATATCGTACATTTTAGTTCATTTTCCTTTTGATTTGTGATATTTGTGACCGAATTGCCGCGCGCGGCAGCCGAACGGGAACGTCGCACTCGCGAAGGCGGACGCAAACGTTATATAAGGTTGTATTACACGAGATTTCCTATTGACACTGACACCGCGCTGCTGCATGCGTCTGCGTGCGTCTGCGATACTGTGTGAACGGCCTCTTTTGCGCGGTGCTGCTGACGCAACGCGTCGTGCTGCAGACGTATCCGGTGTGTGGCAGCCTTAAACATCAGAATAACACATAGGCTACTTTTTCACCGCGGGAATATACTTCTTTCCCACGGGAAATCCTGTCAACACGGGCGGGGCGGAAAGCTTGTTATTTATAAATGTAATATGTACAGTACAGCATCGGTAGTGATTGTTTGTTTGTTTGTGTGTTGAGGTCTGATCATCGACGCGTTCGGAGAGCTGCGTGACCAGCTGGAGTCCGTGAAGGAGGACATGGAGAGCAACTGCTTCATATGCGGCATCGGCAAGGACTACTTCGATAAGGTACTGTAGCGAGGGTTGACCAAATATAGCGAGGGTTGAGCAGATATAGCGAGGGTTGATCAAATATAGCGAGGGTTGATCAAATATAGCGAGCGTTGACCAAATATAGAGAGGGTTGACCAAATATAGCGAGCGTTGACCAAATATAGCGAGGGTTGATCAAATATAGCGAGGGTTGATCAAATATAGCGAGGGTTGATCAAATAGCGAGGGTTGACCAAATATAGCTAGTATTGACCCAAATATAGAGAGGGTTGACCCAAATATAGAGAGGGTTGACCAAATATAGAGAGGGTTGACCAAATATAGCGAGGGTTGACCAAATATAGCGAGGGTTGACCAAATATATCGAGGGATGATCAAAAATAGCGAGGGTTGACCAAATATATCGAGGGATGATCAAAAATAGCGAGGGTTGATCAAATATAGCGAGGGTTGATCAAATATAGCGAGGGTTGATCAAATAGCGAGGGTTGACCAAATATAGCGAGTATTGACCCAAATATAGAGAGGGTTGACCCAAATATAGAGAGGGTTGACCAGATATAGCGAGGGTTGTCAAATATAGCGAGGGTTGACCAAATATATCGAGGGTTGACCAAATATAGCGAGGGTTGACCAGATATAGTGAGGGTTGACCAAATATAGCGAGGGTTGATCAAATATAGCGAGGGTTGACCAGATATAGCGAGGGTTGATTTTAGAACTTATTTTGAATACAGTACAAATTCCTACTTAAAAGGAATTATTTGAATATCAAAAAATATATATAAAGTAACGTTCTGTGTCATAATAATAACGTTGTTTGTTGTGATGCTGTTTGGGATCATTATAGGTAGGTACACAAGTCCTAGACTTTACATTCAACATTATGAGAATTCAACGTTTTGAGATTCAACATTTTAAGAATTCAACGTTTTGAGAATTCAATATTATGAGAATTCAAATTTTTTTTTTATTGACCTATGCTTCGAGTCGAAAAAGTACGACGGATCAAGCTGCACTGGACTTGCAATTCAACATTATGTTCCGGAAGGGACTTTACTAGAGTAGCTGCGAAACTTGTCATTAACTATTAAGTTTATTATTGTACGTACCTACATCATATCAAGACACTGGAGCTTGTAACAACAAACTTATTTTTTTAATTTCATAATATGGTGATTTATGAAATTTACCCACACTTTTCTAATAGGGTAGTGTCCAGGGTCAAAATAATTACATTCTATTTAGTCCGTATTTTAGATTAAAAAAAATATTGGACACGTATTTTCTCTTTTTTCGATTAATCAAAAAATAACAAAGATATAGCCCAATAAAGTTACGTGTGACGTCACTCCGTGCACCTCCGTGTTAACAAAATGCAGCAAGTCACACGTTACTTTAATGGGCTATATCTTTGTCATTTTTGGTCCAATTTACAAATAAAAAAATACGTGTCCCTTATTTTTGAATAATCTAAAAGACGGACTAATTACATTTTTAAGGACACTAGCCTATTATTGCTAAAATCCTGTATTTGATATAATATGTTGTTTGTTTACATGCATAGGTCCCGCACGGCTTCGATACGCACGTCGCGCGGGAACACAATTTAGCGAATTACATGTTCTTCCTGATGCACCTCATCAACAAACCGGACACCGAGTACACAGGTAAACATACTACTAATATTATAAACACAGTAGACTCAGAACAGTAAGTTATCTCCGTACCAACTGGCCGCATCGGTTTGAATGTGAGTGCGCCGTGTAGGCACGCGCCGTCACGCACACGCTTGCATGCAAGGTAGCTTACGTTACTCCCCAAAGTCTATTCTATCTACCAAGTTTCATCAAAATCGGTTTAGTAGTTTCGGAGTCTATTCAATGCAAACAAACAAACAATGAATTCTTCCCTCTTGATAATATTAGTACGAGTATACATAGTTATTTGACACCCAATTAGTACAGGCTCTGCCAAGTTAAATGGCTGTGCTTGAGATTTCCCCAAATTGCCACATATTGATTGATTGTTATTGATTCCAGGTCAAGAGACGTACGTGTGGAATATGTACACGCAGCGTTGTTGGGACTTCTTCCCGGTGGGAGACTGCTTCCGGAAACAATATGAAGACGCTATGGGAGAGTAGAATATTTATTGTGTCAACCCTGATTTCGAACGTATTTAGCGAATGGGGTATGTTTAATTTTTTTTTCGGTACCAAAGAAATATGTACTTTTATTTGAAGGTTTAGCTCTTTTATAGGATGAATGAATGAATGAATGAAAATACTTTATTGCACAAAAAATCTGTACAAAGGCGAACTTAATGCTACAGAGCATTTTCTACCAGCTAACCTTTGGTGGTTGAGAGCAGGCTATGGGTAGTGCCGCTATAACAGCGTTGAACAATATTTATGAACATATAGCAGATTAAAAAAAGGATGGATTTTGGATTGATTTGGATGAATTTTTCTGTTTTTCTTTATTCACATTTTGACAGTTGACTAACATTTTTTGTGAGTATTTATAGCTTTTATTATGGCTCTTTAAATAAATAAATAAATATACAAAGAGCACGCGCATCGCTCCGCTGCCTTTATGTCAAGCGTAAGCAAATTTTGGCAGGTGTTGTATGGGCGGTGAAATTAATAACATTTTTCTTTTTGGATTTGTTCCTCGAGTCATGTTTGCAACTTATCACTGCACACTTCAAAATGTTCTCCTATTCAATTTCTTATTTTCACCGGGAAAAATAATCAGCTCCGATAACCATTTGATAAGTACTAAACGAACGCGCTGAAGATATTCGGACTGTATATCCGTGCTTACGGTTCATACTCGATTAGGCGTACCTACTCTATCCCTCCCAGAAATTTTTCTATTTATACTCTAAGTATGGCTCATACAGAGCGTCCAAATAGGTCATTTAGACGGCAAATTAATTTAATTAAAACGCTAATATGATCATAATCTTTTCTTTTTAATACCCGTAGCTTGGCAACTATTGTTAAAATATTATATGTCTGTAAATGGAAATTAAACATACCCTATTGCTGACCTCTCTTTGCTTGCAATTTGTATGCAAATGTAGCTTAACTCAAAATGGTTTTTATCGTGTATGGCTGTATATAGGTGGCCATTTTTTATTGGCCTTTATGTGTATATAGTTTGTGAGCAGGGAGAGGTCCCCAAGTGTTTCAAATGATTTTTGATAAAAAGAGATGGGCTGGGTGTTAACACTGTATTATAAATTACAGCCGATTTTTCGTAACCATTTATTGTAAAATGTATTTAATTTTAAAAGGATGTGTGACATACACTGAAGTACGATCTCTTTACTAATGCAGGTTTTCACATGTAATTTTATTTTTAATTTGTAATTCAATTAAGTTAAATAGTAAATTTGCATTGTGAATATAATGATCTTTTTTTGTCTTTTGCCCAGCCCTAACTAAATTGATGCGTATTAATTATATTAAATTTTAAAAAATGCATAAAATTACAAGCGAAAAAATTTAAGAACTAATAGTTATTTTCCAGTCCGTATTAATCTATGTAGCGTAATTCTTTGCTCAAAAATTACAAAAAATACAATTTGGATAAAACGAAAGCTATCTGTATTATAATTCCTTGTCACTAAAATAATATATATCAAATTGTACTCAATAAATTAAATAAATAGCTTCAAAGTTCTTATCAATCAGGAATCTAAAATTATATTAAAAAATAAAGAAATATTAAAAAATAAACTTTTCTATTCTAATTTTAAGTATAACGTTATTGTAACTATAAGGTGGCCTTTCCAAGTTAACTTTTCTATTTTTAACTATTTCGATATAGTTTATGTAAGATAAATATGTCTTGTTAATATAATAAATTATTTAAATAATAATTTGGCTGTTTCAATTTGAATGCGTCGCGTCCTCTAGAACAGATTATATATATCCCCAGGATATTGCAGGCTGATTCACCTGATTCTTACAAAGAAAGATGAGGGCACGAAAAGCCGTTGGTCCCGGCTACTATCTACTGATGTAGTCGTTATATTATTATGAGCCATGTCGGAAGCCTAAGGCGGCTCAACAATTCCAACACGGTGTGGTAGGTTGATCTCGAAACTATACGATAGTAATAGTAGAACTATACGATAATAAGTACTAGCAGTGCTAGTAATATGATTGCATGTACATTATTAGCTTGTATCTATCGATAAGTTATTTCGAGAGTTTATCTAAATATTTTTATAACGACCATTGAATTTAATTAGTGATGATGAAACGATGATCAAAACATATATTTGTTTGTCAAACCAGATTAAATAGGTTATCGCTTTATGTATAAGTATTCTTCTTAGAAACTGAGTCAAGTGCGAGATGAACTCGCTCGTGATAAAGTTTCCGTACGAAAGAAAGAAACTATTTATTTATTTATTCAGTAAAAAACTGTTAGGGCGTTTACGCTTCATATATTATGTTACGTGTAAAAGTTGGCCGGAAAATTCACGTGGGTAAGTATATACGTGTTTATACTTAGTAATAATATTTATCGTCAGATTTTTATGATGATATCAAAATGAAGAGCATGCATTTATAAAAAGCATACAAAAATGCATAGCAGGTGAAAAAGGCGAATAATGATGACCAAAATATGCAATACGAGTACTTATGTATACCTAAGACTACCTAGAGTTGCTAGAGTAGAAATACCTACACATCTTAACATCATTTGTAAGAAATAAAAAAGGTTATCAGAATTTTAGCTTTTGATAATTATTGCTTATGTTAGTGGATAGAACGTGGTATACCTTACATGTCGCCGGTAAATAGTAAACCTCGTCATTTTAGAGAATGTTTCGGCATTTTACTGGCATTCTGTAATTATGCCAAAGGCAAATTGTAGAGAACGCTTACGCATTTCTCTTCTCAATGAGCAACGTGATATAATGGATATGAATGATGTAATCATACTGATCACAAATGGCTTGAAATACCAACAAGAATGAATTATTAATTAAAGTCGATATATCAATATATTAAAAACAAAGTCTAGTTTTTTTGGTAAGACGCCGGAAACCACAAGAAGGCTTATACCTTGTTACAAGTTCGCGTCATGTAAAAAGAACGCTAGAGAAAGTGGTGGGGGTATGCAAATCGCCCACGACGCGCAAGACAGCCAGCGTTCTTTTTACGTGACGTGACGCGACTTTAGACAGGCAAACAGACAGATACACACGTAAAACTTATAAAACCCCTCTTTTTCGTCTGGGGTTAAAAAGAGCGTCTGTGACCCAGTGGATAGGGTACCGGGGTATATAGTCAATAGCAACAACTGCGATCTCTAATCCGTCGGCTAAGCAGTGAACTATCAGAAGTTTTGCCTTCTATAATCCTTAATACCCGTCTTTAACGTTAGGTAAATATAGTTACAGCATGGCAAATATTTATAAAATGCCGAGCATTCTGTAAAATGACGAGTTCTGCGATTTGCCGACGACATACATATTATAATATAAAGGGGCATAGATGTGAACAGTTTTTATTCGCTTCACGCAGTTGGTCTGCTGATCTATCACTTGCAGATAAGTGACTTTGTTGCCGCGATGGCTAATCTTGCTGTCCCATTGTGTTTCATAGCCCTGTTTAATATTGGTTTTAATGGTAAATTCTTCCCAATGAATACGTTACGACATGTCTAGTAGATAGGTTAGTAGCATTTAGCTAATTTTTATGGTTTTAATAACTTTTGTATAGTAATTTTTTTTTCCGAATTTTATCTTTTATTATATCTTTATAATTATATTATAAAAAACAAATCTAGTCTTTCATTGCATGTGCAATGAAACACTCCTTAAAATTGGACCATGTTTAAAGGGAACAAAATGTTATAAATCTCCTTTTGTATGAAAACATACAGGTTCGTAGTCTTCTAATATCTAAATAATATATTCTTTGAACTTTTGAATATTTGCATTATTTACGTTATCTTTTTTGACGAGGTCAAAAATTTGAACTCTCCGCAAGAAACTCCGGACGTTGCATCAAAATACTATCTAATTTTTCAGATGCTTTTGCCCCGGGCTATACTTATCTACAGTCAACACAAAGCTATTACAAATATCACACAAATTTAGTTGATTGGTACGAGGCAAAGAGCACGTGCGAAGCCGAAGGCGCGCAGCTGTTTCATCCTGAAAACGAGAAGGAACTTGGACAAGTGTGGAGTGCGCTGGGCGTGGTTGAGATCGTTGATGAAGGCAGCTTCTTACATACTGGAATATATTTAACATACAGCGGAGACTATAATACCATTGACTGTGAGTAACTATACCTTCATCCCCTGGGTGCCCTTGGCCAACGTTTTACAAATTGTTTTGGGAGTAGTGGGGACTATTCACTTTGCCCGGGGTATCCACTTTATACGGGTTCCCTATGACTTTTTTTTGGGGAGACTTCCGCTCCCCCGCAAGTCCGGTGTTATTCCTTTTTCATAGTCAATTACGATATCAAAATTACGAAAACGAACCAAACGGAAGCTTGATCTGTCGTACTTTTTACTACGACTCAAGGATAGGTCAATTGAAAAAAGAAAATAAAAAGTATGTTTTGTGTTTACAGATCGGCCAATCAGCGGCGTTTACAATAAGTGGAAGCCAGGAGAACCGGACCCAGGCTCCAACCACCAGTATAGCTGTGGGCGCTTTGATTACGATAATCGCTATATCGTTATCTCGCCATGCCATGCAGGCAGACGGTTTATCTGCAAGCATAGCAGTAACACGGAAGATCTTGTGAACACAGCTGTAGGAGGAGTGAAAAATGCTTTCAGTATGTCATTTATGTATCCATACTAATAATCCGTACTAATATTATAAATTCGAAAGTAACTCTGTTACGCCCGCGGCGCGCTTAGCACTTAGGCGCGCCTGCAGAGCATCTTCACGAAGTAAGTTGAAGATACGCGCTGAGCGACGAATAGAAACACAAAATTGGCACAGAACTTTTTATAATGATAACTGTAACTCAATTTATAAATTATACAACTGTTTCAAAACGTTAGGTAAATATGAAAATACATAAGGAAAATGGCCATGATGCGAGGTTGAGGTCAGAAGAAAGAATGAAAATAAAAATGGATGATTTGACGGATGATTGTCGAATGAATTCCAAAATGAAATATTCAAATTTAGTAGAAGAAATGGTAAATGAGATGAGAAATGAGGTAGGAACGAAGTAGGAACGACGTGACATGGAAGACACCTCGTTACAAATCTGTCTGTGTGTTACGCTTTCATGTTAATAGAATACTTGAGACACAGGTTTCCTTTTGCCGAAAAAAAGGTAAGCTAATAATATAATTACAATATTTATCTGAATAAAAATATTTTTTTTGTTACAGCTGATTCCACGAACCTTTTAATCTCATCATTGGAAGCGCAACGAACCGATATCACAAATCAAACTAGGGCATTGCAACAGCTGGCTACTAGACAAACTGAGATCCTGGAACGTCAGTCCCTGATGCTGGAGAAGCTTATTGGGGGGTTCTCTCTCCGCATCCTGGCTTCACCAATAGAGGTCTCCGCTCACGAAGACCACAAGGATCTGGGCGAAGAGTCTGTACAAGATAATTCAGTCGCAAATGTCACAGATGCAAATGTTCAGTAGACGTGTCAAGTGCAAGGTCAACTGAACACATTGTTATTCTCTACCTTATTCAAAGGACATTATAACTGTGTTCAGCTTAGCGTGCTCTTCACTTCCTATTTTGTGCCTCTGGTGAATTTTTTATATTTCTTAATTAAAAAAAAAATTTAGAGTAGCTTCGATCATATTATATCAATGTGGGGGGCAATTGATTCATTGGGTGACTAGTTTATGTCAATATAGTTTTATGTGGTAGTATAGTGTCATCTAAGATATATATGTAGTTAATGAATAAATAGTTTATTTAGTAAACTTGGCGTTTCAATTTTATCTATATAATTATAAAACTGTGGAGGTCAAAAATCTGTACATAGAAAAAAAGTGCTAAAAACCGAGTCAGGGGGATGTAAGAAGTGAGAACATATCCTGAGATTTTTTTCAATTTTTTTATTATCTATTACGGGCTAATCTCCGAAACTGTTGGACCGATTTGAATTAAATTTTGCACGATGGTACCTTATATCCCTGGTCAACATCTTAGATAATTTTTACCGCGGGAAAATATCTTATTCATATGGGAAACTGCACAGAAATGCCAAAAAACAACGCGGGCGTAGCCGCGGGCGGACAGCCCTTAATAAGCTTTCAGCAGCAATTAATATAGCTTTTAGTGGTTCATGCTTTCCCGCGCAAAATCTGCTGTGGCCAGGGGTAACCTTGTCACGCCTGCCGCCCACAAGTAGGCCTACTATGTAAGAAGCGACAGGCTCGAGAAGCTGGCAAACGCGACATAGTGACATTAGAGCCGGTTCTCTATTGTATTCCCTAAAATTTGTTATCCTACTTTTTATTTTCCTTAGCATTTTAGTCCTAAGTATCGAATGTCCTAATGTTCCTACTCCTATTTTTTTATCTCCTACTGTTCATTGCCCTATTTTTTTTCATCCTAATGATGGTAAGCCCTAATCTCCATAGTTATAATCGTTTATTTTCCTAAAATGTATAGTTATTGCTCCTAAAATGTTGGTACTACATCGTACATCTGCATCAAGATTGAAATGAAATATGTATTTTCGAAATACAAAAATGTTTGAGTGGTAGGTGCTCGCTCCTCCAGCTCAGAAGAAAAAAAGGATGTATTTAGACAAAATGAATATATGTAATTGAAACTATTATTGAAAAACAATGTCAGTATACAAAATGCGAATTTTTAACAGCTATTGCCGCGAATTAAAAATTTTTGTAGCACCTACCTAATTAGTAAACTTACTTACGAGTAAGATATTTTTATTTTGCATGTTTTACTTTTGTAAAGGTTGATTATGATTAATAAAACAATTTTATTCTGACTAGTTGCTTATTATTTTTAGTACTATTCAACCCACCGAGGATTTTTTAGATAATTATATAATAGAGGAAGATGAAAATTAGGAATTTTAAACTTTTGTGACATTAATATTAGGACTAAAGAATATTAGGACAAGTATAACGGTAGGATAATCAATATTTAGGATGATCGAACATTAGGACAATCGAATATTAGGAAAGTGATGTTCGGATAATCGACTTTAGTACTATAAACATTAGGAAATACAACAGGCTCCCATTAGAGCCATAGCAGTTCTGTCAATATGTCGCGTTTGACAGCTTCTCAAGCCTGTCGCTACTTACATAGTAGGCCTACTGGTCCTAAGCGAGCCGTCAGGAGTGGCTGTAGATTGAAGGTTTCCCTAACCATTAGTAAAATACACGAGGCACCGTCCATCATCATCATCATCATCATGATCTCGGCCTGTAGACGTCCACTGCTGGACAAAGGCCTTCCGCAAGGATCTCCACAATGATCGGTCCTGCTTGGCCCGCATCCAGCGGCTTCCCGCGACCCTCACCAGATCGTCGGTCCACCTCGTGGAGGGCCTGCCCACCCTACGTCTTACGTTACGGTACGTGCCGGCCGAGGCTTGACCCCGCGAACTTCCGAATGGAAGTCCATGGCCCTGGCCACTTAATTCAATAAAATTTCCGCAATATGGCGATGTTTTTTATTTTTTTATTTCCTTAGTCCTACTTGAATGTCGCACATAAGTACATTATTATGATTTCAAGAGTGAAGTTTCTGCACATTTATTAACCAATCTTGTTTTAATTAATAGTCATTTTAAGCTTTCTCAATAATCTTAATAGGAACACCAGAATAAATTGCATTTTTTATAGCGTTAAATCGCCGGAATTGCCATTTTCAATTTTTAATTGTGCAAACGCAAAATTAGGCTCTGGCAAGTGTGATAAATAGTTTCATACGAATTAAACATTCGCAATGGAAAGGGCGGCGTTGTTACTTCTATCCGTCGTTTTGGGCTGCTATGGATACCCAGAGGTAGGTAACGCATTTACATCGTCATCAGGCCCCAATCGCGCTAACTCGAAGGACTTAACCAAAACTAAACTTTAACCGGATCCACCGTCAACTACCTATTCCGTATCACCTGCGTACGCGTGGATAAAGTTTACCTATTATTTATTCTGTGGTTTTAGTTAAGTCATTCGAGTTAGCGTGATAAGGTCCAGATCAGACTCGAGAAATGTTCAGGTATTATAATTTATTTTAATTAAGAATAATAAATTAAAGAACTTATAACGACTATAGGTAATTGATTTTGTTCTCACTTCTATTTACTAAAATGCTGTATTCTAAACATTTTACTCAGCAATTTCTTTCTAAAATGTAATAATGAATGGTCAATTTCAGCCTAATTTGTCGTTACAAGCGGACAAACAGGAAAATCAGTATATCGACTTAGATCTACAGCAGCTGAGCGATCTTACTGGCATTGTAAGTATAAGTAGGTTGTGAGTAGTTACTTATCGCCTGGGTTTCGAAGTTAACCTACCTCACAAACCCAGGTGCAAGAATTATTGAGCCACCAAGAAGGCACACAACGCGGCCCCAATATTTATTTACTTATATATTTAAGTCTCCCAAAGTTCCTTACACACGGCGACACGTGCTTTCAGAAATTCAAAATCATCTTTCTTCATACAATCAGGCGATTCAACCTGCAATGCCCTAACCAAACTGGTAAAGTCTCTTAAGGGGCTCTACTATGCTAAGTAGCGCCGCCATCCTGAAAAAAATAATAACTCGGGAAATAATCAATTTTTCAAAAATCCGGACGACAGAACTGGAGTCGGGGTGCTGTAGGATATATAGAAGCAATCACATATGTTTATTATAGTTCAATGTAGTTATAGATAGAAAAAATGCGAAAAGTGCCGTTTTTCGCAAATTTCCTATCTCTAACTACAGCGAGATACAATAAATAAAGTTAATAGCTTCTATATATCCTACAGCACCCCGACTCCAGTTCTGTGGTACAGATTTTTGAAAAATTGATTATTTCCCGAGTTATTATTTTTTAAAGGGTGGCGGCGCCACTTAGCTTGGTTGAGCCCCTTAAAGTGATAGTTTGGCTATTGAAAGTATACAATGAAAAAAACGCGGACAATTTGAAGAAATCAATTTAGCAACCCCGATTTTATGGATTTACCTAATTTGATACTCTTTTTTTTTTTCTATGTAACTTTGTTACCAGTACGATGATTTCCAATTTCATCGATTGTCTACTTTCAATAGCTAAACTCTTTTTGTTCGATGACTGGCGCTTAAGCGGCTCTTGCAAACTCTCTGGTCCCACCGGGATTAAAAACAAAAGAAGAAAGAAGAAGTTTGATGTTTGTTTTGGCCAGTCTGATTAGGTTACTCCGATATGACTACGCATTCACTTCTATGAAAAACAATACCTAACCACATAAATTGCAAATATTTTTTTATTGTATTATTTCATTCCTTTCCATTCCATTCTATTCTATACATATATTCTCTTACTTAATTAACGCTTCGTTCTCTTTTACAGCTTCAAGTTTGGAAACAACGCGTAAGGGTCCATTAATGAGAAGTTAAGTCTGACAAGAACAATAAAATAGCTCGCCTTATTGCGGAATTCAATGGAACTAATTTTATAGTGGCGGTTTTTCCTTAGATACAACTCAAAAACTGTGGCGTCCAGAGCAGGCTTTTTATTTTTCTCGTCAGATTATCTTAAACAATATTATAAAGAGGAAAGATTTTATTTTTTGTTTGTTTACATTGAATAGACTCCGAAACTACTAAACCGATTTTAATGTAACTTGGTATAAAATAGAAGACCTTGGGGGTAACATAGGCTACCTTTTACCGCGGGAAAATTCCTCATTCCCATGCAAGAGAAAAACTGTTAACGCGGGCGGAGCCGCGGCGGAAAGCTAGTCGTAGATAAGCATAATATACCTACTTATAACGCGAGCTAATAATACTACAATAATTCGACACCACCCATACAAAATAGTCATTTTGAATCTGACAGTTTTTTTACAACAATTACTGAACATGTCCTTACGTACGAGTAAAGGTAAATAAAATTGATAACGTCCGTATCTGCCCGCCATGAAAATATTTTTTCCTAGAATCAGAGTGCCAAGTGCGAGTTTTTTACTCACGAAACACGCTCGATAACTACAACGTAAACGAGCATTTAGTATGGAGAAATTTTAGTTCAGCGAACTGTCTACAGACGGCGTAGTTTCAATCCCATACAAAATCGCGTTTACGCTCTCGCTATCGAGCGCGTATACTTTGTTATTTTTATTATTATTATTATTATTATTTAATACTTACATTTTCATGTTTTGTGTTCACAGGTTAAAAGAAGTAATAACTATAATCCTTCTAAAAGAACCTCGAACTCGGTAAGATAACTAAGAAAAATAATTACAACTACTTAACTAACGTTTTAATCTAAAGTAAACCAATTCTATTGTTTTTATTTTCCTTTTGTCACAATGAAACATTTTTATTTTATTTTGAAATTAATTTTTAACTCAAACAACTGAAACAATCAAAAATTTTTTAGAAGGTTATCTTTTTAAATTTTCTACAATCTCCTGTATGTATTTCTGACAGCAAACATTTCAGTGTTGTTAAATTCATGACAAAAGAAATATATGAAAAAATTGTTCAATTTATACTTGAGTCGCATAATCGGAGCTTTTTTTAAAACCTGTCGCTTGTGTCGAAACAGTCTTTTCTTTTTTTATTAAATTACTAGCTTTCCGCCCCGCGGCTCCGCCCGCGTTAATTTTTTTCCCGTGGGAATGAAGTTTTTTTAAAAAAATTCTCTCCGTAAGAACCATCCTTGGACTTCAACAAACATTTAAAAAAAGAATTGGTAAAATTGGTCCAGGCGTTGTTGTTGAGTTATTACTTACTCTTACCAACACATTTTTCGATTCATTTTTATATTATAGATTACGTTAGGAATTTTTAGCGTAATTATTTATTAATTTTGTAAGCACTGTTTTTGCCCTAGGTACGGGTTCAATCAACCTATATAGTTCAGGCTTTTGTAAAACTATTTCCTGTTGTTAGACCAAACTAGTAATTATGTACATATGAATTTAATAACCATAAAAGTAACCAGCGGATTAAATTATGCTATTTTATACCATAAATCCCCATAAATCGATTCCTTACTAAGGTGTTTTATAATAACAGATTAAAAACAAGAAGGGTAGACCATTACGAGATCAACCGAAAGATGTAAGTTTGTCTTAATTTTAAAACAGAATTGGATCTGAAATTCTTTCCCTGTAAGGAGAATTTATGTAGGTGGCGGCTTAGCATAATATACTAAAAGCATGCATATATAATCAACAGTTTTAAGCAACTTTCTTATGGTTTTTTTTTTCAATTCAATTCAACAAGGAAAGGAATAAAAATACTTTTTCGTAAAAACTTTTCGTTGGGAAACTTGCACATATTTATTGACTAATCTTGTCTTATCTTTGCTAAGGTGCCACTTACAACTTTTATAGCCTGACGAATAATAATAATCTTCGCCATATTGCGAAACTTCAGTGGAACAAATATTATGATAGACAATTTTTGCAACAGAAACTAATTAATAAGGCAGGATTTTTATTGTTTAGTCAGGCTTTAGTTGTAATGTTGAACAGTGTTCACCTGGGTAACCAATGACATCTGTGATCCCCAACCGCCTACCAAGAGTGGGGATTAAGGCAACACCTTCATTCCAAGAGGGCTTAGTCCAACAGTGGATTGTAATTGGCTGTAGTAGCAGTAGGAATATGCGATTCCTTTTTATATTGTGTGTCTGTCCATCTGTATGTTGGTTCTCCTCTACAGATCACATTTCTCAACTAAATCTCGTGAAACTATCTAAGAAGGTTCTATAGTTACGTATATTTTTTGTTGTACAGCCAAACGAAGTATTTTTTTTAAAATGACCTAGTTATGGAGGTTTCCGTCTTGCGATGTGTACAGTTGATGCTATTTCCCTATTATTTAGTACAGAAGCTAGCACATTTGGTTGGACATTTGAACTACCCCTATGTAACAAACAGAATACGGGCGCTCTCAAGTTCAACATGTCCAGCTGCATGTGCTGGCTACTGTACGAAGTTTATCATATCATACTCATACTAATATTATAAAGAAGAAAGATTTGTATTTTTGTGTGTGTGTGTGTGTGTGTGTGTAAGTTTCTAATGAATAAACTCAAAAACTACTGAACCGATTTCAAAAATTCTTTCACCATTAGAAAGCTACATTCACCCTGAGTAACATAGGCTACCTTTTACTGCGGGAAAATCTGTTAACGCGGTCGATGATGCCGCGGCGGAAAGCTAGTCATTCTTAATAAAATACATAAGAAAAAAAGAAACAACTATAATATGTATAATATATGTATAGTATAATATGTACCTATACTTTACCTATATAAGAATAATCTAAATGATTTTTTTAAAGTATGAACCTAAAAGAGGTGTGAAGCTGTGCATATTAAACAATCAATCCGAATATTGTACTTTGGACCACACGGTAAGTTGCTTTTCAAAAGGCTGCATGGGCTAAGTGGCGCCGCCTTGCTCAAACGATCACACTACTTTAAGCCCGACCAAAGAAATAAGAAACCTCGCCATATTGCGGAATTTCAATGGAACTAATTTTATAAGGGAAATTGTTGCCATAGTCGTAAAAATATACACGTGGCGCCCCCAGAGCAGGTTTCTTATTTCTTTGGCCGGCTTTATACATATATTAATCTTTTTTTTTATTCCGGTCAGTAGAATTGAAGATAAGGAGCAGTAGGATGTATAGAAGCGGGTGGGTCTCAGTCCGTAGTTTAGGTACGAGATCAGCCGACACATGCAAGATTATTTTGGTTACACTCAGCACTCTGTGGCTGTAGCTTTATGTACCTTGTTCATGGTTCAAGAAAACAAGGTCTAACAAGAAGACCACGTGACTGACACAAGCCTACGTCATTTCTACGTCATTTTGCATTTTGCCTATTCATCCTTGTCAAATGCGTGTAATAGACAAGAATGAACAGAGCAAAATGACGTAGTTACGTGGTCTTCTTGTTTGACCTTGTTTTCTTAGACCATCACCTAGTTAGAGAATTATAATACACAAATGTGATTACCTACCTCGTCTCCAATTGTAACGACCGGATATTTGAAAATTTGATTATTCGCTGGGTTATTTTTTTTTTCAAGATGCGGCGCCACTTCGCTTTTGTGGCTACACTTATTTTTTAAATTCACAAAGCAATGTTAAAAAGATAGTTTAAGGTTTTAGGGCTAAATGCATTAGAGCAATTTTAAATCTGTTTACATTATTTAACATCTTTATGTAAATATATTGCCTGTATTAATTCTTGGAGTATAAATGAAAAAATTCTGGGATTAATTATTATTATTATTAAGTCAACTCCAACCAAGTTAATCTAAACAGTTTGTGGCAGTTTAGTTATTATATAATGATTTCAGATATCAATTTAGTGCTAGTTGAATTCGAGACAACTTAAAATGTATTTCTGTTATATACTGTGAAATTTAACTGGTTGTCTTTCATTAATACCTACTCGTGAAATTGAACAACTTTCCCTAAAGAAAAAAGGTTGAAATCTCAAAAAACATAAAGAAACCTCGCCATATTGCGGAATTTCAATGGAACTAATTTTATAAGGGAAATTGTTGTAATAGTCGTAAAAATATACACGTGGCGCCCCCAGAGCAGGTTTCTTATTTCTTTGGCCAGGCTTTTTACATATATTAATCTTTTTTTTTTTATCCGGTCAGTAGAATTGAAGATAAGGAGCAGTAGGATGTATAGAAGCGGGTGGGTCTCAGTCCGTAGTTATGACAATTTGAATTTTCATTTGAGATTTCAACCCGTTTCTTGTTCAGATGCATGAGTACTACCACTACCTATGTTGCGGACAGTTAAATCGCACTGTGTATAACTAAATAAATTATATTTTTATAATTTTTAGTTATTATAATAATTAAGCGATTCATCGCACATAATTATTGTGACACAGTGTACCTAGGTACAGTCAAGTTCATAAGTGCAGTCAATCACGTGTTTTTATACTTTTAAATAACTTTTTTCCCAAAGGCTTGATATTCTTATTTTTTTGTGTTACTTATACAGTGTAAGGCGTTGTCCTAATAGAACGCGACTACGCGACCATCGCAAGTTCGCGCGAACGCGCGACTGTCAAATGTATGAAGAAATCGTTCAATCGCGCGATCGTCTATTAGGACACATATTCGACTTCAATATGTTTGATCGCGCGTTCGTACGAGTAAAGTTCGCGCGAATCGCGTAGTCGCGTTCTATTAGGACAACGCCTCAGGGACTCAATATTTTGCTTCAAATGATTTGTCCTGAATGCTTTTGGAAAAAAAGTTAATTTAAAGTATAGGTGCACGTGACATGACTGGACTTATGAACGTGACCGTACCTACCTGTCCGTGTCTTATATATTTCCAATATTATTTTTACATTTTATTATTTTATTTTCATCGTCTTTTGACTGAAATGAGCATGAAACAAAATGATAATACGAGTAATATACCACGAATGATTAAAAAGTTTTTATTTTCAGACGCACCATAAGTTATTTCATCAAGTAAGATAAAACAAAAATATTTTTTAAATATCAAAACAGCTAAAATAAAACCGAGTTGAAACAAGAGAATTAACTTCTTGTACAACAGTAGTGATTATTTATATATTTACTGTTTCAGTTAAGTGGTAGCAACCGTCCGATAATGATCTCTCTAGGCAGATAATTGTATGCCGGCACATAGATGCAAGAAGGCTGTTGTTAACTATAAGGCGGCCGCAATTTCGTTATATTATGAATAGATCAGTCGAACAGTTGTCAAGTCAAAGCAGAATAATGTATGCGGTGAGGGTGCATTTTAGGTGAAGCAATTGACGATTCTGACGACCATTCTGAGGCTTCTTCTTAATTACTAAACATCCATTATAAAAATCCTCTAACTGTGCCTTGCAACCTCATTTGCCCTTTTGTTTCTTGTCTAAATTAAAATATTCAATTTCGGAATTCTTTAGTCATTCATACATCATCTGGAAATATCTTCCAATAGGATAAGAGAATACGCACGACACAATTATGTCTGACACGCGTGGACGGGCATTTTAGAGGGGCTGGTGAGCCTCACGCGTGACAACTTGAAGTACTTACTAATTTAATTACAAGACTACGGTCGCCTTTAAGCTTTCCTACAAGTATGTACCGGCATATAATTATCCAGCTAGGGAGATAACTAACAGACAATTGCATCCATCTAACAGCGACACATATAGGTACATATTTACATCATCATATATACATAAGATTTTTTTCATTAATATCGCACCGGTGAACCCTTTCACGCAATGCTAAGTAGCTAGTAGGTAAATCATCAGTTTTGTTTTCATTTAGAAACTCAAGAAAAGACGGCAAACGTGTATTTATATACAAAATAACCCGGTATGCGTGTCAACCCAGCCGGTGTTGAAAGCGTTGAGGACTGAGCCAGTCGAAAGTAAGAATGTCTTTAGTGAAAAAAATTCAGTCTTAGTTACGATTCACACCAACGGAGCCCCTTCTCACGTGAAGCTACTGAAATAGAACCGATTTCAAACTCAAATTCACTAACTAGTTACTTGAGCGTCACCGCCTAAATATTCTTAAAGAAATTTACAAACCACGAGGAACTGAATCACCTGATTGTCCGAATATAAAGATGATTCCGTGGTTCGGAAGGCACTCTTCGCCATTGGTGGATACTGGATACTATATACGAATGTAGTCGTTTTGTTACACAAGAGTGCGTTCAGTGGCTTCGAGCGTAGTTGTTCGGTTAAATTTTAACCCGTTTGAGTTGCAACCGAGCCACTGAACGATCGAGTTGTTTTTATAACCTCAAATATTTAACGAGAGAAAATTCTTCTCCTGTCTCTATTTTTTTCCACTTTTATATACATTACAGACGTATTAGACGCCTGTGATATACAAATTTAATAAAATTATTATAAAGTAACAACGAAACAAAATGGCGGGCTTTTTGGGTCTTTTGACTTTGACATAAATTGCAAGCTTTAAACGTCAAATAGCTGTCAGAGTAAAAATTTACCATCTCATTAGACGGTTGTTTGGTTGTTTCGCTCTGAGCCACGGAACGGGTGAAACTACGCTCTGACAGCTGTCAGGGTAAAATTTCACCGAGCCACGGAACGGTTAGAGCGCGCACCAGAGCGCGCTCGAGTGCACTCGTACGAAGCCACTGAACGCGCCCCAAGCCATGTGCCAGGCGGCCTATCATTCCAGGGTGGGAGATAGAACCTCAAAACCCACACGATAAGCAAGCATGGGACGTTTGAAGCCAGTCTGTCTGACGCTCAGTACAGGTTCTGCCTAGTCTAGTCAGATAGACTCGAGGGACATCCCAACAGAATTTATTATTAAATCGAATGAGCAGCGTTTGGGAAGCTGCGTAATATTGTATTATCCCAAATGCAACGTCTCAAGCCTACAAGCATCATGGCAGGCAGCATTCCTTTTTTTAAAATGGCTGGGCAAGTTTGGTTCGGCCTCAACCACATTCAACAGCATCGCGGTTAAAAAAACAAAGTCTGTCTAATAAGTTTTATTTTATTTTATTTATTTTATTTTATTTTTTGTCCTGGCTATGTGACAAAAAAATCAAGTACTACGCCAGCAGACAGTTCATAGCCTGGAAGTTTTCCAGTTGTGTGGCTGTGACCCCCACCGCCGTACGCCTTTCCCACCCTCCCTTATCACAAGCCAAGATGGGCAGCTAATGAGATGGTCCATTTTCTGGGGAACCATACCACACCTACCTACACTCCAAGTTAGAGTCACCTATTAATAGTCACCCTTACCACTACGGAATACGGGCGCTCTCAAGGTCAACATGGCCAGCCGCATGTGCTGGCTACTATCCGTTTGTTTTCATCGCTCGTCGCGTCGCGGATCCAGCAGACAGGTAGGCCTACTATGTAAGTAGCGACAGGCTCGAGAAGCTGTCAAACGCGACATATTGACAGAACTACTATGGCTCTAATGTCACTATGTCGCGATTGACAGCTTCTCGAGCCTGTCGCTACTTACATAGTAGGCCTACAGGGTTCGGACTTTGAAATACACTTATTGCTTCTTTTTGTTACATCAGGACAGAAAACTTCCAACCAAAGTGTCACAATGTTTGAAAATAAACGGGGAGATGTACTGCATTGGGAAAAGTGAGGCGCAGTATAACGAGCCTGTCGCTCCCTCGCCGAGACGACCAAAAACCTACGTGTATTGATAACATGCACCAATATAAATAAAATCTAAAACATACATGAGTTAATTTTAATTTTTAACTAACCTTCTTTGCAAAACGGCCAATCACACAAATTGATTTTCCTGGTTATAATAATACCATCAACTAAGTAGGTACCTAAAGCCCGACCAAAAAAATAAAAAATCTCGCCATATTGCGGAATTTCAATGAAACTAATTAATTTTATAAGGGAAATTGTTGCCATAATCGTAAAAATATACACGTGGCGCCGCCCCCCGAACAGGTTTTTTATTTCTTTGGTTGGGCTCGGGCTTTACTTTCATAATAACAAATTGGAGAATGCCCAATAATGCGCATTCTCTGTTTATCACTACATAGTATAAAACAAAGTCGCTTTCTCTGTCCCTATGTCCCTATGTATGCTTAATATAAATCTTTAAAACTACGCAACGGATTTTGATGTGGTTTTTTTACACGCTTTATATTAGCTTCACTTGTAAGTAACTATGTATGTAAGAAAATCTTGGAATCTTAATTTGACCCACTTCCCGGTCTTCGATTAGGTTGAAATTTTGCACACGCTTTGAGTTCTGATGACAATACATGACTAGCTAAGAAACGTCATTACAAATCCAATATGGCGGCCTCCCCATTATATGTATGTAAAAAATCTTGGAATCTTAATTTGACCCACTTCCCGGTCTTCGATTAAGATGAAATTTTGCACACGCTCTGAGTTTTGATGACAATACATGACTAGCTAAGAAACGTCATTACAAATCCAATATGGCGGCTTCCCTAAGATGGCGAACTAGCTGTTTTAAATCCACCCCCATGTTGTAGGTATCAAATGAAAGGTTTTGCTGTCAGGAATACGAAAAAAAAAAAGTCACGTGACTTAAATCCAATATGGCGGACAGGAAGCGTGTTTTTTAGTTTTTCAAACTATGTATTATTAAATAGATAGAGTGATTCAAGAGGAAGGTTTATATGTATACTACATGCATGCATAATATACTTAAGGATAACCCACAAATAACCACGTGCGGAGCCGGGCGGGTCGCTAGTTATATAATAAAATAAACCGCTCTCTACATATTAAATCGATGCCATTTCAAGAGCAGTTTCCAAAAATTCTTCAATTTAACCTCTCTTGTTCCATGTACGGTCATATGCGCGGAAAAAAGTTCATGTTAGGAAGTCGTCCAGACGGTGCGACCACTCGATACCGCGTTTTAAAATACAAGTAACGCCATCTAGCGACGCTTGAAGAGTGTACTACAGATTACTACACAATGCTAAAGTCGTAGACTACTATTTGTTGTTTACAATTATTACCTACTAACTATCTTCCCGCCCCGCGGCTCCGCCCGCGTTTACCGTTATTCTCGAGAGAATTAGGTATTTACCCGCGGTAAAAAATAGCCTATGTGTGCCTATGTGTTATTCTGATGTTAAGCTAGATTACTGTAAATCATTAAAATCCATTTGGTAGTTTTTGTGTGAAAGGAAAGAGTAACAAACACACATCCATCCATATTCACCAACTTTCGCGTTTAAATTGATTTGTAGTAATTTTGATAAAATTACCCAGTGTCAATCTCACAATTAAAACGATTCTAGCGATATGTGTCTCGTTAAAATCCATCAAGCCTTGCTAAGAGCAGCCGTGTCAAATGATTATAAAGCCTGACCAAAGAAATAAGAAACCTGCTCTGGGGGCACGTGTATATTTTTAAGACTATGGCAACAATTTCCCTTATAAAATTAGTTCCATTGAAATTCCGCAATATGGCGAGAGGCTTTTTATTTTCCTGGTCGGGCTTTAAATACAAATATACCTACAACCGATTAACCTTACTTCAGCAGTCAGGTACAAAGACGGCATGTTCTAAGGGCCGGCCACGGCTTCGCGCGACACGCGGCGCGACCTGCGGCTAGGGACTACTATTTGGTATTCTGTGCTGCGACCAGCGGAATGTTGCCAGTGACCTATAGTCAAAATTAACATGAGATGACTAACAAAAGTAACGTTTATCTTATTTTACTTAGAAAACGACTTCAACACTGTAATGTAGCTCAAATAAGATTAAAAATAGTCGTTTTGAGTCGTGTAATGAAAGTGCTCAAAAATAACGTAAAATGTTACAAAGATATCCACAACGATCAGTCCTGCTCAACCCGCATCCAGCGGCTTCTCGCGACCCTCACCAAGAGCTCCACTCTTGGAATCAATATCGATCCCGATTTCAACCCAAAGCAAACCAAAGTCTATTTTAAACCGCTACTCTTGAAAATCTGCCCGCGCCAAGAGTTGACAAATATCCGATTTCATTTAGTTCACTCAATATCCGCCCAATATGAAACCAAGGTGGCATTTGAGAGGATGTCGATGGATCGGAATCGCCCGCCACAGAACATTTTAAAAAGAGGTCTTTTATATAATCTGTGGGAATCGCCGTCAAGAGTTAATTGTCGAACCCCCCAAATATTCCTTTTTTTTTTATTGACCTATACTTGTGTCGAAAAGGTACGACCAATCAACAATCAAGCTTCCCCGGACTTACCCAAATATATTCACAGCTAGACTTCTTTAAAACTTCAAAACAAAATTAACTTGTAAAAGCGTATAATCGCTACGATTGGTTATTTCCAAATTGTAATTGATTGAAAATTAAAACGTAAGAATGTAAAAAAGTATAATTTCAAACAAGTCAGTCCTTTGACATGAAAATAAGGACTTTATTGATACTTTCAAGTATTTCAGTGGTTCTAGTTTGCCATGGAAAACAAGAGGTGATCTAACGTAACATAAATTAACCTTGTTCTATCTGTAGTCGGTAAATAGTATAATATAACTCGTCATTTTACACAATGCTTCGGCATTTTAGAAATGCTCGTCATTTTCCAATACGTATAGATAGGTATATCATACTTATACCATATTATTTATTCTGTGTTCATACCAATAAGAGGAAAGATTTTGTATTTTTGTGTGTGTGTGTTGTGTGTCTATATGTTCGTAATGAATAAACTCAAAAACAACTGAACCGATTTCAAAAATTCTTTCACCATTAGAAAGCTACATTCACCCTCAGTAACATAGGCTACCTTTTACCGCGGGAAAATGCCTCATTCCCACGGGAAAAACTGTTAACTCGGGCGGAGCCGCGGCGGAAAGCTAGTTACGTAATATATCGCACATCTGCGAAGGAATTTAAAGGTTCTGTGTGAAGTTGACCAACCCGCACTCGGATAGCATAGTCGACTAAAGCCTAACTCTGATTTCATAGGGGATGGGCTCGAGCCCCTCGGTGGGGACATGTATTGGGTTGTTAATGATAATGGTGTTAGTGCATAATTGCACTAATGTATGTATAATGTATTATGTAGGTATGTGCGTGTGTGTGTATTTTTCACTAATGTGCGTAGTACCATTAATTTATTAGTTACCGACTTCAAAAAAGGATCAGTCCGGGGCACCGGTCCAACTGCTCAGTCCAATTAATTGGACCATGGGCCTTCAATAACAGCACCTTTTGAGTCCAATTAATATAAAAAATAACTTGCCAACTTTAAAAATCAGGAAAGCATTGTTATGTAAGTCCGAACATACGTAATATTATATTATTATGACGTTCTTACGAGTAATATGACCATACGTTTATTTTGGTGGCTTTGTATTATGTTCATACACCATGAAAAACTGGTTGTTACCCGCTATCCGCAACTTAATGGTAGTATAAACTGAACCACTTTCACAAAGGTTGAAGTATGTTTTTTTTTTTTCAAGTATAGGGAAGGCGAGCTGCTCTGCATGTTAAACGATCAACAAGAGTACTGTACCTGGGAAGGTCCTGCGGTGAGATTCGTATTTTTGTAGAGTGTACAGTCGACAGAATTTGTAACTTGCTAAAGGGTCTCAAGCCTATTATGAGGTTAAAATAAGACAAGTTAACTTATAGAAAATGTAGGTAGGTTTATTTTTACCAAAATATAAATAGTAATGAGCTTAAATAAAACCTACTTCAAAATATGGGTCGTGGATTAAAATGTCCTTCCTGATTTTACATCCGCGGTCTGGCACTTCCCTGAGTCCGTCCCTGCAGTATAGCGTGGCCGACTTCCAGCTTGATGTAACGACTTCCGCGCACTGGAACTGCCTCCGAGACGGTAGGGATGCGTAGATCTTCGTTGTGCACAACAGAAGCGAGTCTTCTAGTTAAGGTCAGTCCTAAACTGACACCCTGAAGTAGAACAGAACAAGCGCGTAAGCGAAAGGTCAAAGTCCAAGCCTTCCGTCGATTGCGAACTACAGATCAGAACACAAAGAAAGCACCTAGTGGCAATGTAATGTGGCTGTGTTCACAATCAGAACGGATGGCAATGATTAATTAGCACAAAGAAGATGAAAATTGCAAATGGAAATATAAAAAATACAAAAGTCTATAATTTTATTAAATATCATATTTTAGCGAAAGGCTAATTAGCAGGAATAAGGTGACAATGGTTCAAATCCCTAAATGAAATAGCTGTGCATCTGCTAGAATGGAAATAAAACAGAAATACATAATGATTGTGACCGTTAATGACGGTTACAAAGCAAAATTACACAATAGCATATAAAATAGCGTTTATTCAACACTTACCCAAAATGTGGGGATGAAAATACACTGAATTACGATTATATTAAAACCGATCCAGCGATATAAAATTAAGATTACAAAAAAAGGTCGTTAAAACGTAACGGTTGTGTGCGCGTATAGAAGGTATACGCGACCACTCGTGAATCGGAATGCTGAGCGATTGACAAATTAAAAGTGTCAACGGTGACAGACCGCGGGCGCGCGGGCGGGGTGACTGCACCAAATAATGCGCGCACGGCCTAAAGCTAAATATAATGTACAAAATAACGTACAACGTTACAAATTTCGGAGTTTGCACCGTAGTATAGTATTTATGTCCGTTGCGTAAGGGCAACAACTTCGCACGACGCGCGGCGCGAACTGCGAAGTGTTGCCAGTGACCAAAAGTCAAAATTAGCATGAGAGAGCTAATTTTTTTTCCATTTCTAAAAACTGTTAGTAAAATGTACCACCGAAATTAAAAAATATATGTAAAAGCGTGAAATTACCCAACTTTTGTAAATAGTTAAAGGACGATGTGTCAAAACGTCCCCCCAAAAAACAAAAATCTAATAACATCGACCAACAGATTTGAAATATATCTCAATGTATGCGTCTTAGCTATATGATTACTTTTTATTATGGCGACATCTTTCAAAGACGCGGGATATTCCGAGAAAAAATCGTCTTTCTATTAATATTGGTACCCAAAATAATAGATTGTAAGCATTCAATCTGGACACTTATAGGCTGTCAAAACGTCACCCCTAAAAAAAAAAAACTAATAACATCGACCAACAGATTTGAACAAAAACCTAATAACATTGACCAACAGATTTGAAATGTATCTCAGTGTATGCGTCTTAGCTATATGATTACTTTTTATTATGGCGACATCTTTCAAAGACGCGGGATACTCCGAGAAAAAATCGTATTGCTAAAAAAAAAAAAAAAAAAAATACTGGTTACTAGCCTTTCTATAAATCTATAAGAACCTATTGACACGTACAAAAGATCTGTTGGAGGGGGGGGACGGGACTCATATAAAAATGGTCATCGTCCTTTTCATACAAAAAGTAACGGTTATCTTATTTTACTTAGGAAACTACTTCAACATTGTAATGTAGCACAAATAAGATTAAAAATGCGTAAAAGCAACGTTTTGAGTCATTTAACGCGGAAATAACGCAAAAATAACGTAAAATGGTACAATCTAACATTCTGGCAAGTTTCGCGCCCCGCCGCGCTAAACTGTGGCCAGTAGGCCAACTATGGAAGTAGACAGGCTCGAGAAGCTGTCAAATGCGACATATTGACAGAGCTTCTCGAGCCTGTCGCTACTTACATAGTAGGCCTACCTTCTTACCAGGGGGTAAGGGAGATGGTGCGCGTTTGAACTTGACTGTATGGTCAATAAATAATATATATTATATACCTTTGATTTTGCGCTGAATGAATAAAGAAGATTGAGTTTTCCGTCAATTCGGCTTGGACTCCCGCCTCGCGAATTAAAGCGACTATAATAGGCTACCGTCGCTCCACTACACCTCAACGGCCGCGACGAATGCAATTTTATGACTTGTATCGTGGTCTAACAAGGTCTAACCATTAGATCACGTGACACAAACCTATCTTGCGCTGATCATCCTTGTCGAATGCGTGTTTAGACAAGGATGAACAGCACAAAATGACGTAGGCTTGTGTCAGTCACTTGTCTAACGGTTAGACCTTGTTTTCTTAGACCATGACTTGTATGTTTTTTTTTGCAGGTCAAAAAGAATGCATTGAACTTCAAAAAGGATGGATTGGGTTCCAAAAATAAATATGACTTGGTAAAAATTTACAAATAATTTAAAATAAGTGCACTTACATACGCACACTGCAGCACTCATGATCACACAATAACACTCTCCAAACGGCCCCATAACCTAGTTGGTAGCTCGCCTGCCTTCGAAGCACAGGGTCTTGGTTCGAACCCCGTCCGGGGCAAACATTCGTGTGATGAGCACTTGTGTTTGCCTTGTGTCTGGATGTTGTACCCATACTACAGAAGAAAATAATAGTACTAACCCGTACAGAAAGGACACTCAGCCCCCCGCGCCAAAATGAGTTTCCCGCCCGATATAGCGCCCCACGCCCCGCACCCCGCAGGCGCCGCGGGACTCCACCGGTGGTGGAGGGGGTGTTTTACATAGCGCCTAGCGCCATTGACTTGTAGTTTGATATTCAGTTGTTATTCAAAAAGCAGTAGGTTGTCAAAATGCGTTTTCTGTATGGAGTGACCGCCCAGTGCCTAAACCATGTCGTCCTATATCGTCGACAAGTTGTACCTAAAACTTGAGTTTTTTACAGAATGCTTTGCAATTTTACAAACGGTCGCCATTTTGTAATATGCCGATGGCAAATTTGTTGAATGCGTTCCTCTTCTAAACAAGCAAGAGGCAGGTTCGAGGCTCCCTCGAGCCGCCCCTAGACGCGTTGGTACATGACTACTCTGGGGTAGACCCTTCCGCTCCCCGCAAGTCCGGTGATGCTTGATTCGTCGTACTTTTTCGTCACAAGCATAGGTCAATTAATAAAAAAGCTTGAAATAAAATAAATTCACTAATGAACGTTAGTATAACGACATTAAACACTAACACTGAATTCGATTGCAAATTATTATAATGCAATTATTTTATTAGTTTTTTTGCAAACCGCTGTAGATGCGCTGCATAATTTTTTAGGGGTGTTGTACGGGTCACAGCTTAGACCTCGTATCCTGGTAGTTATAGTATTAGTTTGTTGGTGAGCGCGCAGGGAAGATATAAATCAAAGAGGCGATGTTGTCACCGTTAAGTTTATTTGCACACTAAATAAATAATAACATGTATAGAGCGCGACGGCTAAAAGTGGGTCGCGGCGTTAGCATAAAAATATAAAATGTATGATTTGGCTCATACAGGTGTAAAGTTACCGATTCTAGTAGCGTAACTACTACATCCGTAGATTATTAGCCGACCAAAATTTTACGTGCCTTCCGAAGCACGGAATATTTTTTTTTATTTTAAAACGATCAGGTGATTTAACCTGCAATGTCCTAACCCAACTAAAGAAAGACTCACAAAGTAATTTGATCGACAAATGCCCTACCGGGACTCGAACCCGGCAACTCCGTATAATTTTATTATGCTTCTCCCAACTAACCGAATTATTTATATTTAGATATAACATTTCGATATGTTATTTTATTTTTGTAAAACCTACGTGCATATTTTGTTTGCAGTATAAAACTGTAAGTAATTATATTTTCGTATAAAATAATCTATCTACCTATATGAATAACAATGTACAGAATATTTTTTTCTCTTCTCTTCAGCACGGCTGCACCAAATTTGAGTCCTGTAGCCTAGTTAGTAGTACTTGGTAGTACGTCTGCATACGAAGCACAGGGTCGCGGGTTCGAATCCCGCCCATGGCATTCGCGATGGATGAGCACTTGTGTTTGCCTTGCGTCTGGATGTGGTATTCATGTAATGTAGTATGTATTGTACTGTACCTATATCAGCTGTCTGACAAACATAGTACAGGCTCTGTCTAGTTTGTTATGTATGCACATATTAATTTATTTATTTTAATAGGAAAATTATTACGCCCGCATTGTGTTTTGACTTACCCGTGGGAATGAGATAATTATTTCCCTTCCCGCGGTAAAAAGTAGTCCTAGTCACTCCGTCTTTTATCTAAATATTTTCACCCGTTGCTTAATTTCAGTGAGAAAGAACAAAAAAAATCAAAAACAGTTTCGCATTTAGGTATATTAGTACTAGCTTCCCATCCTGCGGCTTTTCCCGCGGTAAAAAGTGGCCTATGTCCTTCCCCAAGGTCTATTCTATCTGTACTTATTTTTAACCCCTGACGCAAAAAGAGGGGTGTTATTTTGTGTTTTCATCGGGTGTCAATAAAGCATATTTGTAATGCATTGTATTGTACCAAATTTCATCAAATCGGTTCAGTGTTTTAAGCGTGAAAGCGTAACAAATATATAGAAGAGTTACTTTTGCATTTATAATATTAGTAGGGAGGGATAGTCTGTAGTGAGTGATCATAGAAATTTTATTTTGCTTGATTGATAAATAATGCAAGTTTTTGTTATTTCTTTGATCAGCCAAAAAAGAGAAAAACTTCGAAATGTTTAAAAATCGACGGGGTCTCGTACTGCGTGTCGCGACTGAAGTCAAACACGCAAAGATCACCTGCGCATGAGCATGATAGGGAAGACTGAGGAGGGTTGTGACACATTTTACTTATCCTTTCATATTTTACACAAATAACATTGCACGCCTGTGCCATGGTTTAAGAAAACAAGGTCTTCCCATTAGACCACGTGACGGACACGAGCCTACGTCATTTTGCCTATTCATCCTTGTCGAATGCGTGTAATAGACAAGGATGAACAGCGCAAAATGACGTAGGCTCGTGTCAGTCACGTGGTCTAACGGTTAGACCTTGTTTTCTTGGACCATGGCCTGTGCCTTCTATACGTACACGTAGCTCAATCTATTTCTATACTCTTTAAGAAAAAGAAAGCAAAAGCATATCATTCATTTCAGACCAAAAAATTTTAAGTGCCGGCCAGCAAAAAAAACTTTCAAGTAGAACACACAATTCCTGTATTCTTTTACTATGACACCAATCCTGTGCAATGGTTGTATTGTTAGAAGCAATTAATTATACGTATAATAAAAATGTTATAATAAAGTATTATTTTGACGCCCATATTGTGTTGTTTTCGTGTCGCAGCGTCAGTGTCGCTGACGGCTACCTTTGCTGTAAAAGTTTATCAATGATGTGGCATGCGACATGCGACACTGTTGCATTTTGTTGCCTCGGCGTAAAATGAGACAAACTGTAGGTACATGGTAGGATTCAAACCAGTGACTTCATCTAAATGGCAAGGAAACCTAAACCATTTCGCTATTGACTACGGTCTAAGAAAACAAGGTCTATCCATTAGACCACGTGACTGACACGAGCCTACGTCATTTCTACGTCATTTTGCCTATTCATCCTTGTCGAATGCGTGTAATAGACAAGGATGAACAGCGCAAAATGACGTAGGCTCGTGTCAGTCACGTGGTCTAACGGTTAGACCTTGTTTTCTTGGACCATGCTATTGACGTTCCTCTATTCTGTGTTAATACTTGAAAGTTGAAATGAACAATAAAACAATATAATATAATTCTTTATAAAATTTAATATTATGCCTCAAAAGAACATTACCTTATTGACTAAGCGACTAATACACGATTATGTACACTTTCAGTCTTAAATAGAAATGTAATTTTCAATTGCAACTTAGATTTCTAACTTAATTGATTCGATAGTAACACTTAGCAAATACTGAGGTGGCATGTTCAGTCAAGAGGTCTGATCAGCTTTATCAAAGAAACGTAGACATGCGCAAAACAGTACGTTTTAATGCCTTAGCACATTACTCATTACTTTCGAAAAGGTGATATCACCCCGTGCTATTTAATGAAATTTTACACTTGTACTAAGAAATGCTTTGTTTGTACTATTGTTATTATATATAACATTACCCGTGTTCGACAGTATTACTCGAGATAGAAAGCACACATAAAAAAAGTATTTTTTTGTTTTTATTTCTTACTAACCGACCCGACAGAAATTGATTTTTCTTCATAGTAACTAATGTGTGACGTGTACTGGTGTACTGGTTACAATACTCGCGTAACGTGTGATATTACATTACCTTTTAGGGTGATATTACTTTTGTGATATCATACACATTACCTACACACCATTAAGAAACAGCTTGCTTACTTATCGTGTGCGTTTCGAAGTTAACCTACCTATCAGATCCTGGTGTTGGAATAGGCTATTTGACAATGCGAAAAATAAAGTGTTAATTACTGTAATCAGTAATAATGTAAGTTTAAAAATGGATATTTACTATGGGAAGTTGAAAATAATAATTAATTGATGTAAAAATTCGTAAATAAAAATGTATTTTTCTTGGCGTTTGTCACGTGACTCAAAACGCTCCTGTTTGGTCGGGTATAGGACATAATATGTCACTAGCCAGTAAACATCGTTTTCTACTTAAGCAACTTGTAGTAGTAGTACTGGCTAGTGACGCCATATTGTCAAAGTAGCGTTTTGGCGCGCTACTTAAATATTGAATTTTTATTTTGATATTTTTCAGGAAATATGTACCAGAATTAAAAAATACAACTATTATTGGGATCCACAAACTCTACTGAATAATAAAAAATATATATTAAAAACCAGTCAAATAGCCTATTATTGAGCCGCCTAAGGGAAGCCTTCCGAAGGCACGTAAAGCCGTTGGTCTCGGCTATTCTACGGAAGTCGATACGACCTATGTCAGTAGCCAAAAAAATTACACTAACATTTCTTCGCGATTTACTTCTGAATAGGAATGTTGACTTGATAGTCAAAAATGCTTCTTTTTATAAAATGTCAAAAACAATTTAACTTATGACGTCACAAGTTATTGTCGTTTTTGTACGATTTTTATTTTTATTTACAATAACAAATCATAAAATTGGCAAAAATCACCCCTACTTAAGTTATACTAGAGTAATTTCAGATGTTTTATTCCCTACATAGTGTAAGATAATTTATTTAGAATACAGTCAACATCCCTATTGAGCTTACCAACCGCGAAAATATAAGATTGTTTATAAAAAAAAGTTTTACCGGAAAGAAAAAAATGTTTAACAGATGCAGTACAAACTAATCGACCAAAACACGGATTTAATAAATACTTAGTAAATGGACTTTAAATTACTATTTTGTATGGAAGTGTCAAATTTTACGTCTCCGAGAAAAGCCGCTTTAGGAAAGTTACTCAAAACAGTTGACTGAGCCGTTGATTCAGTATTTGCTAAGCTTGCACTTGCTTATGCGTTAGAATAAGATACAAATATACCGCGCTCACTCTTGTGCATAACTGCGTCCCTTTCGTCTTTTGTCTTTGACTACCGTGAAATACCTGCCTTAAGGGGCCGGTATTTCAAATAATAACTCGAAAAGTAATCAAAATTTCAAATATCTAGACGGTGTTTTGTAGGATATATTGAAGCCATTAACTTTATTTATTATATCTCGCTAGTAGTTATTGATGGAAAAATTGCGAAATGTGGCCGTTTTCCGCAATTTTTTCATCAATCTATGTACTAGCGAGATATAATAAATAAAGTTAATGGCTTCAACATATCCTGTAGTCGCCCTATGGAGCGAACCAATACGCGGCAAGGCTGCAGGATGAGAGAGTTTATATACAGCCTGTAGAACACATTGCGCCCGCTTTCTATCGGACAGGCTGCATATAAACCCGGATATTATGGGTACGCAGATTTACACTTTGTTTAACTACATTCAACACAAATGTGTTAAAGTACAGAAAATTGCCTAAATTCGGTCGACGAATTGCTCTTAATTTAAGAGAACAAAATAAACTTGACTAGCAATTTAATTAACTAGCTTTTGCCTACGCCTTTCCTCGTCAAGTTTAATAATTTTGACTTTTACTCCTTTAGGAGTTCAAATAAATCTATGTGCCTAATAATTTCATCCCAATTCATTCCGGTATAAAGTTAGTTCTATTGAATTTTCACAATGCGTCGAGGTTTTCTGTTTTTCTGGTCGGGCTATACAGGGTCTAAGTAAAAACTGAAAGGCCATGCTCAGTTCTGGAAGAATCTGATCAATTTTCTTAAAGAAACTCTTTTCGGGAACGCAAAAAAAAATGTTTATATTTCCATACGAAATTACTATTTTTCGTTTAGATTGATTAGTCGTTTCCGAAAAATTTTTATGTGAAATTTGCTCATTCTTTCAGTATCTACTATGTTCTGTTTCATATAAATCCGGACAAAAGTTCATTGACCTCTTTCTTTTCTTGAAAGTTATTAAAATAATGTAACGCCAAAATGTCTGGCAAGGTCACACGCTCACCGCTACTTCTACTACGGTAAGCTGAATTACGTATTTTGCGATAATTTCCTATAGTTTTATGAAGGCGTCAATGACCTATTGACCGAATTAATATGAAACACCATAAATCGTTACTTACATCCTGTATATCAGTATAACGTTTCTTATGAATACAGGCTCTCCTTAGTTTGGGTCATATTATAGCCCTATGTGCTAAATACTCCCACTTAGATATTTTTTTATTTATTGTTATTATATACAAAGCTCAACACTGTAAATTATAATCATAATCCTAACTAACAGAAGGTTGTTTATGAGCTAAATACAAAGTAAATATACTAGTCAAAGCACTAACTAGAAAAATAACATCAAACCACCTGTGATAAAAATTAAACTGTAAATCTCCTAAAACTTGCGTAATTATAATGCGATATTCTGGCGGCATATTCATTCGCATCAGAAGCACTGACGAACAGAAATACATACCCATTATTTGTGCTAGAATCAGCACTATAATGTTCGATGATTTTGACGATGATATCTTGTAGAAAAACTGAAAAAAAAGGAATAGAATAGAATAGGTATACTTTATTGCACACCAGAAAAAAAAACGTAAAATTTACAAAAAAATAAAAATAAAAAAGAGTAGATGTAAGCGGCCTTATTGCTAAGTAGCAATTTCTTCCAGGCAACCTTACCGTGCCTACACAGCAGCCAAAGCATTTAGATTACACCTAACAGAATGCCATTCTGGTAGCGAATACCCTTCAAGTAACAACGCCCGTACCCGCCGGCGGGGGCGCGGCCATAACCAAAATCAAAATTGAAAATCAGAGACGGAGCCCCTCAGGCGTCGTCTCCTTCACGATGTTTTTCAATATCAACGCGCTAGGCCGTGGTCCGAGGCTGAGCCGCCCCTAGACGCGTTGGTATATGACTTTTTTGGGGTAGAGTCTTCCGCTCCCCCGCAAGTCCGGTGAAGCTTGATCCGTCGTACTTTTTCGACCCAAGCATAGGTCAATTAAAAAAAATGTATTAAGCATGGTCTAAGAAAACAAGGTCTAACCATTAGATCACGTGACTGACACGAGCTACGTCATTTCTACGTCATTTTGCCTATTAATCCTTGTCGAATGCGTGAAATAGACAAGGATGAACAGCGCGAAATGACGTAGGCTTGTGTCAGTCACGTGGTCTAACGGTTAGACCTTGTTTTCTTGGTTCATGGTATTTAATGAAGATAACTTACTGGTTTTACTGTGCTAGTATAGATATAATTTTTACCTTGGTTAGCGTGGTGAGCAGGCCCCTAATGCTGGTGAGTACAATAGCTCCCACTAGTATGAAGGACACGTGTTGGGACCAAAAGCCCACGTCGATGCGCCAGCCCAGCCAGTGCACTACGATCTCTAAGCCCCTAGTCACAGGGTCCTTTTTGCCGACGCGATCGAACACTATGTTTATTGTTGACTGTAATAGAAAATGAAACGGATTGGTGTTATACAAAAAATGTGAAACGTCGAAATTGGGCCGTGGCCGCTAAAATATCTAAATTTAAGTTGTTGGTCTCTTTCATTCATATGGGAATCGAAAAGGATGGGGAGATGAATGAATTTAATTTTGAATGAATTTAATTTTGAATGAATTATATAAAATAAGCAGCGCTGTCAAATTCAGCTTAATTTAGTAGGGTAGTTTTTAAATTCCTGCTAAATTACGCGTAAATCGATGTTTGTCGTCTCTAAATGTAGGTTGGCAATCACCTGTCCCTTTTCGTTCTTAAGAATTTGAAAGAGACATAACAACTTAAATTTAGATATTTTAGCGGCCACGCAGAATTATTGAGCCCATTATTTATACAAGTCATATACATAAAAGAACAGATTACAACAGGTGACTTAGTAAAATCACCCTCCGATCACCATAATCTATATTAATATAACTGTAGAGGTCGAAAATCTGTAAGTACCTAGAAAATCTCTAGAAAAAATATGTACTAAAAACCGATTCAGGGTGATGTAAAAAGCGATGCGATATATCAAGTTTTTTTTTCAATTTTTTTGTTTTTCTGTTTGTACGGGCTACGGGGTAGTTTCCTGTTGGGCCGATTAGAATGAAATTTTGCATGGTGGTACCTTAAATCCCCGGTCAACACCTTAGACAGTGTTTCCTACGGGAAACTGCACGGAAAAGTAAAAAAACAAAGCGGGCGTAGCCGCGGGCGGACAGCTAGTTTTAAGCTTTTAACTAAATCATTTAGACAAAAGTCAGACTTAAAGCAGGCCTCCGTCACTCTATGTACTTGCGCGCTATAACTCCCTACCGCCCGGCCGAGCGGTCTCGGGCCGACCTAGGACCAATTCCCCATTGTCTAAACGTGTGACGTAGAGTGGCGCAATACAAGAGAGAGAGAGATGCAGCAACTACTTCTGCACGCCTAGCGCCGTGCGATCTGAATTGCACTTTATTATAACGGAGCTAGGGTTGCAATTTATATAAATTCTGTAGGGACTACTATTTGGTATTCTGTGCCCGTACAGAAAGGACACTCACCCCCCCCCCCCCCCCGCGCCAAAATAAGTCCCCGCCCGATATAGCGCCCCACGCCCCGCACCCCGCAGGCGCCGCGGGACTGTGCTCGGGGGTGGAGGGGGTGTGCATACATAGCGCCTAGCGCCATTGACTTGTAGTTGATATTCAAAAAGAAGTAGCTTGTCAAAACGCGTTTTCTGTATGGAGTGACCGCCCAGAAAAAGACAAAACATGGTTGGATGGACACTCACCATGGTCCAAGAAAACAAGTTCTTGCAAATAGACCACGTGACTGACACAAGCCTACGTCAATTTGCGCTGTTTATCCTTGTCTATTACACGCATTCGACAAGGATGAATAGGCAAAATGACGTTGAAATGACGTAGCTCGTGTCAGTCACGTGTCTACTTGCAAGCAGGGATCGGAACCGGTTTTTCATACACTTGTTAAATCACGCTAGTTCAAACCCACGGATGACGGAAGGGAGAGGATATGGCGATATGAATTAGGCCTGTGCCACCCAATTAGGCATGACGTCACAAAGTGGGCGGGGCTTAATTCCCATTCCGTACTTCACCTACGATTGATGCACTCGTCTGCTTGCGAAACGAATTACGTGAATTTCTAGTTAATTTAGTGTTCGGAAAATGAAATGTTGTGTGCCGCTTTGTTCCAACCACTCAGATCGCTCCGGCGAGACTGCTGAAAAGTTTTCTTTTCACGTGTAAGTAATTTATATTCACGTAAATCGGTAAATTGTGTTTCAAAATTTGTGATAAAGAGAAAATTACTCTATTGGACACCAGATGGCGTAGCTAAAATGATTGAAAATGAATAAAATTGGAGCATTTGTGAGCTTCTACGCTTGTTGGTAACAATTTTCATATAATAGCGAATAAAACACTTACAAAGTTACATGTAATTACAGTTAAAACGTTAATATTCGACTAAAATACAACCCAAAAAATGTATGCTTGCTTGACATCCTATGAAAAGGGACAAGCCTATTCGTATTTAAAATTTAGGACTTCAGTAATTTGTAACTAAATTACGGGTATAATACAACCAGAATGATTGTTTTACAGGTTTTGTACTATACTTTCTTGTTGTTACATCCGTTTTTTAAATAGCATGACAGGATATTAATAAAATTGAATCGAAAATAATGGACTTGCCCGCTCATTCTCCAAATAAGTTGGACAAGCTTATTATTTCAATTGAAGTTTTTTGTAACTAAATTACAAGTAAACACAACAGTAATGCTTGTCTGACACAGGTATTATACTACGCTTTCTTATTGTTGCATCAGACATATAAAAAATGATGATATTATATTAATATTTTTATCGTAGAAAATAAACTTGCCCGCTTTGCTCTGTAAACGGATTTTTTAGGGTTCACTATGAAAAATAAAAATTGTATTTTTCTTACTTGAAGTAAAGTTTTTTACTAACTGTTTTTCAATAGTCAAAGCTACTCCACAAAATGATCTTTCCATATTCAATAGTCAATCAATGGACATCCATGGACCAGAACTACCTATGGCCGGTGATGGCCGGTCGTTCCTTGCTTGTTTGCTTAACGTGTGGGTTTCGAGGTTAACCTACCTGACAAACCCTGGTGTCGGAATTATAGATCGATATGGCTCCTATACTATACTAATCCGTAAATAGTAGCCGGGACCAATACTTTTACGTGCCTTCTGAAGCACGGAATCGTCTTTCTTTTCGGACAATCAGGTGATTCATCCTACAATGTCCGAACCAAAGTGAGGAACACACTTAGGCATTATTTATACTGTCAACGTCAGTCAATATTCTGTGCCATCAAAAACAAGGCCATGCTTGATTGAAGCCTTGTTGTAACGGTGCCGTTTTTTGAGCGGCGATCGTATATCTGTATAGCGATTTTCGGATTCAGCAATGTTTGAAACCCAGGGAAAGCACTCTTAGCAACTTGTCACAAGATTTGCTTCTGACAATCAAAATTCAGATTTTTATTCCTAGTCTATATGGAGTAGGTACAAGTACAACCTGTTGAGTAATAATCACGAAATTAGTCATCATATAGTATTATATATTGAAATAAGTCGGAAGAGTATAAAATTGATATTTATTTTTATTAAAAACTTAGAAACAAACTTACGGAACCCTCGCTAACTCGCACTTGGCTTTTAACTAAATTCTTCACTAAGTGTCACCTAGCGGTGGGTAGCGATACTTTCACGAAGCAAGCCAAGTGTGTTTTTTGGTTGTAATTCGGCTTCTTGCCGACAGGTGGAGCCTCAAAAAATAGGCGGAGCCACGTTTCCTGCGTCCCCCGCTTCCCATCACTTCCACCCCGCGCATCGCCACAACGAAAATGTATGAGAATGTCCCTATTGGCATCTCCTCTCTTTTCCGTCCTCCGTGTTCAAACCCTATCCGACTATAGCTCTAACTAAGATCACTAAGGGTAGGTTTAGTCCTGGAGGAACATAATATGCAAAGCAACCGGCAGCCCTGGCCTTCGCCTGCCGCAAAAACAATTACTTTAATAATTAGAGGCCTGTTTCATTCCGTTCTTTATCAAAAACCGGGTAACCAGAATATTTTTGGTTTGTTTCATTAAGTTCCATCTATTGCCGGTTAATTGGGGAACGGAATTATATCTGTTTTTCGAACGATATTAACAGGGATTTCAAAACCGGTTTCGATCCCTGCTTGCAAGACCTTGTTTTCTTGGACCATGGACACTCACAATGAAGATCTTCCATATGCAGTAGAGGCTGAAGAAGTAGCCGAGGAAGTTGAAGTATCTCCCCTGGAAGGTGGTGGACCACTGTATCTTCTCGCGCATGCTCCGCGCCGCGTGGGCTTCTAAGAACAGCTGACGAGACAACTCTTCTAAGCCCGAGATCTCTTGCCGGAGCTGGGATATGTCTGAAGAGATTTGATCCAACATCAACGAACAACTACTTGACATCCTTAAGAATAGGTTCACGGTGTAGAGAGGGAAGAGGAGATGGCATAACACAAAACGATATTAGCAGTTCGGGTTCTACTTTTCACCACTAGTCGTCGCTTTTGTCAGCTATAAGTTTGTTTGTCTCGTAATCGCACGTATTCAACGTATCCTATAAAAAAATACTTATCTATGAAATTAAATGAAGAGGTGTTAATTTTTTAATTGCCAAAGTTCAACAGATCGAGGTCAACATATGGAAAAATGTATAACTTTCCATTCGTAAGTACATATTTTTTTGCTCTTATTTCATTCCCTGTAATTTATTTTCACTAGAATGTTCTGGGACTGCCACGCTCTCTATTACCGAGTAAAAGAACATCTTGATCGTTGTTTACGCACGTGTTCAGAAGCTAGATTAGCTATTCACCGCTAGGTGGCGTCACTGTGCCATAGAAAAATCTCTCCCCGCACCCCCTCCCACTGGGGACACCCGCCACAGTACAATTAATGTCCTCTTCCCTCTCTATTCCGTGGATAGGTTACACAATGCGAGCTGCTGATGTAACAGTAGACGTCACCTCAGCAGCTATCCTACTGTGCCTGTGTACTCGCATGACAGTAGCTCGACTCGCCTCGTCACACCATACAAACTGCTGGCTAACAGCTACTGTACTCTACTCGAATGCTTTCTCTCCGATCGTGTCTCGTTCAACGTTGTCGTTAAATAGACGAATAATGACAATACATACCACAATATTTTTACGTTTATAATCAGTTCCATTGAAATTCCGCAATATGGCGAGAATTTTTATTTTTCTTGTCGGGATTTACCACAAAACATCACGTTGCTAACGATACCCAATTCAAAAAGAAAATAATCTTACTACTAAAAAAGTAAAAAGAAATATGACTTACTTTCTGTACCATGGCCGAGAGGATTGGCAATACTCCCAACACTGGACAAAATATTGGCGAAGAACCCCCGATTTTTAGCACTGGACTGGTCCAACAAATTGTATTGCTGTCTCGCTCCCACAGCGTTGGCCTCGGCTAGCGCTATCCTTTTCTTTTTCACTAAGATCATGTCCATAGTTTGAAGGAGCTTTTTTTCAATCGATAGGACGTCTGCTTGAGTTACTGGCCTGTAACAATTTTTTGTTTAAAGAAAAATTATAGCTCATTTCTTCTCTTTTCGATTCTTATGTTTAGTTTAGGTTATATTTGAAACTTTTAGAATTGAATAGATAGATTTAAGAATAAGAAACATTTATTTGCGGGACATCACAACACAACAGAGAATACAAAAGTTAACAAGTAAGACAAAAAAATAAAAATTCATGAAAAAAAAAACAATTTTTACAGGTAATCCGTATGTTCTGCGACACCACACAAAAAGGGCCTCCCTCAGCGAAAGCCGCAACCGCTACAGCGCTGGTCTTCCGGGAGTCCTTTTGAATTGCGTTTATTTAGATTTTAGATTTTTTTTCGAAAGTTTAGTATTTCAGCAAAGTATGTACATTTATTACATACAATCCAAATGAGTTAAGTAATACCTGATAAAGATAGCCATGGAGGTGTAAGGGTAATTGACGGCACCGAAACCCGATAACAGCGCCATCACGGTTACACCGATCACGCCAATACGAGACACTAGCTGCTCGATGGAGAATATACCCTAAAAATACCGAATAATGTACATTCAATACAATACTAATATTATTTAAATAATACGAGAAAACTAACAAATGATAAAGTACAGTAGCCAGCACTTGCGGTTGGACGACATGTTGACCTTAAGAGTTTAAATATTAAAAATCGTAAATCGTACAATCAGAACAATTTAATAGCGAATTTTTTTTTAAATGAGTTATGCATAAATTTATCTAAGCGCATAGGTACTAATGTTATAAAGGGGAAAGATTTGTATTTTTGTGTGTATGTTTGTATTGTAATGAATAAACTCAAAAACTACTGTGCCGATTTCCAAAATTCTTTCACCATTAGAAAGCTACATTTACTTCACCCTGAGTAACATAGACTACCATTTACCGCGGGAAAATGTCTCATTCTTACGGGAACAACTGTTAACGCTGGTTTATTCATTACAAACATACACACACACTAAAATGCATATCTTTCCTCTTTATAATATTAATATGATTAATAATGATCACAAACGAAATATTGATTGACTAACCTGTTTTGGACTCAAAATGGGAAAGGGATCACCGATCTTCCAGAAGAAATAAAGATAGATGAACCAAACGAAAATGGTCAATGATTTTATCATATTCTGAGACACTGGAAAAAAAGCGCATTATTTGTAACATATCAAAACAAAAACAATCCCTGTGTCTGTCTTCTGACTTAAGGGGCTCCCTCTTAAAAAATAATTACTTGGTGAGTAAACAGTTTTTCAAAAATCCAGTAGGTCATTTGATGTTTTAGGATATATAGAAGCTATTATTAACTCTGTTAGTTTGAGTTTGGTGAAAAATTATAGTCTGCTGTAGTTACAGATAGAAAAGTTGCTAAAACTGCCACTTTTGGCAAATTTTATTTAATAATACCTGTAACTACAGCAGACTATAATAAATACAGTTTATGGCCCCTAAATATCTTACTAATGACTATATAACTTCAAAATGACCTACCGGATTTTAGAAAAAATGTATGCTTCACGAGTAATTATGTTTTAACAGATGGCGGCGCTGCTTAGCTTTGGTAGTCTCTTAAGCGTGGTACTCTATGAGATTAAATATTTTTTTCTAAGGAATCCTATATTATAAAATGTTAAAAAATAAAAATAATACAATAAGATTTTCTTTCTAATATTATAAAATGCAAAAGTAACTCATCATTCTATACCTTTCTCACAAAAAACTGATTTTAATAAATATTTTAGCATAGTGGCATAGCATCACAGGGGAGGTTGTTTTTCACATGTGAAAGAATACTTTATTAGGATTGGAAACTTGAGGGTTTTGTTTTTTTTATGGCTTCTGCTATATTGTAATTCAGCCAATGTCAGGTAGATGCTTCTCACAGTGGAAAAAACATTGCACCAAGTTTAGAAAACGGAATTCACCAAATGGTTATTTGTGGTTTCTTACTCACCAAATCTGACATTGCTGATACAGAAGTACGCTATGTAGAACGGTATGAGAGCTATGACCATGAAGAGCAGCGAGTATAGACCCAGGTTCCAGTGGAAGTACCTTGAACTGTAATAATAATAATAATAAAGCCTTTTATTTCTCTTAAAATAATAACATTAACATTTAAACAAATAATTCTATTTAATGGAGAGTCCACTTATGGACAAAGGCCTCCTCCAGTTCCATCCATTTCTCCCTGTTGACAGGAACTCTAATAGATTTGATAAAATTAAAGATAGGTTTATAAATATGTGGGGACATCTCACACACGGCCATCTGACTCCAATCTAGGCAGAGCCTGTACTATGGACTATGGGTGTTAAACAGAATGTCAATTTTGTGATACAAAAAAAACAAAGATACACATTTTATTAAATTTTAATAAATGAAGAATGTTCAAAAATTGTGAAACTTCGAAATTTTGTTAAAATTTTTGCTCTAAGTTTATTCGCCTCGTGCCGCTTGCACAAGCAATCATGTGGCGGCAATGTTGCATAATATTAGATACGCTTCAGCCGCGTCGCGCGTGGTATGGGGTAAATGAACATTGCTGTAGAGCAGAAATTTGAACAAAAATTTGTAACTTAAAATTTGTTCTAAAACTAAATATTTTTTGTTCTTAATTAATGATTTATAAATCACTAACACAATACTGAGTTTAAAAGACAATTATAATTTTACTTACACCACGTATAGGAGATGCCCTTCTTATTAAATTTTACAAAGTCAGCAAGTTTTTTACTACAGTTAATTATTTAATTTTTTTTTGTGAAACATCACAAGGCAATAGAGAACACTCAATTTAACAATTACGAGTGTAACAAAAAATACACATCTAAAGAACTTGTTTTCACCTGGAATCTAAGTAGCCAATAATCTCGAAAATGATCAGCTCAAACATGGTGCAGCTCAACGCGAAGGTCACAGAGAATATCAGCTGCACCAGAAGATGGTGGACCTCGTAATCCCTGAACAACTGCTTCACGAAGAATATCCAACCTCCTACAAAGAATATAGCCTGGAAACATAAAACAAATAGGTACTTTCTTTACATGACATTAGATTAGAGGACAAAAATAAAGAAATAAACACAAAATTATTTAATCCTGTAACAATAATAATGATAACAATATGTTCTATTTTACCTTGAAGTAAACATTTATTAGAAAATATGGGAAGGTATAATTATTTTAAAAAGTGGTTCAATCATGAGGTTCTCATGCACCTATTGGGTAAATTTGAAAGATGTGGAGGCGCAAATATATCTCTTAGATTTCTCTTAGATTCGATCTGGTGTAGAACACACATAGTAAGCGGAAAAGCCGACAAAAACATTGAGGGAAAGTATAACCTAAAAGACGTATATAAATACCTCAGAAATTAAAATTATTAACGTATCTTCGAAGAAAGTCATGTTGTCTTCAGTTTAACTGTGTATTGCACTAATTATTTCAATAAATATTTGAAGAATTACAAGTTAAAACTGAAGTGGTAAAAAAAAACATATCAATCAAATCAACGTATTGATTGACTGACATTGACAGTTTTTTTTTTAACTTCATGTTGACATGGCAAAATGAACAAGAATCACCCCCTACAGCCTTATTCAGAGTAGGGTGGTAATTTTTAGTTTCATCGGTGGGTGGGAAAAAGAAGTAATATAAGTGTTCTGTCTGCGGCTTTCCCACCCGCATTTATTTTCACGTAGTTAGTTTTTGAGATTTTTCTTGTTCAATTAATGGTTGGCTTGCTTGGAGATTTTACTATCCTTCCATTTACTCTGTTTGTTAATTTAGATAGGCTTTCACGCCGATCACGCCAAACACAACTACTTGACCGATTTTGATGAATATTACAGAGATATAATAGACCTATGTAGGGTTTATTTTTTAACCTTATGTAAAAAACATTTTAGAACGGTAAAAATATGTGGGTAAAATCCTTTTTATTGCATAACATAATTTAGTACATTAATTCTTATTGATATCCATTATACATATAAGATTACATAAATTAACAAAATAATACAATTGTGTAACAATATTTTGTTACACGATTGTATTATTATGTTCTGGTGTTCTTGTTGATAAAGAAAGACAAGCTTACAACAATAAAACTATTGCAACACCTTGTGATCAAGAGCTTTTTTTATTCATATGTAAAGTTTACTGTCATTCTCAAGACTGCAGCTTTTTTTTAATCACCATGTGCAACTCTAACACTGTTTCATCGGCATTTTGATATTATACTTTCCATCTTCGCGAATCTCAATAAATATATCCTCTTGTACATCATGTTCATCCTTTTTAATTTCATATACATCGTCACTTTCAATTATTCTATATACAACTTTTTCATCTTGGATATTTTCAACAATATCTATAGTCTCTTGTTTTAAAATATTTTGCATGAGACCGGCTTCCTCAGGAATAATATTTGTATCATCTTCCATTTCAATAGTATCTTGAGGTGGTTCCATTTTGTTCCTCGATGAAGATTGCTCATGAATTAATTTATGTTTTATTAAATAGTTTACCGATTTAAATTTGCTATGACAAATGTCACATTCTGCTGTAGGGTCGGCATGTTGACTTTTCAGATGAGCTTGCCTTCTTGATGCCGATAAAAATCTGTTTTCACAGAATGGGCATGGATACGGTCTCTCCCCTGTATGAATTCTTGTATGATACAACAATGATTCTCTAGTTACAAATTTTCCATTACAAATTGTACATGAAAAGTTCTTTTCTTTTGTATGTTTGACTATGTGCGCTTTGAGTCGGGCTTGGCACCAAAACTTCTTGTTGCACCATGTGCACACATGGTGTTTATAATTTAAATGTTCATATTGAATGTGAACCCGTAAAGTTATTTTCTGGGTATATTTCTTACCGCAATGGTCACAAGTGAATTTGGCTTCAGCCTGAGAATGTCTTACTGGAGTTTGACAGACATTGTTCTCTAAATGCTTTTTGTATGTATTTTGGTTTTTATAAACTCTGCCACAATCAGGGCAAATTATTTTCAAATAGTGGGTTTTCTCATGAGCTTTAAAAGTTATCATATTGGTGAATGATTTTCCACATTCACTACAAATTAAGTTAATGTGATTTTCTGCTTGATGTGTTTTTAATAATGACTTTGTTCCAAAGCTCTTTGAGCATTCTGAGCATTTAAACGTTTTTGGTGCATGTATCCGCAAAAAATGGTTACGTAGATTTGAAACTGAAGGGAATTCCTTAAAGCACTCTTTACAAATTAATATAGAGATATCACCATTGTAAACCATATCAACAGTACTTGTTCTATTATGATTTTTATTTTTAACTAATACTTCTCTACTATTCTCTCTCTTAATAGCTTCATCTTTTACATTAATTTTCATCTGTGGTGGCTTTACTTCTTTTTTCGGAGTGATAATATTAGTTATTGTAAGAAATTTCTCGAAAGCTTCAGATTTTGTAGAAATCGGTCCACTACCATCATAATATTGATTCCCAACATTAACATCTTCCGGATTTAATGTTACGAATAAGGTGTTCAGGTCATCCGGATCATCGTTATCAAAACAGTCAATTAAATTCTCAATGGCAGTGCTGATGTATTTGATATTTCCGTGAGTGACTTTTATAAATTTGTAGCTGTTTACTGCTGACGTAACACATTGCAAGCAGATTGTTCGAAATGTTGATATATCTTTGAAGACCTGCAAAAAAATGAAATAAGAATTTCAAGATCCAATGTTTGAAATCAAAGTGTGTAGGGTAATTTTTAATAGATTATATTTTAATGGAATATTAAGGTGGACCAACAATCCCGTTAGGTTAGTTTAGGTTAACAATTAAAATAATAAATAGTATGTTGTAAGGTCAACAATTTCGGTCTGTTACTGAACACAATTACATTGTATGTATGTAACATGTTATTTTGCCAAAACCTAACTCAACCGAAGTTGACTCTCTGACCCTCAACTTACCTGTTCACCAAAGACGAGAGCAAGTATTTCAGATAATTTTAAAGTCTTTTGGGAGGAGTTTTCATGTAAAACCACCTCATCATCTAACCCAGCTCCATTTTGCACTATTGTTTCGAAGCAAAGACCACAGAATCTGTAGTCTCCTTTTAAGATATTTTCTAAAAATCCACTTACAAACGATTTCATTGTTTCTAATTTTGTAATTAATTAAGTATTAATTAGTGTAAATTATTAATAATTTTAAAATAAAAAGTACCTACTGAAAGAACCGTGCGTGCTTAAGGTTTTTTTTTTTAGTTTCTTTCTCCCTTATGGGAAAGGCAAAGGGATCTAAGCCCATACAGCCTAGTCTTTAGTAGTTTATTGCATTATCCAAGTTTAATGTCTTCATCTTCAGTCATTTTTTCTTCAGTTTTATTTCGTCGTCCGTCTTTCTTTAGTCATTTCTTGCAACCATCTTGTTTCTTGCGTCTTCAGTAGTTTCATTTCTTGTTACGGGATCATTAAAATGCAAGGGTGGTTCTTACATTCCAATGATACTGGAGTTTAACGCGGGGTACCAAACCAGAAACAGCTAACCACACATTATTTCTCACTTTCATTGAATAGTTCTTCTTTAACGGCACATTATCGCACTAATTCCACCATATTAACACAACAATTACCATGAAAAACTAATTTTAAAAAGGACGAAACAATGAACCCGCCATTTCCTCTCGATTCCCGCGTAAAACTCGCGTGCTTAAGGCTTTTTTTTTAAGTTTTTTTATTAATTTTTTATCCCGTAATTAAGGGAAAGGCAAAGGGTTTATTCAATCAATCGAAGCCCATACAGCCTAGTCTTTTGTAAGTTTCGAGAAGAAATAGCGGATTCATTGTATCGTCCTTTTTTAAATAAGTTTTTCATGGTAATTGTTGAGTTAATATGGTGGAATTAGAGCAATAATGTGCCGTAAACGTAGAACTATTCAATGAAAGTGAGAAATAATGAGTGGTTAGCTGTTTCTGTCTGGTTTGATATCTTGAGGACCACCCTTGAATTTCAATGAACTCGTAACAAAAAATTAAACTACTGAAGACGTTCAACCACACAATAAATATAGTCACAGATTCAAGAAATTACTGAAGACGATGAAATGAAACTGAAGATCTCATATCCTATCATTACTAAAGACTAGGCTGTATGAGCTTAGAACCTTAAAAAAGAAAAAAAAAAGTCCTTGAAAAGTATGACCAGATTTAGCAGAAATCTGCGATTTTCGGAGAATTAGATCCCATATTATGTTCTAGTTCTAGTAGACTGTGTCACAGAACTGGAAAGTTAGCAGATTTTGGCAGAATTTATAATTAGTATAATTACTTTAGAAATTGATTTTTATTGATAAATTACGTTCAAATATTAATTAAAAGCAGAATTTTGAAAATCATGTACAGAAAAACAGTATCAAACTTTTGAGAATTTTATATATTTTTGAGTTGAGTTTCAGTAATAGTGTTAAAAGTATTTAAATAAATTCTATTTTTTCATGTACAATTACTTACTACTGTCACGGAATACAGAAGAGCAGAAGATACACTTGGGATAAAAATTTAAATTAAAAGCTGCTTTAATTCCATAACAATAAAGTGCAATTCAGATCACGCGGCGCCAATTTACCTACCGCAGTTCTTGCATCTCATTTATCACGTATTGCTCACTTCTTCTGACTGATAGTTATTATATCGTCCGGACCGGGGCAGTGGATGTACTTGCAGCGCTTTGCCTATAGCCGGGCGGGAATGAAATAGGCCTACTAATTTCACAGAATACCAACTAGTACTACTGTGCTGGTAAACCTTTAGCTAGCAGCACGTTTCAAGAGGAATTCGCTGCAAATGTAATTTTTATTCGAATTGTATCTAAAGGTCATTTTAGTAAAAAGTACCTAGTTATTTTCTGTGAGTTGTAGCGGATGTATAACCATTGTAAAAACAAAAAGAAAGTACGAGCAAAATTATAAAAAAAAAACACTCATACCACAAATTACGTATAGCGGCGGCGGCGGCGGCGCGGCGGCGGCGCGGCGGCGCGGCGCGCTCATACTCAGCAGAGAGAGTGTACGTAGTACATACTATATTTATACTGTGGCAGTGTTTAGCAGAATTTGGATGAGCAGCTATAGCAGATAGTTCATTTCAGATCTGGTCACACTGTCCGTGAGTGAGTGAGAGAAAAGTGAATGAATGTGATGGAAAAGTGATTGATTGATTTGGGTTTGGATCCGTGATTTGGATTTTTTAATGTGAAAATTATGTAAAAACCGCGTCGCGTGTTAAAATAAACAGTGCCTTTT